>CM071933.1:33565705-34167029 GCA_016081115.2 Rehmannia glutinosa | reverse complement strand
CAAAATTTCCAAAATACACCAAGTAAGGGAGTAAATATATTCAATAATAAGCACAAGCTCCCCTATCAACAAGCACATCAAGAGTAATGTAAAAGCATTTAACCATAAGCTAAAAGCTTAGCTTTTACATATTGTTCAAGAGCTTATAAGCCCTCACAACAAAACATCATTGGACAAGTAAATCATCATTAGACAAGTATATAAGTCCATCAAGCAACAATTGACTAAAAATAATTCACAACTTATGGCTTTTAAGAGCCATAGCTTATAACTTTATAACAAGCTTTTATTAGCTTCTTTGAGCTAATGAGCCAATTTCATGTTTCTCCCCTTTGGAATCATCAAAAAGAATGTTAGGATGATAAAAACATCATACAAGTTTATCAAAGTGCGCCAACAATACGATTTATCAACCATTTAAAGAATTAAGCTTAGAATCCAAAAAAATGGGAGAGATGTATCATAAGAAATCCATAAGCTCATTTTGTTAACCAAAAACACGATCTCAATAAGATTTTAAGACATTTGAAAATAAGAGAATCATGTAGGTGATGAGTTTTTCATTGAAACATTTTATCGAACACTGGCGGCCAAAGTTTGAAGAAGGTGTATATAGCCCTTGTAAAGGAAATTAAGCCAAGTTTGTTTATATCATCACCAAAAGCAATTTTCAACATATGTCCAACAAATAATAGGCCTAAACAAAGTAAATTCTCAAGGGTTCGACCCAATTGAGATAATTTTAGCCAAAAAAGATCAAGGCATTACTAATGCCATCAAGCAAAAATTAAAGAGCCATTAAGTAATACATGTCAAGCATCAAACAATGCATATTAGACATTACAAATGTCCCAAATTATCCATCTAAACAAAATGATCAAGGCATGTCAAATGCATTTAAGCAAAAATTAAAAGAAGCACTTTTACCATCAAGTACTTCATACCAACTATCAAACAAAGTATTTTTACCATCAAATACTCTATCAATATCATGATCATCCAATAGCCATTTTCCACTTGCTATTTTAACCCTTTCAAGGAAACAAGCAAATCCATTAGTGCAATAGAGTTTTACAAGATAGTTCATAGAAATACGAAACAACATGAACAAGAGAAAATGCTAAGATAATAAAGATAAACAAGGGGTGAGGACATCAATCCTCATCCGAAGAGAAGCAAGTTCCGGGAGGGGATAAGCTCTTTGATAAATTTCTTCAATTTTCCCATAGACTTTTTCAATCTAGAATTTTCTTCCTTCACAACTCGGAGCTCTTTTCTAAGAGAGGCTACATCCCTAAATGTATCTCTTTCCATTTTGTCCATTCTCTCTTTGAGACTTAAATCTTCAACATCCGGCTCGTTTTCATCTTCTTCCTCATTTCCTTCATTGAAGTGTGCTACCTCATTTTCTTCATTTTCTTCCTCCCCAATTTCTTGTTCATTCCCACATTCACTTCTTCTTATCATCTTCTTGTTCCTCAACATTTCCTCTACCAATATTTTCAACCTCATTGTCATTAAAGAAATCATCTCGAGGTTGTTGTGGATTTTAGCACGTCCAGCGACTTTGGTGGGAACTCGTGGTGAGTGTTGTCGCATTCTTACCATTTGTAGAATGTTGGCATTATCATAGTCATTGTGCCGAATTTTGGTATTCATCTCACTTTTCCGGATATCCCGAAAGGTATAGTAGTCGACAAATCAAATTTCCCAACGTATATTTTTCTTAGTAAGCCTTCTTGATTCCGACAAACAATATACAAAGATAGCCCCATAATTTACTCTTTCTCCTCGGATAATCTTATAGGTAAGAAAGAGTTCAAGATTACTCGGAAGTTTTACTTCTTTACCACACACACAATAGGAGCAAAAAAATTGATACAATCCGATAATTTGGTGGCATTGCCGAGAAGCTTACTTCCGAAAAACTCCTAAAAAGTTTTTACCTCATAGAGTGAGACACCAAAAGATCATTATCCCAACGAGCACAATCCACATTTTCAACACCATCATTCGGCACATTAAAATGATTACAAATATCGCCAATGTCCACGAAAAGTGCCTACCATTTACAAATGTATGAAGTTCCAATGGATTATCTTACGTAGCATCAACAATCCACATATTTGCATAAAAACGTTTTATAAGCTCGTCATCATAATGCAAACATGGATTATCCCATAATGAAACCCAACCTTGAATTTCAAAATAAGCCCTAATTTCCGGATATTCATCATGAAAATCCAAAAATCGAACCATACGAGTGCAAGCAATTTTCTTGTCGCTCAATCCAATATTCTCATAATGCTCCTCCGCAAGTTTATTTAGAAATCGAAATCTATTGGCTCTAGAGGGAGGCTCGTAAAGAAGTGATAACTTACTTGAATCCCAATGAATGTTTGATTTTGAAACCCCGGCTCTCAATTCATCAATCTCTTCTTCCGTGAGCCGGTTTTGATTATCTCCTTGTGGAATATCATCTTGTTGGGGGTTGGAGGAAGATTCTCCCCTTTGCTTTCTTCTCCTCTTTTGAGGATTTCGTCCGGTGAATTGACGGGGTGCCATGAAAACAAGATGAATTTGAGAGATATGAGCTCAAGATTGAAACAATTTGAGAAGAAATGAGAGATTTATGAAAATTTTGGAGTGAGGAAGTGTTAGGGTTCGAGTGTTTTTAAAAGATGAAATGAAGAGAGATGATGTTTCAAATTAAAACTCCGGTCGTGTGAATTCACGGTCGGCCGGATCGCCGACGGTGTGGTCGACCGGTCGACCCCTAGTCGACCGGTACCGCTCCCGGGTACCGTTTCAATGCAATTTTAATTTTCGAATTTTTCAAAATTCGATTTTTCACCCCAAAAGATTTAAAACTTTGTAAAAATACAATCGAGGACTAAATCCAACAAATATGAGTATCGAGAAAACACATATACGAGAAAAACGAGATTTAACGTGTAGTGCCTTTATTTAAGAAAAATCACAAAGTCGTTTAGTGGCACTAAAGGGGTTGAAATGAAATATTTTGAAAGATATGTGCATAAACATGACATGAACATAATATCGAGTTCTAAGAAAATACGAGTTAACATACCTCGATGGTTTAAGAATCTTTTGATGAAGAAATAGACGATAGCCAATGAATATGAGAAATATAACCTACACAATTCTTTAAACAAATTTTGCACAAGATATGATAACACAAGTGTAGGCCAAGTAATAAGAGATATCACAATAAAAGTGCTTATGCTATAGAAAACCATAAGAGTTTAAAAACAACATGTAAGGTCTCATTTTCAAAGGATTTTAAAAACACAAATATTAATTGAGGACCTTAATTTTAAAATTATGAAAACTCATTTTGCAATTTAGACACAAATAAAAACATGCATAGAAAATAAAATGCATATTTAAAGAGAGATCTGATTTAATTTCGCCATTTCCATGGGTTGTGCCGTTCCCATTGTTGATGATATCTTCCCTTTGAAAATCATCTTGTTGATGATGGCTTCTCCAATTGCTCCATTTCCAAGCATTGTGGCCTTCTCTTTTCGAAGGTGTCTTTCTCTTGGAAAATCATCTTGTTGATGATGTTTTGCCATTTCAAGGATTGTGTTCTTCCCATTTTTGATTATATCCTCTTCTTGGAAATTTACTTTGTTGAAAATATTTTCTCCTTCTTTGATCAAATGAGATGTTCATTTGATGTTTCCTTAGCGGCATAAGTTTTCTTCGATTATTAATCCGTCGGGTGCCTAAAATGACATTGTTTTGTGGTACCCTCAAGTGTTTAGGTCCTTTGGGATTAGTCTTGAGACTTTTAGGTCTCCAACAATAATTAGAGCTATTTCTAGCCCGACAAGTATTTACCGTATGACCCTTTTACCACAATAGAAGCAAGTAATAATTTTTGGAGCATAATGACCAACATGCATAGGGACTTGATTTCTTTTCATATGATTAACAACACTAGGCTTATGATCAAGTCTTTGTTTCAATTTATTACAACTATGAACATCAACAATATTGGTCATTTTATCGGTTTCGAGTTGGATTTTGATAAATCCTTTTTCATACAATTAATCTCCTCAACCAGAGTACTATTTTCATTTTCAAGTATTCTAACCTTGTCGAGTGTGGTGGAGTGAGCACATGATAGTGATTCATAGAAAGTAAATAAACTATCCTTATCATTTTTCAAAACATTGAATTCCTTTTTCAAATTTTTGTATTTAACAAGCAAGCTTTGGAATTCATTTTCAAGATCATCAAAATAATTTTGCAAATCACTATAATCATTTTGTATAACAATATCATAGGAAGTAGAGGTTTTATGACATACCTCGTTTTCTTCTTCGATGCCCATAAGATAATGTTCAACTTCTTCATAGTTGGAAGTTGTAAGAGGCTTGTTCCTTAGATTTGACATTGTATCCCTTTGAGAAGTAGATGCTTTTGTTTGACTCCTTTCATTTACATATACTTCATGAATGGCTTCTAATTTTTTCCATACTCCATGAGCCAATCGAATTCCTACGATATGATCAAATTTCAAATTAGTAAGTGAACAATATAAAATATTGAGAGCTTTACCATTTAAGGAGATGATTTTCTTCTCTTCATCATTTAGCTCTTTGAGGCCTTTGGAGGTGTATGGTGTGTCTATCATCGGAATGGATTCTCCATTTATGACGATGTTCCAAATATCGAACCCGCAACCTTGTAAATAACATTCCATTCTTTCTTTCCAAAATATATAATTTTTGGAATCAAATAGAGGTGGCTTAGTGGTGGAGGTGCGGTAAGATGAGCTTCATTCGTAGCCGACGATCGTTTCTCTTCACTCGCAATGTGAAACGAGCTTGCCAAAGAGTTTGGCTCGATACCACTTGTAAGTCCAAGCGGCTACGATAATCTAGAGGGGTTTGAATAGATTATCTCCATCTTTTAGATTTTACCATCTTTTTCGAACCGAATGCTCAAATACAATAATAAAGGTGTGGAATGTAAACAACACACGTCGATTTATAGAGGTTCAACCCACCTAGGGCCTAATCCTCTACCACCCAAAGATATCCAGGGATGGATTTCAAAAAAGAAAAAGATTTTATTAATTACCATAATTAATACAACACCAACATACAACAACACCTTGAAGAGCACCACACTCTTCTTCAACACCACCTTTGAGATTACCACAATCTCTTCTTGAAGATTACCACAATCTCCAACGGCACCTTGTGAAGATTACCACAATCTTCAACCTTGAAGAATACCAATTCTTCAACACTCGACAAGAAGATTACCACAATCTTCTCACACCTAACACCTAGATCACCCAAGTGTGTTCTTACCACAAGAACACTCACAAGGATATCTTGTGTTGAATGATAACCAAAAATCAAGATTACAACTCAATAATGAATATTACAATTTGAGTGCAAGTGTAATCAAGAAATGAAAGCCTAGACCTCAAGATGTGAAAGTGATAAGCTAGGCAAATTACAACAAGAATAATGAAGAACAAATATTTGCTTGAAGTGTATCTTGTTGTGTTGTATCTCAATTGTTGTGTTGGTTGCTCCAAAACTTCCTCTATTTATAGGAGATGATTGATCAAGCATAGGCTCCTCTTGGGGATTGAAAATCTACAGAAAAATACAATTAAAATCAAGAATATAGTTGTTAGAAATCAATCCCACTTTTTAAGAAAAGTTTGTCTGCTGTCAAACGGTCGAATTTTGTTGTCAAAAGATAGGGCGACCGGTCGCACAGAAATAGACGTTTGAAAAATACACAGCAAAATAACACAGGGCGACTGGTCGACGTACACCTCGACTGGTCGACCTCCTCCACAACCGGTCCCTCTCATGGATTTTTAAGGGAATTCAAGTTTCGCTTTCAAAGATATGCCGGGGGACGACCGGTCGACGTCACGGCCGACACTGGGGTCGACCGGTCGACCTGGTCTTTTTCAAGTCCGTCTCATTTTTTCGTTCCAAAATTCATCTTCAGTCACGGGTTGCCCTCTCGGCGACCAGGTTGACCTCGAGACAGAAATGTTGTCCGATTTTTGTCGAAAATAAAACTCAAGAAATACTCCAAAAATTTAGTAAAAACATTTTAAACCAATCGGGAGTATTTAGACAACATTTAGGAACCTTGTTTTGAAGTAAAAACTTATAAACATAAAATCATTAAAAGTGTTGTCCAATTTTATCTAAAATAAAACTTGAAGAAATACTCAGGAAAATATTAAAATCATTTTAAATCATTTAGGAGTATTTGGACAACAATTAAAAACATTGTTTTGGTGTAAAAATAAAATCATCAAAATTAAGATAAAAACATGTATCAAACAGGCCCATGCCAAGAAAAATGGTGCTTCTGAGCGCAGAAATAGCTGAGAGTGTTCTGAGGAAGAATTAGGTGCTCCATCTTTTGCTCCAATTGTCCCAAAAAAGAGGAGAACAACTGCACCTCGGAAGGTAGCTGAAGAAGAAGCAGAAGACCCAACCCAAGCGAGGGTTAAGGGATGAACTAGAGGAATCAACTATCCAGGTCGAAGCTAAGGACCAGAGGAAACAAAATTAATAGAAATTCCCTTGGAGGGGCGCTCCAAAAGAAATCGTGACTTGCAATCTGCTATAGTTGCCCCCATTACTGAAAAAGTTGCAGTGGAATTAGCTACATCTGAGCAAGAGAAAGTAAGGGTCGAGGACACAGCTGTGATGACACTTGATAAAGCAGCTGTTAAGACTATTATCGAACCAGCTAAAGTTGTTATACCTCATTATGAAGAGGTTGTTGCAGGGGATACAACTACTTCTGATGAACCAGGATCACCCATATATCCTAACATCGAAGCTTGAATATATATATGGAGGAAGTGGAAGCTATGTGATAGTCATCAGCAGTTTCAGAGACCCAAGATGATTGACGAAGAAGAGTGGCTTCTGTAATTCCTAAAGAATGCCACTATTGTTCAAGCTCTTGACAAAATACATGCTACTTTCATTCTTTTTGAAAAGAATGAGGAAGAGAAAGCAAAGGAACTTGCCAAAGGGAAAATCACAACTGAGACCCACATTTACCTTTTTGGGGAATCAATGGTGTTTATCTCTAATTACAAGAGCAACAACAATGAAGAAAATATGGAATGAGTTGATGCGTGGAGGTTGCACAAACCGAAATGGGCGCTTGTAAATCCCGTGAGTTAGCTAAGCCAACTAAATTATACGGGAGTAGGGGAACCATCATCCCCACTATAATTATTTAAGGACTGGTGAGAGACACCGCAACTCTCTCATCACCATCTCACTCATAGGAGGAAATTGCAAGTAAGGGGGATGGTGATAAACACACCCAGTATCATTATAGAAGTTGTGGATTTGGATGCTAAAATGCAAGAGGGGAACCCAGTTGAACCACACCCTACAGATGTTGTTGAGTCAACATAAGATAAATTCGTGAGTATTCAAGCGAAACAGCCAAGTCCTCGGTCACAGTTGACCCCAAAACAATTGAAAATCAGCAGCTGGTGAGCTAGCTAAGGGAGAAACTGTGCACACCATAGCCAGGTCAGAGGAGGCTATAGGTGTAACGGACCGCCTTCCAAATCGACAACTGTCCCCACAAACCAACACGAGTCTTTCCAGCACGCTTTATCCTCACTCACGCGCACCCTAAGAGGGGCTTCCCAAGGGGTCACCCATCATGAAATTGCTTCGGGCCAGGCACGCTTAACTTTGGAGTTTTTACATGATGAACACCAGAAAAGAAGATGCATCTTGTTAGTATGAGTAGTATCTATCAAATCTTTTAAGCTTTTCTCAACTATATAGTCCCATACTTATACGATCTCAAAATCTCCTCTTTTTTTGGATGTGGGATCGGTTTATTCATGTACCCTCCGCCTACAAGCCCTGCTAGAACCGCTATTTATCCGTAGCTTCACCGACGATCCTCCATGTCCTCTTAAGCCCCAGGGTGTTACATGCCCACCATCTTCCGCTTGGTTCGCCCCCCGAACACACGTTGTACTAGGAGAGGTCTGCTTTGATACCATCTGTAATGGCCCACCTTCCAAATCGATGACTGTCCCCACAAACCAACACAACTGTTTCCAACGCGCTTTGTTCTCACTCACGCGCACCCTGAGAGAAACTTCCCAGGAGATCACCCATCATGAAATTGCTCCGTGCCAAGCACGCTTAACTTTGGAGTTTTTACATAATGAGCACCAGAAAAGAAGATGCATCTTGTTGGTATGAGTAGTACCTGTCAAATCTTTTAAGCTCTCCTCAACTCTATAGTCCCTTACCTTTACAATCTCAGAATCTCCCCTTTTTTAGGTGTGGGATCAGTTTATTCATGTACCCTTCCGCCTAGAAGCATGTCAGAGCCGATCCTTGTTTGTGCCTTCTTGCACCGGCGATCACTCCTGTCTTATTCAGCCCGGGTGTTATATTAGGGGAACCACAAATTTTGAAGTTTGGAGGCGATGGCGAGACGGCTGAGAAGGAAAACATTCATGCCAGTGAAGTTGCAGTAGTTGAGACAACTATAGCTGAGGTACAAGAGTTGCAGGCCCATGAAGTTACAGAGGTTGAGACCACTGTAATAGAGGCACATGTTGAATGGTGAAACCACAACGATTGAGACTATTGCTCGAAATGAAAATGCAATCCTTGAGGTTGAGACCCCTAAGGATGCCACCATGATTCAAGACCTAGCGGTGGTTAAGACTACCTGCGGGGATTATCGAAGACCCTTGAAGTTAAGTTAAGATCCGAAAGGATTTTGAAGACCCACCAGCTAGCGATTGTCGCTAGGGGAAATTTTGATGTCTCTGGTGGTATATCAATCATCATTCCCGAACGAGTAAACCGAGCCTATGATCATCGACGCCCTAAAAGAAATTGACCTAGAAGTAGAATTCTCAAACATAGTCAAGATATTGATGCTAGTGAATCTTCCGAATCGACAAAGAGGCCGATGATACAAATGCCAACTTAAAATACACCCGAATGAGATTTGTGCTTGTTGATCCCCCACCTCAACTAGCTAAATATCTTGCAAATTAAGTTGTTGGAACAGCTGATGCGCAGACTACTCATTTGGAAACTAACACTGCTGGCAGTGAAGCTATTAAGAGAACTGAGGCACAGTCAGCTAAGCAGGCTACCACAGTTGCGTCTGTCGATGAAGTTCCACAACCGAGGCACATAGAGTTGTTGGTAAAGGTGATGAGGCAAGGATTCTCAAAGGAGGTGTGGGACATTCCTCGGATCCTATTGATACCTTGGGAATGTTGCATTTCCCATTTCAAGAAAAAATCCCTTTTGAAGCAAATTCAGATGAGAAAGTTGCCTGATTCAGAGTTCAAGTCAACCCAAAAGATTTGCGCATCCCCTCGGATATGCGTATTGTTCCATATGGCCATGATTTTAATTTCGCACCAGAAGATACAAGTGAACAAGCAGCAGACTTTCGCCTAGCCTTAAGAGCCATGTCTGAAGAATAGGAAGCTATGGAGAAAGGTTTTGCTGACTTAAGCACAAAATTTGACAATCATGATGCCACGATCACAGGGGATATCCGAGGAGTTGTGCTCCGAATCAAAGAATGGGCGCACAAACTAACGCTCTACGTAAGGAGCGAGTTGGATACTTCAGACAGTTGTATTCTAAGTTGTTGGTATGGGGAGCTGACCAACTTGCCTTCCAACAAAGACAGCGGGATAACGTTGCCAGAATGGAAAGGAGTCACTTGTCTGATATGGAGCTGCTACAGATTAAAATGGAAAAGAAGATGGAGTACATGGAAGCTTCGCTGAAACAAGAAATTTTATCTATGAAGAAACAGTTGCATGTACTGAGCTCTAATCAAGAAGCAGCAGACTATGTGACTCACAAAAAATTAGATTCCGTTCTCCAATCTGTCCAACTTTCCTCTCAAGGTGATGATGCCAAAAAAGAAGGAAGAGAAAGCACCCCCACAAAACCAATAAAAGGAAAAGGCACTACCTCCATTTTATCTCAGCTACCTCCCTCTTTGTCAGCTGAAGAAAAGACTGAGTTAGCCTTTCAGAAATAAAAAGAAAAAATACCTAAGATGAACAAAAATCAAGAGGCGAGGATCAAAACGCTGAATCTCAATGATTGGCGGTCCACCAATAGGGTTGCTCCTGACTGAAGAAGCTACTCCGCCAACAGGTCCCTTGGAAGAACGATCTAATGAAGAGTTTGATATTTTTTTGTCAGAAGGGCAATATACTGGAATGGACATTATTGATGCTTGGGCATTGTATTGTGGAAAGGGCTTAAGAGATATCAAAAAGACTAAGAAGCAGCCGATTCAAGGGAAGAAATCCAAGAGTCATCAGACTTTCTAAAAGTCGTGACCACCTAACAACCTAAGTATCTAGGAGAGTCACCATGCGGGGAAAGAAGTTCTAAAAGGGGAAGAGGGACTCACACACGGTGGGAAAGGTAGAATATCTCCAACTAAAAGAGAGCGAGAATCATGGCCATCAATCCTTGGAAAAGGGATGCGCCATCTTTGGATGGGTCTTAATGAAGCTCAACGTAGAGAATATGAGCGCAGAGCAAATGAGCTATACCGTAAATATGAAATGGAAAACTAAAGCATAAGAAGAAGGAAAAAGAAGAGAGTAGGACAACATAAGAGGATAGGAGGCGAAGAAGGAAAAGGATGATAGGAAGAGAATAGAAGATGAAGAGATGAGAAGAAGATAGCCAAGAAGATGATAAGTTAGTTGTTAGGAAATTTTGTTTTGTATTTTTACAAACATACTTGTAATATA
Organism: Rehmannia glutinosa; assembly: GCA_016081115.2. Classification (NCBI taxonomy): domain Eukaryota; kingdom Viridiplantae; phylum Streptophyta; class Magnoliopsida; order Lamiales; family Orobanchaceae; genus Rehmannia; species Rehmannia glutinosa. The sequence goes on along the minus strand of CM071933.1, from coordinate 34,156,204 downwards.
CATATAATAATGTAAGTGTTGAATGTTCATTAATAAAATTGATATATTCTTTCAATCATTTTAAATTCAGCACATGATGTTGTAATCAAGTTTTAGCATCACCAAAAAGGGGAAAATTGTTAGCAAATTTATTTTATAGATTTTGATGATGCTTAGAAAACTTGGTATTAGAAAGTTGGCACACCGCATTCAGTATGTAATTTCAACTATATAATAGTTAGAATATTATTGAGTCAAAATAGCAAAGCAAAAATTGAAGATACTGAGAAGACTTGTTGAAAGCTATGAGAGAGAAGAATCAGTTTAGTCGCACTTGAGTGAATTAGAAGAGCTTGATCAAGTAAATCGGTTGTCTTTTAGAAGACTTACATCAGAGTCATCCAAGGAATGAATGAGAAGATTCAACTATCCAGGTAAAGCAGCTGAAGGGCTTAAAGAAAGCTGAAGATGCCCGTTGTATTGAAAGTTAATGACATACCCCATTTGGTAAGGAGACAGACCTGCAACCTTAAAGTTGTTTTGCTGAAAGAGTGCAAGAAGTTGGAACCAATGGGAAGCTTGCAGAACTCTGATTTGAATCAGGAGCCTGCAAGTACTAAAATTAAAAGGTTTGGTCAACATCAAATGTTGTAAGAACAAGACAAGCCAACGAACAAAATGTGAAGAGTTTGAATTTGTCTATATCTTCAACGGACAAAATTCAAACTCTCACTATAAAAGGCTGAGGAATTTTCAGAGAGATACACGTGATACAAGAGAGAAACTATTCAAGCATTCAAGCAATCTGCAAACATTCTCTCTCAATCTAGAAAATTCATACATCCTCAAGTTTACGCGAAAGACACTTTATCCAACACATTCGTGGAAGATAGAAGTTGTTCTTCAAGTTGAAGAGGAAACATTTGTTAAAGATAAAAGGGGTCTATATTTCCAATAAGTGAAGGAGATACAGTGAGGTTCCAGTTCGAACCTGTTTCAAATCCAAAGGATTGGGTAATCAAGTCCTTAAGATTTGAAGAGCTAAAGTAGTGAGACAACTGCCTTACGAAGAGCTGAGTCTAAGGAGCATATCCAGCTATGTGATCAAGGCTAACTCAGACTGTTGCACTATTGTAACAAAGTCACGTTACTTTAGTGGATCCGTCCTAGAGTAGGAGAAGAGTGGACTAGAGAAATTACCCTATCCTGGAACCACTATAAAATATTGTGTCATTTTATATTTCTGTTAAATTCTTCATATTTACTTATCTGTTATATTTGCTATACAACTGATAATAACCAACCTAAAATATAAGTGTTGATAAAATAAAAGGGTGTAAAGATTTTTGTTGTAAAAATCAAGAAAACTGAATTTTTAAAAGCTAACTTCATTCAGTTGAGTTACTCTATCAACAGTTCTCTCAGAGTCTGTTGAGTGGTTAACTCTCCGGCTGAAGTTTGACCAAGTTGTCTTTCAAAAGACTTGGTTGTTTTCTTGTAAAAACTCTGATTGTGTAAAAATCAAAAAGTTGGTAAAGTCTATTCAACCCTCCTCCCTTCTAGACTTCACTCATATCCCTTGGGACCTACAAAACATAATCTCTTAGAAAATGATGTCGGACGTCAATATATTTTGTTCGATTATGACATATATGATTTTGTGAAATATTTAGAGTTGGGTGAAGTCGCAATAAAATAGGAATATTATTAAACTAAATTTCGTAATCCGCCACAATTTGTTGCATTCAAATATAAACAATTTTGATTTTTGGTAAACCAAGAAACAAGGCAATCATTGAGAAATGACATGAACCAGATGTGTTTTTGCGATCATCAATATTTTCGGCAAATCCGAGTCACTAAAGCATTTTAAAAAGAAACATTTAATTTTGGATAAAATAGACCATACGAAATAGTACCCTTTAAATATCTAAAAACAATTATGATACTTAAATGAGATTGATTCGTATTGCTTTGAATCGAGCACGTAAGTATACGACATGTAGAAATGGGGTCTATTTATAGTTAAATAAAGTAAACTACCAATCATACCTTGATATTTGTGTTCGTCAACTAATTTACCTTTGTCATTGTTGTCAAGTTTGATGTTTGTTGTCATTGGTATTACAATTGTTCTTCCTTCTTCGACTCCGAATTTTTTAAGAAGTTCCTAGGATTGGGAAATGTAAATCCTTTCTTGACACTGTTTTATTTGGAGTCCGAGAAAGAAGTTGAGTTCGCCCATCATATTCATTTAAAATTCACTTTGTATAAGCTTAGAAAACTCTTGCACAAAGATACATTAGTAGCATCGAAAATAATATCACCGGTATATATTTGAATTAAAAGACTATCTTGTCCTTTTTCGTAAATAATAAGAGTAGTGTCGACTTTGCCTCTTCAAATACCATTTTCTATAAGAATTGAGCTTAATCTATCATAACAAGCTCGGGGTGCTTGATTGAGACCATATAAAGCCTTTTTAAGTTTATAAACATCATTCGATTTTGGCAAAATTTCAAATCCCAGAGGTTGTTCGACATAAACTTCTTTTTGAACGAAACTATTTAAGAAAGCAGATTTAACATTCATTTGGTAAAGTTTGAAATTTTGGTAACAAGAATAAGCAAGTAGAATGCGAATTGCTTCTAAATATGCTATGGGTGCAAAAGTTTCATCGTGATCGATACCTTTTTCTTGACAATAAGCTTTGTTTCGAATGGTGTTGCCTTGATCGTCTAATTTATTTAGAAATATTTATTTTATTCCAATAATTGTGTCTGATGGAGGATGCAACACAAGCTCCCAAACTTCCTTTCTTTCTAATTGATTCAGCTTTTCTTGTATTTCTAGAAACCAATCTTCATCTTCTAGTCCCTTATTTTCATTTTGGGCTCTTTTTGAGAGATTAGAGCCTTTTCGGAATTCTTCTTGTCATGACCATGTCAAGTGGTCCCCAATAATAAGATCTTTTGGATGATCTTCTTTGAATGCCACCGGAAGATCCATTGTATCACCCCTTTTTTCTTGTGGAACAATAGTTGAAGAAAAGGGTTGGTCATTTTGAGTAGAGTTTGCAACAATTGGTTCGGCGTCATCTTCATTTGGGATGTTTTGAATATTAGAGGTTTCATTGAATTTGACATGTATCGATTCTTCGACTACTTGAGTTATTTTGTTGTATACTTGATATGCTTTACTTTTAATCGAATATCCCATAAAAATACCTTTGTCGGCTTTGGGGACAATCTTGTCCAAATGATCCTTGGTCTTTAGAATAAAACATTTGCAACCAACACCTTGAAGTAGCTAATAATTGGTGTTCTTCTTTTCCATAGCTCATATGAAGTTTTATTCAGCTTTGATAGAAGATAAACTTGGTTTACCATATACCAAGCAGTGTTTGTGACTTCAGCCCAAAAATATTTTGAAAGTAAGAATTCATTGAGCATCGATTGACACATTTCTTGAAGAGATCGATTTTTCCTTTTGGCTACTCCATTTTGTTGAGGAGTTCTTGGAGCCGAGAAATTGTGAGAATATCCAATAGTTTCACATAGAACTCTAAATTTTCCGTCAAATTCACCTCCACGATTACTTCTTATAGATTTGATAGTATCTTATTTTTCATTTTTTAAAAGTCTACACAACTTAGCAAACTCATAAGCGGCATCGTTTTTATTAGCAAGGAAAATAGCCCAAGTATATTGAGAAAAATTATCGACAATGGCAAATGTATAATGTTTTCCACTAAGGTTTGTCGTGTCAATGTCCCCATACAAATCTAGATGAAGAAGTTGTAGATGCTTGGTTGTGAAAATTTCATCTTTGGGCTTAAACTACTTTTGACTAGTATTCTTTTGTCAAATATCGCATAAGCCAATATTTCAAAATTCAATTTTGCTAGTGCTTTGACATGTGGATTTTTGCAAATATTTTGTAAACTATTATATCCAACATGTCCAAGTCTCCTATGTCATAAACTAGTTAAATCATTGTTGGCGACAATACAAGAAATATTTTGACTAATCAAATCACTTGTGCAAATTTTGTAAAGATTGCATTTTCTACTTGCTTCAAAAATAATTTTATCATCTTTACGAATAAGACATTTTTTTTATTAAAAAAATTATAATATAAATTACAAAGTTGGTTTACACTTATTAAGAATTTAAGCCCATCTACATATAAAACATCATTAAGAGAGAAAGAAAAATTACCAACATCTCCATTGCCAATGATTTTGCCTTTCCCATTTCCAAACATAACCATTCCTTCCTCTTGTAGTTTGATGTTTGAAAGGAGGTGTTGTTTCCCATGCCATATAGAGGTGTTGTTTTCGGTCATATGGCATGAACATCAATTGTCCCCAATTCATTTGTAATCCTCTTTAATTGTTATTGCGCCAAGTACCTAAATAAAATTATTTTGAGGTACCCTTTAGTGTCGGGGTCCATGGTTGTTAACATTGAGACCTTTGAGTATTCAAAAATAATTAGTACTATTTTTAACCCAACAAGTACTAGTCAAATGACCTTTTTTACCGCAATAAAAATATGTAATAGTTTTAGGGTTACTAGCGCGAATAAAATTTGGAACTTGGTTCTTTCTCTTAAAATTGGTTTGAGCGGGTATACAACCAAGTCTTAATTTTAAATGTTCACTACATTGTGCGCAAATAATTTTTGTAACCTTATCAGTACTCAAGTTAAAATGTTGCGAATCCTTTTTCAACTTTTCTATTTCTTTTGTGAGCAAATCTTCTCGGATTCAAGATTTCTAATATTAACAAGAGTAATAGAATTTGATAATCTAAAGATTTATAAGAGGAAAATAAATTATCCTTTTCTAACTTCAAACTCTTAAAATCATTTTTCAAATTCTTGTATTTAACAATCATATCTTTAACTCATTTTGTAAACCATCATAATCTTCTTACAATTCATCAATTAAAGAAGAATGGGATGAAGAGTACCTTGTTGGCCGTCATCGATAGCCATAAGACCTTTTCTGGTTTCCTCATCGGTGGATATTGCAAAAAGTTTATCCCACGTTTTTGCTTCCACATTTAATGCCTTTTTGGGCAAAGAACTTTTTTTTCTTTTGTTCCTTCTCTGCCTTTGGGACAATCGGCTATGAAGTGCCCGGATCTTCCATATTTAAAGCAAAAATTGTCTCTTGATTTTTTTGCCTTATTTTTATTCACAAATTTGGCAAATTTTCTAACAAGAGCGGTCGTTTCCTCATCTTCCTCATTGCTTGGATTAATATACATTGTTTGAGCTAAAAGTGAGACCTTTGACATTTGATTGCATACCCACTTGAGAAGTAGATGCTTTGGAATTATTCTTTTCTTTTAGATAAACTTCATAAATGAGAAGATTTCCAATATGCTCATCAATCTTGAGAGTTTCTAGATTTTGAGCTTAAAGTAATAGCCATGTCTTTTTTGGAACAAAGAGCGGGAAGAGTGTTGAGAACTTTTGTAACTTTGTGTTCTTCAGATTTAATTTTCTCGAGTGTCACCAAAGGATTGAAAATATTATCAACTTTTTCCATCATCTTTGAAATATTTTCTCCTTCAAACATAGTGAGGTTTTTAAAATCTTTGACCAACATGGTCTTTCAAGATTGTCACTTCTTTGTGCCTTCATAGATAGTTTCTAATTTTATCCATACTTCATGTGCGGATCTAATTCCTTATATGATTATATTGAAAGAAGAGAGCAAAGTGAAAGATTTTAAAGTCTTACCGTTAAGGAGAAGAGTTTCTTGTCATCATCGTCGAACTCCTTGATATCCTCAGGGACTAGTGTCCCATCCTCCATTTTCTTTGATGGTTTAGCAACTACTTGAATAACCACGCTCCAAATATCGAATCCACAACCTTGCAAGAAACACTCCATTCTATTTTCCCAAAAAGCATAATTGTTGGAATCAAATAGTGGTGGCTTTCTTCATGAAGCACCGGTTGGGAGATAGATCTCGTTCATAGCTATGGATCTGTATGCTCTTAACTCATGAAGACTTAACGAGCATCCATTAGTTTGGCTCTGATACCATTTGTTAGTCTTAGTGGCCACGAAAATCTAGAGGGGGTGAATACATTTTCTTCAAATCACAGATATTTTCTTCTTTTCGAATTTGCAACACTATGAAGATATAAGTGTAGAAAATAAAAAATTACACACGATGATTTATAGTAGTTCGGTTCACCAAGAGCCTATGTCTACTACCACCCGGTTTCCCAAGTGTATTTTCAACAACTTTTATTAATCGTAAGATTACAACTTCGGCTTGAAGAGCATGAAACTATTCTTTACAACAACAACTTGAAGAGCACTAAACTCTTCAATCAACACCACATAATTAACCAAATGTGTTCTTACCAAAAGAACACTTATAAGTAGTTCTTATTTTAGGATACGATAGTAGACTCAAGATTACACTTATAAAATGATAATACGATTTTGTGTGAGTGTAATCAAGAATCAAAGCCTAATCAAATAAATTGAAAATGAAGAACTTAGCTTATATTAGAACAAGAATAATGAAAGTGATATAGAGTATTTTCTATACTTCTTGTTGTGAATTGTAGTGAATGTGTTGTGTTGAAAGTTCACCTTCTTCATCTAGTAATAGAAGAGCTTCAAAATTTGAATCTCAACATATGCTCTTCCAATTTGAAGTTTGTCTGCAAAACAAGGATCAAAGATCTACAAAAATAATTAAAAAATATTAAATTTTACTTTTTTGATAAGTGTTGCTACAACGGATTGAATTTGTTGATAAACTTGCATAACTACTGGTCGTTTTATGTAAAATTTAAAAATTTAAACCGTTCTCTATGCATAGTGGCCAATCATTGTACCATAGTGACTCGTTGATGTGGATAGAGACCAGTTGCTATCAATACAAAGAAGAAAATCAAATTTCAAGCAAAACACAGGTACCAATAGCCCTCTATAGCAATCGGTTGTTGTCAACTCTTAAAAATCATTGTTTTTCAAAACTTTGAAGAACACACATATATCGGTCGCCCTATATAGCGACTGGTCATTGTCAATGTAGTGACTTCTCTGTTTTTTGAAAAGTTTGTCAAACTTTCAGGTATCAGTTGCTATCTATAGCGATCATTCGAACTCAACACAGAGAGTTCTACGAATTTTGACAACAATATATTTCAAGTAATACTTCACAAAACTTGATTAAAATGATGAAAACATTTGAAGTACATTAAGTAGTATTTTGACAACATTTGAAAATGTTATTTCGGTTTTTATAAATCAGAAATGTGAAATATGAAACCATCAAAATCAAATATAACTTTGTTCTAACAAAAACAGTTGAAGAGGAACCAGTTTTGAAGAATCGAAAGGGGGTTGCGTAACTATAAGAGGGCTATAGTGATCAAGTCTTATAATTGTTGTGTAGTCAAGTATTTTGGAGAGTTGAGTGAGTGGTCTAGTGAAGAGTTGAGGCTAGGTAGTGGACTATGTGATCAAAGTTGTTGAGATTGTTGTAGACATTTTATCTAAAGTGAACAGATACTTAGTGGATCCCTCCATATGAAGGAGAAGAGTGGACATAGAGGAATTCCCCCAACCTGCAACCATTATAAACTCTTGTTTCATTTATATTTCTGTTTTTTACATTCAAGTCATTTATGTTTCTTACTTGCATGCTTATAACTCTCTAAAAACACTAAGTGTTGATTGCAAAAACTTAAAAAAGTGTAAGTGTTTTGTTGTATTCTAAAGAAAACTGATTTTGTAAAGATGTCACTCTTAAGCTGAGTTACTCTATCAATAGCTCTGTCAAGAGATTTGTTGAGTGGTTAACTTTCTTGTTGAATTTCAACTGAGCTGTTAAACGTCATAAATGTTGTCTTAATTCTAATTTGTGAAAAATCAAAAAATTATAAAGTCTGTTCAACCCCCCTTTTAGACTTTACCTTGACACCCCTCGGGACCTACAATAAATAAGTACTTTAGTTATTTACTTTGATGTGCACACCTTTAACCATTGGAGAACTTTGGTGATGCTCTAATACGAAAACTATAGAGATAAATTTTAGGAGAGAGATTAGAATTTTTTTCGTGTAGGAGATGCCTTTCTCAATTATATAGATATTGAAGGGAGAAATGTCAATATATACCTCAATCCCATATCTCAGTCAAAGTTTTGATAGGAGAGAATTATAGTTAAGCCTCATCCAATTAGGACTCCTAAAATATGGATGCACTCTATTGCACACAATAGTGTGTGTATTGCACTAAAAACATTTAGGGATTTTATAAGGGAGCTCGAGGATAAAAAGTCGATGGTATGGGCAATATATTCTTATAATGCAATTATGTTAACTATGTAATTTTAAATCGATTAACTTTAATAATTTAATTATTGTAGCAATCCATAAGATCACAGTTTGACCATTGACATGCTATGAATGAGGATAGTGTTAGAGTAGGGTGTTGTTCGGTGCTCTAATTTGATTGAAGTTTCTTCTAATTAAGAATATAGTTTTATTTAGAATCGTATTAAATGTTAAGGGTATGGTGTTTTGAAGTTTATTCTACTTATAAAAAAATTTTAAATTGATAATTTTATTTAGAATCATAAATTACCGCACTTGCCCCACTTTCCGGAAAAAATACCACGATTTAAACTTCATTCACGTTTGTACTATTTCTTTTACTTTTTTACGCTCCTGCATAATTTTTGATTATTTTTAGGTTTTTTTCCAATTCTTTTTGTTCATGTATTGCTTTATGTGTTATTTCTGTTGTTTCGATGTTGTTTACATTTGTTTCTATGTTGTTTCGTTATTGTTTCGATGTTTTAATACAACTTTTACTTATATTTTTTATGGTCTTTTTTTGTTCGTATGTTGTTTTATATATTGTTTCTGTTGCTTCTGGGTTTTTTCTGTATTGTTTTTAATGTTGTTCTGATGTTTCTTTGTTGTTTCCATATAGTTTTCACTGCCTCAATGCAATGTTTACCTATTTTTAATCTCTTTTTATTGATGTGGTATTTTCTATATTGTTTATGTTATTTATTGGTTGTTTCTATCTTTGTTTGAATGTTGTTCGATGTTTCATTGTTATTTCAATGTAGTTTTCGATGTTCAATGCAGTTCTTACCTATGTTTAAGCTATTTTTTCATGTGGTGTTTTCTATTTCGTTTCAGTTGTTTCTAGGTTGTTTATATATATATATATATATATTCAATTTTGTTCTGTTGTTTCTTAATTGTTTCCATGCTTTTGACATTTTCCATGCATTGTAACAAAAATGAATTGTGTTTTTCTATTCATGTGGTGTTTCTATATTATTTTCAATGTATTTTTTTCTCAATATTTGTTTAATGTGCATATTTCTTGATAATTAAGATTTTGATTATAAAATTGATAATTTAATGAGAGAGAAATTGTTTTTTCACTGAAATTTTATTAGATGAAACATGTTTGAAACAATCATGAAACAATAACGTAAAAAAATCAGGATGGTTTGTTTGATCGGACACTTTGATTCTTTGGCGGAGGAGGATTGATTCGAGATCATTCGGGCGAAGACTTATGTTGGCTTTTCATTGTTCTCTCCAGGCGGTGTCTAGCTTTTCATGCCGAGCTCCTAGCTACCGGAGATGGGACTGCGGCATGCCCATCTTTTTCTCTTTGATTTGGATCGAGTTGACGCAGCGGCGGTGGTCACCACGATCACTTCCGGTGGCCTTTGCTCTTGGCAGTTCAAGACACCCCGATTCACATTCGAACATCCGAGGACCTTGATGATTCGATTTCCCACATATACAGAGAGGGGAATCGACCACAGATCACCTTGCGAGTTGGGAGAGCCGCCCTCTTGGCGATCACATTGTTGATGAGGGCACGGCCTCTCACCACCTCCTAGCGCTCATTCGGATGGACCAACTGGGATATCCGAGCTTCAGATTTTCATAGATCATTGGTTCTCCTTTTATTTTTAGATATCTCATTATGATAGTCTTTCTAGATATTGTAGTGATAGGTTATTTGTTCTTTGATTTTCTCCCGCCTTGACGGACATGACATTGTGTGACATTTTGATTATTTGATATACAGGTAGGGGATCACGCCTCAATCCCCCACCCCCTAGGGTGTTATTTTGCTTTAAAAAACGTAAAAAAATCAGGAAAAATTAGAGGGGGCGTAAAAATGTCAAAAAAATAGGCAGGATAGTAAAAAAATCAGAAAAGAACCCGAGAACATAAACAAGTGTCTTTTTTGTCCATATCCCTTAATTGTGTAGGGAAAAGGACATGAATACCCCATTTTCCATACCCAATCCCTGTACAATACCCATTTTTCGCTGATTTTGGACAAAAATACCATTTTTCGCTGAATTTTGACAAAAATACCCATTTTGCGCTGATTTTGGACAAAAATACCCATTTTTCGCTGATTTTTGATAAAAATACCCATTTTCTGCTGATTTATGCGTTGGTTTCTTTGTTGTTTCTTTATTGTTTCTTTGTTGTTTCATACCTGTTTCATTTATGTTTCACTTAGCCAATTTTTCATTGAATTCCACAGTTGCATGGAGAAAATCTCAGGTGGTATACCACAATGGACAATGGGAAGAAAATAGAGAGTATACCAACTTTGTTCCAAGGAGTTGGTGAATATTTCCATTTACTTTAGCTTTGGGATAAAGATTTATGCTATCTCGCAAATTTTTGAGTCTCTACTCAAATAAGTAAAGTATCTTCCCTGGGAGATGGATGTACAATGTCTGATTGATTTAATTTTTCAGATACACTAGTTTGTTATCATTTGTAACCTTGCTTATACTTTGATCAATTGTGCTTATGATCACTACATCTTGCTACTTTCTTTAATTTCATCAACATGTTGAGTTTATTCACGTGAGAACTAAAAAAAAACCCATAGTAAATCAGGTTTTGCTTTCATCAGTTACTCATCCTTGGGTTGACAATTACTCCCTCAGATTCTAGGATATAAGATATATTTTTGTTAATTAAAAATATGTTTCTAATAGTGTTTCTTTTTAATAATGTTTTTCAAAAGTTATAAAATAAGTTAATTAATGGAATTAATTATTCTAGGACTGAGTCTAAAGATTGGATTGAGTTTAAATATGAGTTCTTAAAAGTTTCAACATTTCCGAGTTTCGAATGCATACAAGCTCACTCCAAAACACACGACTCATTAGACTGTGCTAATTTACTACAAACTTTTATTACATGATCCCCTGTTTCACAATTGTTTCTTACATGTTTCATTTATGTTTCTTACATGTTTCAACTGATTATACCATCATTAAAGATTTAGGTAACAACAATTCTCTAAAATCATTAGGAAGTGGAGGTAGAATCTCAATGTCGTTGTCATCGTCATCACCATTTTACAGCTTTAACTTAGCATGATTGTGAAGCAGATGACTGAGCCTTGCTTGTTCATTCTCTATCTCGAACGCTTCGACGTCCATAGCCTTCCCAACAATAAAGTGCTTGGCATAACAAACAACAAAAAATCCCACATTCAATACAAAAGAAATAAAAAAAGATACACAGTCAGATAGATAACAAAACAAATCAAAAACAATAAAAAAGAACAAATAAATGGAAAATAAATAAAAGAACAAAAGAAACATAAAAGAAACAACTTCGAAACAACATCGAAACAAACGAAAAACTTCAAATCACAAAATAATAAAAGAACACAGAAAAATCATGCATCAGCAGCACAAAATCAACTTTAATCAGTAGGCACCAACACACCTAATTAAACTTCTCACCCCCTTCTATAAATAAATTAAGTCATGCTTCTCAAACTGCCACTTGACCTACTCCACAAAGAAAACAAAACCCCTCCAAAAAAAAAAATTGATCAAAAAAACTTATTGATTACAGAATGTCATACAGAAGAAGCACATCATTTTCCTCAGTTTCTGAAGTATTTTCTCTAAACCCATTGCCCTATCCAGTTCTTCTAATCTTGGCCGTGATTTTCATCTTCCTCGGCCTCCAATGGTACGTTTCTCTAGAATCCGCCGTGGAGGTGGCGGAGGAGAGCATGGTCGGGGTGGCTGTTAATGGCGGTGCCGTAAGTTTTGTTGTTCGCCATTAAGTGGCTGTCGAGTTTTGACAGCTGGGGGTGGTGTTCGTCGCCGTCGTCGCCGTGGGACAGGCGGTGGTGGAGGGATTATCCCGGGGCGGCGGAGGGTGGGGGTGGGTCGCCGTGGGGAGTGGCGGCGCTGATCTTGTTGTTGCTTGTGATGGTGCAGTACCAGTCTATTTTTCTTGAGAGCTGGTTTATATGATGAAAGAAAAATGGATGATCTTTTCTGTGAAGGGACAAAGTGGCGGACAAAATGATGGAGTTGTTGGGGTATTTTTGTGATGGGATGGTGCAAGTGGGGTATTTTTGTGATGGGTGGGTATTTTTGTCTTTTTTTTGAAAATAAAGGTATGTTGTGTAATTTCCTCAATTGTGTATATACATACAAGCCCAAATTCAAAGCCGGCCATATACCAATGGACTGACGTTGACCCTAGTTTAGACCCAACAAGCTCGCCATTTCGCTCACGCAACAAGATCGTCAACTGAGTACGTGGCAACTCAATCCAGGAAACAAAGTTAGGCCAATCTGAAAGACGACGACGTTACTGTTGTTGATCTCTCTTATAACTTAACAGTAGCAGCAGTAGGACCGAAGAAAAGGAACCGGAAAAAGTATGGCAATCCGTGCGCTGCTCGGAGCGTTTGGGAGCCGTTCAATTGCTACTCGCATGGCCTCCTATTCTCGATCTGTAAGCCCTCTTTAATTCCTACTCCCCACAAAAAAAATGTTTTACATGCACAGAATAATCAAGATATTTTTTGGAGTCCAAGATTTGGATGCACAATGGCAAAAATGAATTCAAAAAATGGACAGAAAATGCCAATTTTGTGATTTCCAGGGATGTATCCAGTCTTTTGTATAACTTGTTCTTGTTTACATAGCTCAGCACACTTGTTGTGGCCGAACACGAGGGAGGCTTTGTTAAAGCTTCATCATTAAGTGCAGTGGAGGCTGCTAAATATTTGGGCGAGGACAATTCTATATCTTTACTGCTTGCTGGTTCAGGTCGTTCCTTACAAGAAGCTGCTGAACACGCTGCTTCATGCCATCCTTCCATTTCTGAGGTACTCCCAACTTTGCATTTTAATGTTTGTTTCCTATAGGTTTACTGTTTGGTACGTCTCAGTTTATCTTTGGTACACCTTATTCATTGAGTATAGGTGGATATTACAAGAGGTGTATGATCACTTGGGTAAGAAGGGCTTGTGTTTTAAATGCTTAATGAGAAATAGTTATGAAGCTAATTTCTTGAGTTTGTGTGGTCTGCAAATCTTTTCAAAAATAAAGTGCTGTAAACCAGGAAAATGTGCCTCCTTCATCTTATGGTTAACGATATAGAAAATACATTTATTTCTTATTGTATTCTGGTAAGGAAAGAGATTTGGCCCTGCTACGACTTATATTTGCCAAGTTTTAGATGCATAGATAAGGGGAATGCACTCACTTTGTTGGAACAGAAGTAGTAGGTTGATATCAGAATTCAGAGAGTAATATTTTTCAAGTGCTGAGTTGTAATTTTTAAGTAGGGTAGAATTGGAACCAATCATGATGGAACTTGCAGAAGTTTATTTTTAGCTTCTAACAGCATATTTTGTGCAGTTCCCCAAGGAAATGAAATCATCTTACTCTTTTGGATATGTAATTTTCTCAGACGTTTGTTATACAGGTGCTTCTTGCTGATTCAGACAAGTTTACATATCCTCTAGCAGAACCGTGGGCTAGACTGGTGCATTTAATGCAACAGAAAGGCAGCTACTCACACATAATTGCGGGATCAGGTTCTTTTTGGAAAAATATTCTCCCTCGTGCAGCAGCACTTCTGGATGTTTCTCCCATCACAGACATCATTGGGATCAGTGGGTCTAATCTCTTTGTCAGGTAACTTACTGTTGATTGCTTAATGTGAGGTTCTCGTTGGCAAATTGGTACTCACAAAGCAGCATGTCATGTTGCCAACAATAATTGATTGTATGTTGCTTATACATTCTTTCATATGGCAGACCAATATACGCTGGTAATGCTCTAAATACTGTTCGCTATACTGGTTCAGACCCTTGCATGCTGACAATTAGGTCCACATCATTTCCTTTTGGGCCAGTGTCAGCTTGTTCCTTCTCTAATGCTGCATTCGTTAATAAGGTTGATCTTTCAACCTTCACCGAAGGTTTGTAACATATTTACTGCGAAACCTATTGATTTTCCGAGCTTTTCTTGAGCACATATAAGGAATAGAGTAAGCTGAATTTTTTCTCCTCTATTGTGAACTGGCATGCATGGATACCAAATATTAATATTCATATTTTTTGGAAATCTCTCATAGAAAATGACTTCTTGTTTCAGATGATGTCGTTGGCAAATCAAAATACTTAAGCCTTTCGTCTCAAGATACAGAACGCCCAGATCTGGGGAATGCACGTGTTGTGGTCACCGGAGGACGAGCTCTAAAAAGTGCTGAGAATTTCAAGTTGATAGAGAAGCTTGCTGAGAAACTTGGCGCGGCAGGTTTTACTTGATCAACTTAGACTTATTTGCCATTTTGTTATTGTAGGGTCTACTAATCTTTTAAAAACTAATTACAGTTGCATGCATCAATTTTCTGCTGGATTAGAGTTTAGATTTAAACTCTTTATTTGTTTATTTATTTTTTCTAATGTGTATCTGAAGTCTGCTTTATTAAGTTATATGCATGTTCAGTCTCTTTACTTTCCATCTTTCCGTAGAAGAAATTTGACGTCCTCATTATGCAGTTGGAGCCACTCGTGCTGCTGTTGATGCCGGATTTGCTCCTAATGAACTTCAGGTGGGCATGAAATTTTTGCGTCTTTCTGGAGATTATCAAAAACAAAATGCACGATACGATATTCACTCTGATATCATTTGTGCGCATACTCAATGTTTCCTCAGTATCCCTGTTGAGAATTCATAGCTGCAAATATAACTTGATGCCTTTTTTACTGTTATCTCAGTATCAAAAAACAATACCATATCCCGTGATTTATGTCAGAGATTGGTAGCATGTAGTAACTTGACATTGTTGTAAATTGCTTTATTTCCGCTGTTGAGTTCGAAGCTAAAAGTTGCTCATGAAACTTATAAACAGGCACATCATTCTTAAATGCTGTGGATGTTGATTGTTTTAAACTTGTCATTTTGATCATTCTATAGATAAGTTGTAGCTGATGCAGCTTTGTTCTTCGATCAGGTAGGTCAGACTGGGAAAATTGTTGGTCCTGAATTGTACATGGCTTTTGGTGTTTCTGGAGCTATTCAACACATAGCAGGCATGAGAGATTCTAAGGTCATTGTTGCTGTAAATAAAGATGCTGATGCACCGATTTTTCAGGTACTGGTCAAACCTTATCCCTGTTACCTCTTTCTCCCCTTCAACTCCCTAATCTAACTACACAAGCAACCATGGAGTAAGATGATATTATTATAACTGGTGTATATAATGATCGAAAGATGCAACTTTAGGGATAAATTTTACTTTTCATAGAATAAATTGATAAGAGAGGTATAAAATGGATAGTAAAAATAGAGGCATTTGCTCTGACAAGGAAAAGAAACGAAATAGAACCCACCGAAATATGGTACCATAAAAATCTTATAACATGAGGTGTCACCATGATTTTCATCTTCAATATAAAGAATATTTAAGAAACTGGTAATCATTGTACCTGCACACTATCACTTGCATGCATGTACCCTTTACATTGATCCGGAGAATTCCCATGTGTAAAAACTGCCATGGCCCCTGGTAATCGTTTTGTCTTATTGCGCGCACCTTAGTGTTGTTTAAAATGACAGGCATATTTAGACACTGGGGACTCGTTTGGGAAACTTAAATGGCCACGATAAATTGTCTAGTCTAAGTTTATCAATTGTTTGATATCTTTGACTACAGCTCATGATGCTAATTCCAGTCCCCGTTTTTGTCATGCTCTTGGTTGATAACTGGTCCAGGCGATAGTGGGTGCAATCATATAAATCCGACCAAACTTCAATCCTCATGTGAACAGTCATTAACGAAATTGTCCCTCATTTGCAAGTGTAGTATTACGTTTCTATTTTCCGTTCGGGTTAATTTGGTCATTTTGGAAATTTATCGAACCTTATCATCAATGCCAAACAAAATATTGTTATCCTACAAAAATAATCACACATCATGATCATACTTCCCAAACATGTTATTGAACTCAATTATATTATCAAATCCTAACATGTCCAAATTATTTTATCAATCCAATCAAACAAGTCCTAGCATTATTGATTAGTCCTGTGCATATATTATTATGTTCTCTTGCTCAACGTATGCTTGAAATGCAGGTTGCTGATTATGGGCTTGTAGGAGACCTTTTTGAGGTCATACCAGAATTGTTAGAGAAACTTCCAGAGAGAAAGTAGACAGACGATGCCTTTTCGATTCATCCATGGCGAAACATTGGAAAGGTTCAGATAAATAATTCAGCATGATGGTTCTTCTTCATAGCTTTCAGCACTTATACTCGCTGCATCTTGAATTGGTCATTTTGTCAGAAACAGCAGTTAATTACAGACTTGGGAGAATTTACCCACTCATTTAAATTGATATAATAGTTTCTCTTGGCAGCTGCGAAACGGGCCTTTATGAATGTTGAACTGGATGAACAAGTTGAGTTCTGGTGTATATTTCCAAGTATATAAACATATGCCTGCTTGTGCTGGTGTTGTCTGAAGTTGATAGAGAATCTCCTAGACGATGCATAATGACGGAGCATCTAATATATAAGCATCAAGGGCTTACGTTGTAAATAACTTTTTGCTGATGGAAGTTAAGATGATTAGCTGTACTAATGATTAGTATGCTTCAAGTTGAAGAACTAGTTTACCAAAATATGACTTATCTTAGGGTCATTGCATGAATATGGTTTCTCTATATATTTTGTAAGTTTTATAATATAAACATGGCTTTAGGATACCGGAAAGGTGCAACTGGGTCTTGTCGGGAATTGCTTTCCTTTTTGTTGTCAAAAACACTTGATCTGCAATTTTATGTAGTCTAACAGTAAAATAATTAATGCTGCTGCAATTGCTTGCACGCAGGGCTAACGAGCATAGGGATAGAATTTCGAGTTTCGACCTTTCAATTCAAATATTAAATACATGTTGGGTTATAGGATTTGTAAATCATAATAATTATATGATGGAATGTGTCCTCCCAGTGAAGGACGGGACCTAACAATTTATAATACAATTTTGGTGTGGCCTTTTCTTTTTCCTTTTTTCACCTACATCCATGTGAGAATTTGTTATTTCACCAATTCATCCAAATTAGTTTAGTTAGAAACACTTCAACCTAAGTGAAAAAGTTCTCTCTACTCTCCCCTCTTTTCTCCCAAAATCATGGAACCCTACTTTTTTCACCTACATCCATGTGAGAATTTGTTATTTCACCAATTCATCCAAATTAGTTTAGTTAGAAACCCACCTGAAAAAGTCTCTTTCCCCCTTTTCTCCCAAAACCTTGCCTCTTTACCATGGTCTCTTTACCATGGTCTCCGGTCACTAGCCCCTCTCTTTTCCAGTGGATGCTTCTCTTCTGGCGGGTACGGTTCTTCTGAGCTTGGATTGCGGGTAAAGGGGTTGGTAAAAGCGGTGACGGCGTTTTTGGAGGTGGCTTTGGCAGGGATGGAATGTGGTGTGGATCTGAGGGAGGGAAAGGCATATTTCATGCCCTTTGGTTTTTGTCTTATCTGTAGGTGGTTTTTTACTTGTCCCCAACAGGTGGTTTTTTGCCCCAATAAGTGGTTTTTTTCTTTTCTGTTAATAAATATTTTCCATTTGTGGGATTTCACTCAGAAGACTCACATGTGCTATTATCTGACGATATGGTACGGAAGCGAGCAAGTTCTTTGGTACGTATTTTGTCCAGCGCCTTTCGTTGCGAAGTTCTGAATCCATGGATTCGTTAGATCTGTTTAGGTTTAAAATTTAGTTAAAGATGTGTATAGATCTATGATATGAATGCTTGCAATTGTTTTACATTTGATGTTTTAATCAGTTGTAAGTTTTCTTCTGTGTAATAAATGAAATTTATTTTGACTCAAAAAAAAATTGTTTAGTTAGTCATTGATGATTGCATTAAATTTATTATTCATCGCATCGTTTAAAAGAAAAACAAAACGACTTATGATTGGGTAGAAAAAAGTGAAGAAAATAGTAGAAAGTGGTGATTAATTTAGAGTTCGCGAGAGCCTGCATGGAAATTGTAATAAATAAGTTAATTAGGTAATTGGCTTAAAATTTATTTAACTTAATAAAATCCAGTTAATAAAAGGGTAAATCTCACTTTACCCCTTATATTCTTCTTGAGTATCACTTTACGCTCTTATACTCCCAATTGTATTACTTTATCCTCTTATACTCTCAATTAGTATCACTTTGTCCTCTTAAGATATTATTTTATACTCATATACTAAATACAATGACCATTTTATCCTTCTATTAATTTTAGTGAAATAACAAAAATTATTTTAAAAGTATTTAATATTAATAAACTTGTATTTAGTTTCTAAATTAACTTTCACAACTTTACTAATTAACGCTTAATATGAAATCTATATATTTTACATTTAGTTTCTAATTATTTAACTTTAATATAGTCCCTATTAAATTAATATATAAAATTATATTATAAACTAATACATTTATACTTTTATTTTCTTATCCATCACAGACTTAAAATTAAATAATATAATACATTTTATTAAATATTATTAGTAATTTTCCAATTATTGACTGAATAATCATAATTTAATATAAACTATGTATAATAGAAGACATATAGTCATTCTAGTGGTAATTTACAATATAATACAAAACAATTAGATTTATTATTGAAATAAATATGTATGAGTATACTAGTTTACAAAAATTAACCTATAATATAGTTATTTAATGTAAAATATTTTAAATTTAGTAAATAACAAATAAAATTTTCGAAAAGAAATAATTATATGTATTTAATGCCATTAATTAAGTTAAATTAAAAATATTAATAGGGACAATTAGGTCATTTAATAATGGAATAGGAGGATAAAATAATATTTTAATTGTATAAGGAGGTTAAAGTACTGATACAAATTAATAGTAAAAGGAGGCAAAGTGATATAATTGAAAGTACGAGGGAGTATATAAGGTGATAGAGTATAAGGGGGTAAAGTGAGATTACCCAAAAAAATTATGAAAGCTGATTTTTAAAAGGTCAGCCACAAAACATTGAATGTCAACCATACTATTCGAGAATTAAAGGTCAAATACTTCTTTACTTTTTCTATTATAAAAAGAAAAATGAAGTCTAAACAGTTCATGGGTAGGCACCTACGCGTATAGAATATCCAGTGTCCAAATCAGCATTGCCAATGTCACTCCCATCAGGGGAAAGATGTCTTGCAATTGGGAAAAAGTATACATGGTGATGGTGATGTTTTTGTGTTTATCAGGAAAAAGGGACAGATCCAATAGGTTAATTTGTAATGATCAGTTTATATATAGGTGAAGTGGGGAAACAGTAATTCTTGCTCCAATCCATTTACAGTTTGCCCTTTATACTAAATTTTGTAATTGTGCGTCATATTAATAATAAACAAAAATGTAATCTTTTTTTTTTGAAATCAACAAAAATGTAATCTTATACTTTAGAGTAGGAGTGTAAACGAATCAAATCGAGCCGAATATCAAGGTATTCTATTCTTATTTGTCTCATTTAGAGAATATTCTTATTCATATTCTTTTAATGTTCGAATACAAAAAATGATTCTTATTCTTATTTGAAAATATATTCGAATATGTACGAATCAATTTGAATATTCGTATTCAATATTCATAACCTATATATATCATTTTCACCCCGACAATATCTGATTAATTTACAACAATAAATTTTTAAATACGTCAACAACATATTAATAGCCAAATACGTCAATAAAAGAAAGTCGATTGACGAGTCCATCAAGAATATACTACATATTATATATGTGCTAATTAGTTTGGATATTTTATAAGTGAATATATGATTTATTATATATTAATAATCAACATAAATAAATATATACTTATATGCATAAAGATTATATATAAGTGATATGTATAAATAAATATATATATATATGTGTGTAATATTATTCGAATATTCTTTCGAATACTCGAATCGAATATAATGATATTCATATTTGTATTCGCATAATATACGAATCTGAATGAATATTCTTATTTGGATTCGTATTCTAATTTTTCGAATTCGAATGTCAATATACGAATTCGAATGCCGAATCGAATCAAAAAGATTCGCTTCTTCTACACCCCTACTTTAGAGTTTAATCTGGGCCAATGATACTTATCTTCTCTCTTAATTCTTTGATTAACATAGATTAAGCGAAACTGCAATCATTTTAGCTAATTCAATTCATTCCCACATTTAATCATGGAAATCTAAATGCACTTTAGAGTGAGAAATGTTTGTCATGCTAGATTTAGCGCCCACACACATATCGATACTTATATGATTCTCAGTCAAACTCATTCAAGATTCACTAGAATTTGCGCATACAACATATTAATTATCTGCCTGTTATTGCAGCTCCAAAAATAATATTAACGACTTACATCAAAATAGTTTTAGCAAAAAATTATTCTTTATGATGTTATACATTTTTTTTAAAGGAAAAAACGAGCATATTATAGCTAGGAGATCAACTCCAAAATGAGAAATGTGTTACTAGTATGGAAAACTGAAGCATGATAATTAATTTGTGTGAATACAACAGCAGTCCTAACCACAGGTCCTTTTCTTCAGGTCTGTGTAGTTCGTATCCCTTTCAACAGCAAAAACTCCACCCTTGCCAGAAATATTTCTTTTCACCTGAAAAAAAAAAAAAAAACAAGAAATGTAATTTACCAATATTCAGATAGAGAAACTTAAGCACTGAGACCTAAATTTTCTTGAAAAAGAAACTAAATTACAAACATATATAAAAGAAAGTATCAGCAACACTCATGAAAAGTTATGTTTAGTACCTCAGAAATATCATCCATCTTACCCTTTTCTTTCTGACTTGTAAACTGATTCATATATGAAACCTGTTGATGAAGTTCCAGAAAAGAATAAAAAAATGAAAAGAGTGAAAGCTAGGTATGTTTAAGAAAATTTATATATATATATGAAAATATAATAATCATCTGACCTTGGGACTATTAACAGGAGAACTTGCGGTGTCCTCTAAATCAAAGTCCATTGCAGATATAACTTTGTGCTTCTTGAAACTAATTTGGTTAGACATGATATTGGTAGGAATCAAGACGTCAGTTTTGGCAGCTGCAGAAGAAAACCTTAAACACTGATTATTTGTGAACGTCTTCTTCTTTAGTACAGCAGAAGAAGCAGCATCAGAAACAAGAGAAGGGCTCTCAGATTCAGAATTATCATCATCATCGTCATTATTATTATTATTATTATCACACATGAAACCCTGAATGTAGAAAGTCCAGCTGCTCTCTTCACCAGAATCTGCCATTTTTTAAGCATCAGCTAATTTGATCAAAATGAGAGGAAGTTATATAACTAAAAATATATGTTGAAGATGGATTTATATAATGGAGAATTAATTTGCTAGCTACACAAGAATTATATGCAGAATATTGTGATGATGAGTATGTGGGGAATCTGGACTGTGGGTCCTATGAAGTTGAGGTAGGTGAATTGACCAACTGCAACAGAAAAACAAAAGTTGGAGATAGAGTTTATGGAAGGGGGTTTGACCTTTTTGTGGTGTTGGATTATAATATAATCACACAAAGATTTGCCAAATCTTATTTTCTATGTTTAGGTTACACCTTTTTTATCAATTAAAATAGTGTTGAACAAGTCTCCATAGGTCTAAGGGTGTAATGAGTCGAGTTGAGCCGAATATAGTACTGTTCGAGCTTGTTTGAATTTTAATCGAGCTTCAAAAAATGTGTTTGAACTTGGTTTGATTATTAAACGAATCGAGCTTGAACGAGCTTTAGTCGAGCCGAACACGAATCGAGCTCGAGTAGCTTGATATTTTGACACACATTTTATTCTTTTATACTAATCGAGTCGAGCTCGAACCGAGCTTTACATCTTATCAAACGGAAAAATGTGTTCAAGTTTGGTGCGTTATGTTAACGAACCCAACTCAAACGAGCTTTTAACGATTGATCTCAGATCGAATATCGAGTAATTT
This sequence comes from Rehmannia glutinosa, assembly GCA_016081115.2. Taxonomy (NCBI): domain Eukaryota; kingdom Viridiplantae; phylum Streptophyta; class Magnoliopsida; order Lamiales; family Orobanchaceae; genus Rehmannia; species Rehmannia glutinosa. The sequence goes on along the minus strand of CM071933.1, from coordinate 34,133,852 downwards.
GGTTTGGTTTTCAGCCCTACATATATAGGTCATGTCGGAATACCTATACTTCCATTAACTTAATTAATCATTTTTTTATGGTTAATATAGATTGATTTTGAGATCATGATGTCCCAGCCAAGAACTAATCTTCATAATTATTTTGTAATTAAGGTAATTGCCGGCTATAACTACATAACAATTTTCTTAGTTTCAGACCAAGTATTCTTTTAATTGACGATTTAATTAGCCTTATCATTAAATACCTGTGCCGTACGGGATGTTAAGTGTGTTAACTTTTTTATAAAAATTATTATCACAGACCTAATAGTGTTAATATTATGGGAGTACTTTGTAAAATAGAAGTGGTTCATCCCATACGAAGTAAAATTAGTTGATAGTGTTTGCAAATACAATCAGAAGTTGAAAGTGTTTGGTGAAAAAGTTTATGAAAATGCTTATTTATTTGTGAAACTCAAACCAAATGTAGAATCCAAAATCTAAGATACGCATCTCAATGATTTTAGATTATGATTAAATGAAACAGACAGAAGCAGTTGACATTTGCAAACACTAAAAAGTGATTTTTTTTCCAATTAAAAACTAAGAAGCACTTTTTTGAGTGATTGGAACTGTTTCTATATTTAAGTTGTTACTAATATCTATTAGCCAATGTAGAATCGCGTTGTGATTGAAAAAAATCATATATATGGCTAAAGCCAACACAATGATTCTGTTCATTTATCACTTAATTGAGTGCTCTCTTACTTATTATTTACCTTTCCCTTTCTATTTTATTTAATTGATTTTATAGCAAAAATGGATGGCCGTTGAAACTTGAAAACAGGAAAACGTGATGCAATGAAATAAACGGATTGATGATGTATTGACTTAGAGCCAAAATAATAGGTTTAGAAATTAAACCGACTTAAGCATGTATCTTGCTTTTGACTAATGAAAAATTAACTATTAATTGCTATTTTTTAGGAGCTGACATTGATATCTTCAACTTATTTTATTTATTTATTTTATTGATTTTTGTTCGTGACAATGATAAAAAGTCTACTACATGTATATATATATATATATATATATATATATATATGGGGAGATCCTATGAGACTATAGCTATAGGTATACACATAAGACCCAATCCACACCATCCAACAAAATAAAATAAAAGACTAGTATTTAATGGGATTTTCTAGTAATAAAAAAATGGTGGGGACCGAATAGGGGTACAACAGGAACATCAAATTCATCCAAAATAACCGTTTCCCTGAAATCAGGGAATGAGATCTTCTTCCTCCCTATTACCATCAATAACACGTCCATGATCACCATCATCTTCCTTCACGATCCATTCCCACGTAAAAATAGAACCTGCAAAATAGAGAGAAAAATCGGCATTCAAACCAGGAAAAGCATCAAGATTGAAAATCAAGCATCGAAACACAAATCATCAAACCAACTAAAATACCAGAAAATCGTCGTACACATCAACAAAATCGAGATTGCGATGTCACAAATACATGATTCCCCCTCCACGATCCATTCGCATCAAGGTAATAATTTTACACCAATTCATCCGTAAAATGTGTGGTTCGAATGCATGTAGTGTTGAACAATCAAAAAATTTACGACCCCAGCATCGCAGAAGGGATCTGTAATTATAACAAATATTGTGTATGTTTACTCTAAGCATTTTGTACATATAGGTTTCTAATTATGTAAAACATAATATCACATAACAACAAGCAAATATTTTACTAATATGCTAGTTTACAATAAGAATAATGGCTGTATAGTGTTTTTAATGTATATAGTTATAACAAAATATTGGAACATATGAGGATTTGGAAAAAAAATCATGTATTTAGTTCGTTATTAATGATGTGTATAGTGTTTCGAATTTGTGTATTTAGTATGAAAAATATGTATCACATATAATGTATCCTCCAAATACATTTTTGCCTAATTACAATGCATGTAATATATGCTTAGAGTAGTAATTATGTACACAATGAGCATTAAATATATGTACTTAAAAGACAAAGATTGGTGAGTAAGATTTTGCACCATACATTCATGTTCTGTAAATATAGTATTCTAGATTTGTATGCTTAGAGTAGTTGTAAGACCACATCGACTAACCGCGGAATATTCTAGGTATTTATCTTATTTGGGGTACACTTTAATTTTGTAGCTTCATATATTTTTCCCTTAACTATTTATGACTTTATTTTATAATTTTAATTATTCATATTTTATAATTTTAATTATTCATATAAGTTAGATTTATATTTTTTATGACTAAATTATTTAATTTTACACAATGGTTATATTTTATGTATACATTTCTTGTAGGACTTATCCTATTATTAAAACTCTAGCCCAAACCTTGACCCAATGTGTTGACCCCATTTTCAGATTTTTTTAGGCCTTGTTTATTTGTCAAGCCTAGCCCATCTCTTAGCCCAACCCAAACCAAAAGCCTACTCAACTTAGACCCCTATATATACCCTCAACTCTAACCCTAAAAACACTTTTCAGCATTTCACACACACTATCACACAATAAAAGGTGAGGCTCTCTCCTCCCCTCCTCCCCCCCTAGCGGCGTCGGCCGCCACCAACCGCCGGCCGCCGGCCCCCGGAAAATTTCCCACATATGTATTTTTTTTCTTTTTCTTTTTCTTCTTTCCTTTTATTTCCTTTTCTTCTTCTCCCCTCTTCTCTCTCTCTCTCTCTCTTTCCTTTTTATTTTATTAACTGTCCTCCGGCCGCCACCGCCAGAACGACCGCCGACCACCGGAAAGCCGTCGGCAGTGGCTTAAATGGGGACAAGATTATTAAAATTTTTGGGTTAGTTTATTTTATACTTTCTTGAGTTATTTTTCTGTTTTTATTTTAATTTTGGTGTTTTTCTTTGAGTTAAAAAATGGAACTCCCCCAATAAGACTACGGGATTTAATCCTTGAGGTTGAGGGTGAAGCACCACCACCGGAAAAATACCGAAAACGCCGTTTATGAATATTTTGGGGCTATTTTATAATTTATTTTATTTATTTCGAATTTTCTAAAAAAAATATTTTCAAGTATTATTTTCCTATTTTGGGGGCTATTTTTATATTTTTTTATTTTATTTCGAATTTTTTTTTTAAAAAAAAGGGGGGGGCTGTTTTCTTTAAAAATAATAACAATATTAATAAAATATTTTTTTTAAATTAACTATTTCGAAAATTAAAACATTTTTCAAGTATAATTTCTTATGGAGTATGGGGCTGTTTCTTGTAATATTTTTTTTTTGTATTTAAAAATTTTAAATTTATTTTCCAGATTATTTTCCTATTTTTAGGGACTGTTTTTTTTATAAACTTTATTTATTTCGAATTTTTAACTTTAATTTCCAAATATTATTCTCTTTTGGGTTCAATGAGGCTACTCCCAAATAAACCACTAAGGTTTTACCTTAAGGTTGAGGGAAAATTGCCTAGACCCTTTTGCATGTATTAAAATAACTAGATCTAATAATTTCCCATATATCACAAATATTTCTTTTCAAACTGTTTTGAAATAATAGGTTTATTAAGATTTTTGTTAGTCATTTGATTCAATGAGGCCATTCCAAAATAACCACTAAGGTTTACACCTTAAGGTTGAGGAATAATGCCAAGAACCTTTGCATGTCAATAATTAAACTACTTTGATTATTTTATATACATTCTGAAATCTTAATATTAATTGTTAAAAATAACTTGACTAAATAGTGTTGAAAATTCGTATAGGAGCCGAGCCACTCTTGGTGCCATAGCTTCTTGATCATCAAACAAAAAAAAAAAAAAAAACAAGTGGGTAAAAATTTAGCCAATCTTAATTCTATTTGAGTAAATTTTATTTATTTATTTTCTCTTAAAACAGATTTAAAATCATGAAGTTGCATGAATTGATGTTACTTAAATGAGTAGTCAATATGATGGTTTGCATGTTTAATTTGAATTTACTATGGTTAATTTTGGGAATGGTTGCATGACAAGAAGAAAAATATCCTTGTTAAATTCTTGCTTAGTAGGTTTTAAATTATTGTTAGTGCATTTTAAAGATGTTGATGGATTAGCTTGATTAAAAATATAGAAAATGATGGATGGAAGATATAATCACTAAAGAATATATTTGTGCAAAAATTGAATATTGATTAAATAACCTCACTTATCTTATGATCTGTTACTTAATCAACTTGTTGTATTGTGATTGTTATATTAATTGTACACAAACATGCATTAGTATAGAAATGATACTTGAATTCTTGGTAATTATAGACCGTCTATCGAGTCGTGTCGGCATGTGTAGGTCGGGCAAATAATCGAATAGGTTGCATGTTGATGTTTGCTCGACTACACATGGGCCTATTCCCATTTTCAGTCGGCCGGAGGAGACGGCGGCGGAATTTGGGTCGTAGTAATGGTATATTCCGGAATATGACGGTCTCTGGGTTCCAACCCACGCTAAAGAGTCGTCGAGCTACTCAGGAGGGATAAGGAGCCGGGAGGCTTCGGCCTGGTGAGTTGGAGAACGCAATGGGGTGCGGTGTTATTCCACATCGGCCTCGCGCTTATCGTGATGTTATCTCGATTGTTAGATTTTAAAATGGGGCATAGAACCTTGTCCGTTTTAAAATCAATTTGAACCGGAGCATTAAGGTGCGGTGTAAATTCCACATCGGCCTTTTGTTTCTATTGAATAGTTTTGATGACTTGTCGTAAGTTGATAAAATTTTGGTTCGTCTTTTGAAAATTCTATTTACTCTAATTAACCTCCATTGTGCACATAACATGCATCACATAGGATTTCATAAATTATTTTCTTAAAACTTTTCTGCATTCCCAACCCCACTCATTGAGCTCGTTTAGCTCACCCATATTTTCTAAATTATTTACAGAAAATAATGAAGACGATCCGGACACCCCAATCCAAGAGTAATCCAGGACATTGGCTCTGGCTGCTTATATATATTAATTTCTCTAAGTACTATGATCATGGCATGTAATAAGCCACTTTGGTATCTATTATCGAAACCTACTTATGATATTAGACTTCCGTTGTTTTGGCTTGTAATAGACGATTAGTAAGTATTTTGTATTTGGTATCCTATAACCGTGATGGAGTTGACTTTTATGACTTTACTTATGTTTTATTAATTTATTAGTTTGGATTATTATTATTCGGGGCGTGACAATAGTGGTATCAGAGCTTGGGTGTAGGAAACTACATCTAAGCAAACCCAGGATATGATCTTCGGCCTGTGGTCGTATAACCCAACTGGATCCCGATATTATAACTTCATTTTATTTTATTTTATTTTATTTCTTGGGTCGGCCTATAAGTGCGTAGGTCTTGGTGGTTACTTATTTCGTTGGTCGGTGGATTAGTTGCCCTATGTATTCTCGTTCGGTTTCTCGACTGATGGGGTGTTCATCATGTAGGATGGACCCCATGGGATCGAGTGGTCACTCCCGTTGTCTTGAGCATGTCCAGTACTTAGATAATCTTGTTGACTATTACTCCGCTCGTAGCGACGAGATGCAAGAGTTGTATTATCAGGAACAACAGTACACTTCTCAATTGGAGGCGCAACTCGCCCTGACTCATGCGACCTTACAGGATCGCAACTATCAGATCGATCAGGTGACCCAGCAGTTGCTCACAGTTCAGGCACAACGTGAGCAGGAGCGAGAGACTATCAGGGCGAAGGCGATAGGTCTTTTGCGCGGCTATACCTGGATTGGTCGTGCGGGTTCCTTCTTCCTCTTCGATGAGGAGCCTTTCGAGGAGTCTGATTCTGATGATGACTTGGTGATATGGGAGGTTAACTCGGATGGGGTCATAGTGATAGACCAGTAGATTAGTAGATTAGTTATATTATATGATGGGTATATATGTTTTGATTACAGCGTAGGGCTGAGGTTTTTGTCTATATTACTGTACAGGCAGTGTATATGATAGTCACTGACCTAGTTAGCTAGCATCTTCTTAGAATAGGTGCCTTTTTGAACTATGTTTTGTCATTGTAAAAGTTATGTATGGTATATATATATATATATATATATATATATATATATAAATGAGGGCAAGGTTCCCGCTTTTGTAATTTTGTTGCGTGTTGTGATATGTTACTGTTAATGTATACATTGGGTAGCATTATAATAACACATTCTAACAACCTTTCATCTCGTAACTCTCAGTTAAGGGCTGAACGAAGAGGTAGGGGCCACCCACGTCTGCATCCTAGATACGAACCGTATCCTCTACATAACGAAATGCCGGAACCAGAACATCCCAATCCACCTAACCCTGCTGCAGAACCATATCTGAATACTCAAGTACTACAACAGTTGTTGGTGTATTTGCAACAACAAAACTCAACTGGGCAACATCCTATCAGACCCACTGTCGAGACTCATGATCGGGTGTTGGAAAGATTCCTTCGATTTAACCTACTAGCCTTCCTGGGAGAACCTTATGACATAAAAGCCGATGATTGGCTGGAAAAGATTGAGAGCATATTTGCTGCTTTGAATTACACTAAAGAGCAACAACTTACCTTGGTGATATTTCGTCTGGAAGCGGCAGCTCGCAACTGGTGGCGAACTGTTGAGGAAAAATGGACACGAGATGGAACTGAAAGGACATGGGGAAATTTTGTATAGGAATTTCGTAAACAGTACATTCCTAAGGTCGTTCGGGAAGCGCGTCGGGACGAGTTTCACTGCCTTAGGCAAGGATTAATGTCAGTTGTTCAGTACGAAGCACAATTCCACAGATTATCCAAGTATGCACCAGGACTAGTACAAGAAGAAGAGGACAAGCTATACAAGTTTACTAGGGCCTCAGACTAGAATTGCAGAAACAACTATTGGCTACCGAGCAGGCTGCCGCAAGAATTGAAAGCGGATTAACACGGTTGGAGCCCAAATTTAAAGGGAATATTGGGAGTTCAAAGGACCCTTATGGAGGACAGACTGCGAAGCCGATTCAGTCGAAGCAGAAACAAGGGATGAGTACGGTAGCGGAAAAGGGTAAACAACCGGTGCCACTGAACTGTTCTCATTGCCAGAGGCCAGGACACACTTCAGATGCTTGCTGGAGGAAGCTCGGGAGGTGTCTTCGATGTGGGCGACAAACACCTGTTCAAGGAGTGTCCAAATCCAATGGCTAAGGACAACAGTGGAGGTCGTCCCAAGATGCAAGGACGAGTGTTTGCACTAGACGGGCAAGAAGCCCAGGAATCAACTGACGTGGTGGAAGGTACGCTCCTTGTATCTAATCACCTTGCTAGAGTTTTGCTAGATCCTGGCTCAACGCATTCATTTATTGCACCGCACTTCACCTACAATCTGAATGCATGCATGGAATCACTACCATATTCATTAGAGGTTGTCACTCCTATGGGAGCTAGTCAGATAACTAATTCTATTTTTCGTGATTGTGGTGTCATGATTGGAAATGCTTCTTTTTCCGTGGATCTAATTGTCTTGCCAATTTTGGATTATGATGTAATTTTGGGGATGGATTGGTTAGCCCGACATCATGCGAATATGAATTGTTACACAAAGGAAGTAAGATTGTGTATTCCTGGTAAACCAGAAGTACTAATGTCTGGAAAAGCACGAGTTAAGATGATCTCGATTATTTCGGCCATCAAGGCCAGGAAAGCAATAGCAAAAGATGCAAGAGGATACATGGCTTATATTATCAATAAACCCTGTAGCGAAAAGGAGATTTGTGAGGTACCCATAGTGTCAGTCTATCCTGATGTATTTCCTAAAGAGCTCGTTTCGCTACCCCCGAATAGAGAAATTGAGTTCACTATTTAAATTTTGCCGGGTACATCACCAATCGCTAAGACACCATACCAGATGGCCCCACTAGAGTTACAAGAATTGAAAACTCAGTTACAAAAGCTGCTCAAACTAGGATTTATCCGACCTAGTACATCACCTTGGGGAGCCCCGGTACTATTTGTAAAGAAAAAAGATGGTACGTTAAGATTGTGCGTAGATTATCGAGAACTTAATAACGTTACTATTAAAAATAAATATCCTTTACCTCGAATAGATGAACTGTTTGATCAACTTCAGGGGGCGAGTGTGTTTTCAAAGTTGGATTTACAACAAGGATATCATCAACTAAGAATCAAGGAAGAAGATATTCCTAAATCAGCCTTTCAAACTTGATATGGTCATTTTGAATTTGTAGTGATGCCTTTTGGGTTAACGAATGCTCCAACAGCTTTCATGGATTTGATGCATAGAGTGTTTAGGCCATATCTAGATCAATTCGTCGTAATTTTTATCGACGACATCCTCGTGTACTCTAAGTCAAGGAAGGAACACGAGACACATTTGAAGATTGTGTTAAAGACCTTGAGACAACATCAATTGTATGCCAAATTCAGTAAATGCGAATTTTGGCTTAGTAAAGTCGCATTTTTGGGCTATATCATTTCCGGTAAAGGGATAGCAGTGGACCCCTTGAAAGTACAAACGATACTAGAATAGAAACGACCTGAAACGGTAACAAACATTCGAAGCTTCTTGGGACTCGCCGGGTATTACCGTAGATTCATTAAGGACTTCTCTAAAATTGCAGGCCCATTGACAAAATTGACTTAGAAACATGTTAAATTCATATGGGACGATAAGTGTGAGACTAGTTTTCAAGAACTAAAGAATAAACTCACCACTGCACTGGTGTTAGCCCTTCCTTAAGGATTAGAGAACTATGTGGTTTATAGTGACGCGTCAAGGGAAGGACTAGGCACAGTGTTAATGCAACAAGGTAAGGTGGTTGCCTATGCATCTCGAAAACTTAAGCCATATGAAGCAAACTATCCCACCCATGATCTAGAGTTGGCTGCGATTGTGTTTGCTCTAAAGAAATGGCGACACTATTTGTACGGGGCAGAATTCACGGTCTTTACTGATCATAAGAGTCTTAAGTACCTTTTCTCACAAAAGGAGTTAAACTTGAGGCAAAGGAGGTGGGTGGAATTGTTGGAAGAATATCACTTTGATATAGAATATCACCAAGGCAAAGCTAATGTAATCGCCGATGCCTTGAATAGAAAAGCCCAATCGGCTAGATTGATGATACGGGAGTGGGATTCCCTCGAAGAATTGAGTGGTTGGAACCCAAGAAAAATAGGAGCCCGTCTCGTGTGTGCCAACTTATCTTTGAAGCTAGAACTATTGGATGAGAATCGAGTGGCACAAGAAAACGACGAGAAATTTAAGACATTAAAGGAAAAAGCGCGTCAAGGGTTGAGACCAGATTTTATAGTAGGGACCGATGGAATAATGAGATTCAGGTATAGAATTTGTATACCGAATGATGAAGACTTGAGAAATAAAATCTTAACTGAAGCTCATCACTCTAGGTATACGATTCACCCTGGCGGTAATAAAATGTATAAAGATTTGAAGAAAAATTTTTGGTGGGTGAATATGAAAAACCAAGTAGCTGAACACGTGGCAAAGTGCCTGACTTGTTAGCGTGGGAAAGCGGAGCATCAGAGACCCTCCGGTTTACTACAACCATTGGCAATTCCCGAATGGAAGTGGGAAAACATTACAATGGACTTTGTTACTGATTTGCCGAGAACTCGAAGCGGTCATGACTCAATCTGGGTGATTGTGGATAGATTAACGAAATCTATGCACTTCTTACCTATCAGAAAGACAGAAAGTTTACAGCGATTAGCTCAGTTATACATAAAGGAGGTAGTTCGATTGCATAGGGTACCAGTTGACATTGTTTCAGATCGAGATCCAAGATTCATATCCCGATTTTGGAAAAGTCTCCATGAAGGATTGGGAACACAATTAAGTTTTAGCACCGCTGCTCACTCACAGACAGATGGGCAATCTGAGAGGACGATCTGAGACCTAGAAGATATGTTGAGAGCTTGTACCTTTGGACTTCTCCGGAAGTTGGGATTCACATCTTCCGTTGGCAGAATTCGCCTACAACAATAGTTATCAAGCAACTATTGGTATGGCGCCTTATGAAGCTTTATATGGGAGAAAATGTAGATCTCCAGTACACTAGGAGATAGATGACAAATGGACACCGAAACAGAGAAGAGGGCTTCAGATAGCCATTGCAAAAACAGATTTAGTTCAAGAAGCAATGGAAAAAGTCCGACTCATTAAACAGAGAATAAGAACTGCTCAGAGTCGGCAAAAGAGTTATGCAGATAATAGGCGAAGGGATCTAGAATTCGAAGTTGGGGATAGGGTATTTTTGAGATTATCACCAAGAAAGGGTCTTATACAATCTAGAAAAGGCGGAAAATTGAGTCCACGGTATGTAGGACCATACCCTATTGTGGACAGAATTGGCGATCAGCTTATCGACTTAACCTTCCGGAGGCATTAGCAGGGATGCACAATGTATTCCACGTATCCCGACTTAAGAAGTACAACCCGGATCCGACACATATCATCAAAGAAGAAATCCCCGTGATTCAAGAAGATCTATCATACGTGGAACAACCATTGCGAATTATTGACCATCAAATTAAGGAATTACGTGGTAAAAGAATTCCTCTAGTGAAGGTATTATCGCAGAAGCATAATAAACCTGAGGATGCTACTTGGGAGTTGGAGGAAGATATGATAAAAAATTACCCAGAAATATTTCAAGAAGGAATTTGGGGCCAAATTCTTTGAAGGAGGGGAGTATGTAAGACCACATCGACTAATCGCGGAATATTCTAGGTATTTATTTTATTTGAGGTACACTTTAATTTTGTAGCTTCATATATTTTTCCCTTAACTATTTATGACTTTATTTTATAATTTTACTTATTCATATAAGTTAGATTTAGATTTTTTATGACTAAATTATTTAATTTTACACAATGGTTACATTTTATGTATACATTTCTTGTAGGACTTATCCTATTATTAAAACTCTAGCCCAAACCTTGACCCATTGTGTTGACCCCATTTTCAGATTTTTTAGGCCTTGTTTATTTGTCAAGCCTAGCCCATCTCTTAGCCCAACCCAAACCAAAAGCCTACCCAACTTAGACCCCTATATATACCCTCAACTCTAACCCTAAAAACACTTTTCAGCATTTCACACACACTATCACACAATAAAAGGTGAGGCTCTCTCCTCCCCTCCTCCCCCCTAGCGGCGCCGGCCGCCACCAACCGCCGGAAAATTTCCCACATATGTATTTTTTTTTTCTTTTCTTCTTTCCTTTTCCTTTCTTTTCTTCTTCTCCCCTCCTCTCTCTCTCTCTCTCTCTCTCTCTCTCTCTCTCTCTCTCTCTCTCTTTCCTTTTTATTTTATTAACTGTCCTCCGGCCGCCACCGCCGGAACGGCCGCCGCCACCGAAAAGCCGCCGACAATAGCTTAAAAGGGGACAAGATTATTAAAATTTTTGGGTTAGTTTATTTTATACTTTCTTGAGTTATTTTTCTATTTTTATTTTAATTTTGGTGTTTTTCTTTGAGTTAAAAATGGAACTCACTCAAGCACCACCACCACCGGAAAAACACCAAAACCGCCGTTTATGAACATTTTGGGGCTGTTTTATAATTTTTTTTATTTATTTCGAATTTTCTAAAAAAATTATTTTCAAGTATTATTTTCCTATTTTGGGTGCTATTTTTATATTTTTTATTTTATTTCGATTTTTTTTTAAAAAAAAGGGGGGGGGGCTGTTTTCTTTAAAAATAATAACAATAATATTAAAATATTTTTTTTAAATTAACTATTTCAAAAATTAAAACATTTTTCAAGTATTATTTCTTATGGTGTAATGGGCTGTTTCTTGTAATATTTTTTTTGTATTTAAAAAATTTAAATTTATTTTCCAGATTATTTTCCTATTTTTAGGGACTGTTTTTTTTATAAATTTTATTTATTTCGAATTTTTAACTTTAATTTCCAAATATTATTCTCTTTTGGGTTCAATGAGGCTACTCCCAAATAAACCACTAAGGTTTTACCTTAAGGTTGAGTGAAAATTGCCTAGACCCTTTTGCATGTTATTAAAATCACTAGATCTAATAATTTCCCATATATCACAAATATTTCTTTTCAAACTGTTTTGAAATAATAGGTTTATTAAGATTTTTGTTAGTCATTTGGTTCAATGAGGCCATTCCAAAATAACCACTAAGGTTTACACCTTAAGGTTGAAGAATAATGTCAAGAACCTTTGCATGTCAATAATTAAACTACTTTGATTATTTTATATACATTCGAAATCTTAATATTAATTGTTAAAAATAACTTGACTAAATAGTGTTGGAAATTCGTGTAGGAGCCGAGCCACTCTTGGTGCCATAGCTTCTTGATCATCGAGACAAAAAAAAAAAAAAAAACAAGTGGGTTAAAAATTTAGCCAATCTTAATTCTATTGGGTAAATTTTATTTATTTATTTTCTCTTAAAAAATGATTTAAAATCATGAAGTTGCATGAATTGATGTTACTTAAATGAGTAGTCAATGTTGGTTTGCATGTTTAATTTGAATTTACTATGGTTAATTTTGGGAATGGTTGCATGACAAGAAGAAAAATATCCTTGTTAAATTCTTGCTTAGTAGGTTTTAAATTATTGTTACTGCATTTTAAAGATGTTGATGGATTAGCTTGATTAAAAATATAGAAAATGATGGATGGAAGATATAATCACTAAAGAATATATTTGTGCAAAAATTGAATATTGATTAAATAACCTCACTTATCTTATGATCTGTTACTTAATCAACTTGTTGTATTGTGATTGTTATATTAATTGTACAAAACACAGATTAGTATAGAAATGATACTTGAATTCTTGGAAATTATAGACCGTCTATCGAGTCGTGTCGGCATGTGTAGGTCGGGCAAATAATCGAATAGGTTTCCTGTTGATGTTTGCTCGACTACACATGGGCCTATTCCCATTTTCTGGTCGGACCGGAGACGGCGGCGGAATTTGGGTCGTAGTATTGGTATATTCCGGAATATGACGGTCTCTGGGTTCCAACCCACAACTAAAGAGTCGTCGAGCCACTCGGGAGGGATAAGGAGCCGGGAGGCTTCAGCCTGGTGAGTTGGAGAATGCAATGGGGTGCGGTGTTATTCCACATCGGCCTCACGTTTAACGTGATGTTATCTCGATAGTTAGATTTTAAAATGGGGCATAGAACCTTGTCCATTTTAAAATCAATTTGAACCGGAGCATTAAGGTGCGGTGTAAATTCCACATCGACCTTGTGTTTCTATTGAATAATTTTGATGACTTGTCGTAAGTTAATAAAATTTTGGTTCGTCTTTTGAAAATTCTATTTACTCTAATTAACCTCCATTGTGCACATAACATGTTTCACACAAGATTTCATAAATTATTTTCTTAAAACTTTTCTCGCATTCCCAACCCCACTCATTGAGCTAGTTTAGCTCACCCCACATTTTCTAAATTATTTACGTAAAATAATGAAGACGATCAGGACACCCCAATCCAAGAGTAATCCAGGACATTGGCGGGCCGCTTATATATGTTAATTTCTCCAAGTACTATGATCATGGCATGTAATAAGCCACTTTGGTATCTATTATCGAAACCTACTTATGATATTAGACTTCCGCTGTTTTGGCTTGTAATAGACGATTAGTAAGTATTTTGTATTTGGTATCCTATAACCGTGATGGAGTTGACTTTTATGACTTTACTTATGTTTTATTAATTTATTAGTTTGGATTATTATTATTCGGGGCGTGACAATAGTCATTATGTACATAATGTACATTTAAAACGTGTACTTAAAAGACAAAAGCTGCATAATACGATTTTGCACCAGACATTGAAAAGTCTGTGTACATAGTATTCAATATTTGTATATTTATTATGTAAATCTTGTGTTTTTACCAGATCAAGCTCCAGATTACACAGTTTATGTTGGTCAGAGGCTCAAAATCTCGCTAGGATCGACTAAATATTGGGTCCCAGAAGTTGAACAAGAAACAATTCCTCGTTCCGACATGTATTTCCGTACATTGGAGGCTGGAATTCAATTTTACAAGGATTATTGTATGTGTAGTGGCTTTGACGTTAAGAGGAGCACTACAAAGAAATTCAAGAACGAGGAAATTCGTGTGGAATACGTGTTACCACCAAAGCAAGCCAAGAACAAAGGGAGTGGTAGTCATCTGAAAAGCAGACTCCAAAGCCAAAAGAGAGAAAGCCATAAAACAAGCACAATACTTAAAAGAAAATGTGGGACGTGTGGTGAGGTTGAGACACATAACAGCAGGACATGCCCGACCCGCACCAGCGCCTTCTGAGAGCAATGTGTATTTGTTATTGATTTTAATTTTTTTGTGTAATATATACAACATTGAAAAACTAAATATACATTATCGGATGCTAGAATATACATATCCAATACACTACGGCAATTTATGTGTGCTGTACATAATTCTATGCATAAACATATAATATCTGCAACCTATTTATACATTATCTGTGTTTAAACTATACATCGTTTTTAAGTGACAACATCAAGATCAATATATGCACAAGTGTTTAAAAATACACATTCTTATGCGTAATTGTACAAATTTCTATAACTACTTATACAATTTTATTGACTACGTATACAAAACACATTTAATATACATTGTATCAATTTTATACATAATCTTATGGGTAAATATACAAAATTTCATAACTACATCCACGAAGCTCCACATTTTAGTAGCCACCTGCTTCGCTGTTACCCTGAAATCCTCCCTCTCAAACATAGCTGGCCATCCATTGTATAAATCACAACTCTCCGATTTTGTTTTCTTCACAACTACCTCCTGGCCATTAGGGAACCCCAATACCCTCTGGATATCAACCGGTTCAATGTGAATGCGTCTAAAACTGTACAATAACAACTCCAAGCTAGCTGCATTAAAATTTTCGACTAACCAAAACGTTAGCTGGGATGGGAAGTCAACAATTGAGAGCGAAAGCAAACTTCCGAATCCCATATCAACAATCGCAGCAGTTTGTGCAGGTGAAAGATCAACCAGCGCGTTTACCAACACCATGGGATTCGACCTAATGGATAATGTCGTATATAAATCCTTTGCCTCTTCCCCCACCCGTCTTCAGCCCCACTCTCCGTGACCCTTTCTTTCCTTATTTTTGGCCATTTAGTTGATAAAACAAACCTATAAAAAAATATAGAACCAATTATTATACAAAAAAATACAACTAACTATACATTTTCACAAAACTAAATATACATTGTCATATAGCTAAAGATACATAATTCCATAACATTATCACGAACTAACTGTCCATTATCACAAAACTTACTACACATTATAACAAAACTAAATATACATTATTCTATGTCTAAATATACATAATTCCATAACATATATACATGCTCGCACAAGTAAAAATATAAAGTGTTCTATAACTAAATACACATTATTACAAAACTAAACACACATTATTACACACCTAAATATACATTACCGTACAACTGATCATACATTATTAAAACATAAAAGTACATTATCACAAAAGCTACATATATAAAATTACATAACTAAATATACATAATTACATAACTATATATACATTTTTACACAACTAACAACACAGTACACGAAGGTGCAAAATTGAACATGATAAATCGAAACTAAGAAATCGAAACAAATATAAACTACAAGCACACGACATAAGAACAACAAATCACAAGAAAAAACCATTCATCAAACCTATCAGCAAGAACGAATCAATATATGTATATACCCTAATATTGAGTAGAATGAAAACACTAAAATCGACCATAAAAACACAAAAATAGAACCCTATCAGCAAGAAACACTAAAATCAAATAGAAAAACTTACACTCAAATTGAAAACGCACGGACCGTATCAACGAGTAGACGCCAAAATTGTGAGATGTTTGAGCCCTAGAAGCTTCTGGTGATCGATTTTTTGAAAGAGAGAAATAGAGGAAGCAATTTCAGTAGGATGAGAGGAAGCAGTTTTTCGATTTTTTTCACATATGGAGATGGAGATGGAGGAGAGATGGAGAGTAGTTTCGGATTTTTTGAAAAGAGGAAGAAAGAGAAAATCACGGGATGAGATATCAATTTTAACTTACCAAAATTCGAAAAATAGGGAGTTACAAATATATCCCTTATCTTAAAGCACAAAATTACTTTCCTACCCTTACCCTGAACCGCCCATGCCTAAATGGAGAGTAAAATCTGGACCATTGATTGATAATATCAAATGGTCTAGATGTGGTCTTATGTTCTTACCTAAAGGGCTTGGTCTCATTTGATCATATCCCTATATATATATATATATATATATAGATAAATAAATATACACAAAAACTTAAATGAGACTGTTACGGATCTAGATCTGTGTGACGGAGCCCCAGACTCGTACCTGATACCCAACCACTGGATCTAAAATTATCCAGCCCCAGACCTGGTACTGGATTTCACCCTTTGTTCTTCTAAACCGAGTCTATTCTTTGTTCTCTCTCTTTGATTCGATTGCCCTGCCCAACCATTTCCCTTCCGATTTTTGTGATTTTCGTGCGCTTCTCTTTCGATTTTTCACAGTTATTCCAAGTTTGGCCTCCATTCGAAGAAGAACCAAGTATTTTGTCAGTTTTCTGCAATTTTTTCCTTCATTTTTTTGGTTATCTTTGATTTTAGTCATTTCAAAAGATTTTTATGGATTTTTCTTGAAAATGTATTGTAGGTTTTAAATATGTAATTTGTTAAGGTTTTAATTTGAGCATTTAATTTTATCTAAAATGTATGTTACGGTTAAAATTTGAGCTTGTTTTTTATTAGGGTTTTAATTTGAGCATGTATTTTACTAGAAATGTATACTAAGGTTTTAATTTGAGCATGTTTTTTGTTAGTATTTTAATTTTAGCATGTATTTCAGGTTTTGCTAGTTCATAGTGATGTCACATTGTGTTATTATGTGACTAATATCACTTTTGCTCTTACAAGTATTACTTTTGGTCGTAAAAGTATGAGTTGTTGTAAACAAAGTATTATATATGTTTTTTTATTATGTTGCTTACCTAATTCTTGAGTTTTTAAGCATGTATTTTGTTAAGGTTTTAATTTGAGCATTTAATTACGAAATGAATGTTAGGGTTTAAATTTGAGCTTGTTTTTAGGGTTTTAAATTGAGCATGTATTTTACCCGAAGTGTATACTAGAGTTTTAATTTGAGCATGTTTTTTGTCAGTGTTTTAATTTCAACATGTATTTCAGGTTTATATAGTTCGTACGGGAAGTAAGATTGTGTTTTAACGTGACTAGTATCACTTTTACCTTTACAAGTATTACTTTTGGTCGTAAAAGTATCAGTTGTTGTAAACAAAGTATTACATGTCCTTTTTATTGTGATGTTTACATAATGTTAGGAAATTTATTTAATAGATTTGGATGATACCATGTAAAACTTAAACTAGGAAGTTAGCACCCCATTTTCCTTGTAATTTGTATTGTAATAGATAGAATTTGGAAAAGTCGAGTCAAGTCGCCTATGCCAAGGATTACAAGAAGTCAATCTGGATTGTGAGAAGACTCTCTTACAGAGTCGGTGAGTAATGCCATGAAGGAAGACAAGGACTCGACTGAAGGAGAGTCAGCTGGGGAACAACTGTAAGAAGTGTCAGTCAAGTAAATTCAAGAAGCCAAGTCTACAAGTTGAAGTGACAGTTGAGTCAATCAAATGATTGGAGTAGACTTAAGTCACCTGGGGTGAAGGCATCAGTCTAGTCAAGACAACTGACTTAGATACGTTGATTAAAGTCAAGAATATTACTCAATATAATAATATGTCAGAGCTGCCAGGTCTAAAGTGTTTGTCCCAGAATTATGCAAAAGGAATGAACCAATGGGAAACACTGCACCTTGTGTCAGACGCCTGCAAACGCTAAAATGCCATTAATACGAGGAAAGGTCAACATCACCAAGGCTGCAGACCAAGACAAGACAAGCCAACAAACACAAAGTGACATTTGAAATCAACCTATCTCTTCAATGGGCAAAATTTCAAATGTGCACTACAAAAGGCTGAGGAAGTTATTGAGAAGAGGTTACCTGAACCACGAACAAGCAAGCAATATTCAAGCATTTAACCTGCAATACTGTCAAAGTTTTATCAAGATAATCCTCATGCTTGAAACTCGAAGGAACTCGATCCAACACAAGTTGTGAAGGAAAGACAACTCCAAATCTGTTGAAGAGGAAACTTTTGAAGAAACCAATGGGGTCTACTTTCCAAGTCAGGATTGTAGAAAGGTTCAAGGTTGAACCATTATCATGTTTGTGGGAGGACTTCGTGATCAAATCCAAGAACTTGAGAAGTGAGCTGAAGTAGCAAGTCAGCTGCCCTGTGAAGAAGCTGAGTCGCAAGAGAAGCCAGCTGTGTGATCAAGGTTGTCTCCAGAGTGTCACCGCTTTGTAAACTGATCTGTTACATAGTGGATTCCTCCAAGAGTTAGAGAAGAGAGGATTAGAAGAATTACCCCATCTTCGAACCTCTATAAAATATTTGTGTCATTTACTTACAACAAATTTACTTTCCTGCATATTTACTTTATATCTGCTATTAGTATTATATTTGTTATCCAACTGATAAATAACCATGTGCAAAAAAAAAAAAAAGTGTTAAAAACAAGTTTAAAACTAAACAAAGGGTGTTAAGCCTTCTGCTGTTAAAAACCAATCAGCCTAGTTAAGTATTTGGCTTGAGCAGCCGTGTTATACTATCAACAGCTCTATCGAGTCTGTTGAGTGGGTAACTTAGCTGAAAAGACAACTTAGCTGTCCATCAAGGACACTGTAGGTCCCAGGGGTGTGAGTAAGGTTTAGAGGGGGGGTTTGAATAAACCTTACCAAATTTTCGATTTTAGTCCTTTTAAAATTACAACAGAGTTGACTCAAATAGTTGTGTCCTTGAGGGACAACTAAGTTAGTTATTCAGCTAAGTTAGCCACTCAATAGACTCGATAGAGCTGTTGATACAATAACTCGGTTGTTTAACCTAAACTTAATTTGGCTGGTTTGGTTTTATCAGTGAAAAACTTAACACCCTTTGATTAGATTTTAGGTTGTTTTAACACTTGATTTTTAGCACTTGGTTATTACACAGTTAGATAGAAAATATAATTCTAACAGCAGATATGATGTATGTATGCAAGAAGGTAAATGTGCGATGAAAGTAAATGACACAAATATTTTTATAGAGGTTCGAAGATGGGGTAATTCTTCTAATCCTCTCTTCTCCAACTCCTGGAGGAATCCACTAAATAATGATCAATTTACAAAGTGGTGAACGATCTGGGAGACGATCTTGATCACATAGCTGGCTTCTCTTGCGACTTAGCTTCTTCACAGGGCAGCTGCCTTGCTACTTCAGCTCACTTCTCAAGTTCTTGGATTTGATCACGAAGCCCTCCAACCAACTTGATATTGGTTCGACCTTGAACCTTCCTACAATCCTCCTTCGAAAGTAGACCCATTTTGATTCTTCAAAAGTTTCCTCTTCAACAGATGTGAAGTTGTCTTTCCTTCACAGCTTGTGTTGGATCAATTTCCTTCGAGTTTCAGGCTTGAGGATTTGATTGAATGTACTTGAGAATATTGCTGGTTAATTGCTTGAATAATGCTTGCTTGTTCGTGGTTCAGGTCACCTTTTCTCAGTAATTTCCTCAGCTTTTTATAGTGTACATTTGAAATTTTGCCCGTTCAAGAGATAGGCTAATTTCAAATGTCACTTTTATTCGTTGGCTTGTCTTGTTGCAGTCCTTGATGTTGACATTTCCTCATTTTAAATGTCTTCGTAGCATCCCAGGTGCCTGACACAAGGTGCAGTGCTTCCCATAGGTTTATTCCTTTTGCACAATTCTGGGACTAACACTATAAACCTGACAGATTTGACATATTACTATTTTGAGTAATATTCTTGACTTTAATCAACGGATCTAAGTCAGTTGTCTTGACTAGACTGCTGTCTTTACCCCAGGTGACTTGAGTCAGCTCCATTCATTTGGTAACTCAACTGTCACTTCAACTTTGAGACTTGGCTTCCTGAGTTGACTTGACCGACACTTCTCACATTGTTCCTCACCGACACTCCTTCGCCGAGTCTTGACTTCCTTCTTGGCCATACTCACCGACACACAAGAAAGTCCTCAATCCATCCGGTTGATTGACTTCTTGTATTCCTTGGCATAGTCGAGCCGACTTGACTCACCTTTTTTCAAATTTCTATCTATTACAATACAAATTACAAAGAAAATGGGGTGCCAACTTTCTAGTTTAAGTTTTACATGGTATCATCAAAATCTACTCAATAAATTTCCTAACAATTTCCCCCTTTTTGATGATGCCAAAACTTAAAAACATTCAACAAAAGTATACAGCAAAGATACATACAGACAATGCAGTAACAAAGAATGTATGCTTAAAATAGATCGTTTTATTGATCATAACATTCTTGTCCTTTACACAGCTATTTACATTTGGTATCGGAGCATTCTTTATCAGAGTAATATACATGCATCTAAGCTAAGATACAAGAATACATACAGAGTGAAAAATTAAAGAAAACTTTCACTAAGTTTATTACAGACGACTTACATGAATGTATTTACAATAGTAATACATGAAGGGGTTTGCAACAACACTTCAACGCCTTCGCTGCTTCCTTCCTCTTTCTTCTTCAGCTCTCTTGCGCTCCTCATCGTCATCATCTCTCTTCCTATTTTTCTCTTCTTCTTCCCTCATTTTCTTCTTTTCATAGGCTTGTTTGGAAGCATCATCCCTTTGCTTCCTCTCGAGCCATTCTCGTGTTTGCCTTTCATTCTCTTCTTCTTGTCTTCTTACTGCCTCATCGTTCTTCCATGCCACTTCCTGGTTGGCTAGGTGATCATATCCAGCCCAGTTGATCAAACCTTTCTTGTCAGGATCTACGTATTCTACGTCCTTGGGTTTTGGTCAAGGTAGGGAACCTCTTCCACCACCACTTCTTCCCTTTCCTGACTCAGCTCTTCCGCCTCTTGGAGTGTACTGCACGGGAGTCTTCTGCTTTCCAGCTGAGTGACTGTTGGAAGACTGCTGCTTATCAGCTTCTTTACATAGTGCTAGACCTTTCTCCAAATACAAATCCCAGGCTTGAGCCAGAGCAATTCCTTGGAAGTAGCCTTCTGATTCAAGTGTTTTGAACTCTTCAACCGATCTAGGCTCAGATCCATCATCATGTATCGCATCCTGATCCTTTCCAGCTGGAAGACCACCATATTGTTTCATTATTTCGTGAACACGAGCATCCTGCTTTTGAGAAAACTCCTCAAACACCGCTTCAATAATCTTTCTTTTGTCTGCCATTGACACAACAGAGTGCTCAATTGGTAGGGTCACAGGGATTTTGCTCAGGATGGAGGCAGTAACATGACCTTGCTGAGGGGTTTCAGCGTACATCAATTGCAATTGCTTTGAACTTCCTTCCCCTCAACTGTATCTTTCTTCTCAGCTGCGTCTTTCGTCTCAAAGCTGCATTTTTCTTCAACTTCTCTTCTTTTAATCCCTTGAGGAGCTCCTCTTCCCCTTTTTGTCATCATCAAAAGAGAGAGGAACCCCAGGGAACATACCGCTTAGGATAAAATCCAGTCTGCTGAACGTAGAGTTGTGCTTGGAGTCTGCTGTATCATATGCGGCCTGAAATTCTGAGTGAGTTTTCTTAGACTCGGCTGTAACTAGCTTCATTTTAGTCATGAGAATGCTGAATTTGTCATTCATGGCATTCTCGAGTCTTAGAATTTCATTCTTGTGAAATTGTTGCAGCATCTCCATATTTGTTTTGTGAGACTGGTTTAACCTTTCAATATACTCCTTCATCTTTTGCATGATCATGGAGTTATCAACACTTCATACGAGTGTTCTTCTGTATAAGGCTTTGAAATAGCGTACTTGCTCGATTCTCATTGCAGTCTGCTGTTGAGTCCATTCTCTAATCCGCACCACGATCCCTCTCAAATCGGCTGTGAGAGTGGCATCATGATTGTCCAGACGTAAATCCAGAGAGGTCTGATGTCTTTCTATATTCTCAATCTCCTCACAGATCTTCTTGAAGACTTCACGAATCTCAACTGTCTCGCCCGATTCAGCTGCCGACCATTCTGCGTCGAAATTAAAGTCTGCTAGAATAATTGTGTCGGTGGGAATGATGGGATCTTCTCGTACAATGTATCTCCTTTGTTCAGCAGCTCTCTCTTCTTCTAATTCAAGCAGGTTCTTGGTGAAGGGAAACATGTCTTGAAAGACATCATCGCGCACATATGGGATGTCTTGTTGTTTTTGTGCCTGCGATGACTCAGCTCCGTGTGCCTCAGCTGCGACAGCTTCATTGGCAGATGTCACAGCTGTGGGAGCCTGTGAATGAGCTGGTGGAGTCGTTACTGCTGCAGCTATGGGAGCCTGCGCAGATGACTCGGTTCCAGCTGGGGCTTTTGGAATGTTTTACCTAGCTGACTGAGCCTCAGCTGTCTGAACAGCTTCCTTGGTCTCAGTAGATTTTTCTAAATGAATTACCTGGTCCTCTGCTGTATCATCAGCGTCATCGGATGATGGTGAGACTTGTGGAGTTGGCTCATCATCGAAGTTAAACCTCATAGGAGCCGTCTTTTCACTGACTTGGCTCTGAGATTTGTGAACATCCTCTGTAATTGGTGTGGACTCTGGTTCATCTTCGGATCCCAGAAACAATGTATCAATATTTTCTTGGGAGTCCTGAAGGGCACCAATGACTTCATCTGTGGCAACACCTTCGACCAGAGGTATGTTCTCAACTGCATTCTTGTCCTTACCTAGGGAAGTCTCAACCTCCCCAAGGCCTTCAATACCCTTAGCAGTTTCAACCGCAGCAGGCCTTCTACATTCCCTTCGACAAACTCAGTTGTCTTAGGGTCTTGGACAATGGCATCCAGAGGAGTCTCAACCCCTTGGATTGCACTTTCTGTGCCCAGAGTGTTAACTCCCGGGGCATCTCCATCCTTTGCCTCGACTGTGATAACAACGTCATTGGCCTTCAAAGCAGCTGACACTTCAGCTGGGACAGACTCAACTGTCCGAGCTTCGTCAATGTCACTCTGCTGATGTTCACTTTCTTTTTCAACTTCGCATCCTTTCTTCATAGATGAGTCTCCCACAACAACCTCCAACCCAGCTATGGTGGAGAGAGTTTCCCCCTCAGCTGGCGCACCAGCTGAGTGATTGATTGTGGGGTCACTCTTCTCCAAAGATGCGGCTTTTTCCATTGAGTGCTCAGCCGTTGGGGCAGGTGTGAGAACACATTCTTTAGGGGTTGGCTCAGCTTGGGTGCCCAACTTCCCAACTTCATCGCCATATCCCTTGGATCCATCCTCTGATTGTATAGGGGACGTGGCTGCAGCAATAACGGATGCAATGTGCTGTGCCACTCCCAGAGGATCAGTTTGCAGAAGAGTGTGAGATGACTCTCCTGGACCTTCTAACAACTGCTGCTCGTGCATGGCCTTGGATTTCTGCAAGGCTTGCTGCATCTTCAACTTCTCAGCTGCAGCAGCAGGATCCATATCCTCATCACTTTCTGAGAGCAAATCAAGATGTTAGTGAGTATGCTCGTGAGAGCCTGTAAATTGGCACATCTTGGATTTCTCCATGGCTCGGGCTTGCTCGGCAGCTCTCTCATTTTCTTTCTCTTTCAATATGCGGAAGATAGCCTGTAAATTATGCAGAGGAATCGAAGAAGCTCTTCTTCTTCTTCTATGAACTCAGGGCGAGTGAACTGCACCCTTGAGTGATCCAGCTTCCATGCTCTCCATTCCCTCAAGCGACATTGAATATCTGGATAGACTGGGGAATACATGATTACATCATCATCATCATCTTCACCTTCTCCTCCAGTTTCTGGAATGGGAGGTAGGAGACCTTGCTCCTCCTCAGAAGCATCATCATCAGTTGTGGGCGGAGAGACAACTTTTTCAACATCAGATTCAGTTGTCTCAGCTGCTTCTTTCTCCTCAGCTGTCTTCCTCACAGCTGGGTCTTCGACTGATATCTGTTGATCACCATCAGCAGATATCGCAGATTCATCAATAACTTCCGGAGACTGCGCTTCTTGATTACCAGCAGTCTCGGCTTCCTTCTCCAGCTGAGTAGCAGACTCAGCCGTCTTCTCAAGGTCAGAATGCCTGACCAACCTTCTCTTTCTTGGATGAAACAAATGGACTTCTGGTTCAGATTCAGTAGATTCATCAGTGGTGAAGGCTTGGGTACTCTTCTTAGAGGGAGCCGCCTTCCTCGACTTGGCAGTCCTCTTCTTCTTTGCGACTTGAGAAGGCAGTGAGGGTTCCTTCTCAGCCTCTGCTGCAGGGGCAGGAGTCTCGGCTGCTTGGGCAGGTGACTCGGCTGCAGGGGCAGGAGCTTTCTCGGGATACGCTGCAGGGGCAGATTTATTCTTCGGGGGAGGGGTCTCAGTAGATTCTTCAGGGTCAGCTGATTCCCCCTCACTTGTATCAACTCTCTTGGTATGAGCTCTCTTCTGAGCACTGGAGAGGTTTTCCCTGAACATTTTCTTGTTCACGTGAAAGGGTTTGCCATGACGAAGAGCAACACCCTTCACTTCCAGCAAATGGCCAATCACAAGGCCATAACCAAGTGAACATCCAAAGGACACGTCCTTCTTGTAGGTCCTGTTCAGCACATTCTGGCAAAGTCTGCTGTAACTAAACTCAGCCCAGTTCACATTCTTTCCCTGCATGATCGCAGCCATGACAATCAACTTAGTTTTGGACAACTGATTAAAGCTTCCAAATTTCATGTCAACACATTTGGAGACGATGTCCATCAGCTTGTGATAGTCGTCCTTCACCAGATTCTTGTCGGCTGTGTAAACCATTTTCGCAGCACACTCGGGCTTGGAAACTTCCTTCCAAGCCGCAGCTAAGTTGACATCTGCCTCCGCGATGTCCTTCAAGCCCTCTGAGGGCAACAAACAGTGCTCAACAAGGTCTTTTGCACTGAGTTTGATGACCTTGCTGTGGATGGAAGATTTGATTTCATCGTCCTGCAATTCAGTGTTTACGTAGAACATCGCTACCTCTTCAAGGTAGGTATGAGAGTATTTCATCGTCAGAAAAGCCTTTAGACCGAACTTCTCCAACATTTCAGCTATCTTCAGAACTAAGGTTTCATCAACACCCTGTTTAATCATCCCATCAAAGTCCACTGAAGAACCAGAGTGGATTTCCTTCGAAAGCTTCACATAATCGAACTTTAGAGCTATTTTCAGAGAGTTTTACCGATCGAAAAACAAGAAACTTGCTTTGAGAGAACTTAGGGTTTCAGAGAGAAAAATGCTTCTTTGCTTTGAAGATAAACAGTTCGCGTACTGAGAGAAATACAAATTTCCGTATATAAAGGTCGTGAAAGGACACATTTCGGATTTTGAAATTTTTGATCTAAATCAACGGCTAAGAGTAAAACGTCAAAATCGCATTTAATTCCTCGTGTTTAATGCAACAACATTTATATCCAATCACATGGCTTACTGTGAAGCTTTTACTGTGACCGTCATTATTACGCTGACATCATCCTTAAAAACATTCCCGCTCATTTAAAACGACTGCGTTTTTGTCACTTAGCTCATAAATGATTGATTTAGCTTGTATCCAACATGACTTAACTCTGCTTCTCTCTTCCCATGATGTAACTCGGCTGTCAGCTAACTTGTAACTTGATACAACTGACTTCCGATAAGGCTGTTTCACTTGGTTGAAGTGTGAAACATGTTCTGCTTTGATTTTCTTATCTTTTTTCTCTGCTGATTGAGTCTTCTGAGTTTCAACAACTCAGCTCAATTAACCCCAACTCAACTCAATTAACCCCAACTCATTTTTGAGTTCTTCAAATCTTAATTCACATAGAGGCTTTGTGAATATATCAGCTAACTGTTTATCTTGAGATGTATTCCAAGGTGATGTCTTTATTTTCAACATGATCTCTTATGAAATGATATCTGACATCAACATGCTTTGTTCTTGAATGCAACACATGATTCTGAGTGATTGCAATAGCACTAGTGTTATCACACATAATTGGAATTTCTTTTTCTTCAATATCATAATCTCTCATCTGTTGTCTCATCCATAAGACTTGGGCACAACAAGCGCCATGACTATGTACTCGCTTCTTGGTGTGGATGTGGCAATTGAATTTTGTTTCTTACTGAACCAAGAAACCAATGTATTTCCAAGCATTTGACATGTACCTGAAGTACTTTTCCTGTCAACTCTACATCCAGCATAGTCTGAGTCTGAGTAACCAATTAGCTTGAATCCACCTTCCTTTGGTTACCCTAAGCCAACTTCCTGGCATCCCTTCAAATATCTTAGGATTCTCTTAGCTGCAGTCATGTGGCTCTCCTTTGGTGCATATTGCAATCTTGCACATACATCTACAGCAAAGGTGATGTCTGGCCTGCTGGCTGTTAAATAGAGCAATGATCCAATGAGTGCTCTATATCTGGTTTGATCAATAGCTTTGCCATCTGCATCCATGTCCATCTTGACTGATGTGTTCATTGAAATTTTCACAGAAGATGTGAGGCCCCGAATATTTCAACCGTAGACGACACGACCGCAGACTTTGTCCGGATAATTTATTCTTATATTTACTATTTATTTTGCGATTCGTATTATGTTATTGGATTTAGCATCGGTTATCTATTTAATCTTAATGATCTTTGAAAACTATCTATTACTAAATTAGTATTTTAAAAATACAATACCTTTGTCTTGAAAGATCATTTAGTAAACATTTTATTTTCGAAACAATAGTACTTGAGGTTTACTTTATATAAAAATCTAACTTTTATATTGAAATAACAAGTGTCTCATACTTGATTTTGTCAACTTACTTATTACTTGATTTAACTAATTTATACTTGGAATTATTTTTATTTTATGGTGTTTTGTTAATGACACTTATTTTCACTTCTTTAACCATTGTCGATTTCTTTCGAGTTTTAACACGGGCTTTTAACCGATTCAACTTGTTCTTGAGCGACTAGCTAATAAAACTCGTTTAGCATAATATATTTATTTTTATTTTTAAAATTTCGAAATTTAAATTTATATATTTCAAAAAAATAAAAATTGTATAATTTAATTAATTGCTTGATTGATATTTTTGACTTGTACTATTGATTTTAAATTTTATTTGGTACCTTAGATTTTAAGTGATGATACTACACTTGGGAATTATTAGACACCTTATAAATTAGATGACTTATTATATAAGTGATATATAAATTATAGAATAAGGAGCTTGATTTGGAATTAGTGATTGTGAGATTAATGATTGGATTTTTATTTTGACTTGGCAATTTACATCAATTACCACCAACCAAATTGAGACAAAAAAAAAAAAAAAAAAGGAAAAAGGGAACAAGAAGCATGGAATGGACGGCCACTTCACATGGGGTACAAGCAAGCCATGTTCTTTTTTAAACAAAATTTCCCATTTAAATATTCTCTCATTTTCCATAAAATACCCCACATATTTTTTTATTCAATTCAAACTTTCTTACAAGAAATTCCCATACCTTTTGACCATCATTGTCTCCCATGCAAGGCACAAGCCAAGCACTAGAGACAAAACAAACAAAAAAAAAATTCCCCTCTCCCTCTCTTGAGTGTGATCGGCCATAAGACCATTTTTGTGCAAGATTGTCAATTTTCACCAACTCCTCTCTCTTTCTTGTTAGCAATCCTCCTCCTTCTCTCTAAAATCTTCCTACCTCTCTCTACTCTTTTCTTCTTCTTCTTCTTCTTAACATTTAACCAAAATATACAAGAAATCAGTCATTTCTACTTCAAAAATTCGAAACGTACACCTCCAAAGGTAAGAATTTTGTTCTTTAATTCAACTTGATATCCTCTAGCTCTTCATCTCCCATTTTTTTTTAACTTAAGCTCAAATTTAATTTTGGAGGTACACTTAGAAGACTTTGAAGGCTAGAGCTTAACATCATCTTGAAGAAGACTTCAAGACCTTGAAGAATTTGAAGAGAATTTTGACTATAAGGTAAGATTTGGACACTAGAGCCCTTTTCTCTTCTTCTTCTTATTTTCTTCAAATTTTAACACCCCCTTTACATTTTTGAGAAATAGGGGCTGACCTTAGGTGATTTTGAAGGTGAACCAAAAATTCAAAACTTGAGGCTTCAACTAGTTCCAAATCACTTACTACACAAGGTAAAGTGTAGTATTTCCAATTTTTTTATCTTCTTCTTTTTCTTCTTAATTTTTCACTCATGTTCCTAACTCTAAAATTTTGATATTTCTTGACTTAGGGGCTGACCTAAGTGACCTCATACCAAGTTCTGAAATTTATCCTTTTTATTTCACAACTCTCCAAATTTAAGGTGGGTGGAAAAATGCTTTCAACTTCTAGGGATTTTATTAAATGCATGTAGTGTTTTGATCATGAGCACTTGAGATATGTATATTTTATGTATTGCATGTTAATTTCATGTATCAAGTTGTGAAATTTCTCAAGTGTTGCTCAAAAATGCTATTTATTGAAATTTAGGTGCATGCATGTACAATTTAATGTTCTATTTGATTAATTCTTGTATGAAATGAACATACATGTGTATGATCCTTGAAATCCATGTTTTGTATGACTTATAACCTGGACAAGTCGAGCATAATTGATTAAATTTCAATTTTTGGACTTAAAATGCAAAAATGGAAAGTTGGTGGACTTAATTGCAAGAAAATAAAACTTAAGGGACCCATCTGCAAATTTTGAATTTTGGGACTGTATTCAGGTTCAAAAATGACTTTTGGACATTTTAATAAAGTTTTAAGAGTTTTAAGTTAAATAAAATCAACCTTTAAAAGCCCAAGGACTAGATTGTAAAATTTTAGAAGTTTAAGGGCTACTTTGCAATTTTCAAAACTGTACCAGACCCTAATTTTAAAATTTCAAATTGTAACTCTTAAGGGACTAGAAATGACATATTTTAAATGTATTCCAAAAATCCAAGTGTTTAGAGCTTGGAAAGTAATTTTGCTAAAATTGAGGGACCGAATTGTAAAAGATTAAACTTGAGGACCCAAATGAAAATTCCAGGATTTATGCAGCCCATGTACCTGGAAATACTAATTTATCTATAACTTAATTATAATTTGGACCCAAGGTTCAAATTTCATAACAATTGGACCCCTAAAAGCCTTAAAGGCAATTATTTTAAAATGGGACAAAAATGAGATTTTCAAAAGTTAAAGGACCTACACTTATTTCCTTTTAAAAATGCTTTTGTCCCAATATACTAATAACCTTAGTGACATTTTCCAACTAGAATCACATTAAAAGCCCTTCCGATTTGTGAGTTCCAATTATTTTAAACTTAGGGCCCGAAATGACAATTTTAATAAATTTGGGGCCAATGTGAGAATTTTATTAAAACTAGACCTCAAAACTTTAAAAACCTGAATCTCTGAATAATGTAGAGAATTTAGGAACTGACCTCATAATTTTTCAAGGTTGGGATATTTATTTATTCGATTTTTAACCCCAAAAGTATTTGTTTTACAAAACGGGGCTAATTGCAAATTTTCTTTTCATCAAGGACCTAACTCAAATTATTTTCCTTTTACTAAAATAGCCCTGGACCCTCTAACTTTAATTATTAATTAAAATATTTTATTTTCTCAAAAACCCCTTGACTTATCGGATCGTCTTGACCGATTAATACCCGATCGCGGGGCGACTTCCGCGTCTTGCGATTTTGAATCTACAACGGGACTTATGTTCCACCTAATCTTTCAAGATATCGAAGATTGCTTATCCTCCCGATAATCATCTTCATCCAAATAACCCCACCAACACCATAATTGCCACTCGCAATTTTCGAAAATTTTTCTGAACTGCTTCCCTGAATCAATAATACTCGACTGCCTGGTTGACTACCTGAACTTGTATTTACTTCCCTGCCTGAGTCAACTTGGTGTGTCGAGCTCACAGTCGGAATGGATACGTCGGGGATGGAATCGGGCAGCTCGGCTGCTATTCCACTCTTCCTGCCCCATCGTCCTAATCCCGCAACTGAGGGACGGAGTTTGTCCAAGGGAAGTGGGTCGTAGTACTTGAGGTATAATCATGATTATGACAAATCCGAGCCTTGCTAGCTCCACTGTGGATTTTGTCTTTGCCTATGGAGTGATAAGGTGACAGGTCTTGGACCATCTTGCCCGGGGAGTTACAAGGAAGAACGAAGGAATCGCTGTCTGATCCACATGATTACGGAGTTAATTAGCGCTACTTGTATTGCATTGGTTGGCGCTACAAATCCGTACGCAACCATTAATTGTCTTGCATAGGATTGGCGTTACATTATGTACGCAATCCTACCTGTCTTTCCTGAATCACATAGTATTTGTGTGACCATGAACTGTTTTCTTAAACTATATAAGTATATTACTTAAATATTTTATCACGACGCTTGTGGATTGTGTGTGAATTCATGCATCATATCTCACGCATTTTCATACAACTGATTCTCGCATTAACTATATATCGCCACACTTGCACACGATCACCCCATCCACTGAGATTTCTGTCTCATCCCCTCTTGTTTTCTAACCTTTAGATGAGGACTTTGTTGAAGATGTTGAACCTACCACGGACTGAACTCCTGTGCTCCGCTTGTTGGACTTACTACCTATTGTTGTTGATGTTGCTGGATTTGTTTCTAGTATTTACTGTTGGACTTTTTTATTCTCTTTTCATTCGTCTGTAATATAAGGACGTAGGACCCTTTGACTATTAAGTTGTTATCTTTAGAGTTCTCGGGGATCTAATTTGGATATTTGTTGGTCTGTAAGTTGTAACTCGTACTTGTTCTTTATTTCCGCTGCTGTTTGACTCTGTTTCATTGGGTTTTCGTTGATATTCGTCTAGACTATTTGGTTTATTTGTATTTAAGTTGTGGATCATCGTCACGTCCCCGTCTGGGGCGTGACAGAAGACATTTCCATACCAAATTTCTTCATCAAATCTCTCGTATATTTTTTGACTTATGAAGGTTCCATCCTTCAATTGCTTGACTTGAAGTCCTAGGAAGAAAGTCAGTTCTCCCATCATGCTCATCTCAAATTTGCGTTGCATGAGGTTTGAGAACTTGTCACACAGCTCTTTATTTTTGGAACCAAAAATGATGTCATCCGCATATATTTGAACAAGAAGTATACTCTCTCCATCTTGAATTCTAAAGAGTGTTCTATCAACTTTGCCTTTGGTGAATCCATTGTCAGTTAGAAATTGAGACAATATATCATACCATGCTCTTGTTGCTTGTTTCGGTCCATATAATACTTTCTTGAGCTTATATACCTTATCTCCAATAGATTTCTGCTCAAAACCTGGAGGTTGTTCAACATGGACTTCTTCCTCTAACAGTCTATTCAGAAATGCACTCTTCACATCCATTTGATACACAGTGAAGTTTTATGTGCAACATAAACAAGAAATATCCTTATTGCTTCTAATATTGCAACAGGAGCAAAAGTTTCATCAAAATCTATACCCTTTTCTTGGAAATACCCTTTGGCTACCAATCTTGCTTTGTTTCTTACAACAGATCCTTCCTCATTCATCTTGTTTCTAAAAACCCATTTTGTGCCAATAACATTCTGATGGGTTGGCCTTTGCACTAATTCCCATACTTTGTTTTTTCAAACTGATTCAGCTCTTCTTGCATGGCTTGAATCCAATGTGTGTCATCCAACGCTTGAGACGCATCTTTAGGTTCTATTTGGGAAATAAAACAAGTGAACATAGCTTCATGCTGTGCTCTGAATCTGGTTCTTATGCCATCTCTAACATCTCCAATCGGTAACTCCGGTGGATGGTCTCTCAGCCATCTCACATCAGGTTGGAGCAAGTTTGCTGGATTCAGCCGTCTCGCAGATAAGTTGTCTTCAACAGCTTTTTCATCTTCATTCAGCTGTAGACTTTCAAGCTGTCTTTGAGATTCATCTATCTCATCTTCATCTGGGTTGACTGCTCTTACTTCAGCTTCAACATAAGGATTCTTCTGCATAGTTGGCTGATTCAGCTTATCAGCTAACTCTTCAATGTCTTCTCCATTTACATTAGGTTCATCAAAAACCACATGGATAGACTCTTGTGTAACCATAGTCCTCTTGTTCAACACTCTATAGGCTTTGCTCTCAGTTGAGTATCCCAAAAAGATACATTTATCAGCTTTAGCATCAAAACCTTCAAATTATCTTTGCCATTGTTATGGATGAAACATTTACATCCAAATATCCTGAAATATCCAACATTTGGCTTTCTCCCTGTCCAAATCTCAGGGAGTCTTGGTCAATTGCCTATTTATCATGCATCTATTTTGAGTATAGCATGTTGTGTTAATGGCTTTAGCCCAAAGTCTCTTAGGCAATCCAGCTTCAACTAACATGGTCCTTGCAGCTTCTTTGAGAGTTTTGTTCCTCCTTTCAGCTACTCTATTCTGCTGTGGAGTTCTTGCTGCTGATAACTCATGAGCAATTCCATTTTCAACACAATATTGAGTTATTATCCCATTAACAAACTCAGTTCCTGTGTCAGATCTTTTTTTATAATGGTTTGGCTTTTTTCATTTTGAACTCTTTTCATCACCGAGGCAACACGCAAAGTTTCCTTCTTTTTACACATGAAGATTGTCCATGTATATCTTGAGTAGTCATCTACCACTACCAAGGTGTATTTCTTTCCACTTATGCTGGCTGGTTCAACTGGACCAAATAAATACATATGCAACAGATGTAATATCGTTGTTGAAGAAGGACTTGGCTTATCCTTGAATGAAGATTTTATTTGCTTTCCCATCTGGCATGCATCACATACACTCTCTTTCTTGTACACTGAGTCTGACAATCCTTCTACAAGATGACTTCTTGCAAGCTTGTTGATTGTCTTGAAATTGAGATGACTCGAACTTCTTGTGCCCTGACCAACTTGATTTATTTTGTGCTCTTTTCTTTAGAGACAAGTCTTTGGGTGTAGAAGTAGACCAATCTACTATATACATATTCTTCTGCCTTGATCCTCGCAGCACTATTTCAATTGATTCAACATCTTTGATCTAGCATACTCCCATGTTGAAATCAACATTGTAGCCTTTATCACAGAGTTGGCTGATGCTTAACAAGTTGAAGTTGAGGCCTTCAACATAAGCAACATCTGTGATTTCCAATCCATTCTTCTTGATAGATCCTGTGCCTTTGATTTCCGCTGGAGCTTTATTTCCTCCAAATATGACTTTTGCACCTCTAATCTTGTTGAATCTTCACAGGTTTTTCTTGTTTCCTGTCATATGTCTGAAACATCCATTATCCATGTACCAGGTTCCTTGAACCTGCAATCAAGGAAATCAGTTTTTAGGTACCCATACTTTCCTGGGTCTTGAGGGGTTAGTGCTATAAGATGATCCAACCAACCTATAGCCAAAGGACTTGACTCTAAGGGGTTGCCATCTATTAGTGCCATAATCATAGTGCACATTGGCAAATTTCTTGGGGGTTTTAGGTTCATACAACTGTCTCTTTTGTCTGTATGCCTGTGTGTGTGTTTTAGCAATTGCTTTCTTAGGATAGTTGTGATAATTCTGAGTGTAGTGCTTGGGTGCATATGTGTGCTGATAATAGCTCTTTTGCCTTTGGAATGACCTTTGCTGAGTTTTAGGTCTTTGCCATCTAGGCTTGTATTCCATAGGTCTTTGCTGATGTTTCACATTATTCCAATCAGCATAGTTTGGATGGTTTCTACCATTCCTATCATATGTCTTTCTCTGATGAAACTTCTGGGGTTTTTGGTAGTTCTGTTTGCTTTTCACAGAGTATTTTCTGTTTGGAGTTTCTTTGAGAACTCGATTGAATTTCTTCTCATTTTCCTCAAAGATACTCAAATGGTCGCATTTTCCTTTCCTTTGTATCAAGGCGGTTTGTTTGTGATTGTGCTTTGGAGTGAATGTGGGTGAAACATTTGGTGTTTTGGATTTTTGAGATGCTTCATTACTCGAAGATCCTTTTTCCAAAATCACTCTTGGAGTTTGACTGTGCACAAAGGAATTAAATCCTAGAGTGATTTAATTCCTATGTGGAGATAAGACAGGCATAGGATTTAATTCCTTTGTGCACAGTCAAACTCCAAGAGTGATTTTGGAAAAAGGATCTTCAAGTAATGAAGCATTTCAAAGACCCAAAACACCAAACGTTGCACACACATCCATCCCAAAGCACAATCGAAATCATACTGGCCTTGGATACAAAGGAAAAAGAAATTAGCCAATTGAGTATGCTGAGGGCTCGTTTGGTTGTAGGATGGTTATGTGTATGATTAATTCCCAAGTTCTTTTCCCACCTTATTAGTTGGATATAATAAGCCCTATTATTGTGTGTGTTTGATGGATTGGGCTATTGGATATGTGTCATAAAGAGAGTGAAAATGTGTCCCACCCGCCTGGTGGGATATGGTATACCCAATTTGGGTTGATAGAGGACCGGGCCCTCCCCATTTCATGGGCTTCGCAACTTTGAACCAAACAACCTAATAGGTATGAAAGATTAAAAAAATGTGTGATATCCCTCCCATTAACCCCAACCAAACGAGCCCTGAGAGGACAACTGAGAAGAAATACACCCGAGTTCCTCAGCAAACTCAAAACTTAAAATACTATGTGAAAATCAAACAGAGCTACCAGAAACCCCATAAATTTCATCAGAGAAATACATATGATGGGAATGGTAGAAACTATCCAAACTATGCTGATTGAAATAATGTGAAACATCAACAAAGACCTATGGAATACAAGCCAAAATAGCAAAGACCTAAACCTCAGCAAAGGTCATTCCAAAGGTAAAAGAGCTATTATAAGCACACATATGCACCCAAGCACTACACTCAAAAATACCACAACTATCCCAAGAAAGCAATTGCGAAAACACACACACAGGCATACAGACAAAAGAGACAGATGTATGAACCTAAAACCCCCAAGAAATTTGCTAATGTGCATTATGATTATGGCACTGATAGATGGAAACCTCTTAGAGTCAAATCATTTGGCTATAGGTTGGTTGGATCATCTAACATCACTAACCTCTCAGGACCCAGACAAGTATGGGTACCTAAAAACTGATTTCCTTGATTGCAGGTTCAAGGAACAGCTGAGTGCCAAGGAACCTGGTACATGGATAGTGGCTGTTCTAGACAAATGATATGAAACAAGAAAAACCTGTCAAGATTCAAGGAGATTAGAGGTGCTAAAGTCATATTTGGAGGAAATGAAGCTCCAAGGGAGATCAAAGGCACATGATCTATCAAGAAAAATGGATTGGAAATCACAGATGTTGCTTATGTTGAAAGCCTCAACTTCAACCAGTTGAGCATCAGCCTGACAAAGGCTATAATGTGGGATTCAACACGGGAGTGTGCCAGATTAAAGATGTTGAATCAAATGAAATAGTGCTGCAAGGGTCAAGACAGAAAAATATGTATGTGGTAGATTGGTCTACTGCCACCCCAAGCACTTGTCTATTAGCAAAGAGTACAGCCGAATCAAGTTCAAGTGGAACAAGAAGCTGAGTAATCTGAATTTCAAGACAATCAACAAGCTTGCAAGGAGTCATCTTGTAGAAGGATTGCCAGACTCAGTGTACAAGAAAGGAAGTGTATGTGATGCATTCCAGATGGGAAAGCAAATCAAATCCTCATTCAAGGATAAGCCAAGTCCTTCTTCAACAAGGATATTACATCTGTTGCATATGGATTTACTTGGTCCAGTTGATCCAGCTAGCATAAGTGGAAAGAAATACACCTTAGTGGTGGTGGATGATTATTCAAGATATACATGGATAATTTTCATGTGTAAAAAGAAGAAAACTTTGCAGAAATTACCTCAGCTGATGAAGAGAGTTCGAAATGAGAAAAGTCAACCCATCATAAAAATAAGATCTGGCAGAAGAACTGAGTTTGTTAATGGGATAATAACTCAATATTGTGTTGAAAATGGTATTACTCATGAGTTGTTAGCTGCAACAACTCCACAGCAGAATGGAGTAGCTGACTGAATGAACAGAACTCTCAAGAAAGCTGGAAGGACAATGTTAGCTGAAGCTGGGTTGCCTAAGAGATTTTGGGCTGAAGCTATAAATACTGCATGCTATACTCAAAATAGATGCATGATTAACAAGCAATTGACCAAGACTCCCTATGAAATCTGGACATGGAGAAAGCCAAATGTTGGATATTTTAGGAAATTTGGATGTAAATGCTTCATCGATAATAATGGCAAAGACAATTTAAAGGCTTTTGACGCTAAAGCTGATGAAGGTATCTTTTTGGGATACTCAGCTGAGAGTAAAGCCTATTGAGTGCTGAACAAGAGCACTGTGGTTACAGAAGAGTCTATTCATGTGGTTTTTGATGAACCTAATGTGAATGAAGAAGACATTGAAGAGTTAGCAGATAAGGTGAATCCACCAACTATGTAGAAGAGTCCTTATATTGAAGCTGAAGTAAGAGCACTCAAACCTGATGAAGATGAGATAGCTGAATCTCAAAGACAACTGGAAGGTCTACAGCTGAATGAAAATGAAAGAGATGTTCAAGACATCTTAGCTGCGAGACAGCTAAATCCAGCAGACTTACTCCAACCTGATGTGAGATGCTGAGAGACCATCCACCAGAGTTAGTCATTGGAGATGTTAGAGATGGCACAAGAACCAGATCCAGAGCACAACATGAAGCTATGTTCTCTTATTTTATTTCCCAGATTGAGCCTAAAGATGTGTCTCAAGCATTGGATGACACACATTGGATCCAGGCCATGCAAGAAGAGCTGAATCAGTTTGAAAGAAACAAAGTATGGGAATTAGTTCAAAGGCCAACCCATCAAAATGTTAATGGCACAAATTGGGTTTTTAGAAACAAGATGAATGAGGAAGGATCTGTTGTAAGAAACAAAACAAGATTGGTAGCCAAAGGGTATTGCCAAGAAGAGGGTATAGATTTTGATGAAACCTTTGCTCCTGTTGCAAGATTGGAAGCAATAAGGATGTTTCTTGCTTATGCGGCACATAAGAACTTCACTGTGTATCAGATGGATGTGAAGAGTGCATTTCTAAATGGACTATTAGAGGAAGAAGTCTATGTTGAACAACCTCCAGGTTTTGAGCAGAAAACTATTGGAGATAAGGTCTACAAGCTCAAGAAAGCATTGTATGTTTAGAAACAAGCACCAAGAGCATGGTATGATACATTGTCTTAATTTCTAACTGACAATGGATTCACCAAAGGCAAAGTTGATAGAACACTCTTCAGGATTCAAGATGGAGAGAGTATACTGCTTGTTCAAATATATGTGGATGACATCATTTTTGGTTCCACAAATAAAGAGTTGTGTGAAAAGTTCTCAAACCTTATGCAAGGCGAATTTGAGATGAGCATGATGGGAGAGATGACTTTTTTCCTAGGACTTCAAGTCAAACAATTGAAGGATGGAACCTTTATAAGCCAAACAAAATATACGAGAGTTTTAATAAAGAAATTTTGTTATGGAAGAAAAGTCATCTGTGAAGATTCCCATGAATACATCAGTCAAGATGGATATGGATGCATAAGGCAAAACTGTTGATCAAAAAAGTTATAGATCCCTCATTGGATCTTTGCTCTATCTAACAGCAAGCAGGCCAGACATCACCTTTGCAGTAGGTGTATGTGCAAGATTTCAATATGCACCAAAGGAGAGCCACATGACTGGAGCCAAGAGAATCCTAAGATATTTAAAAGGATATCAGGAAGTCGTCTTATGGTATCCAAAGGAAGGTGGATTCAAGCTGATTGGATACTCAGACTCAGATTATGTTCGATGTAGAGTTGACAGGAAGAGTACTTCAGGTACATGTCAAATTTTCAGAAATAGATTGGTTTCTTGGTTCAGCAAGAAATAAAATTCAATAGCCACATCCACAGCTGAAGTAGAGTACATAGCTGCGGGCAACTATTGTGCCCAAGTCTTATGGATGAGACAGCAGCTGAGAGATTATGATATTGAAGAAAAAAAGATTCCAATTATGTGTAATAACACTAGTGCTATTGAAATCACTCAAAATCCAATGTTGCATTCAAGAACAAAACACATTGATGTTAGATATCATGTTATGAGAGATCATGTTTAAAAGAAAGACATCACCTTGGAATACGTCTCAACTGATAAGCAGTTAGCTGATATATTCACAAAGCCTTTATGTGAATCAAGATTTGAAGAGCTCAAGAATGAGTTAGGGTTAATTGAGCTGAGTTAGAAAAATCAGAATACTCAATAAGCATAGAAAGAAGATGACAAAATAAAAAAAGTGACAAGTTTCATATTTCAGCCAAATGAAATAGCCTAGTCGGGAAGTCAGCTGTATCGAGTAGTTGACAACTGAGTTACTTCATGAGTAGAGAGAGTGGAGTTGAGTCACTTTGGATATAAGCTGAATCATTTATGAGCTAAGTGACAAAAATACAGTCATTTTAATTAAGCGGGAATGTTTTTAAGGATGACGTCAGCATAATAATGACAGTTACTGTAAAAGCTGCACAGTAAATCATATGCTTGGATATAAATACTATTGTATTTAATGTTGGGAATTAAATGCCATTTTGAAGCTCTAATCTTAGCCGTTGATCTCGATCAAAAATTTCAAAATCCAAAAACTGTCCTTTCACGTTCCTTATATACGACACATCATCTCTCTCTCTCATCACGCACACTATTCATTCTCCAGCAAGAGAAAGTATTCTCTCTGAAATAAAGTGAAAACCCTAGTTCTTTCAAGCAAGATTACTCGTGTTCTAATCGGTAGAAACTTCTAAAAATGGCTCCAAACCATGATTTTGTGAAGCTCTCGAAGCAAATCCACACTGGTGCTTCTGTGGATTTTGAAGGGATGTTCAAACAGGGCGTGGATGAGGCCCTGGTCATGAAGATAGCTGAAACGTTGGAGAAATCAGGGCTGAAGGACTTTCTAACGATGCAGTTCACACATACATACCTTGAAGAGGTAGCTATGTTCTATGTGAATGTGGAGGTGCAGGACGATGAAATCAGGTCTTCCGTCCACAACAAGGTCATCAAACTCACTGCAAAAGACCTTGTTGAGCACTGTTTTCTGCCCGCGGAGGGATTGGAAGACATCTCTGAGAAGGATGTTGACTTAGATGCAACTTGGAAGGAGGTGTCCAAGTCAGAGTGTGCTGCGAAAATTGTGTACACCGCTAAGAAAGAGTCTTTGAAGGATGACTACCATAAGCCGATGGATGTCGTCTCAAAGTGCGTGGACATGAAGTTTGGAAGCTTCAATCAGCCGTCCAAGACTAAGCTGATCGTGATGGCTGCGATCATGCAAGAAAAGAAAGTCAACTGGGCTGAGTTCGTTTTCAGCCAAATTTGACAGAATGTGCTGAGCAGGACCTACAAGGAGGATGGATCCTTTGGATGTTCCTTGGGTTATGGCCTGGTGATTGGCCATCTAATGCAGGTGAAGGGTATTGCTCTTTGTCATGGCAAGCCCATCCTTGTCAACAAAAAGATGTGCAAGGCAAACCTGTCAGTAGCCCACAGGAAAGCTGATGCAAAAAACGGTGATACCAGTGAGGGGGAATCAGCTGATCCTGAAGACACAGCTGAGACCCCTCCATCTAAGAAGAAAGCTGCGGTATCCAAGCCTGCCCCTACCGCTGCTCCCGCAACCAAAACAAAGAAAGCAACTGCTCCCGCAGCCAAGTTCAAAGCTCCTACCCACGCAGCAGAGTCACCTGCCCGTGCACCCGAGACTCCATCCCAAAGAAATGAGATAGAGGAGGAGCCTCATATTCCCTCCCCTATCATAAAGAAGAAGAGGACTGCCAAGTCAAGAAAGGCAGCTGCATCTAAGAAAAGTCCAAAGGCTTTCACGATTGATGAGCCTGAAGAGGTGGAGGAACCTGAGATTCAACTGGCTCCCACCAAGAGAAGACAACTACAAAGAAATATGCACCAAAAAAGATAGCTGAATCCGGCACTCAGCCGGAGAAAGAAACTGAGACTGCTAATGCTCAGGAAGAGCAGTCTCTCGAAGTTTTTGATGTCCCTGAGAAGACTGCTTATGATGATCATCAGAGAATTCAAGAAGAGTCAGCTGTGAGGCAAACAACTGAGGAAATTGAAGCAGCTGAGACAATAGAACCTATGCAAGAAAAGGTTGTCTCACCTCCTCGGACAGACGCTACTGAGTCTGAGAAGGAGCAAGGTCCCTTAGCCCCCATTCAGGAGACTGGAGATGAAGGCGATGATGAAGATGATTTGATCATGTACTCTCCGGTTTACCCTGACATTCAAAGACGTTTGAGAGAATGGAGGGCATGGAAGTTAGATCATTCAAGGGTGCAGTTCACTCGCCCTGAGTTCATCGAGGAAGAAGAAGAGCTTCCAATTCCTTTGTGTTTCAGATGTCAAATCCACCCTAAATGAAGAAAACTGCTTGGACATCCTCCGCATTCTTAAGGAAGATGAGAAGGAGAAAGCTAAGGAGCGAGATAGAACATTGGAAAAATCCAAAATATGTCAGCAGACTGGGACTTATGAGCATATACATGAGTCTATCGATGATGATGAAGATATGGATCCATTGCGCAGAAGAGAGAAGTCGATATGCAAAGCAGCTTTTGCAGAATCCGATCCATGCATGAGCAAAGTTTACTAGAAAGTCCAGGAGAGTCCTCCCAAACTCTTCTTCAGACTTATCCATTGGGAGTGGCGCAGTAGATTGCGGCAACCATACCTGCCACCACATCCCCCGTGCACTCGACAGATGGCTCGTAGGGAAATTGCGATGAAGCTGGGACTTTGGCCCCCCAAGCCAAGCCAACCCCTGACAAAGGTGTTAACACACCTACCCCTGCGGCTGTACACTTAGAGGGAAAATCCGCATCTCAGGAGCAGAGTGACCCCACTCTCATTCACTCAGCTGGTGGGCCAACCTAGGGGGAAACTCTCTTCACCAGAGCTGGGTTGGAGGTTGCTGTGGGAGACACACAATTGCAGTTAGGAGGCAAAGTTGAGAAGGAACTTACAGAAGAGCATAGTGACATTAACGACGCTCAAACATTTAAGTCTGTTTCAGCTGAGATGTCAACTGCATTGAAGGCCGACGATCTTCTTGCCGCCGAATCGAGGCAAAGGATGGTGAAGCCCTGGGAGTTAACACTCTAGACTCTGAAAGTGCAATCCAAGGAGTTGAGACTCCAATGGATGCCAATGTCTAAGACCCTAAGACAGCTGTGTCAATCGAAGGGATAATTGAAGACCCTAAGACAGTTGAGTCTGTCGAAGGGAATGAAGAAGGCCCTGCGATAGTGGAGACTGCTGGGGGTATTGAAGGCCAACGGGAGTTTGAGACTTCTCTTGATACGGGTAAAAATGATCAGAACATTCCTCAGATTGAAGGCGCTGATGCAGAAAAGGAGATAAGCGCTCTTCATGACTCCCAAGAGAATATTGACACATCATTTCTGGGATCGGAAGATGAAGCTGAGTCCAATTCACATATCAATCCTACGACGGACACAACCGAGGATGTTCTCAAATCTCAGAGCCAAGTCAGTGCGAAGACTGCTCCTATGAGATTTAACTTTGATGATGAGACATCTCCTAAGGCCTCATCATCTTACGAGGATGCTGATGATATAGCTGAGGAACAGGTTATTCATTTAGAAGAAAACACTGAGACCGAAAAACTGTTAAGACAGATGAGGCTCAGTCAGCTGAGCAAACACAAATAAATGCTCCAGCTGCGAAAGAGTCAGCTGTGCATGCTTCCACAAATTTTGCATCGATGACTCGACTCCTCTGACTCCGCCACAGGCTCCCTTTTGTGACACCTGCCAATGAAGCTGTCACAACTGAGGCACAGAGAGCTGACTCTACTCATCAAGAACAAAAGAAGGCTCCACAATCAAAAGACTCGGAGATCCCATTTGTTCGAGATGATGTTTTTGAGGAAGAATTTCTGTCCACCGTTCAATTGCCAGAATTAGAAGTTGAATCTGCTAGAGAATTAAGGAAATATATAGTCCGAGAAGAGCCAGTCATCCCCTCGGATACGATTGTTCCAATGGATTTTGATTTTGATGCAGAATAGTCAGCAACTGAGTCAACCTCCGCAAATGAGTTCTGTAAAGTCTTCAAGACTATATGCGAGGAGATTGAGAAGATGGAACGCCATCAAGCATCTTTGGACCTCAGACTGGACAATCGTGATGCCACCCTCACAGCTGATTTGAGAGGGATTGTAGTGCGCATCAGGGAATGGGCTGCGCAGCAGACATCTATGAGATCTGAGCAAGTCCGCCACTTCAAGGCCTTATTTGCTAAAATGCTATTATGGAGTGCGGATAATTCAATGTACCAACAATGGATGAAGGAGTATATTGCGAGGATTGAACAGTCCCATAAGTCGGATATGGAATTGCTGCAACACTTTCACAAGAATGAGATTGCCAGACTCGAGAACAACATGAATGAGATTTTCAGTCTTCTCATGGTTGTAATGAAGATCGTAATAGCTGAGTCTAAGACCGCACGCTCAGAATTTCGAAAGGCGTATGATGCAGCAGACTCCAAGCATAACTCGACAAATAGCCGACTGGACTTTATCATCAGTGGAATGTTTCCTGGGATGCCTCTCTCCTTTGGTGATGATGCCAAAAAGGGGGAAGAGGAGTTCCTTAAGGAATTGAAGAAAGAAGCAGTGAAAGGAGGTGACAAAGCTGAGGGGGAAGGAAATTCCAAAAATCTTCCTTTGAAGATGATGTTCGCTGAAACCTCACAGCTGGGTGAAGTCACTGCCTCCATTCTCAGCAAGCTACCCATGACACTCCCTATCGAGAAAGCTGCTGTGGCCATGGCAAATAAAAGAAAGGTCATTGAAGCTGAACTTGAGGAGTTAGATGAGAAACAAGAAGCCCGCATTCAAGAGATAAGGAAGCAATATGGTGGTCCTCCAGCCAGAAAGGACTACGCTGCGATTCAACCCCTAAGAGAACTTATGATGCCTGATGATGGATATGAGCCCAGATCGATAGAGGAGTTCAAAACTCTGGAATCAGAAGGCTATTTTCAAGGAATGACTTTGCCGCAAGCCTGGGATTTGTATTGGGAGAAAGGGTTAGATTTGGTTAAATCAATTGGCTTGCTATCTTCTTTCCACTCACCGAAAGCGAGAAGACTCCCATACAGTACACTCCAGAGATGGAAGAGCTGAGTCAGGAAAGGGAAGGAGTGGTGGTGGTGGAAGAGGTTCCCAACCTCGACCAAAACCCAAGGACGTAGCATATGTAGATCCAGAAAAGAAAGGTCTAATCTATTTGGCTGGATATGATCACCTTGCCAACCTAGAGGTTGAGAGGAAGAACACTGAGGCTGCAAGAAGGCAAGAAAAGGAAAACCAAAGGCAAACAAGATAAT
This sequence comes from Rehmannia glutinosa, assembly GCA_016081115.2. Classification (NCBI taxonomy): domain Eukaryota; kingdom Viridiplantae; phylum Streptophyta; class Magnoliopsida; order Lamiales; family Orobanchaceae; genus Rehmannia; species Rehmannia glutinosa. The sequence goes on along the minus strand of CM071933.1, from coordinate 34,090,216 downwards.
GGATCGAGAGGAAGCAAAGGGATGACCCTGCTGCCAAACAGGCCTATGAAAAGAAGAAAAGATAAGAAGAGGAAAGAAAGAGGAAGAGAGCTAAATGATGAGAATCCAGTCATGAAGGATCCGAGCAACACCAAATGCAAGCTATCTCGAGTTCTTGAAGACTATGTAATTGAGTTCTTGAGTTCTTGTATTTGTTTATCATAGATTAGGTGTTATTTTCGTTATTTTGAGTCATTTGAGTGGCCAAGTTAATGTTAGAGGCCAAGTATATTGAGTTTAGAGTCATATTAGTTAATCATGTGTCGAAAAGAAGCATTGACGGTCAAACAGCAAGAGGATTCCCTTAAAAAAACGTCCAAGCGCGTCAACAATTTTCAGCACTGGCAGGGTTTAGTATTTGGGCCATAACGTTCCCTACAAAATTGGTATTGGGCTGATTCAAGTTGATATGGAAAGCTAAGAGAAAGGGCTACAACGTTTATGAAGACTCCAGGAACAGATTCAAAAATCCCGGACGCGTATTTTCTCCCACACGTGAATATTGACTGCAATTGAGTTTCCTTTTTGGGTTTTGGACTTATTTGGGCCACACTTGTTTATTTTTCAAAACAACTTTGATTATTGAATATTGAATTGAGATTATTCTCTCCAACCCTTTGGGTTTTTCGAAGAGTTTCAAGATTGTTCATCTTGTTGCGAATTCTGACTTATCAAACAAACTTCCGCATTTTTTGTGGCGTCTACGCATACTGAGGTTCTTGCTTGGCTAAGCAACGGGTCGAGGTTTCCACCATCTTTAACCAAACTAGTGAAGATCTTGGGTTAACAACATATTGCTGTTTGGGTCGTATGCACAGTTGTTGCTGCGGTTCACATCAGTTGGTAATCAGAGCCATCTAGCAAGGTTATGTCTATCCTTGTTTTTCTTTTTTATTTTCCATATTTTCTTATAAACCATAGTTCTTCAAGGGTAACCAAAAAAAAATTCGAAATTAAAAAAAAAAAATTCGAAAGTTGCACAGAAAATCAGCGGGTAAAAAAAAAAAATCGTACCGCAAAAAAAAAAAAAAAAAAAAGGAAGAAAGTCAAAAATTCTGGAAAATCAAACCCTAGTCCTCAAATTTCATCTTATCGAGATCCGTTGTTTGTTTGGAGATTGTGAGTTGAGTGATACACGAGTGTATACACGTGAGGGAGTGATTTAAACATGACCGACGAAAACCGACAAACAACAGATTTGGGTAACAAGCTGGATATGGAGACGATAGCAAACATGGTTAAGAAAATAATGTTAGAGACATACGGGGATCCTAGGGAGGCGCTGAGAATCGAGGAGCCTACTACTAGGGCGCGGAGGCCTAGGAGGTTCGAGTTAGAGGAGTGGGCAGATGAGATTGATGATTTTGATTCCGAAAGGGAGCAAAATTACAATCCGGGTAAAGGTCGGCGTGAAAATAGAGTTCGTGAGGATGGCAATTTGAGTAACATCAAAATCGAGAATGTGTTTGATTGCCAAAACTATTCCGAGTTGAAAAAGGTGAAATTGGCATCAACCGAATTCTCGGATTATGCAAGTGTGTGGTGGGATCAATTAATGGTCTCAAGGAGGAGAAGCGGCAAGCGGCCCATTTCCACATGGGAGGAGATGAGGAGTTTGATGCGACGCCATTTTGTACCAAATCATTATTACAGAGGCGTCTATCAAAGGTTGCAGAGATTGACACAGGGGTCGAAGAGCGTAGAGGATTATCATAAAGAGATGGAGATTTTGATGGCAAGGGCGAATATCGAAGAAGATCAGGAGGTTATTATTGCGAGGTTTATCGCGGGGTTGAATACTCCTATAGCAGATGCCGTCGACTTACATCATTGTGTCGATCTCGAGGAGATGGTGCACATGACGGTGAAAGTTGAGCAGCAGCTCAAGAGGAGGGGATTTACACGGCAAAATCACAACACTAGCACCAGTACTTGGGGTTCGAATACTCCTACGATGGATGATGCACGTTTTTCACAACAGCCCAAAGTTGTGGAGAACAAGACAGGCTCAGACAAGACAAAACCATCAGGTAAATTTGATCCCTCTACTTCACGCACTAGGGACATTGAGTGTTTTAAATGTCATGGGAGGGGTCACAGAGCTAGTGAATGTCCGAATGGAAGAGTGATGGTGATTCGGGCTAATGGCGATGTAGAGTCCGAAAGTGAGGATGGTCATGATAATCCAGAATTGGAGGAGGGTCTAGAGGTAGTTAAGCCGATGAAGGGCGATGTGTTATCACTAGTGTCGCGTAGATTTTTGAATATGCAACCAAAGTTAATTGATCATGAGGAGCGAGAAAATATTTTTCACAGTAGATGCTTAGTTAAGGATAAAGTGTGTAGTATGATCATTGATGGAGGTAGTTGTACAAACGTGGCTAGTGTGAAATTGGTGGAGAAAATGGAGATTCCTACACTTGAACATCCAGAGCCGTATACCCTACAATGGTTCAATAATTGTGACGGGGTACGAGTTAATAAAAGAGTGTTAGTGTCTTTTCAGATTGGGGGTTATAAGGATGAAATATTGTGTGATGTAGTGCCAATGCGGGCTTGTCATATTTTGTTGGGTAGACCATGGCAGTTTGATCGGCGAGTTGTGCATGATGGATATACTAATTGCTATACTTTTGAGCATGAGCGAAGAAAGTTCATACTTTCATCTCTTACACCTGCAGAAATTTATGATGATCATGTGAGGATGAGAGTTTATGAGTCAAAAGAAAAAGAGTGTTCGGCAAGTGAGCAAAAGAATGAAATATAAGCCGAGAAAAATAAGAGCTTGAGTGAAAATAAAAATAGAGAGCTCGAGAGTTTGGCCAAGGGTAGTTGTCAGATTCGAGAGATGGCCAAGAAAAAGGAGAGTACAAATATTGAGTGGGCCAAAAATATGGAGGGAAAGGCCAATGAGGTAAAACAAGAGAGAAAATTTGTGCTTATGGTTAAAATGAGAGACGTTAGGTATGAGTGGTTGAATCCTAACATGTTTGATAATATTTTGCCTGGTTCTATTGTTTCTCATGTGCAGGGATTTGGGCAACCGGATGAATGTGCGTGCCGTTTCACATTTGATCCAGGTGGATTGATATAATTTTTCAATCTTTGGGGTCCAACGTTTGGAATCGAGGATGAATCCCTTTCAAGAGGAGGGTAATGATGAGAATCCAGTCACGAAGGATCCGGGAAACACCAAATGCAAGCTATCTCGAGTTCTTGAAGACTATGTAATTGAGTTCTTGAGTTCTTGTATTTGTTTATCATAGATTAGGTGTTATTTTCGTTATTTTGAGTCATTTGAGTGGCCAAGTTGATGTTAGAGGCCAAATTGAGTTTAGAGTCATATTAGTTAATCATGTGTCGAAAGGAAGCATTGACGGTCGAACAGCAAGAGGATTCCCTTAAAAAAAGTCCAGGAGCGTCAATAATTTTCAGCACTGGCAGGGTTTAGTATTTGGGCCATAACTTTCTCTACAAAATTGATATTGGGCTGATTCAAGTTGCTATGGAAATCTAAGAGAAAGGGCTACAATGTTTATGAAGACTCTAGGAACATATTCAAAAATCCCGGATGCGTATCTTCGCCCACACGTGAATATTGACTGAGATTGAGTTTCCTTATTGGGTTTTGGACTTATTTTCCTTTATAGTTTGTTTAAGGTTTGCTTTGAGTCGCCTATATAAGGAAAAAACTTATTATTTTTCAAAACAACTTTGATTATTGAATATTGAATTGAGATTATTCTCTCCAACCCTTTGGGTTTTTCGAAGAGCTTCAAGATTGTTCATCTTGTTGCGAATTCTGACTTATCAAACAAACTTCCGCATTTGTTTGTGGCGTCTACGCTTACCGAGGTTCTTGCTTTGCTAAGCAATGGGTCGAGGTTTCCACCATCTTTAACTGAACTAGTGAAGATCTTGGGTTAATAACATATTGTTGTTTGGGTTGTATGTACAGTTGTTGCTGCGGTTCACATCACTGATGCTCACAGAAGAAGAGCTGAAGAAGAGAAAGGAAGGAAGCGCTGAAGTGTGCTGCGATCCCCTTTATGTATTTTGTTGTAAATACATCTGTGGAAGTCTTTTGTACTAATCTCAGTGAATTTCCCTGTAATTTATTTCACTCTATATGTATCTTAGCTTAGATAAACATTGTTTTGACATGTATTATTATATACCTCTGATACCCGTTGTAAACAGCTTTGTAAAGAACAAGAATGCTATGATCAATAAAATGATTATTCAAGGCATACATTCTATGTTACTACTCTGCTTTAATGTTAGCTGTTTATTATTTCGAATATTTTAAGTTTTGGCATCATCAAAAAGGGGAAAATTTCCAGGAAATTTATTTAATAGATTTTGATGATACCATGTAAAAGTTAAACTAGGAAGTTGGCACCACATTTTCCTTGTAATTTGTATTATAATAGGTAGGACTAGAAAAGCTGGGTCAAGTCAGCTATGCCAAGGATTACACGAAGTCAACTGCGGACTGTGAGAAGACTCTGTTGTGTGTCAGCTGAGTTATGCCATGAAGGAAGACAATGACTCGACTGAAGGAGAGTCAGCTGGGGAACAACTGTAAGAAGTGTCAGTCAAGTCAACTCAAGAAGCCAGGTCTGCAAGTTGAAGTGACAGTTGAGTCAATCAAATGATTGGAGCAGACTCAAGTCACCTGGGGTAAAGGCAGCAGTCTAGTCAAGACAAGCGACTTATATCCATTGATTAAAGTCAAAAATATTACTCAATATAGTAATATGTCAGAGATGCCAGGTCTAAAGTGTTTGTCCTAGAATTATGCAAAATGAATGAACCAATGGGAAATACTGCACCTTGTGTTAGACGCCTGCAAACGCTGAAATGCCATTAATACGAGGAAAGGTCAACATCACCAAGGTTGCAGACCAAGACAAGACAAGCCAACGAACATAAAGTGAAATTTGAAATCAGCCTATCTCTTCAACGGGCAAAATTTCAAATGTGCACTATAAAAGGCTGAGGAAGTTATTGAGAAGAGGTTACCTGAACCACGAACAAGCAAGCAATATTCAAGCATTTAACCTGCAATACTCTCAAAGTTTTATCAAGATAATCCTCAAGCCTGAAACTCAAAGGAACTCGATCCAACACAAGCTGTGAAGGAAAGATAACTTCAAATCTGTTGAAGAGGAAACTTTTGAAGAAACCAAAGGGGTCTACTTTCCAAGTCAAGATTTTAGAATGGTTCAAGGTCGAACCTTTATCAAGTTTGTTGGAGGGCTTCATGATCAAATCCAAGAACTTGAGAAGTGAGCTGAAGTAGCAAGGCAGCTGCCCTGTGAAGAAGCTGAGTCGCAAGAGAGTCCAAAGCTGTGTGATCAAGGCTGTCTCCAGACTGTTCATCGCTTTGTAAATTGATCTGTTACATAGTGGATTCCTCCATGAGTTGGTGAAGAGAGGATTAGAAGAATTACCCCATCTTCGAACCTCCATAAAATATTTGTGTCATTCACCTACAGCAAACTTACTTTCCTGCATATTTACTTTATATCTGCTGTTAGTATTATATTTGCTATCCAACTGATAAATAACCAAGTGCCAAAAAAAATCAAGTGTTAAAAACAAGCTTAAAACTAAACAAAGGGTGTTAAGTCTTCCGCTGTTAAAAACCAATCAGCCTAGTTAAGTATTTGGCATGAGCAGCCGAGTTATACTATCAACAACTCTATCGACTCTGTTGAGTGGGTAACTTAGCTGAAAAGCCAACTTAGCTGTCCATTAAGGACACAACTGTTTGAATCAACTCTGTTGAATAATTTTTAAAGGACTAAAATCGAAAATTTGGTAAGGTTTATTCAACCCCTCTCTTCTAAACCTTACTTCACACCCCTTGGGACCTACACATAATTTTGTAATGCTATGAAAAATATCACTGTTTATATAAAACTATCCCTTTTTATATCAAAAATATAATAAGTTTTTTCCCAATTTATAATGATATCAATGTTCCATATTTTTTTGCAGTGAAGTATTGCTAGGAAATTTATGTAATAGATTTTGATGATATCACGTAAAACTTAGATTAGGGAGTTGGCCCCCCAATTCTACTATAATTCAAACTTGTAAGAGATAGGGCTCTATTACCAGTGTGGAAGCAGCCAAGTTGAAGAATGCAGGAGTCGACTGAAGACCAAGATGGATCGGTTGTGTGGCAGCTGAGTGAAGCGAAGACAAGTCTCAGTGAAGTGATAGAAAAGTTGTCTCAGTTAGCAGACTGACAATTGAGTCACTCCCAGATAAGTGGAGTTGACTGTCAAAGGATCCAAGAAAACTAAAGATATTCGTTGTCAAAGCAAAGTCAAATGATTGCTGAAAGTAGGTATGTGTCTAGGGATGGAAATTTTCTCCGAATACGACGGAGGATCCGATACCCAACCCTAAAGGAGTAAGGTATGCTGGATAGTTTTGTACCCGATTAAATAAATGGGTACGTGGGTATGAGGATTTTCGGGTATAGGTATGAAGGTGGGTCTAGATACATATTACCCATACCCTACCCGATACCTGATTAAACAATAATATTATATATATAATATATCTACATATATATTTATTAATAATATTTTACATATTTATTTTTTTATTTATACAAATCTATTTATTTATATTTAAAAAAATGATATTTTCCCCAAATACCAACGAAAATCTACTAATCCACTAACCCACGTGTTTTATCCTTTTTATTCTTTTACTATATTTTTATAATATTTAGTTCGCTAATTCTTATTTTTATTCTTTTTTCCTTATTGTTTCCTTTAAAATTTAGTAAATATCTATAGCTTTATAGAAATAACTCAAATTTCTCTTTAGAAAAAATAACTTAAATTTGAAAAAATACAATTGTAAGTGGTACAGGGTATCGGTAGGGTATGAATACCAGATCCTCCGATGGGTATGGGGATGGGTATGGGTATGGGGATGGGTATGAGGATGGAGGATATAGAATCCTATCCGAATCCTACCCATTGCCATCCTTATATGTGTCAGACTTTCATCCTTAAAGTTGTTTTGCTGAAAGAGTGCAAAAAATAAGGAACCAATAGGATGTCCCTAAAAATCTGAAGTGATCAAGGAAAGCCTGCAGAGCATTTATTCCAGGATCAGTCTACATCAAAGCTGCAAGACAAGACAAGCCAACGACCTCAAAGTGTAGTTTGAAAAATACATCTATCTCTTCAACGAATATATTTTTCAAACAAGCACTATAAAAGTCTGAGGAATCCATTGAGAGAAGGTTACGATTGCAAAAAAAAATAATAGATACTAAGGTTTTCAAATAACACTTCTTTGTCGTTGGCTTGTCTTTTCTTGATCTACAGCTTGTGATGATGACATATCCTCGTATTAAATGATGTCTGGAGCTTTTCAGGTCCTGACACAAGCTTAGTGCTTCCCATTGTTTTATTCCATTTGCACGCTTCTGGGATGAGCGCTTTAAGACATGGTTGCATGGACGTATTACTATTTTACGTAATATCCTTGACTTCTGTGCAACGGATTAATATCAGTCGACTTGACTTGACAACTGCCTGTACCCCTTTGACTCGAGTCAGCTCCAACTATTTAAGAATGACTCAACTGTCAGTTCAACTGGCTGACTTGGCTCTTAGCTGACTTGACTGTCACTTCTTCATCCTTTACTCAGTTGTCCCACAACTGGATCTCTTCTTCAGTCGAGTCTGTGCCATCCATCTTGATTACACTCAACTGACACACATCTGGGTTTTCACTTCAGTCTTCAACTAACTCTTGTATTCTTCAACAATGTTGACTTCACTCAGCTCATGCAGTCCTATCTATTACAAAATAAAATACAAGGAAAATGGGGTGTCAACTTCCTATTCTAAGTTTTACATGATATCATCAAAATCTAAACATAAATTTCCTAATAATTTCCCTTTTTTTGATAATGCCAAAACTTATATAAAATTACAGCAAACATAAGCAGTGCAGTAACAAAGAATGTATGATTTGAATATGTCAATTTTATTGATCATATAATTCTTGTACTTTACAAGTTGCACTTTACAAAGCTATTTTCATAGTATACTCTACACACTGTATCGGAGCTATACTATCTATTACATTGTATCAGAGCTTCTTATTGTACTAAAGTACATCAGGTATTAGAGCAAAATAGGAAACTTACAAAATTTGTATTTACAATTAAGTAAAATACATTGAAGGGGTTACAGCTGTCTTCAACGCCTCAACTGCTTCATTCTTCTATCTTCATCTTTAGCTTTCCTTCTATCTTCCCCATCTCTTCTTCTCTTCCTTTCTTCTTTCTTTCATAGGCGCGCTTAGCTGCAGAGTCGTCCCTTCGCTGCCTTTCCTCCTATTCTCTATTTACTCTTTCATTCTCAGCCTCCTGTCTTCTTCTTGCCTCCTCATTCTGCGCTTCACTTCAAGGTTAGCAACAAAGATCGAAGATACCCAATAATTGATCCATTTCTTATGTGGATCAATAAATCTTGTATCTTTAGGTCTTGGCTGTGGTGGAGTGCCTCTGCCTCTTCCGCCACTTCCAAACCTTCCCTTCCCTCTAACTGATTCAGCTCCTCCTCTGGGAGTGTACTGTACTGGTGCCTTCCCAGCTGAGTGACTACTGGAACTCTGCTGCTCCTCAGTTGATCTGCACAATTCAAGACCTTTTTCCCAGTACAAGTCCCACGCCTGCGATAGAGTCATATTCTTGAAATAACCTTCAGCTTCTAGAGTTTAAAACTCCTCTAGTGATCTTGGTTCAGATACATCATTAGGTATCATGATTTTTCTAGGGGGTTTTATTGCTGGGGAATCCTTCAGTAATCTAGCTGGAAGGCCATTGAATCTTGCTTTGATATCCTTTATTCGCTCGGAGTGCTTCTCAGCTACCTTTTCAAATTCAGCTTCCATGGCCTTTCTTGAGTCTTTAACTACTATTTCAGCTTTTTCTTCCACTGTCAGCTCTTTTGGTAGTCTGCCGAGGATTGAGGCTGTTACTTCTCCTTGTTGCGGGGTCTTAGCAAACATAATTTTCAATGGGGGTTTCTTCACATAACTTCCTTCCACCTTGCTTGCTTCCCCTTTACTTCCCTCATTATCACTCCCTTGCCCTTCCTTTAATTCCTTCATGGCTTCATCTTCCCCCTTTTTGGCATCATCACCAAGGGGTAGGGCTTATCCTGGGAACATACCACTCAGGAGAAAATCTAGCTTGTTGTTCGTAGAGTCATGTTTGACATGGGTCTTGGAGAAAGTTGCTCTGAATTCAGACCTCAGAGCCTTGGACTCAGCTACCATCAACTTCATTTATGTATGGAGGACCTTAATCTGCTGTTCAACATTGGCCTCCATTTTGGCAATTTCAGACTTGTGCTGCAGCTTGAGTAACTCCATATCCAACCTGTGTAACTCATCCATCCTGAATATATGGTCTCTTTGCCTCTTATGGAACTTGAGGTTGTCTAAGCTTCAAATCACCATCTTCGCGAATAAGGACTTGAAGTAGGTGACCTACTCACGCCTCAAAGCCTTCACTTGTCCAACCCATTCACGAATGCATAGTACTATCCCTCTGAAATCTCCGGTGATGGTGGCATCTCTGTTATCTAGCCTCTGGTCTAATGATGCATAGTTGTGATCCATCTTCTCTATCTCAACACATATGGCTTTAAAGGCTTTTCTGAAGTCTACTGTCTCAGCGGACCGATCCTCTGGCCACAATGCATCGAAATTGAAACCAATAAGCATAATTGCAGTTTCACCTGGAGCTCGGAGTTCTTCTGGGGGTACTTGGATGTTGTATCTGGCCGTTCCGTAGCTGATTCGGCTTTGAAAGGAATTTGGGCTTGGAACGGAAAATATTCCACAAATAGGTTTTCAGGGAAAATGGGGATACCCACATCTTGAGCTTGTGGGGCCTTTCCATTTTCCTTCAAAATGATTTCAGCTCTAAGTGCCTCAGCTGTTTCAGCTTCATCAGCAGCTGTGTTAGCCTGCTGAGCTGAGTGATCCTCAACTGTCTTAACTGCTTCCTCGGTAACAGTTGTAGCTTTCTTTTGAGTTGTCTGTTCCTGAGCTGACTTATCAGATTCATCGGAGTGTGATGGTGCCATTAGAGGTGGCCCATCAACCAATATAAATCTCATCGGAGCAGCTTTATCACTGACTTGGCTCTGAGAGACCTGAGCATCCTCATCAGCTGTGTCCTTGTTGGATGTATCAATAGGTCTGGACTCAGCTTCGTCGTCTGACTCTAGGAATTCAGTGTCTATATTTTTCATATGACTCATGAAGGGCGTTGATATCTTCTTTTTCTTCAGCGACCTCCACATGATGAGTAGGCTCATTTTCAGCAGTCTTCTTACCCAGGGAAGTCCCAACCTCCTCTAGGACTTCTGTACCCTCAGCAGTCTTAACCACTGATAAGCCTTGATCATCCCTGTGTGCAGTCTCAACCGCAGCAGGGTCTTGGACACTTATCCCTTCAGCAGACGGAGTTGCTTTGGGGTCTTCTATGGCCTCTATTGGAGTCCCAACTCCTTGGATTGCACATTGAGGACCGGGTGTCTCAACTCCCATTGCCTCGCTTCCATCCTGTGCCTTAGCTGCTTCAGCAGCGTCACCGCCCTACAGTGCAGATGAAGTCTCAGCTAGGACAGTCTAAACCATTTGAGCTTCGTTAACTTTACTCTACTGAACATTTTGATTCTCTCCTTCGCCTCCAAACTTCATAAATAATTAGTCTCCCACAACATCCTTTGATCTAGCTGTGGTGGTGAGAGTTTGCCCCTCAACTGGCGCACCAGCTGAGTCATGAGAGGTGGGGTTACTCAACACCTGAGACTCGGCTGTGATTCATTTTGAGTGATCAACCGTGTGGGCAGGTGTCTCAACACCTTCTGCGAGAGTTGGCTTGGCTAAGGTGCCCGCTTATTCACCATCCTTAGCTTCATCGCCAATTTTCCTGGAGCCATCTTCAGAGTGCACTGGGGATATGGTGGCAGCAATGGTTCGCACCACATCCATAACATCTGGTACAGAAGAGATTTGAGGGGACTCTCCTGGACCCTCTTGCATCTTCTTCTCGTGCAACTCTTCTATCTCTTCAATGTCACTGTAGCTGATGTCAGTCATGTCCATGGCAAATCTTGGTGCTTTTGAGAAAGGACAGGTGTGGGGATTCTCTGATTCTTCAATGGACTTAGCCTTCTCCAAAGCCTTTTGTTTCTCTTCATCCTTCCTTTGATAAAGGATGGTCATGCAGAAGTCGGGATCAAGGGCAGAGCTAATAGCTATGTCACCCAAGAAACTCTTGATCTCCTCTTCTTTTTCAATGAACTCTGGGCTCTGAAACTGATAACTTGAGTAACTCAGCTTCCATCTCCTCCATACCCTCAATCTCTCCTGGATATCAGGATAAACTGGAGACATCATCACCACATCATCATCCTCCTCTTTCCGAATTGTAGCGAGTGGAGCATGTTCCTCTAAGGTTCTCTAGCATCTGCCCGAGGGGATTTGGACATCTGCTTTCTTCGATGTGTGCTCGGTGTCTCATTTCCAAGTTCCTCCTCAGCTGTCTCTCGAACAACTGGGTCTTCAACAGCCTGCTGATATATATCAATAGTTTTCTCCACCTCTGTGGTGACTACTTCACCACCAGTAACGTCCTTCGACAACTCTTCCTGGGCTTCAGCAGTGAGTGCAGGCTGAGTGCCGGACTCACCTTTCTCCAACTCGGATTTCCTAAACAACCTACTTTTTTTCGTCTTAACAAGAGGAATTTCTTCCTCTTCAGCTTCCTCGGTGGCTTTTGGCTCCACCATCTTTATCTTCTTTGCTGCAGCTGGCTTGCAAGGCATAGCCGAGCATTTCTTCTTCATAATCGGAGAAGGTGCAGATGTAACTTTCTCGGTCTTGGCTGCATGGGCAGGTACAACTTCTGGCTCGACTGCAGGGGTAGGAGCTTGGGTGGACTTAGCTGCTGGGGCAGGTGCTTTCTTAGGTCTGGCTGTAGGGGCATGAGCTTTGTTAGCTGCAGCGGCTCTCTTCTTCTGAGTCGGCTTAGGAGAAGGAGAGGCGGGCGAGATGTGTCTTTCCGTGAATCGGGTCAATCGATTCACCCTCGCTGGTGTCAGCTTTTTGTGCATGCGCTTGCCTCTAAGCGCCTGAAAGATTAGCATTGAACATCTTCTTGTTGGCATGGAAAGGATTTCCATGTCTCAAATCAATTCCCTTCACCTCCATAAGATGGCCAATCACCAGGCCATATCCCAACGAGCCTCGGAATAGACCACCATCAGTAATGGTCTTGTTGAGTACATTCTTGCATATGCAGCTGAAAACAAACTCAGCCCAGTTGACTTTCTTCTCCTCCATGATCGCAACCATCATGCTCAGCTTAGAGACAACTGATTAAAGTTGCCGAACTTCATGTCGATGCACTTAGACACGATGTCCATCAACTTATGGTAATCTTCTTTGATTAGGGACTTCTTGGTTGGCAAATAGCGACCTTCGCACTTGGTGACTCCAAGGCTTGGCAATCTCCTTCCTAGCAACAACTAAGTTAACTTTTCTCGGCTATTTCTTTCAATTCCCTCAAGGCGGGTTGCGAGACTCAACTAGGTCCTTGATGTGGACGAGATGATCGTATTTCCCCATCGCGAACCTCCGCATTCATGTAAAATATAACTACCTCTTCGGAGTATGTATGAGAGAACTCCATCGTGAGAATGCCCTTCAGACTGGACTTCTCTATCTTTTCAGCAATCTTTTGAACCAGGGCCTTGTCAGCTCCCTGTTTCAGATACCCTTAAAATCCACAGTCGACCTAGAGTGGTTTTTCTCGAAAATTTTGATGAAATCGTATAAGGCATCCATTTTCTTGAAAACAAATGGTGAAATAAACGCATAATCTTGCTTAAAGAACTAGGATTTTTGGAACTTTGCACAGAGAAAACTTGCTTTTGCTTGCTGAAGATGAAAATGTTGTGAGGAGAGAGAAAATGGGTTTTGGTTTTTATGGGATGTGAGAGGATGATTTTTAAAATTTGAAAAGTTTGATCAAAATCAACCATCAAGATTTAACCTTTGAAACCATATTAATTTCCCCGCATTAAATGCAGCATCATTTATATCCAATCATAGGCTAAACATGTGCAACTTTTGTTCTGACATCATAATTATGTTGACGTAATGCCCAAAAATATTCCCGCTCGCAAAAAACGACTGCGTTTTGTCACCTAGCTCATAAATAACTCAGCTATCATCCAAAAGTGACTCAACTCTGCTTCTTTATTCACATACGATTACTCAGCTGTCAGCTAGCTCGATACAGCTAATTTCCCATCTTGGTTGTTTCACTTGGCTGGAAAATGAAACTTGCTAATTTTCATTTCTCTCTTCTTGGTCTCTCCTGATTGAGTCTTCTGAGTCTCCTCACCCAGATCACTTAATCATAGCTCATTCTTAAGCTCTTCAAATCTTGATTCATATAGAGGCTTAGTGAATATATCAGCTAACTGCTTATCAGTTGAGATGTATTCCAAAGTGATGTCTTTCTTTTCAACATGATCTCTTATAAAATGATATCTGATATCAATGTGTTTTGTTCTTGAGTGCAATACTGGATTCTGAGTAATTGCAATAGCACTTGTATTATAACACATAATTTGAATTTCTTTTTCTACAATATCATAGTCTCTCAGCTGTTGTCTCATCCATAGAACTTGGGCACAACAGCTGCCCGCAACTATGTACTCTGCTTTAGCTGTGGATCTAGCTATTGAATTTTGTTTCTTGCTGAACCAAGAAACCAATCTATTTCTAAGCATTTGATAGGTACCTGAAGTACTCTTCATGTCCACTCTACATCCAGCATAGTCTGAGTCTGAGTAGCCTACCAGCTTGAATCCTCCATCCTTTGGATACCACAAGACAACTTCTTGGCATCCCTTCAAATACCTTAGGATTCTCTTAGTTGCAGTCATGTGACTCTCTTTTGGTGCAAATTGAAATCTAGCACATACACCTACAACAAAGATGATGTCTGGTCTACTTGCTGTTAAATAGAACAATGATCCAATGAGGGCTCTATATGTAGTTTGATCAACAACTTTGCCATATGCATCCATATCCATCTTAATTGAAGTGTTCATTGGAATCTTCACTGATGACTTTTCTTCCACACCAAATTTCTTCATTAAGTCTCTGGTATATTTGGTTTGACTTATGAAGGTTCCATACTTCATTTGCTTGACTTGAAGTCCTAAGAAAAAAGTCAGCTCTCCAATCATGCTCATTTAAAATTTCCTTGCATGAGGTTTCAGAATTTATCACACAGTTCTTTGTTTGTGGATCCAAAAATGATATCATCCACATAAATTTGAACAAGCAGTATACTATCTCCATCTTGAATTCTGAAGAGTGTTTTATCAACTTTTCCTTTGGTAAATCCATTGTCAATTAGAAATTGTGACAATGTGTCATACCAGGCTCTTGGTGCTTATTTCAATCTACACAATGCTTTCTTGAGCTTGTAAAATTTATCTCCAATAGTTTTATGCTCAAAACCTGGAGGATTTTCAACATAGACTTCTTCTAAAAGTCCATTTAGAAATGCACTTTTCACATCCATTTCATATACAGTGAAATTTTTGTTGTGCAGCATAAGCAAGAAAAATCCTTATTGGTTCCAGTCTAGCAACAAGAGCAAATGTTTCATCAAAATCTATACATTCCTCTTGGCCATACCCTTTGGCTACCAATCTTGCTTTATTTCTAACTACAAATACTTCCTCATTCATATTGTTCCTTAATACCCACTTAGTACCAATGACCTTTTGGTGAGTAGGTCTTTGAACTAATTCCAATCCTTTGTTTCTTTTAAATTGATTCAGCTCTTTTTGCATAGCCTGAATCCAATATGTGTCATCCAATGCTTGAGACACATCTTTAGGCTTTATTTGGGAAATAAAACAAGTAAACATGGCTTCATGTTGAGCTCTGGATCTGGTTCTTATTACATCTCTAACATCTCCAATGATTAACTCAGGTGGGTGGTCTCTCAGCCATCTAACATTTGGTTGGAGTAAGTCTGCTGGATTCAGCCGTCTTGCAGCTAAGTTGTCTTGAACAGCTTCTTCATCATCATTCAGCTATATATCTTCCAGCTGTCTTTGAGATTCAACTATCTCATCTTCTTCAGGATTGAGTGCTCTCACATCTGCATCAACATAGGGACTCCTCTGCATAGTTGGCTGATTTTGCTTCTCAGCTAACTAATCTATGTCTTCTCCATTTACATTTGGCTCATCAAACATCACATGGATAGACTCTTCTGTGACCATAGTCCTCTTGTTTATCACTCTATAAGCTTTACTTACAGTTGAGTATCCCAAAAAGATACCTTCATCAACTTTAGCTGAATCTCATAGGGAGTCTTAGTCAATTGCATATTGATCATGCATCTATTCTTAGTATAGCATGCATTTATGGCTATTTCAAAAATATCTTATGGGCAAAAATATCGGCAATCCAACTTTTAGCCAACATTGTCCTAGCAACTTCCTTGAGAGTTCTGTTCCTTCTTTCAGCTACTCCATTCTGCTGTGGAGTTCTAGCAGCTGACAACTCATGAGCAATACCATTTTCAACACAATACTGAGTTATAATCTCATTGACAAACTCATTTCCCCTGTCAGATCTTATCTTTATAATGGTTTGACTCTTCTCATCTACCGAGGCAATGTCCCGCATTGTTTCCTTTCTTTTTACACATGAAAATTGTCCATGTATATCTTGAGTAATAATCCACCACAACTAAGGTGTATTTCTTTCCACTGATGCTAGCTGGCTCAACAGGACCAAATAAGTCCATATGCAACCGATGTAGTATCCTTGTTGAAGAGGACTTGGCTTGTCCTTCTTTCCCATCTGGCATGCATCACAGATACTTTCTTTCTTGTACACCGAGTCAGGAAATCCTTCCACAAGATGACTTCTTGCAAGCTTGTTGATTGTCTTGAAGTTCAGGTGACTCAGTTTCTTGTGCCACAACCAACTTGATTCGACTGTACTCTTTGCTAAAGACACATGTGCTTGGTGTAGTGATTGACCAATCCACTACATACATGATTTTTCGCCTTGTTCCTTGTAGCACAATTTCATTTGATTCAGCATCTTTGATTTGACAAACTCCCATATTGAATCCCACATAAGAGCTTTTGTCACAGAGTTGGTTGATGTTTAGTAGATTAAAATTGAGACATTCAACATATGCAACATCTGTGATCTCCATTCCATTTTTCTTTATGGATCATTTGCCTTTAATCTCCCCTAGAGCTTCATTTCCTTAAAATATGACTTTTGCACCTTTGATTTCCTTGAACTTTGACAGATTTTTCTTGTTCCCTATCATGTGTCTGGAACAACCACTATCCATGTACTAGTTTACTTGGCACTCAGTTGTTCCTTGAACCTGCAATCAAGGAAATTAGTTTTTAGGTACCCATACTTCCGTGGGTCCTTGGGGGTTAGTGCTATACGATGTTCCAACCAATCTATAGCCAGATGATCTGACTCTAAGAGGTTGCCATCTATCATTTCCATAATCATAGTGCACATTAGCAAATTGCGTGGGGGGTTTAGGATCATACAGCTGTCTCTTTTGTCTATATGCCTGTGTATTTGTTTGAGCATTTACTTTCTTGGGGTAATAGTGGATTTTTTGTGCTTGATGGGTTTTGTGCCTGGGTGCATAAGTGTGCTGATAATAGCTCTTTTGCATTGGGAATGACCTTTGTTGAGGTTGAAGTCTTTGCCATTTTAGCTTGTATCCCATAGGTCTTTTCTGATATCTCACTTGGTTATTCCAATCAGCTTGGTTTGGATAGTACCATTCCCTTCATATGTATTTCTCTGCTGAAATGTCTGGGGTTTTTGGTAGCTCTTCTTAGCTTTCATAGAGTATTTTCTGTTTGGAGTTTGGTGATGGACTTTTCTAAATTTCTTTTCAGCTGTCCTTTCAGCATACTCTATTGGCCTCTTTTCTTTACCCTTATATCCAAGGCCAGTATGATTGTGATTGTGTTTTGGTGTGGGTGTTGATGCAACATATGGTGTTTCAGACTTTTGGACTCCCTCATTACTTGAGGATCCTTTCTCCAAAATCACTCTAGGAGCTTTAGCATGCACAAAGGAATTGAATCCTATGCATGTTTTGTCACCACACTCTTTTGTGTCATTATAAGTTCATCCAATGATTTGGATGCCTTTGTAAATGAAGCAATCACATTTTTGAGATATTTCTCTCTTTTCAGTAGCAGCTAACTCTACTTGGATATTGGCATTTTCAGCCTTCAGCTTTATGCTCTCATTAGCTATGTGATTTAGAGTGCTCAGCTCCTTAGTCAGCTATGAGTTTTGGCATTTTAGCTGGTTGTTTTCCTCATTTAAAAGTGTGTGTGAGGTTTTGATGTGCTCAAAATCTTTCATCATTTTGCCAATTGAATCATAAAGATCTGTGGGTGAGGAAGTGTTTGTGTCACTATCACTATCACTTCAATCAGAATGAGATGAGTGATCTTGTTCTTTGGCCATGAGGCAGATCAAGCATCTTCCTCAGTGTCACTTGAGTAGTCTGTTTCACTACTGTCTGAGTCTACTGGTTCTTTGCACTTGGCTAGTTCAGCAGTCTCAGCAACCATTATGGCTTTCTTCTTTTCTTGTCTTCTCTCTCTGAAGACTCTTCTATCCTCTTTATTTCTCTATTTGTTGACTGGTGGATAAGAACTGTCAACAGCAAAGTGTCCTGGTTGTATGCAATTCCAACACAGGTTTTCAACTCTCTGCATGTCAACTCTCTTAGCTCTTTGATAGTCAGCTCTTTCATGTTCATCTCTCTTGGGTGGCCTGTCCTCCCTTGCTTTGGAAGGTGCTGAATGTATTCTGGAGGTTTCACCCTTGTATCTTTTATAGTTCTTGTTGAAGAACTTGTTGAACCTTTTCACCATAAGAGCAATTTTTTCTTGGTCAATTGTCTCATTTGGCTTAGATTTCTTTCCTTCACTGGCCAACAATGCAGTTGTCTTGGGCACATATGTTTTCTCTTGCTCTTTTCTCCTTAACTCAAATTCATAAGCTTTGAGATCTGAGAACAACTCATGATTTGATAATTTGTAGAGTTCATGGAATGTCTCAGGGGCATGACCTTCATTTCCCATTAGCTGGGAGGGCTCTTAAAATCTTCATGCACATCTCTTTTTAAATGTACTCTTTTCCAATAGCTGAAATCTCATTTGTAATCTCTGTGAATCTGGCATCCAACTAATCCAGACTCGCACCTGCAAGCCTTTTGAAATTTTCAAATTTTTGAACAGCAACTATTAGTTTATTCTCTTTGATCTTTTCAGATCCTTCACAAATTAGGGTTAGCTTATCCCAGATTTCTTTGGCTGATTTGCATGATTGGACTTTGTTGAACATAGCCTTGTCCAAGGTTTTGTAAAGGATTTCCTTGGCAACATTGTCAAGGTTGTATCTTTTTCTATCTTCATTTGTCCATTCACAACATGGTTCCTCAACTACAACAGGTCTGAGTTCTGCTGCAGCATCTTCTCCTTCACCTAGAGGTCCTCTTCTTACAACAGTGTTGACCTTTAAGATTTGCAGTGGCCCATCTTCTATCACTAGCCACATTTCATCATGTAAGGCTGATAGATGAGCCTACATGCGAATTTTCCAATCATCAAACTCTTCCACGGTGAACATTGGAATACGAGTTAGATTTGCTTCCATGATAATAACTTTGCTTTTGAAATAAAAGCTTTGAAAACTCAAGTGTTATATCTTTGAAATAGATTGAGATCTAGTTCAGTAACCAGTGCGAAAGGCTCAATGAACCAACCGCTCTGATACCACTTTTAGGTCCCAGTGGTGAGTTGTAAGGTTGAGAAGGGGGAAGGGGGGTTGAATAAACCTTACGAAATTTTTGAATTTAGTTCTTTTAGAATATTTTTACAAAGTTAACTCAAATCAACTATGTCCTTGGGAGACAACTAGATTGGCTTACTTCAGCAAATTACCCACTTAACAGACTCGACTGAGTTGTTGATAGTATAACTCAGCTGGGTCAACTAACACTTAACTTTTCAGTTGATTTGGTTTTGTTCAGCGGAAGACTTATCACCTTTGATGTTTTAAACTTGTTTTAACACTTGTCTTTAGCAATGTTATTATCAGTTGGATTTAGCAATATTAACTTAAACAACATATATCGAAATTTGTAGGAAATCAAAGAGTTGTAAGTAAAATGACTCGAACAAATTTTATAGTGGTTCAAGGATAGGGTAATTCCTCTAATCCACTCTTCTCCAACTCCTAGAGGAATCCACTAAGTAACAAATCAGGTTACAAAGCAGTTCTCAGTCCGAGTCAGCCTTGATCACACAGCTGGCTGCTCCTAAGACTCAGCTTCTTCACAAGACAGCTGCCTTACTACTTCAGCTCCTTTTGAACACTTGGAATTGATCACACAACCTTCCAACGAGCTCAAATATTCTTGTTCGACCTTGGACCTCACTACAACTGGAGAGTAGACCTCTTTAGTTCTTTAAATTGTTTCCACCTCAACTTGATGAAGTATTAATTCCTTCACTGAATGTGTTGGATCGAGTTCCTTCGATTTTAGGCTTGAGAAATATCTTAGAAAGCTTGAGAGTATTTTAGCAGGTTCATTTGCTTGTATTGCTTGTAAATTCTCTTAGATTCGTTGTGTTTGGTCTCTTTCTCTCACTTGCTTCCTCAGCCTTTTATAGTGCTTATTTGAAAATTTGTCCGTTGAAGAGAGAGGCAACTTTCAAATAACACTTCTTTGTCGTTGGCTTGTCTTTTCTTGATCTACAGCTTGTGATGATGACATATCCTCGTATTAAATGATGTCTGGAGCTTTTCAGGTCCTGACACAAGCTTAGTGCTTCCCATTGGTTTATTCCATTTGCACGCTTCTGGGATGAGCGCTTTAAGACATGGTTGCATGGTCGTATTACTATTTTACGTAATATCCTTGACTTCTGTGCAACGGATTAATATCAGTCGACTTGACTTGACAACTGCCTGTACCTCTTTGACTCGAGTCAGCTCCAACTATTTAAGAATGACTCAACTGTCAGTTCAACTGGCTGACTTGGCTCTTAGCTGACTTGACTGTCATTTCTTCATCCTTTACTCAGTTGTCCCACAACTGGATCTTTTCTTCAGTCGAGTCTGTGCCATCCATCTTGATTACACTCAACTGACACACATCTGGGTTTTCACTTCAGTCTTCAACTGACTCTTGTATTCTTCAACATAACTGACTTCACTCAGCTCATGCAGTCCTATCTATTACAAAATAAAATACAATGAAATTGGGGTGTCAACTTCCTATTCTAAGTTTTACATGGTATCATCAAAATATAAACATAAATTTCCTAATAATTTCCCCTTTTTTGATAATGCCAAAACTTATATAAAATTACAGCAAACATAAGCAGTGCAGTAACAAAGAATGTATGTTTTGAATATGTCAATTTTATTGATCATATAATTCTTGTACTTTACAAATTGCACTTTACAAAGCTATTTTCATAGTATACTCTACACACTGTATCAGAGCTATACTATCTATTACATTGTATCAGAGCTTCTTATTGTACTAAAGTACATAAGGTATCAGAGCAAAATAGGAAACTTACAAACTTTGTATTTACAATTAAGTAAAATACATTGAAGGGGTTACAGCCGTCTTCAACGCCTCAACTGCTTCCTTCTTCTATCTTCATCTTTAGCTTTCCTTCTATCTTCCCCATCTCTTCTTCTCTTCCTTTATTCTTTCTTTCATAGGCACGCTTAGCAGCAGAGTCGTCCCTTCGTTGCCTTTCCTCCTATTCTCTATTTACTCTTTCATTCTCAGCCTCCTGTCTTCTTCTTGCCTCCTCATTCATGCGCTCCACTTCAAGGTTAGCAAGAGCATCGAAGACAATCCAATAATTGATCCATTTCCTATGTGGATCAATAAATCTTGTATCTTTAGGTCTTGGCTGTGGTGGAGTGCCTCTGCCTCTTCTACCACTTTCAAACCTTCCCTTCCCTCTAACTGATTCAGCTCCTCCTCTGGGAGTGTACTGTACTGGTGCCTTTCCAGCTGAGTGACTATTGGAACTCTGCTGCTTCTCAGCTGATCTGCACAATTCGAGACCTTTTTCCCAGTACAAGTCCCACGCCTGCGATAGAGTCATATTCTTGAAATAACCTTCAGCTTCTAGAGTTTAAAACTCCTCTAGTGATCTTGGTTCAGATACATCATCAAGTATCATGATTTTTCTAGGGGGTTTTATTGCTAGGGAATCCTTTAGTAATCCAATTGGAAGGCCATTGAATCTTGCTTTGATATCCTTTATTCGCTCGGAGTGCTTCTCACCTACCTTTTCAAATTCAGCTTCCATGGCCTTTCTTGAGTCTTTAACTACTATTTCAGCTTTTTCTTCCACTGTCAGCTCTTTTGGTAGTCTGCTGAGGATTGAGGCTGTTACCTCTCCTTGTTGCGGGGTCTTAGCAAACATAATTTTCAACGGGGGTTTCTTCACATAACTTCCTTCCACCTTGCTTGCTTCCCCTTTACTTCCCTCCTTATCACTCCCTTGCCCTTCCTTTAATTCCTTCATGGCTTCATCTTCCCCCTTTTTGGCATCATCACCAAGGGGTAGGGCTTATCCTGGGAACATACCACTCAGGAGAAAATCTAGCTTGTTGTTCGTAGAGTCATGTTTGTCATGGGTCTTGGAGCAAGTTGATCTGAATTCAGACCTCAGAGCCTTGGACTAAGCTGCCATCAACTTCATTTATGTATGGAGGACCTTAATCTGCTGTTCGACATTGGCCTCCATTTTGGCAATTTCAGACTTGTGCTGCAGCTTGAGTAACTCCATATCCGACCTGTGTGACTCATCCATCCTGAATATATGGTCTCTTTGCCTCTTATGGAACTTGAGGTTGTCTAAGCTTCAAATCACCATCTTCGCGAATAAGGACTTGAAGTAGGTGACCTACTCACGCCTCAAAGCCTTCACTTGTCCAACCCATTCACGAATGCATAGTACTATCCCTCTGAAATCTCTGGTGATGGTGGCATCTCTGTTATCTAGCCTCTGGTCTAATGATGCATAGTTGTGATCCATCTTCTCTATCTCAACACATATGGCTTTAAAGGATTTTCTGAAGTCTACTGTCTCAGCGGACCGATCCTCTGGCCACAATGCATCGAAATTGAAACCAATAAGCATAATTGCAGTTTCACCTGGAGCTCGGAGTTCTTCTGGGGGTACTTGGATGTTGTATCTGGCCGTTCCGTAGCTGATTCGGCTTTGAAAGGAATTTGGGCTTGGAACGGAAAATATTCCACAAATAGGTTTTCAGGGAAAATGGGGATACCCACAACTTGAGCTTGTGGGGCCTTTCCCTTTTCCTTCAAAATGATTTCAGCTCTAAGTGCCTCATTTGTTTCACTTCATCAAGTTCATGATCCTCAGCTAGCTTCCTTTTTGAGTTGTATGTTCTCGGTGACTTATCAGCTTCATCGGAGTGTGATGGTGCCATTGGAGGTGGGCCATCAACCAATATGAATCTCATCGGAGCAGCTTTATCACTGACTTGGCTCTGAGAGACCTGAGCATCCTCATCAGCTGCGTCCTTATTGGATGCATCAATAGGTCTGGACTTAGCTTCGTAGTCTGACTCTAGGAATTCAGTGTCTATATTTTTCCTATGAATCATGAAGGGCGCTGATATCTTCTTCTTCTTCAGTGACCTCCACATGATGAGTAGGCTCATTTTCAGCAGTCTTCTTACATAGGGAAGTCTCAACCTCCTCTAGGCCTTCTGTACCCTCAGCAGTCTGAACCGCTGATAAGCCTTTATCATCCCTGTGTGCAGTCTCAACCGCAGCAGGGTCTTGGACACTTATCCCTTCAGCAGACGGAGTTGCTTTGGGGTCTTCAATGGCATCCATCGGAGTCCCAACTCCTTGGATTGCACATTGAGGGCCAGGAGTCTCAACTCCCATTGCCTCGCTTCCATCCTGTGCCTTAGCTGCTTCAGCAGCGTCACCGACCTACAGTGCAGATGAAGTCTCATTTAAGACAGTCTAAACCATTTGAGCTTCGTTAACTTTACTCTACTGAACATTTTAATTCTCTCCTTCGCCTCCAAACTTCATAAATAATTAGTCTCCCACAACATCCTTTGATCTAGCTGTGGTGGTGAGAGTTTGCCCCTCAACTGGCGCACCAGCTGAGTCATGGGTGGGGGGGTTACTCAACACCTGAGACTCGGCTGTGATTCATTTTGAGTGATCAACCGTGTGGGCAGGTGTCTCAACACCTTTTGCGAGAGTTGGCTTGGCTAAGGTGCCCGCTTATTCACCATCCTTAGCTTCATCGCCAATTTTTCTGGAGCCATCTTCAGAGTGCACTGGGGATATGGTGGCAGCAATGGTTCGCACCACATCCATAACATCTGGTACAGAAGAGATTTGAGGGGACTCTCCTAGACCCTCTTGTATCTTCTTCTCGTGCAACTCTTCTATCTCTTCAATGTCACTGTAGCTGCTGTCAGTCAAGTCCGTGGCAAATCTTGGTGCTTTTGAGAAAGGACAGGTGTGGGGATTCGCTGATTCTTCAATGGACTTAGCCTTCTCCAAAGCCTTTTGTTTCTCTTCATCCTTCCTTTGATAAAGGATGGTCATGCAGAAGTCGGGATCAAGGGCAGAGCTAATAGCTATGTCACCCAAGAAACTCATGAGCTCCTCTTCTTCTTCAATGAACTCTGGGCTCTGAAACTGATAACTTGAGTAACTCAGCTTCCATCTCCTCCATACCCTCAATCTCTCCTGGATATCAGGATAAACTGGAGACATCATTACCACATCATCATCCTCCTCTTTCCGAATTGTAGCGAGTGGAGCATGTTCCTCTAAGGTTCTCTAGCATCTGTCTGAGGGGACTGGACATCTGTTTCTTCAGTGTGCTCAGCTGTCTCATTTACAAGTTTCTCCTCAGCTGTCTCTCGAACAATTGGGTCTTCAACAGCCTGCTGATCTATATCAATAGTTTTCTCCACCACTGTGGTGAATACATCACCACCAGTAACGTCCTTCGACTACTCTTCCTGGGCTTCAGCAGTGAGTGCAGGCTGAGTGCCGGACTCACCTTTCTCCAACTCGGATTTCTTAAACAACCTTCTTTTTTCATCTTAACAAGAGGAATTTCTTCCTCTTCAGCTTCCTCGGTGGCTTTTGGCTCCACCATCTTTATCTTCTTTGCTGCAGCTGGCTTGCAAGGCATAGCCGAGCATTTCTTCTTCATAATCGGAGAAGGTGCAGATGTAACTTTCTCGGTCTTGGCTGCATGGGCAGGTACAACAACTCCGGCTCGCGGGGGCAGGGGTAGGAGTGGACTTAGGCTGGGCAGTGCTTTCTTAGGTCTGGCTGTAGGGGCATGAGCTTTGTTAGCTGCAGCGGCTCTCTTCTTCTGAGTCGGCTTAGGAGAAGGAGTGGGCGCGATTGCGGATGTGTCTTCCAGAATCGGGTCAATCGATTCACCGTGGTGTCACTTTTTTGTGCATGCGCTTGCCTCTAAGCGCCTGAAAGATTAGCATTGAACATCTTCTTGTTGGCATGGAAAGGATTTCCATGTCTCAAATCAATTCCCTTCACCTCCATAAGATGGCCAATCACCAGGCCATATCCCAACGAGCCTCGGAATAGACCACCATCAGTAATGGTCTTGTTGAGTACATTCTTGCATATGCAGCTGAAAACAAACTCAGCCCAGTTGACTTTCTTCTCCTCCATGATCGCAACCATCATGCTCAGCTTAGAGACAACTGATTAAAGTTGCCGAACTTCATGTCGATGCACTTAGACACGATGTCCATCAACTTATGGTAATCTTCTTTGATTAGGGACTTCTTGGCTGTGCAAACAGCCTTCGCAGCTGACTCAGGCTTGGCAATCTCCTTCCTAGCAACAACTAAGTTAACTTTTCTCAGCTATTTCTTTCAATTCCTCTGAAGGCAGGTTGCAGTACTCAACTAGGTCCTTGATGTGGACAGATGATCGTATTTCCCCATCGCGAACCTCCGCATTCATGTAAAATATAACTACCTCTTCGGAGTATGTATGAGAGAACTCCATCGTGAGAATGCCCTTCAGACTGGACTTCTCTATCTTTTCAGCAATCTTTTGAACCAGGGCCTTGTCAGCTCCCTGTTTCAGCATACCCTTAAAATCCACAGTCGACCTAGAGTGGTTTTTCTCGAAAATTTTGATGAAATCGTATAAGGCATCCATTTTCTTGAAAACAAATGGTGAAATAAACGCATAATCTTGCTTAAAGAACTAGGATTTTTGGAACTTTGCACAGAGAAAACTTGCTTTTGCTTGCTGAAGATGAAAATGTTGTGAGGAGAGAGAAAATGGGTTTTGGTTTTTATGGGATGTGAGAGGATGATTTTTAAAATTTGAAAAGTTTGATCAAAATCAACCATCAAGATTTAACCTTTGAAACCATATTAATTTCCCCGCATTAAATGCAGCATCATTTATATCCAATCATAGGCTAAACATGTGCAACTTTTGTTCTGACATCATAATTATGTTGACGTAATGCCCAAAAACATTCCCACTTGCACAAAACGACTGCGTTTTGTCACCTAGCTCATAAATAACTCAGCTATCATCCAAAAGTGACTCAACTCTACTTCTTTCTTCACATACGGTTACTCAGCTGTAAGCTAGCTCGATACAACTAATTTCCCATCTTGGTTGTTTTACTTGGCTGGAAAATGAAACTTGCTAATTTTCATTTCTCTCTTCTTGGTCTCTCCTGATTGAGTCTTCTGAGTCTCCTCACTCAGATCACTTAATCATAGCTCATTCTTAAGCTCTTCAAATCTTGATTCACATAGAGGCTTAGTGAATATATCAGCTAACTGCTTATCAGTTGAGATGTATTCCAAAGTGATGTCTTTCTTTTCAACATGATCTCTTTTAAAATGATATCTGACATCAATGTGTTTTGTTCTTGAGTGCAATACTGGATTCTGAGTAATTGCAATAGCACTTGTATTATCACACATAATTTGAATTTCTTTTTCTACAATATCATAGTCTCTCAGCTGTTGTCTCATCCATAGAACTTGGGCACAACAGCTGCCCGCAACTATGTACTCTGCTTTAGCTGTGGATGTAGCTATTGAATTTTGTTTCTTGCTGAACCAAGAAACCAATCTATTTCTAAGCATTTGACAGGTACCTGAAGTACTCTTCATGTCCACTCTACATCCAAAGATAGTCCGAGTCCGAGTAGCCTACCGGCCTTGAATCCTCCATCCTTTGGATACCACAAGACAACTTCTTGGCATCCCTTCAAATACCTTAGGATTCTCTTAGTTGCAGTCATGTGACTCTTTTTTGGCGCAAATTGAAATCTAGCACATACACCTACAACAAAGATGATGTCTGGTCTACTTGTTGTTAAATAGAGCAATGATCCAATGAGGGCTCTATATGTAGTTTGATCAACAACTTTGCCATCTGCATCCATATCCATCTTAATTGAAGTGTTCATTGGAATATTCACTGATGACTTTTCTTCCACACCAAATTTCTTCATTAAGTCTCTGGTATATTTGGTTTGACTTATGAAGGTTCCATACTTCATTTGATTGACTTGAAGTCCTAAGAAGAAAGTCAGCTCTCCCATCATGCTCATTTAAAATTTCCTTGCATGAGGTTTCAGAATTTATCACACAGTTCTTTGTTTGTGGATCCAAAAATGATATCATCCACATAAATTTGAACAAGCAGTATACTCTCTCCATCTTGAATTCTGAAGAGTGTTTTATCAACTTTTCCTTTGGTAAATCCATTGTCAATTAGAAATTGTGACAATGTGTCATACCAGGCTCTTGGTGCTTGTTTCAATCTACACAATGCTTTCTTGAGCTTGTAAACTTTATCTCCAATAGTTTTCTGCTCAAAACCTGGAGGATGTTCAACATAGACTTCTTCTAAAAGTCCATTTAGAAATGCACTTTTCACATCCATTTGATATACAGTGAAATTTTTGTTGTGCAGCATAAGTAAGAAACATCCTTATTGGTTCAAGTCTAGCAACAAGAGCAAAGGTTTCATCAAAATCTATACATTCCTCTTGGCCATACCCTTTGGCTATCAATCTTGCTTTATTTCTAACTACAGATCCTTCCTCATTCATATTGTTCCTTAATACCCACTTAGTACCAATGACACTTTGGTGAGTAGGTCTTTGAACTAATTCCAATCCTTTGTTTCTTTTAAATTGATTCAGCTCTTTTTGCATAGCCTGAATCCAATATGTGTCATCCAATGCTTGAGACACATCTTTAGGCTTTATTTGGGAAATAAAACAAGTAAACATGGCTTCATGTTGAGCTATGGATCTGGTTCTTATTACATCTCTAACATCTCCAATGATTAACTCAGGTGGGTGGTCTCTCAGCCACCTAACATCTGGTTGGAGTAAGTCTGGATTCGGCCCGTCTTGCGACTAAGTTGTTGAACAACTTCTTCATCATCATTCACTATAGATCTTCCAATTGTCTTTGAGATTCAACTATCTCATCTTCTTCAGGATTGAGTGCTCTCACATCTGCATCAACATAGGGACTCCTCTGCATAGTTGGCTGATTTTGCTTCTCAGCTAACTCATCTATGTCTTCTCCATTTACATTTGGCTCATCAAACATCACATGGATAGACTCTTGTGTGACCATAGTCCTCTTGTTTAGCACTCTATAAGCTTTACTTACAGCTGAGTATCCCAAAAAGATACCTTCATCAACTTTAGCATCAAAAGCTTTCAAGTTATCTTTGCCATTGTTGTGGATGAAGCACTTACATCCAAATATCTTGAAATATCCAACATTTGGCTTTCTCCCTATCCAAATCTCATAGGGAGTCTTAGTCAATTGCATATTGATCATGTTTCTATTTTGAGTATATCATGCAGTATTTATGGCTTCAGCCCAAAATGTCTTAGGCAATCCATCTTTAGCCAACATTGTCCTAGCAGCTTCCTTGAGAGTTTTGTTCCTTCTTTCAGCTACTCCATTCTGCTGTGGAGTTCTAGCAGCTGACAACTCATGAGCAATACCATTTTCAACACAATACTGAGTTATAATCTCATTGACAAACTCATTTCCCCTGTCAGATCTTATCTTTATAATGGTTTGACTCTTCTCATCGGCTGAGGCAATGTCTGCATTGTTTCCTTTCTTTTTACACATGAAAATTGTCCATGTATATCTTGAGTAATAATCCACCACAACTAAGGTGTATTTCTTTCCACTGATGCTAGCTGGCTCAACAGGACCAAATAAGTCCATATGCAACCGATGTAGTATCCTTGTTGAAGAAGGACTTGGCTTGTCCTTCTTTCCCATCTGGCATGCATCACATATACTTTCTTTCTTGTACACCGAGTCAGGAAATCCTTCCACAAGATGACTTCTTGCAAGCTTGTTGATTGTCTTGAAGTTCAGGTGACTCAGTTTCTTATGTCACAACCAACTTGATTCGACTGTACTCTTTGCTAGCACACATGTGCTTGGTGTAGATTGACCAATCCACTACATACATGATTTTTTCGCCTTGTTCCTTGTAGCACAATTTCATTTGATTCAGCATCTTTGATTTGACAAACTCCCATATTGAATCCCACATAAGAGCTTTTGTCACAGAGTTGGTTGATGCTTAGTAGATTGAAATTGAGACCTTCAACATATGCAACATCTGTGATCTCCAGTCCATTTTTCTTTATGGATCATGTGCCTTTAATCTCCCCTAGAGCTTCATTTCCTCCAAATATGACTTTTGCACCTTTGATTTCCTTGAACTTTGACAAATTTTTCTTGTTCCCTATCATGTGTCTGGAACAACCACTATCCATGTACCAGTTTACTTGGCACTCAGCTGTTCCTTGAACCTGCAATCAAGGAAATTAGTTTTTAGGTACCCATACTTGCGTGGGTCCTTGAGGTTAGTGTTATAAGATGTTCCAACCAATCTATAGCCAGATGATCTGACTCTAAGAGGTTGCCATCTATCATTTCCATAATCATAGTGCACATTAGCAAATTGCGTGGGGGGTTTTAGGATCATACAACTGTCTCTTTTGTCTGTATGCCTGTGTATTTGTTTGAGCATTTACTTTCTTGGGGTAATAGTGGAATTTTTGTGGTTGATGGGTTTTGTGCCTGGGTGCATAAGTGTGCTGATAATAGCTCTTTTGCATTGGGAATGACCTTTGTTGAGGTTGAGGTCTTTGCCATTTTAGCTTGTATCCCATAGGTCTTTGCTGATATCTCACTTGGTTATTCCAATCAGCTTGGTTTGGATAGTTTCTACCATTCCCTTCATATGTATTTTCTGTTTGGAGTTTGGATAGTTTCTCACTTGGTAGCTCTTCTTAGCTTTCATAGAGTATTTTCTGTTTAGAGTTTGGTGATGGACTTTTCTAAATTTCTTTTCAGCTGTCCTTTCAGCATACTCTACTAGCCTCTTTTCTTTACCCTTTTATCTAAGGCCAGTATGATTGTGATTGTGTTTTGGTGTGGGTGTTGATGCAACATATGGTGTTTCAGACTTTTGGACTCCCTCATTACTTGAGGATCCTTTCTCCAAAATCACTCTAGGAGCTTTATCATGCACAAAGGAATTGAATCCTATGCATGTTTTGTCACCACACTCTTTTGTGTCATTATAAGTTCATCCAATGATTTGGATGCCTTTGTAAATGAAGCAATCACATTTTTGAGATATTTTTCTCTCTTTTCAGTAGCAGCTAACTATGCTTGGATATTGGCATTTTCAGCCTTCAGCTTTATGTTCTCATTAGCTATGTGATTTAGAGTGCTCAGCACCTTAGTCAGCTATGAGTTTTGGCATTTTAGCTGGCTGTTTTCCTCATTTAAAAGTGTGTGTGAGGTTTTGATGTGCTCAAAATCTTTCATCATTTTGCCGATTGAATCATAAAGATCTGTGGGTGAGGAAGTGTTTGTGTCACTATCACTATCACTTGAATTAGAATGAGATGAGTGATCTTGTTCTTTGGCCATGAGGCAGATCAAGCATCTTCCTCAGTGTTATTTGAGTAGTCTGCTTCACTACTGTCTGAGTCTACTGGTTCTTTGCACTTGGCTAGTTCAGCAGTCTCAGCAACCAACATGGCTTTCTTCTTTTCTTGTCTTCTCTCTCTGAAGACTCTTCTATCCTCTTTATTTCTCTATTTGTTGACTGGTGGATAAGAACAGTCCAACAAAGAAAGTGTCCTGGTTGTATGCAATTCCAACACGGGTTTTCAACTCTCTCGCATGTCGGCTCTCTCGCTCTTTGATAGTCGGCTCTTTCATGTTCATCTCTCTTGGGTGGCCTGTCCTCCTTGCTTTGGAAGGTCTTGAATGTATTCTGGAGGTTTCACCCTTGTTTCTTTTATAGTTCTTGTTGAAGAACTTGTTGAACCTTTTCACCATGAGAGCAATTTTTTCTTGGTCAATTGTCTCATTTGGCTCAGCTTTCTTTCCTGCACTGGCCAACAATGCAGTTGTCTTGGGCACATATGTTTTCTCTTGCTCTTTTCTCCTTAACTCAAATTCATAAGCTTTGAGATCTGAGAACAACTCATGATTTGATAATTTGGAGAGTTCCATGGAATGTCTCAGGGGCATGACCTTCATTTCCCATCAGCTGGGAGGGATCTTAAAAGCTTCATGCACATCTCCTTTTGAGTGTACTCTTTTCCAATAGCTAAAATCTCATTTGTAATCTCTGTGAATCTGGCATCCAGCTAATCCAGACTCGCACCTGCAAGCCTTTTGAAATTTTCAAATTTTTGAACAACAACTATTAGTTTATTCTCTTTGATCTTTTCAGATCCTTCACAAATCAGGGTTAGCTTATCCCAGATTTCTTTGGCGGATTTGCATGATTTGACTTTGTTGAACATAGCCTTGTCCAAGGTTTTGTAAAGGATGTCCTTGGCAACATTGCCAAGGTTGTATCTTTTTCTATCTTCATTTGTCCATTCACAACATGGTTCCTCAACCACAACAGTCCGGGTTCTCACTGCAAAGATCTTCTCCTTCACCTAGAGGTCCTCTTCTTTACAAAGTGTTGACCTTTAAGATTTGCGGTGGCCCATCTTCTATCACTAGCCACATTTCATCATGTGGGTGATAGATGAGCATACATGCGAATTTTCCAATCATCAAACTCTTCCACAGTGAACATTAGAATACGAGTTAGATTTGCTTCCATGATAATAACTTTGCTTTTGAAATAAAAGCTTTGAAAACTCAAGTGTTATATCTTTGAAAGAGATTGAGATATAGTTCAGTAACCAGTGCGAAAGGCTCAATGAACCAACCGCTCTGATACCACTTTTAGGTCCCAGGGGTGAGTTGTAAGTTTTAGAAGGGGGAAGGGGGGTTGAATAAACCTTACCAAATTTTTGAATTTAGTTCTTTTAGAATATTTTTACAAAGTTAACTCAAATCAACTATGTCCTTGGGAGACAACTAGATTGGCTTACTTCAGCAAATTAACCACTTAACAGACTCGACTAAGCTGTTGATAGTATAACTCAGTTGGGTCAGCTAACACTTAACTTTTCAGTTGATTTGGTTTTGTTCAGTGGAAGACTTATCACCTTTGATGTTTTAAACATGTTTTAACACTTGTCTTTAGCAATGTTATTATCAGTTGGATTTAGCAATATTAACTTAAACAACATATATCGAAATTTGTAGGAAATCAAAGAGTTGTAAGTAAAATGACTCGAACAAATTTTATAGTGGTTCGAGGATGGGGTAATTCCTCTAATCCACTCTTCTCCAACTCCTAGATGAATCCACTAAGTAACAGATCAGGTTACAAAGTAGTTCTCAGTCCGAGTCAGCCTTGATCACACAGCTGGTTACTCCTGGGTCTCAGCTTCTTCAGAAGATAGCTGCCTTGCTATTTCAGCTCCCTTTGAGCCGTTGGAATTGATCACACAAATTTCCAATGAGCTCAAATCTTCCGGTTCGACCTTGAACCTCACCACAACTCCTTCAACCTTGGAGAGTAGACCCCTTTAGTTCTTTAAATTGTTTCCTCTTCAACTTGATGAAGTATTCTTTCCTTCACTGAATGTGTTGGATCGAGTTCCTTCGATTTTAGGGTTGAGGAATGTCTTAGAAAGCTTGAGAGTATTTTTGCAGGTTTTCTTGCTTGTATTTCTTGTAAATACTCTTAGATTTGTTGTGCTTGGTCTCCTTCTCTCACTTGCTTCCCCAGCCTCTTATAGTGCTTATTTGAAAATTTGCCCGTTGAAGAGAGAGACAACTTTCAAATAACACTTCTTGGTCGTTGGCTTGTCTTTTGTTGATCTGCAGCTTGTGATGGTCATATATCCTCATATTAAATGATGTCTGCAGCTTTTCAGGTCCTGACACTAGCTTAGTACTTCCCATTGGTTCATTCCATTTGCACATTTCTGGGATGAGTGCTTTAAAACATGTCAGCATGGACGTATTACTATTTTAAGTAATATCATTGACTTTTGTGCAATGGATTAATATGAGTGGACTTGACTTGACAACTGCCTTTACCCCTTTGACTTGAGTCAGCTCCAACCTTTTAGGAATGACTCAATTATCAGTTCCACTGGCAGACTTGGCTCTTATCTGACTTGATTGTCACTTCTTCATCCTTTACTCAGTTGTCCCACATCTGGATCTCTTCTTGAGTTGAGTCTGTGCCTTCCATCTTGATTACACTCAGCTGACATACAGCTGGGTCTTCACTTCAGTCTTCAGTTGACTATTGTATTCTTCAACATAGCTGACTTCACTCAGCTCATGCAGTGTTATCTATTACAAATAGAAATACCAGGAAAATGGGGTGCCGACTTCCTATTCTATGTTTTACATGGTATCATCAAACTCTAATAATAAATTTTCTAATAGATTGAAAAGCTTAAGAATGGGCATTGGATTGATTGAGATGTGTTAGAAACCTCAGAAGACTCATTCCACAGGGTTAAAGATGAGAGAAATGTATTTCAGGAGAGTTTCACTTATCAACCAAGTGAAACAGCTTATATGGCTAGCCAACTGGGTAGAGTTAGCTGCACAGCCAAGTGGTTATTCAGTCAAGAGAGAAGCAGAGTTGAGTCATAAATGAAGATAGTTGAGTCATTTATGCGCTAAGTGACAAAACGCGGTCATTTTCGGCGAGCGGTAATGTTTTTAGGCTTGACGTCAACGATAATTAATGATGTCAGTAAAAAGCTGCGCCAGTTTACCCATGATTGGATATAAATGCTGCTGCATTTAACATTGTGAATTCTAAAAACCGTCCTTTCAAGTCCCATATATAGAGAAATTGATTTTCTCTCTCCTCACACTTACATTCTTGCTCACAAAGAAATCTCAGAACTTTCTCTCTGCAAAGAAAGCTCAAACCCTAGTTTTTCATCGTTCATCTCTCAAAGTTTAAGACTGAAAATGGCACCCTCATATGACTTCGCGAAGCTCGCTGAGAAGATCCACACCAGTGCGACTGTAGATTTCGAAGGCCTTGTCAAGCAGGGCGTTGACAAGGTATTGGCCATGAAGATAGCTAAGAAGCTTGATAATGCAGGTCTTAAGAAATTTCTTTCAATGGAGTTTTTCTCACACCTACTTTGAGGAGGTAGCGATGTACTACGTGAATACTGAAGTTCACAACGATGAGATCCGATCATTTGTCAACGATAAATAATTTAATTGACTGCTGCTGACCTTGCTAAGCACTGTTTCCTCCTTACCAGTATGTTGAAGGAGTTAACTGCAAAGGATGTGAATCTATCTGCGGCTTGGAAAGAGATAGCCAAGCCTGTGGCTGCTGGAAAGCAAAACGTTTCAGCTCTGAGGAAGGTGATCAAGGAAGACTACCAAAAGCTGATGGAGGTGGTAGAAAAATGCATTGATATGAAGTTTGGCTCATTCAATCAACTCTCTCAGACTAAGCTGATTGTAATGGTAGCCATCTTGGAGGAGAAGGACGTCAACTGGGTAGAGTTCAGATTTGGCAAGCTGTGCCAAAATGTAATGTACATGTGAGTTGGTGACGATGGGAAATTTGGAAGCTCTTTGGGATATGGCCTGATCTTAGGTCACTTGATGGAGAAGAAAGGTATTGCAATGGGAAAACCTTTCATGCTAACAAGAAAATACTCAAAGCGAACCATTCTAGTGCGCAAAAGCAGGCACATGCAAAGAATTCAGCTACAAGCGAGGGAGAATCAACTGAACATGTCCCAGTGGACACAACTTCTTCTGCCAAAGTCCCATCCCCTAAGCCTGCTCCAGCTCCCTCACCTATTTTGAGGAAGACAAGAACAGTTGTGTCTCGTAAGCTAGTTGCAGCCAAGAAACATAAACAAGGAGAGATAACTTTTACAGCTGTGGAGCTAGAAAATGTGGAACCTTATGTTCCATTGGACATGAAGACGAGAAGAATGTTAGTAAAGAAGTCTGACATAGCTGCTGAGCCAGCTGAGTCTGGGACTGTAGAAGTAGAGAAGGCTGCTGATGATGAGCAACAGATATCGAAGGATGGAAGTGATGTGGAGGCCACTGAGCAAGAATATCTAGTAGTTGCTCAACCACACTTATTGGAACAATGGACAACTATGCGACCTAAAACTCAGACGTCTGAGCCTGATACAACTGGCACAGGGAGAGAAGAGTTGGCTGTAAAATCCCCTCAGACCGATGCCATGGTTGCTAAGGAAGGCAATGCTGCTGAAGAGCCTATGAAGCAAGATGATGATGATGATTTTATTATGCTATCCCATGCTTACTCGGATAATCAAGAAAGACTACGCATGTGGAGGACATGGAAGCTAAGTCCTGCCTGGTTTCAATTTGAAAGGCGCGAGTTTATTGAGGAGGAAGAATATCTCCTAGAATTTTTGGGAAATATTGGTGTTCACATTGTGCTGGATGAGGACTGCTGCACGAATATTCTTTTTGACAGAAAGGAGGATGAAAAGGTCAAGGCGATTGAGAAGGCCAAGACCATTGAAGAGTCTCTAAAACCTCATGTTTGTGGCTTAAATGATCCCAGCATCCCTCCAGAGGCAATGGGAAATGCCAGCAGTAGTGACAGTGATATAGAAGAGCTGGATGTTGCTGATCTAGTTGAGAAGGCTTAACTGAAGCAAAAGAGTCCAAGGAGTTGCATGAACAATCATTGCAAAGGGGTCCTGGAGAGTAATCATCCATGCAAATCTATCCTACCCCTGACATTCTTGAGATGGGGAGGAACATTGAAGCCTCCACTTCACCAGCTCACTTTGATGGATAGGCCAGGGATACTTGTGATGAAGCTAAGGATGAAGATATAGTGGAAACATAACTGAGCCATCCCCTGTGAAAGTTGTTGAGACAATTGCCCAGTCGGCTAATCACTCAAAGGAAACAACAACCGAGTCTCATGTGTCTAGTGACCCCATTGATCGTGATTCAGCTGGTGTGCCAGCTGAGGGTGAAACTGTACACACCACATCCGGGTTGGAATAGGCTTTGGGAGACCTTAGAAAATTAAAGCTAGGAGGCGAAGGGGAGACTTAAGTGGTACAACAGAGTGGGATTGACGAGGCTCAGACGGTTCAGACTGTCTCAGTTGGAATTCCAGCTGCATTGCAGGCCGAGGACACTGCTGCTGCAGCTGAGGCAAAGGATGGCTAGGAGACCATGGCAGTTGAGACTGTTGATCATGAAAGTGCAATCCAAGAGGTTGATACCTCTAAGAATGCCACCCTCCAGGACCCTAATGCAGCTCCATCTGTAGAAGGGAAGATTGTAGAAGACCTTAATGCAACTGAGTATGCAAAAAGGATTGAAGAAGGCCTTACATCGGTTAATATAGTTATTGAAGTTGTTGAAGATCCAAAGAAGGTTGAACTTTCTTGGGTAATGTCGCTGATAAAGGAAAACCGCCTGTTCCTGCTTCAGAGTGTCCTGAAGAAAATGTATCAGTAGAATTTTTGGATACTGACGACGAAGCTGAGTCCGCCCCCAAAGAAAACGTTGTAGAGGACCCATAAATTGAGGAAATGGCAGCAGAGATGAGAAGGCACGCGAGGAAGCTGCCTTATCGAAGTTCACTTTTGTTGATGCCCCCCCCCCCAATGGTGCCATCACCACCCCATGATGTTGCTGAGGCAGCTGAGGCTACGAAAACTCAAAAGAAAGTACCTACTGAGACCAATGAAGTTGTTTAGACAGCTGAGGATCAGTCAGCTCTGCAGGCTAATATAGTTGCAACTGTCAATGACGTTGCTGACACAACTGAGGTACATAGAGCTTAAGCATGCCAAAGGGACAATGGCAAGGCTCCCGAAGGAGACGTGGGAGACGTTTCTGTAGTCCCAGATGATCTATTCTCTGACTACTTTTCATTTGTTGCGGAGGTACCGCTGGAGACCAAAACTGCTGAAGAACATGCCAAGTACATAGTTGAGATCCATCTTGAAGAATTTGAGGCTCCAGATGATTTAAGAGTTGTATCGTTTGGGATTGATTTTGACTCACTATGGCCAGAAGAACAGTCACTTGAAGCAGCAGACTTCATAAAATCCTTCAAAGAAATTTTTTCAGAAATAGAAATTATGGAAATAGGGTTTGCTGAACTCAACCAACGGTTGGACAATCACGATGCATTGATCTTTAGAGATATCCGAAGTACGATTCTAAGGATTCGGGAATGAACAACATAGACGAAGGCACTAAGAAGAGAACAAGTCAACTATTTCAAATTCCTATTCGCCAAATTGGTGATTTGGAGTGTTGATAATGCAAATTTGCAGCAGAGACAACGTGATCATATGTTCAGAATGGACCAGATGCACAAAATAGACTTGGAGTTGTTGAAGGCTCAACACAACCAATACCTTCTAAGGACTGAAAGCCCTCCGCGTTCGGAGATGATGATAATGAATGCAAAAATGAAGATTATGATTATAGAAATGAAGGCTCTTCATTTGGAACATAGAGCAGCTCACTCAGCAACACATGAAAAACTGGATCTCATTATGTCCAAAACTCCTCAAACTTCTCTCATTGGTGATGATGCCAAAAGGGGGAAGATGGAAAGGGGGAAGATAGTGGAATTAAGGGGGGAGAATTACTCAAGAAAGTTCCCCTAAAGATTGTACTTGAAAAGTCCCAACTTGGCTCATCAACCAACTCTCTCTATTCCCAACTGCCAAAAGAGCTCTCAGCTGATGAGAAAGCTGACATCACAATGAAGAATTTTTGGATACTGACGATGAAGCTGAGTCCGCCCCCAAAGAAAAAGTTGCAGAGGACCCAGAAATTGAGGAAATGGCAAAGAGAGATGAAGAAAACGCGAGGAAGTTCGCCTTATCGAAGTTCACTTTGGTTGATGGCCCCCGCCAATGGTGCCATCACCACCCCATGATGTTGCTGAGGCAGTTGAGGCTACAAAAACTCAAAAGGAAGTACCTACTGAAACCAATGAAGTTGTTTAGACAGCTGACGATCAGTCAGCTCCGCAGGCTAATATAGCTGCAACTATCAATGACGCTGCTGACACAGCTGAGGTACATAGAGCTTAAGCATGCCAAAGGGACAATGGCAAGGCTCCCAAAGGAGAACTGGGAGACGTTCCTGTAGTCCCAGATGATCTATTCTCTGACTACTTTTCATTTGTTGCGGAGGTATCGCTGGAGACCAAAACTGCTGAAAAACATGCCAAGTACATAGTTGAGATCCATCTTGAAGAATTTGAGGCTCCAGATGATTTAAGAGTTGTATCGTTTGGGTTTGATTTTGACTCACTGTGGCCAGAAGAACAGTCACTTGAAGCAGCAAACTTCATAAAATCCTTCAAAGAAATTTGTTCAGAAATAGAAAGTATGGAAATAGGGTTTGCTGAACTCAACCAACGGTTGGACAATCACGATGCATTGATCTTTAGAGATATCCGAAGTACGATTCTAAGGATTCGGGAATGAACAACATAGAGGAAGGCACTAAGAAGAGAACAAGTCAACTATTTCAAATTCCTATTCGCCAAATTGGTGATTTGGAGTGCTGATAATGCAAATTTGCAGCAGAGACAATTTGATCATATGTTCAGAATGGACCAGATGCACAAAATAGACTTGGAGTTGTTGAAGGCTCAACACAACCAAGACCTTCTAAGGACTGAAAGCCCTTCGCATTCGGAGATGATGATAATGAATGCAAAAATGAAGATTATGATTGCAGAAATGAAGGCTCTTCGTTTGGAACATAGAGCAGCTCACTCAGCAACACATGAAAAACTAGATCTCATTATGTCCAAAACTCCTCAAACTTCTCTCATTGGTGATGATGCCAAAAGGGGGAAGATAGAAAGGGGGAAGATAGTGGAATTAAGGGGGGAGAATTACTCAAGAAAGTTCCCCTAAAGATTGTACTTGAAAAGTCCCAACTTGGCTCATCAACCAGCTCTCTCTATTCCAAATCGCCAAAAAAAATTTCGGTGATGAGAAAGTTGACATCACAATGAAGAAGACTAAAGCTGCAATGGCGCTGAACTTGTAGAAGTCAACCAAAGGCAACATGAACACATTGAAAGTTTGAAAACAAGTTCGTTGGTCCCCAACGGGGTTGTTACCAAACTCTCCAGCCATAAAGCTCCCACATGAGCTCACTCCGGATGCAAGAGAAGAGCCAAGATCACTTGAGGAGTTTCAAACCCTCAAAGCTAAAGGATTTTTCAAAGGATTGACTCTGAAGTAAGCATGGGATTTATACAGGGAAAGAGGCTAAGAAATTTATCAATCACCCGAGAAGCGGACAACTCAAGGAAGCAGTCAGCAGACTTCTACGGTTCAGCCTGTGCAGTACACTCCCAGGGGCGCATCAGATTCTGGACGAGGTAGGGGAAAGAGTGGTGGAAGAGGCAGAGTTACTCCACCACAAAGGCCTAATAATTTCACATTCATAAATCCTCAAAAGAAAGACAAGCTATACTATGTTGGACTGAACGAGT
Organism: Rehmannia glutinosa; assembly: GCA_016081115.2. Classification (NCBI taxonomy): domain Eukaryota; kingdom Viridiplantae; phylum Streptophyta; class Magnoliopsida; order Lamiales; family Orobanchaceae; genus Rehmannia; species Rehmannia glutinosa. Next base: position 34,050,978 of record CM071933.1, on the reverse strand, counting down.
TTCCAAATCGAGAAGTTGCTAGGAAAAATGTTGAGGCTGTCAGGCGGCTAGAGCAAGAAAATCTAAGGCAAGAACATGAATGGGAAGAGAGGAAGAGAAGAGATGATGCTGCGAAGAGAGCATATGAGAAAAAAAAAAGAGGAAGTGAAGACAAAGTCTTAGAGTAGAGATGAAGTTAGATACAAGGAGACTAAAAAGATGAAGAGAAAAAAAATAAGTTCCATTGTCAAAGCAAAGTCAAATGTTTCTTTGCAATGAAGAGGTATGTCAAAGTGTCATTCTTAAAGTTGTTTTTTACATGATTATAAATACCGAATAATAGGGTTCCCTAAAACTTTGTGTATTTTCATGAAACTCGACAGCATTTAAATGCAAGAATGATATGTTGAATAAACTACATAGACAAGACAACAACCATTCAAAGTGTAGTTTGAAAAATATATATATATTATCTTTGGATTTTTATTCAAACAAGCATCATAAAAAATGGGGAAAATGTTGGAAAAATTATGTAATAAAATTTTGATGATAACATGTAAAGCAAGAGCAAAAATCTTCAAGCATTGAATACTATTGGCACCTAAAACTCGAAGGAAATCAATCTAATACAGGGCTCTATTAGTGAAGGAAAGACAACTTCAAGAATGAAGAGGAAAAAAGATTGAAAATCGGTGTGTGGCATCAAGGTTTAAAGAGTGTTGAGGTTCAAGTTTGAATTAAAGAAGCTTTGGACTTGTTGGAGGGTTGTGTGAACAAATCCAAGCTTCAAAGGAGATGTAAATAGAAGCAGGATCAAAGGGGTTTTGTGAAAAAAGGATCCAAGAAAGCGATGAGTTCCATTGTGATCAAAGTCAAATGTTTCACCATTATGTAACAAAGTGTGTCATTGTCATTCTTAAAGTTGTTTTGGAGAAAGAGTGGAAAGGAAGGAATCAATCGGGTGTATAAAAATTGGCAGAGATTCGTGGAAAGGATTCAACATTTATTTCATATATATTGTTGTTTGTTATATTTGCTAAGTCAATTGACAATAACTAAGTGTTGAAAAATGTATTTAATCAAAGGTGAAAGTAGTTTGAAAAATATATATAAATATATATATCTCTTCAATGGTTATATATTTTTCAAACAAGACTATAAAATGTTGAAGAATCCATTGAGTGAAGGTTAGTTGAATGCAAGAAAAGTACTTGTGACTAAACTCGACTTGAAAAAAGACTAAAATCTCAAAAGTTGGTAAATACTATTCCCTCCTTTCTAAATTTACAAATCAATCTATCTTCAAGTATAATGGTGAAGGATAAACAATCATCCATTATTGAAGAGGTAAAACTTGTTTAAAGAAAGGGGTCTACAAATCCACGGAGGGAAAAAAAGGTGTAGTGAGGAGATTCGAAAAGTTGTTGTAAAAGACTTGTTGGAGGGAAAAGGAAAATTAAAAAGGAGTTAAACCAAAGAAAGAGAAAATAGAAGAGAAAGATCCTAATGTTATAAGAAAAGAAGATGAGAATTTCAAAAATTGTAGAAAAGGCGTAATATATATAGTGAGTTTTTTTATTAATAATGTTTAACAAAGTCATGGTTTTTTATTAATAATGTTTTGTTTTTTTTCCGGGAAGATAAAAAAAGTGGAGGAGAGGAAGGGGATTAAAAAAGATGAAAGTGAGGTAAAAAAATGTATTTGGCATTGTGTCATTTACATAATTAAAGTTTGATTTTGTTTGTTAATTAATAGATATTTTGTTTGTTATATTTGCTAGAGATTTCAAGTGTAAATCTTAAGATTTGTTTTTTTGAGGTTATATGTAATTTTAATCAAAGGTGAAAGAGTGATGTAGAAAACAAGGTTTTCGAGGTTTGTTTGAATTTTCTATCAAGTCATCATTTCTTATGGATATGGTGACAAGGTTGGTGAAAATTGTTAATATCCACCAAGGATCGGATGTTGAGATTAAAATTTATTTTGCTATGATTAAAATGATATTCATGATGTGTATTTTCAACCCTCCTTTCTAGGGGGGACATTTTGTTGAGGAACTTCAGGGGAGTGTGTTGTTATTATTGATGAGTTGAAGAAAACATTGGTATTGATGGTGATAGTTTAGTTCTAGTTTGAAAAATATTATTGATAGGTTAAGTGATGGAGGTGATGATTTCAAGAGACTGTTTTTTTATTTTTGCTCATCTTCATTTTTCACACGAGGAGCAAAAAGAAAAAATGCTATTAAATCCTTTGATGTGGAAGGATAGAAGAGAAAATTGGAAAGAGAAAATATATTTTGAAAAAGTTGCTAATGGAGTAAATAAGTATAATGAGAATTTCAAAAATTGTAGAAAATATGTTAGTGGTTGTGTTTTTTTTATTAATAATATATTTTTAGAATGAAGTTTTTATTAATAATGTTTTGATTTTCATTGGGATGCTGAAGATAAAAAAAAAAAAAGAATCGAGGAAGAAATTTGTGGGTGGGTTGGGGAGGTGAAAAAATGTATTTTTCAAGAAGGGCATTACATTTTCATAAAAAGTTTGATTTTGTTTATAGTAATTAATAGATATTTATGAAAAAAGCATTTTGAATGAACAAAAGAGATGATGAATCAATTTCCCGGATGATGATGGTCTTAAGATTTTCAAATTATATAAATTTGAAGCTAGATAGAAGAGTGATGTTGAGGATAATGAGTTTACAAAATGGAGAGATTAAGTTTGAAATTTTCTTTAGTGATATTTCTTATGGATAGTGATCACTTTTACCCTGAAAATATGACTTTTATGCCTAAAAGTATCAATTTTATTAAAATTTATTTTATATGAATATGCTTTTTGGTGATATTCATGATGTGTATTTACTACCCAGGGAGGGGGACATTTTGTTGAGGAACTTAAGCGAGGGGAGTGTGTTGTTATTATTGATGAGTTAAAGAAGAACTATGGTATTGATGGTGATAGTTTAGTTCCTAGTTTGAAAAATATTATTGATAGGTTAAGTGATGGAGGTGATGATTTCAAGAGACTATTTTTTATTTTGTGCTCATCTTCATTTTTCACACGAGGAGCAACATGAATGTGGAATTGAATGCTATTAAATCCTTTGATGTGGAGAGGATAGAAGAGAATAATTGGTGTTCGTATATTTTGAAAAAGTTGCGCGTGGGAGTAAATAAGTATAATGAGAATCCGAGTGCGAAATATGTTAGTGGTTGTGTTTTCGTATTGCTGATAATATATTTTCATAGAATGAAGTGGCAAGGCAATGTTGAACCAACCAAGTTGCCTTTGATTTCTCATTGGGATGCTCAGAAGTTAAAAAAAAATAATCGAGGAAGAAAATTCTGTGGGTGGGTTGGGGCAGGGTGAATGGGTTACTGATACATACCCTGTTCATTCAAGAAGGGCATTACCTGTTGAGAAAAAGCTCGATGATGAACAAACTGGCGAAGGATTATATAGTGAAGCAACGGAAGCTTATGAAAAAAAGCATGAATGAACAAAGCAGGATGATGAATCAACAAAGCGGATGATGATGGTGTTAAGAATCGATCAAATTACATAAATTTGAAGCTACCCGGGGTGACGAGCTTCAGGATAATGAGTTATACAAAATGGCTAGAGATGTAAGTTTGTATACGCTTTAGTGATATTTGTCAAGTATGGAGTATCACTTTTACCCTAAATGTATGACTTTTATGCCTAAAAGTATCAATTTTATCCCTAAAAGTATTCTATATATGAATATGCTTTTTGGTGATATTTCTCAAGTATAGAGATTCAGTTTTACCCTAAAAATATTACTAATACCTCTAAAAGTTTCACTTTTATGAATAAAAGTATTCTATGTGTGATTTGTTGTTTTAGAGTTGTCAAGTATTGAAATATCACTTTTAAGCCTAAAAGTATCACTTTGATCGCCAAATGTATCAATTTTTTCCTAAAAGTATTTTATTCATGGATGTCTTTGTGGTGATTTTTGTCAAGTATATAGAGTAACACTTTTACTCCTAAAAGTATCACTTTTATTCTTAAAAGTATAACTTTTTCCCTAAAAGTATTGTATGCATGGATGGTGTTTTCATGATATTTGCCAAGTTATTACTTACTAATTTTTTATAATTATAGAATGTTCATGAAACATTTCTCTTGTTCAAGAGGAACTTCAATATTTTAAAAAAATTTACATGGAGATATTCAACAACTTGAAGAATGAATTGAAGCAAAAGAAAAAAAATGTAAATTCTTCCCAGTCTCCAGTGTCTGACAACCATAAGTTCTTTTCTGATGCTAATGTTCATGAGTATATTTATAAAATTGTTGAGAATTTTGAGAAGATGAAGAATTTGGCAAATGAGATGCCAAATTTTGAGCTACTTACACTTGAGGATGATATTGAAAAATTTGCTGAGGATATTCATAATTTTTTTGAACCTTTTGAAGAGGAAGCAGGTTCTGGAGAGGAAGAGGAAGGAGGTTGTGGAGAGGAATATGAACAAGATCGTGAGTGCGTGGATGAGCCCTGGCCTATTGCAGATGGATCAATTTTCCATTGTCAATTTTTGAAGAGGAAAAAGGATTCCCTTGTGCATATGAGCAAGAAAGAAAAAGATGTTGTTGACTATTGCCTTTTTAGTCACAAACGAATGATAGAGTAAGTATGATGACAATAATGTGATTTGAGTAGGTATATATTTTTTCTCACTAACTTTGTATTTTATTTTTGATTTAGTTTAAATGCCTTAGCGCATGGTGGGGTTGACTTTATTGCCTTTGATGGGATTTCAACGATGAACTCATTGAAGATGATCCATGTAAGCATTATAGACGTATGGGATGTATTGCTTAACAAAGATCGTGGAGCTGCAATTTTTTTTATTTCAATGCCCAATATTCTGTAAGTATTACTTTTATCTATAATAGTATCACATTAAATAAAAAAGTATGGCAATCTTTTAATCAATTTCATTTTTACAACATTTGTATCTTAAGAACCTTTTCAATAAGGTGGGAGAGCAAGATAATGCAAAAAAATAGAGAGATTACTGGAATCACTGGATGTTGTGTGGAAATTATAAAGATCTTAGTACCATGGATTTGGTAAGATTGATTTTGATGTTTGCTTTTTCGTACTTACTTTCTAACATGAAACAATAAGTCTCTATTGTTGGAAATATAGATTTTTGTACCAATATGCTATATGCAACATTATTTTTGCACTGTCATCAGCTTTGCAGATTAAAAAGTGCAATATCTTGATAGCATGGTGCATCATGAAGATGTTGTTGCTGACTATGTGGATCTTGCAAAATTAGTGGTAAATTATTATATTTTCATTTATTATTACTATTTTCTGAAAATGTAAGTTGTTCTTAAATGTCATTTAACTTTTTTTTCAAAGAAAGAGAAATCTCCATTTTCTTGAAGGAGAAATACACCCTAAAGTGAAGATGTTGAGTGATATATCTTTGAAAATATACATTTTCCATGGCGGAGTAATTTTAGAAAAATCGATTGTGGTGTTTTCTTAATGCATCACATGGAAAACATAAGGGGGCGCGTGTACTCTGAGCCAAATTTGTGCTTGGTAGGAATCTTTATTTTGTTTTGAAGTTGAATGTCATAAATGTCTTTCCGTATAATAATTTTTTCCCTTTGTCATTGAAGCCAGAGGAACGATGTAAATTGAGGGCGTCGTATTGTGCAAAGATTATTCTCCATACTTTAAATGGAATGAGAGTTGAAATGGAGAAAGTTGTTCTTCAGTTTAGAATTGGCAAGTAGAAAAAGAAAGAAGAAATGAGCAAGACTTTAATGTTGTACATGGATGTTTTCTTAGAAGCTGAGAGATCAATTTGCAGTGTTATTGTAAAGATACTTTTGGATGTTTTCTGTAATGATGCTTGATATTTTCATGGGAATGATTGTCTCAAAAAAAGGACAATTTGTATAGTTTTTGTAGGTTGTGTGAATGGGTACAACTGTATATAGCGAAAACATGCTTACTTTTTTGTTAATAGGAACGTTCAGGTAAAAAGTATCACTTTTTGTGCTTAAAGTATTAGTTTTTGTGCATAAAGTATGACTTTTACTAGGAAAGTATGACATGAATCTTGAGACAGTAAAATGGGTACACGTGTTTCTCTAGAAAATATAGTGTTTTCTGTTGGATGAGTACGAGTTTGTATGGGAAATGATACTTCTTTTATAGTTTTTGTTATATGAACAACTGCAGGTGAAAAGTATCACTTTTTACTTAAAAGTATCACTTTATGTGCATAAAGTATCACATTTTACCAACAAAGTATCACACAATTCTTGTGACAGTTTTTGGCAATATACTTGATCTTTTCTGTAATGGGGACAAATGTCCCTCAAGAAAAGATTGTGTAGTTTGTGTGGATGAGTACGAGTTTATATGGGAAATGATACTTCTATAGTTTTTGTTATATAAACAACTGCAGGTGAAAAAAATCATTTTTAACTTAAAAGTATGACTTTATGTGTATAAAATATCACTTTTTACCAACAAAGTTTATCACAAATGTTGTGGCAGTTTTTGGTAATATAACATGATCTTTTCTGTAAGGAGAAAACTGCAGGTTAAAAGTATCACTTTTTTACTTAACAATATCACTTTTTTCTGCTTAAAGTATTAATGTTTACTAACATATCACATAATTATGGCCAAAATTTCATTCACTAATTTCAGAGTTATCAATTTACAAAACTACAAAACAATAGTATCAATTTAATACGAAAAGTATTGAGACAATTACTAAACCAATCGAGGATTAGGAGTTTTTGAACCAAACACCTTTGATGGATGTGTGTCTGACGTTACACTGCTTCTTTTCTTCTTGTTTTTTCTGAAATGTCCTTTGATCCTTTGTTTCCTCTCTTTTGTAACTGATCGTGTGGGATCCAAAATACTTGTAGAAGAACTGGAAACATCATTACGCTCTGTTAAATTTGGTATATATGTCAATGCATCTATAGCCATAAAATCCCTGTTGTAGCCATCTTCTAAAATCCTTCTTGTATCCCCATTGCATTGGCATTTCAGAACAAGATTATAATATTTGCGTGCCATTTCATGTCGCCAAGCAACAAAATCATTAGGCTTATCTAAACTTCAATTCTCGAACTGAACTTTTCCCACAATTCTGTAGGTCCCAATGGGTTATGTGTAAGGTCTAGAGGGGGGAGGGGGTTGAATAAACCTTACCAACTTTTCGATTTAGTCCTTTTAAAATATTTTTGAGTTAACTCAAATCGGCTAAGTCCTTGAGGGATAGCTAGGTTGGCTTACACATCAAAGTTACCCTCTCTGAGACACAATTGATTCGTTTGATAGTACAACTTAGATGCTTTTCACTAACACTTAAATTTCCAATTGATTTGGTTTTGTCAGCGGAAGACTTTTCGCCCTTATGATTTTCGAACATGTTTTACAACAATTGTTTTATCAATAGTTATTATCAGCAGAGTTAACAATTTTAACTTAGCAGAATACATAAAATAAGTGCAAGAAATAAATGTACTGTTAAGTAAATACACACAAGCAGTTTATAGTGGTTCAAGGATGGGGTAATTCCTCTAATCCACTCTTCTCCAATTCCTGGAGGAATCCACTAAGTTACTTGGTCTTGGTTACAAAGCAGTTATCAATCCGAGTCAGCTTTGATCACACAACCTGCTGCTCTTGGGACTCATCTTCCTTCAAATCAATGGACTTGATCACTTAGCCCTCCACCATGTTCAAAGCACCGGTTCAAACTGGAACCTCACTACATCTCCTTCAACTATGGAGAGTAGACCCATTTGTTCTTGAAAGCGAGTTTTCCTCTTCAACTGATGAAGTGATCTTGCCTTCACTGAATGTGTTGGATTGAATTCCTTCGAAATTAGGCTTAAGGATTTCTTTGAAAAGCTTGAGATAATTTGCAGGTTATTGCTTGATTGCTTGTTTGCTTGCTACGAACTCGGTAACCTTCTTTCACTTGCTTTCTTAGCCTTTTACAGTTCACATTTGAAATTATGTCCGTTGAAGAGATATAAATAAATCTCAAATCACACTCATAGGTGGTTGTCTTGTCTTGTCTTACAACATTGATGTGGATCATACCATGAATTATATGCTCTGCAGCCTTTCCTTAATCTCTGCAGGTTTTTAGGTACATTTCATTGGTTCCTTGCTTTTTGCACTCTTTTTCAAAAAACAACTTTATTATTGCGGCGACTGACACATGTCTATTTCAGCAAAACCTCGACTTGTCTTGGTAATAGATCTCTTTCAGCTTTCTTTAAGTCTTGTTTGATGCATACCCTTTGACATTCGATTCTAAGCATTTTGGAATGACTTAGTCGTCTACCAACCGACCGAGATAGCTTTTTGTCACTTGACTAGTCTTCACTTCACTTCACACAACCGACACACAACCGGGTCTCCTCTTCGATCTTGATCGAGTCTTCTAATCTTCAACTTAGCCGACTCAACTCAAACTTATACAAACATATCTATTATAAGTTGAATTACAAAGAAAATGGGGTGCGAACTTCCTAATCTAAGTTTTACATGGTATCATCAAAATCTAAACATAAATTTTCCCATCAAATTCAATTTTGGAACTTTGTCCATCTTTTGACAATGTAACACTCTGGAAATTCGGATGTAGAATGCATATGTAATACTCTTAAGCTGTGAGAACAAAGTAAACCACAATCTTCAAACTTTTTACAAGAACAGTTAATGAGAGTATTTAAACAATCATACACCACACGATGACAACAATTATCACCATTGGATAAAATGTCATAAACCATTAAGTTTTCTTCAATTTCTAAAGTGGTGCAGTTGGTAGATATACTTTTAATGAACCCAACCTCAAAATCTTAAAAATCGTTAGTGTATATACCTCTGCGGCATGATTGAACATTCCGGTCAATGGTAGCACAGATTTTGGAATTAATCTTGAGCATAGGAATTCATTTTCTTTTTCAGTGTTTCTCCAGCACTTTACTGCCCATTGGAAAATGTCATAAATTCAGTTAAAGTCGTCATCTTCTTGGCATTGAATCCTATTGCGTTGTTTGTACTCTCACTCCTTTGTGAATATAATATTCCCACAGAAAAAAAAATCTTTGCTTAGTGCAGTACACCATTTCTGCTTCAAATCATACATACGTTGACACCAAGAGTCATCTTGTAGTTCATACTGCAATATCATAGATTTCCAGCAACTTTCAAAGTCAGTTTCATCAGTGCAACCACTCAAACATTTATTGAATGTTTCCTTGAAAGAATTGTTGTGTTTCAGCCGTCCAAAGTGACTTATAGCATTCTGGTGAAGGTGCCATAAACATAGTATATGCCTTGTTTGAGGGGAACCCTACATAAAAGAAAGTGAAAAACTGTTATAATTAAAACCAAAGTATCTGTTTTCTGAGGAAAAGTATCTGTTTTACGAAGAAAACTGTCATTTTTCTTACTAAAAGTATTTGATATATGTTTTATGTACATCATACCTTTTCAATTGCATTGCTAATTGCCTGGTCTTGATCAGTAAACAAAGTTATATGATATTTCCCACCCATTAACTTCATTAAAACTTGGAAAAGCCAATCAAATGAGTCAGCCTTTTCAGCAGATAAGAAAGAGCAACCAAACATGTACTTTTCCAATGATTATTCACCCCAACAAAAGGATCACAAATCAAGTTGTACTTAATCGTGCGATATATTGTGTCTAGTACCATAGCTCACTATATATTTTGTAATTTTCCTTTATCATGGAATCTGATGTGTAAAATATACGCGCATTTAGGGGCTTAAAATGATATATAATTGATGCACTTGCACGCATATTTAGTGTATTTTACTTGGTTTCTTTAGAAGGGCATGATATTGTGTATTCTTGTAATTGTTTTACAGGAAATAGTGCTTAAATGGAAAGATATCGTTAGAAGGCCGAACAAGATTGAAGAGTGCGAAGAGAAGATCGAAGAAATGAAGAAAATGAACGGAAATCACTAACACGGTTAGACCATGTGAGGCTCACATGGCCGTGTAAGGTGAAACCATGTGATTTTACACGTTCGTGCAACTTGATTTTTAGAGACATGTTACATGACCGGACCGTGTGAAGATCACACGACTGTGTGAAGTGTTTGGGTGAAAATAGAGATGAAAATAACTTACACGGCCGTGTGTGAATGGTACATGGGTCGTGCGATGTGTTTTTAATCGATTTTGTTGTCCTTTTCCGTCGAATCTCTACAAGTGATCTCTCAAAGCACCTATATAAAATGACCAAGGCTTGCATGAATTGACATCATTCATACAAAATACAACACATCAAAGTACACAGGGTTACACAAATCAAAGGTCTTCGAGAGAGGAGGGCTAAGCTACTAAGAGCACCACAAGGCCTTTCATATCTACTAAGCACAAGAGTTTGAAGGCTTGGAAAGAAGATCCATCCCGACAAGAAAAAGGGTTTTCTTTCTTAGTTTAGATCTCTAGTTTGTACTTAAACGATGTCAAACGCTATTTGATTTCAACTTTGTCTATGAATTTGTTATCAAATATGTTGGGCTAATCTTTCTGATACTAGGGCATAACCAAAACTGTGGATTCATGTTATATTTACGAATTATTTTCTTAATTGATTTATGGGTTCTATAATATGAATTTGAATACTTATTTCTTGTAGATTATCGGATCAATAATTGCATGTCATATTTGTTAGTTCATAATCCAGGAGGTGAGTTCTAACAAATGAAAATCGGATTTAAACATAAACGGGTATAGAGTCGGGAGGCCTATAACTGTTTGTGGGGAGTCATTCAACTCAAAGATCTTTTGGGAGTTGATATTATTTGTTGAGCATGGATGCTAGCAATTGGTATTAATCTACTGTTTATTTGCCTCGGGAGGGGGAATGAACTAATATAGGAATTGAAATCATAGAAACACATGAATTGGTTTTGATAAACATTGATTGGATTTAATATTAAAGAAGCATGTTGAGATTATATGCCTATGGTTGCTTTCGTTTGGAGAAACGCCATTCGTTTGGTTGATTGTACAGAATATGAGGGCTCAAAGATTTCAACCGACATGGCTCAATGACAGTGATGTTAGAAATCTGAAGTCTGGAAGATGTAAAACTTAGCACTTTGTGGGAGGCAATCCAAGAGGAGTCGCGACAAACTTCAGGTTATAAAAAAGGCCGAAAATACATCACACAGCCGTGTGAACCAGGTCACATGGGCCATGCGACTCAGCAAACCACGACTCGTGACATGGCCAGGCCATGTAACACCACACGACCGTGTGGAATTGACAGAGGCGGCGGCTGGCGCTAAGGCAAAGAGACGGCGGGCCGTGCGAGCCCTCACGGGCCATGTGGACTGTAAGCAGACGGGAGTTTTCCCTTTTTCACTCACAAAACTCAAATTTTATCTCAGTTTCTCCTACCCAAACACTACAACTCCAAAATTGTCTCCCAAAACACTCAAACTCCTCTCCAAATCGCCTCCAAATTCACTTCAAATCTCACCCAAAAAACACAAATTCTTCACCTTCTTAAGAAATCCATCACCAAACTCCTTCAAGTTCTCAACTTTTATAAGTTCTTCACCAAGTTGGGGATTTTTAATTTCCAAATTTCAGATTTTAATACTTCATAAACTTGGTTTTCATGGCTTCTAGGGGAGAAAGGGGAACAAGAAGGAACACAAGAAGAAAAAGGGAGCCAACACCGGAGCCCGAGCCCGAGCCACAACCGGAGTATGCGACCGATGAACCGGAAGCTTCTAATGTCATCTTGTCGGATGAAACACACCTGGCTCGATCGGTGGTTCTCTATTATCGGCCATGGATAAGTACAAGGTATGTCGATGAACCTACTCTTGCTAATTTGGGTTTATTGGAGGATTTTAGGGCTTTGTGTGGTCGAGTAGATTGACATGAAATTTTGAACGAGCATTGGGCTACATATTCGATTTATACGATTGAATTCTTAAGTAGTTTTAAATTAGTAGTCCGAAAATTGAATTTGATGGGGATTAGGTTCCAGTTAGCAAATGAGCCAAGGGAGCTGTCAATTGATGATTTAAATGCGATATATAGAACTTCGGCTCATGGGGTGGAAGAACATGAAGATTTTGATAATGATAGGTTTTGGAGGGAGATTACGGGTATACGCCGGGTACTTTGAAAGCATCTAGCATTCGAAACCCGGTATTTCGCTATGTCCAAAGAACTTTAGCGGAAATGGTGTTTGCGAGGGAGGATAGCAAAGGGCCGTTAAGAATAGATGAGTTGTTCATCATTTGGTGTATGGTGTTAGGGACGGAGGTTGTGCCAAATGTCGGGGCTATGATAGCCCGACAATTTGACAGAGTGAGAAAACAAGAAAGGGGAGGAATTTGTATTGGTGGGCTGATTACTCCTATAGCTGAACACTTTAATGTTAGCTTTGAGGGATATGCAGAGGCCAGTGGGGCAAAACTAATTAATATGACTGTTTGTCTGCTATGTAAATGATTCAATTTGATGGGCGCAATTACTGGTTGAATCATGCGGATAGAACTAGAGTTAGGCTCCCAAACCCAGAAGCTATTTCTATAAGAAATATGTGTAATTGGTTAATGAGAGGTTAACATGGGATCGTTGCTCGAAAAAGAGCAAGATGAGCCTATCTGACAAAGAAAGGGATGTGCCGAAATTCTCTATACAAGGGGTAAGGCCATGGAGCATGAGTGATAGGCTTGAAAGGGTGGAAGCCAATGTGAGCAAGTTAGTAGATGATACTTATCGGTTTGTCGGATACATTTGATGAGTACCACATCGAATACTTAAAAAGGTTCGAAACTATCACCGACAAAGAATAAAGACATGTACGAGATGATGTCTCGTATAGATCGATGGCACATCTCACAGGACCAATCCCTCCACTCCACCTCCACCAACACAGTTATTCAAGTAAGTACTTTTTACGCATTCCTCTTTACTTTTGATAATTTCCTCATATGTTCATGAAGCATATTTTAAGTTTGGGGGTTGTTAAGAATGCGTAATTTAGTTTGTTGAATTTTGCATTGCATTTAGGATTGCATGTAGAGCATAAAATTGCATTAAAAATTTAAAAAAAAAATTTGATTTTTTTATTTTTATTTTTAGCACGTTTATTGCTTTAGCATATTTAATTTAATTTTTTGTGTGTGATTTTAATCAAGATTTTGAAAGAGTACAAAGCTTCCGTATGATTTTTACTATGAGCATTTGATTTTATGAGATGACATATTTTTGTGATTAATTCGATGAATAGTTGAGGAAATGTCTTTTATTTATTTGGCATTAGTTAAGCAAATTGGGTATTTGAGCATGTTGCGAAAAAATAAGCTGTAAGCTTTTGTTCCTTTAACTGCTTTATCTTATGCAGTCTTATTTTTCTTGAGTGTGTCATTCATGATTTTCTAGAACTCTAGAATCTTCATTGAAGCCATGTGTGTGTGCAATTTTTGAAAATAATTTAAGGGCATCTTTATTTCTAGTTAGCCTAAAAGCCTACCTATGAACTCATAATTCCCTAGTAAAGCCACTTTTGAGCCATAATCTGTTTATTGTTAGCCACATTTTTTATCTTTGAAGTGAAAGAATGATTCTATCTCTAAAATTACTAGAGCTTATAGAAAATAAATAGTTTGGGGAAGATGTGGAAATTGTGAAAAAAAAGAGAGAAAGTTGGCAAAAGAGTGAGGGATGAGCAGTGTCTATGTAAATGAAGGATTTATGAAGCTCGAAAAAGAAAGAAAATTTCTGAAAAGAAAGAGAGAAAATCAAGGAAAGGAAAGAAAAGAAAAAATTCTGAAAATTTTGAAAAATCGAGAGCTTGAGGCTAAAGAAAAAGAAAGCAAAAAGGCCCAAGATTGAAAAAGGAGAAAAAAGGGTGGAGTCGAGTTGAAAAAAGAAAATATTTTGAAAGAATGGTGAATTGCAAGTCTGTGTACTTAAATTCTATTTGCTCAAGTCAAGTCACATAATCCAAATCTTCCCTACCCTTACCAAAGAGCGTACATTACAACCAAATGAAAGTCATTTTTTATTCTTAAGTTGTGCACACTAAAGTGGTCGAGATGTTACGATTTGCAAGCCTGTGGTAGTTCTACATTCACTGAATTGATTTTGAGCTCTAACATTTACCATACACTATGAGAGTTGAGTGATACACTACTTACTTGTGAGTCGCGATGTAAAGTACCCGAGATAGTATCAATTATGCCAAACTTATGATTGATGACTTCTTGATAATGAATTGCATGGTTTACTTAGATATGGAGTAAAATGAGATTAAATGTTTATAGTGTTCTTGTGTGTTCTTTGTACCCCTTGAGATTATTTTTCTTAATTTGCTCGAGGACGAGCAATGGTTTAAGTTTGGGGGATTTTGATTCGTGTACAATATACGTGCATTTAGGGGCTTAAAGTGGTATATAACTGATGTATTTGCATGTATATTTAGTGTGTTGTAGGTCCCAAGGGGTGTGAGTAAGGTTTAGAAGGGGGTTGAATAAACCTTACCAACTTTTCGATTTTAGTCTTTTTAAAATTATAACAGAGTTAACTCAAACAGTTGTGTCCTTGTGGGACAACTAAGTTGGTTATTCAGCTGAGTTAGCCACTCAACAGACTCGATAGAGCTGTTGATCGAATAACTCGGTTGTTTAACCTGAACTTTAACTTGGTTGTATTGGTTTTATCAGCGGAAGACTTAACACCCTTGATTTGTTTTAAGTTTGTTTGAACACTTGATTCTTTAGCACTTCGTAATTAATCAGTTGGATAGCAAGTATGAGTTTTATCAGCAGATATGATGTAAGTATGCAGAAATATAAATGTGCTAAAAAATAAATGACAGATAATTTTTATAGAGGTTCGAAGATGTGGTAATTCTTCTAATCCTCTCTTCTCCAACTCCCGGAGGAATCCACTATGTAATGATCGATCGTTTACAACGTGGTGAATGACTAGAGAACGACCTTGGTCATACGGTTGGCTTCTCTTGGTACTCAGCTTCTTCACAGGGCAGCTGCTTCACCTCACTTCTCAAGCTCTTGGATTTGATCACGAAGCCCTCCAATAACTTGATATTGGTTCGACCTTGAACCTTCCTACAATCCTCCTTGGAAAGTAGACCCCTTTTGATTCTTCAAAAGTTTCCTCTTCAATAGATTTGAAGTTATCTTTCCTTCACAGCTTGTGTTGATTGATTTCCTTCGAGTTTCAGGCTTGAGGATTTGCTTGAATATACTTGAGAATATTGCAGGTTAATTGTTTGAGTAATGCTTGCTTGTTCGTGGTTCAAGTAACCTTTTCTCAGTAAATTCCTCAGCCTTTTATAGTGCACTTTTGAAATTTTGCCCGTTGAAAAGATAGGCTAATTTCAAAAGTCACTTGTGTTCATTGGCTTGTCTTGTCTGTAGTCCTTGATATTGACATTTCCTCGTATTAAATGTCTTGCAGCATTTTACACTTTCTGACATACGGGTGCAGTGCTTCCCATTGGTTTATTCCTTTTGCACAAAACTGGGACTAACACTTTACATCTGATAGGTTTGACATGTTACTATTCTGAATAACATTCTTGACTTTAATAAACGGATCTAAGTCAGTTGTCTTGACTAGACTGATGTCTTCACCCTAAGTGACTTGAGTCAGCTTCCAGTCATTGGATGACTCAACTATCACTTCAACCTTGAGACTTGGCTTCTTGAACTATCTTGACTGACAATTCTTACAGTTGTTCCTCAGCTGACACACCTTCAGTCGAGTCCTTGACTTTCTTCTTGGCCATACTCAGCTGACACACAACAGAGTCTTCAAACCAGTACGCAGTTGACTTCTTGTATTTCTTGGCATAGCTGACTTGACTCAACTCTCACAGCCCTAACTTTGACAATACAAATTACAAGGAAAATGGGGTGCCAACTTCATAGTTTAAGTTTTACATGGTATCATCAAAATCTACAAAATAAATTTCCTAACAATTTCCCCCTTTTTGATGATGCCAAAACTTAAAAACATTCACCAAAATATAAAGAGCAAAGATACATACAGACAATGTAGTAACAAAGAATGTATGCTTGAGATAGATCGTTTTATTGATCATAGCATTCTTGTCCTTTACACAAAGTTGTTTACATTTGGTATCAGAGCATTCTTTATCAGAGCAAAATACATATCTAAGCTAAGATACAAGAATACATACAAAGTGAAAAATTTCAAAAAACAACTTCACTAAGTACATTATAGACGACTTACATGAGTGTATATACAAAAGTAATATACAAGAAGGGGTTTGCAGCAACATTTCAACGCCTTCGCTGCTTCCTTCCTCTTTCTTCTTCAGCTCTCTTGCGCTCCTCGTCGTTAGCTCTCTTCCTCTTCTTCTCTTCTTCTTCCCTTCTTTTCTTCTTTTCATAGGCCCGTTTGGAAGCATCATCCCCTTTGTTTCCTCTCGAGCCATTGACGAGTCTGCCTCTCGTTTTCTTCTTCTTGTCTTCTTACTGCCTCCGCGTTCTTCCTTGCAACTTTCAGATTGGCCAATTCATCATACCCAGCCTAGTAGATCATGCATTTCTTGTTAGGATCTACATATTCAACATCCTTGGGTTTTGGTCGAGGTCGGGAACCTCTTCCACCACCACTTCTTCCTCTGCCTCTGGGTGTGTACTGCACGGGAGTCTTCTGCTTATCAACTGAGTGACTGCTGGAAGACTGTTGCTTTTCAGCTTATTCACATAATGCTAGACCTTTCTCCCAGTACAAATCGCAGGCTTGGGCTAGTGTCATTCCTTGGAAATAGCTTTATGATTCAAGGGTTTTGAAATCTTCAACCGATCTAGGCTCAGATCCATTATCAGGAATCGCATCCTGATCTTTTCCAACTAGAAGACCACCGTACTGTTTCAGCAATTCATGAACGCGGGCATCCTTCTTTTTAGAGAACTCCTCAAACACTGCTTCAATGATTTTTATTTTCTCTGGCATTGGCACAGCATACTGCTCAATTGGTAGGGTTACAAGGAGTTTGCTCAGGATGGAGGCAGTAACATGACCTTGCTGGGGGGTTTTGGCTAACATCGGCGTCAAATCCTTCGAACTTTCCCCCTCAGCTGCTTTTACTCTTCTTTACAGCTGCGTCTTTCATCTCAGTTGCGGCTTTCTTCAATTTTTCTTCTTTTAATCCCGTTAGGGACTCCTTTTTCCCCCTTTTTGGCATCATCAAAGGAGAGAGGGACCTCGGGGAACAGGCTTCTAAGAAGAAAGTTCAGTCTGTTAATCATGGAATCGTGGTTGGAGTCTGCTGCATCGAATGCGTTTCGAATCTCCAATCGAATCTCCTTAGGACTCAATACTTTCAATATCTTCATTTCAAGAGTGGGCTCAATTTATCATTCATCGCATTTTCGAGTCTTAGGATCTCATTCTTATGAAAATGTCGCATCAGCTCCATGTCATTTTTGTGAGACTGAGCTATTCTTTCATTGTATTCCTTCATCCGCTGCCTGATCATGGAGTTATCCGCACTCCATACGAGCATTCTGCCATATAGGGCTTTGAAATATCGAACTTACTAGCTTCACATAGCAGTCTGTTGTTAAGACCATTCCCGAGTCGCACCACGATCCCTCTCAAGTTTCTTTGTGAGAGTATCATCACAATTGTCCGGGCGTAAGTCGAGTGAGGCCTGGTGTCGTTCAATCTTCTCAATCTCCTCGCAGATCTTCTTAAGACTTCATGAATTTCAGCTGTCTCGCCTGAATCAGCTGCCGGCCACTCTTTATCAAAATCAAAGTCTGCTGGCACAATCGTGTCGGTGGGAATGATGGGATCTTCTCTGACAGTGTATCTTCTTTGTTCAAGAAATTTGTCTCTTCCGGATGCGGTGTAAGTCCAAGTGGCCACGATAATCTAGAGGGGGTGAATAGATTATCTCCATCTTTTCGATTTTACCCTTTTTTTCAAACCAAATGCTCAAAGACAATAATGAAGGTGCGGAAAATAAACAACACACGTCGATTTATAGAGGTTCAACCCACCTAGGGCCTAATCCTCTACCACCCCAAAGATATCAGGGATGGATTTCAAAAAGAAAAATAATTTTATTAATTACCAAAATTAATACAAATTCAACTTACAACACCTTGAAGAGCACCACACTCTTCAACAACATCATCTTTGGAGATTACCACAATCTCCCTTTGAAGATTACCACAATCTTCCTTCAACGGCACCTTTGAAGATCACCACAATCTTCAATCTTGAAGAATACCAAATTCTCCAACACCTCAAGAGCACCACACTCTTGAAACACCTATCACCTAGATCACCCAAGTGTATTCTTACCACAAGAATACTCACAAGGATGACTTGTGTTGAATGATGACCAAAAATCAAGATTACAACTCAATAATGAATATTACAATATGAGTGCAAAGTGTAATCAAGAATAGCCTAGACCTCAAGGATGTGAAAGTGATAAGCTAGGCAAAATTACAACAAGAATAATAACTATGAAGAACAAGTGTTTGTTTGAAGTGTATCTTGTTGTGTTGTATCTCAATTGTTGTGTTGGTTGCTCCAAAACTTCCTCTATTTATAGGAGATGTCTTGTACAAGATAGGCTCCTCTTGGGGACTTGAATTCTGTAAAAAATTGCAAGACAATTGAAGAAAAGAGCTGTTAGAAATCAACTCCATGATTTAAGGAAATGTTGTGTTTGTCAAACGGTCGAATTTTTTTGTCATCAAACCATAGGGCGACCGGTCGCGCACTGATAAGAGAAAAGAAAAGAACACAACAAATTTACAAGGGGTGACCGGTCGACATAGACCTCGACCGGTCGACCATCACCCCAACCGGTCCCCCTTAAGGATTATACAAGAATGTTTCGTTCTGTTTCAAAAGCAATGCCCAGGTACCGGTCGACGTGGGTGTCGACCGGTCGACGTCACCGGTCGACACCCTGGTCGACCGGTCGACCTGGTCATTTTCTCCTCCGTCTCATTTTCTGTTCTAAAATTCATCTTCAGGTACGGGTTGCCCTCTACGGCGACCGGTTGACCTCGAGACAGAAATGTTGTCCAATTTTTGTCGAAAATAAAACTCAAGAAATACTCCGAAAATTTAGTAAAAATATTTTAAACCAATCGGGAGTATTTAGACAACATTTAGGAACCTTGTTTTGAAGTAAAAACTAATAAACATAAAATCATTAAAAGTGTTGTCCAATTTTATCTCAAATAAAACTAGAAGAAATACTCCGGAAAATATTAAAACCATTTTAAATCATTTAGGAGTATTTGGACAACAATTAAAAAAATTGTTTTGGTGTAAAAATAAAATCATCAAAATTAAGATAAAAACATGTATCAAACAATCTCCCCATTTTTTATGATTACAAACCAAAACAATTTTTAGAAATATTAGGAGGACAATTTTAAAAACGATTTTCCGGTAAAAACATCTTACCGTTTAGAAGCAACCAAACTTTCCAAAATAAACATAAGCAACCAAGATAAGGGAGTAAATATTATGCAAGAAAAAGCACAAGCTCCCCCTATCAACAAGCACATTTGGACCATAAGCTAAAAGCTTAGCTTTTACATTTTGTTCAAGAGCTTATAAGCTCCCCCTATCAACAAAACATCATTAGACAAGTATATAAGTCCATCAAGCAACAATTGGACCAAATATAATTCACAACTTATGGCTTTTAAGATGCCATAGCTTATAGCTTTTATAACGAGCTTTTATTAGCTTCTTTGAGCTAACGAGCTAATTTCATGTTTCTCCCCCTTTGGAATCATCAAAAAGAATGTTAGGATAATAAAAACATCATATAAATTTATCAAAGTGTGCCAACAATACGATTTATCATCCTTTGAAAGAATTAAACTTGGAATCCAAAGAAAAATAGAAGAAGTGTATCATAAGAAATCCATAAGCTCATTTTTGTTAGCCAAAAACATGATCTCAATAAGAATTTAAGACATTTGAAAATAAGAGAATCATGTAGGTGATGAATCTTTCATTGAAACATTTTATCGAACACTTGGCGGGCGTCAAAATTTGAAGAAAATGTATATAGCCCTTGGAAAAGAAATTTAGCCAAGTTTTTCATATCATCACCAAAAGCAATTTTCAACATATATGCAACAAATAATAGGCCTAACAAAGTAAATTCTCAAGGGTTCGACCCAATTGAGATAATTTTAGCCAAATAAGAGATCAAGGCATTGCGAATGCCATCAAGCAAAAATTAAAGAGCCATCAAGTAATACATGTCAAGCATCAAACAATGCATATAAGACATTACAAATTTCCCAAATCATCCATTAAAAAGATCAAGGCATAAAAATAAGAGAAGCACTTTTACCATCAAGTACTTCATACCAACAATACCAAACTAGAGTATTTTTACCATCAAATACTCCATCAATATCATGATCATCCAATAGCCATTTTCAACTTGCTATTTTAACCCTTTCAAGAAAACAAGCAAATCTAGTGCAAATTAGAGTTTTACAAGATAGTTCATAAAATTACAAAATAACATGGACAAGAAAGGAAATGCTAATATAATAAAGGGGTGGGGACATCATTCCTCGTCCGAAGAGAAGCAAGTTCAGGGAATAAGATTTTTGATGAATTTCTTCAACTTGCCGATTGATTTTTGCATTTTGGAGGTCTTTTGCTCCAAAGCCTCATACCTAGCTTCATGATATGTCCTTAGATCATCATACTCGGCTTGGGTGTACCTCCTAGGCGGTGGAGCACCGGTATTACCCTCCGGATTGTTCGGTTCGCCTTCCTCCGCCAATCTCGCGGCCTCGGCATCATCAAAGAAGTCGTTTGCATCTGGGGAACCATGGCCTCTTCCTCTAGCCATTTTAGTTGGTCGAATGTCCATATTTTTGCGCATAGTGACCATTTGGGAGATGTTATCAATGTCAAAATCATTTTGAAATACCTCCGAATTACACTCCGACGAAGGTAGTCCCGATTATATAAGAAGTTTGCAAATCCAATTGCCCATAACAAACTTCTTATTTCCTTGAATAATAGACTCAATTAGACATTGAATAAGAATAGCGCCAAAATTAAGCGGTTCCCTTCTAGCAATCTTATAAGTCAAAAAATAGTCCATGTTGCTATGCATTTTTCCCGCTTTTCCACATATGCAATAGGCGACAATAACGGATATAATCCGGTGCTCAAGAGTCATCGCCAACAATGAATATTTTGGCCATACGCCCAAATAAGTCTTGACTTCTTTCATAGAAACCCCCAACATCTCATCATTCCAAATAGCACAAGAAAAATAGTCCCAACCACCTTCTCTTACATGTAAAAGCCGACAAATTTCATTTGGAGTCCACCTAAAATGACGACCCCATACAAACGAATTTAACGCAATAGGCTTCCTATTATCATCATATTGCACCCACATATTTGCATAAAAGTGTAGAATAATATCATCATCATATAAAACATACGGATGCTCCCACAAATACATCCAACCTTGCTCTTCAAAGAATCCTCTAATAGTGGGATACTCATTTGTAAACGAATTAAATCGACAAATTTTCGTACGAGCTATCGATTTTGCACCCATGTTCAAATATTCATAGTACCACTCCGCAAATTTGTTGATAAAATCTAAAACATTATTAGAGCGAGGAGCTTGAGGTATAAGAGGTTTCTTACTTTTTGCCCAACGGCAATTGTTGAATGAAATCGTCTCGCGGAGTTCGGCAATTTGAGGATTGGAGAGTACCGAATTTTCAATATCATCACGTTCTTGAGCTACACTCCTTTGGGTAGCTCGAATATTCCGTTGTTCGGCTTCCTCTTGCCGATTTCTCGAAGAACCCTCTCCGCCCTTTCTTCGCTTGGAAGTGGGATTTTGACCGGTAGAATTTCTTGGAGGTGCCATATATGTAAAATTCTTGCAAAAAGAAGTGGATTAGCAACAACAATCAGAAAGATTGATGAAGAAATGAGAATTATAGAGAAAGGGGGTGGAGACGTTGTGCGCGTGCGAGGTTTGAAGAAGATTGGTTCTGTTTCTTAAAATGAAGACAGACGATTTTAAACACAAAAATTTTGCCTGGGTGACCGGTCGAGGAGGGTGCGACGGTCGACGGTCGCGTGCACGGCGCCGTCGGCCCGCTTGACTGGCCGCCCCAAAGTGCAATTTTTCATTCTCCGATTTTTCCAAAATTCGATTTTCACCCCAAAAAGTTTTTAAAACTTTGCAAAAATATAATCGAGGACTAAAATCGACAAATACTATTTTCGAGAAAACATATACTCAAGAAAATAGAGATTTTACGAGTAGTGCCCTTTTGAGAAAAAAATCATAAAATCATTTAGAGGCACTTAAGGGGTTGAAATGAAATAAGTGCATAAACATGACATAAACACAATATCGAGTACTAAGAAAAATATGAGTGAACATACCTCGATGGTTTAAGAATCTCTAATAGACGATAGCCAATGAATATGAAACATATAACCTACATATTTCTTTAAACAAATTTTGCACAAGATATAATAACACAAGTGTAGGCCAAGCAATAAGAGATATCACAATAAAATGTTTATGCTATAGAAATCCATAAGAGTTTAAAAACAACATGTAAGGTCTCATTTTCAAAGGATTTTAAAAACACAAATATTTATTGAGGACCTTAAGTTTAAAATTATGAAAACTCATTTTGCAATTTAGACACAAATAAAAACATGCATACTAAGTTAAAATGCATATGTAAGTAGGGAGATACGGTTTACCAGTTACGCCATTCCCATGGGTTGTGTCATTCCCATTGTTGATGATATCTTCCCTTTTGAAAATCATCTTGTTGATGATAGCTTCTCCAATTGTTCCATTTACAAGCATTGTGGCCTTCCCATTTTCGAAAGTGTCTTTCTCTTGGAAGATCATCTTGTTGATGATGTCTTTGCCATTTCCAAGGATTTTGTTCATCCCATTTTTGATTATTTCCTCTTCTTGGAAGTGACTTTGTTGAAGGTGTTTTCTCCTTTGATCAAATGAAATGGTCATTTGATGTCTTTTTGGCGGTATGAATTTTCTTCGATTATTATTTTGCCGGGTACCTAATATAACATTGTTTTGTGGTACCCTCAAGTGCTTGGGTCCTTTGGGATTAGCTTTGAGACTTTTAGGTCTCCAATAATAATTTGAGCTATTTCTAGCCCGACAAGTATTTACGGCGTGTCCCTTCTTACCGCAATAAAAGCAAGTAACATTACTAACATGCATAGGAACTCGATTTTTTTCATATGGTTGACAATATTAGGCTCATGATCAAGTTCACTATTCAAATTATCACAACCATTAACATTCACCATATTGGGCAATTTATCGGTACTCAAGTTTGATTTTGATAAATCATTTTTCATGCAATTCATATCCTCAACAAGAGTACTATTTTGTTTTTCAAGGTTTCTAACCTTGTCAAGTGTGGTGGTGTGAGCACATGATAGTGATTCATAGGAAGTAAATAAACTATCCTTTTCATTTTTCAAAACAATGAATTCCTTTTTCAAATTTTTGTACTTAACAAGTAAATTTTGGAATTCATTTTGAAGATCATCAAAATCATTTTGCAAATCACTATAATCATTTTGAATAACAATATCATAGGAAGTAAAGGGTTTTAGACATACCTCGCTTTTTCTTCTTCGATGCCCATAAAACATTGTTCGACTACTTCATAGTTGGAAGTTGTAAAAGGCTTGTTCCTTAGATTTGAACTTGTATCCCTTTGAGAAGTAGATGCTTTTGTTTGACTCCTTTCATTTGCAAATACTCCATAGATGGCTTCTAATTTTTTCCATACTTCATGTGCCGATCGAATTCCTACAATATGTTCATATTCCAAATTAGTAAGTGAACAATACAAAATATTGAGAGTTTTATCATTTAAGGAGATGATTTTCTTCTCTTCATCATTTAGCTCTTTGAGGCCTTTGGAGGTGTGTGGTGTGTCTTTCATCGGAATGGATTCTCCATTTATGACGATGTTCCAAATATCGAACCCGCAACCTTGTAAATAACATTCCATTCTATCTTTCCAAAATATAAAATTTTTGGAATCAAATAGTGGTGGCTTGGTGGTGGAGGTGCCGGTAAGATGAGCTTCGTTCATAGCCGACGATCGTTTCTCTTCACTCGCGATTTGAAACGAGCTTGCCAAAGAGTTTGGCTTTGATACCACTTGTAAGTCCAAGCGGCTACGATAATCTAGAGGGGGGTGAATAGATTATCTCCATCTTTTCGATTTTACCCTCTTTTTCAAACCAAATGCTCAAAGACAATAATGAAGGTGCGGAAAATAAACAACACATGTCGATTTATAGAGGTTCAACCCACCTAGGGCCTAATCCCCTACCACCCCAGTATATCCGGAATGGATTTCAAAAAGAAAAAGAATTTCATTAATTACCAAAATTAATACAAATTCAACTTACAACACCTTGAAGAGCACCACACTCTTCAACAACATCACATTTGGAGATTACCACAATCTTCCTTTGAAGATTACCACAATCTTCCTTCAACGGCACCTTTGAAGATCACCACAATCTTCAATCTTGAAGAATACCAAATTCTCCAACACCTCAAGAGCACCACACTCTTGAAACACCTATCAGCTAGATCACCCAAGTGTATTCTTACCACAAGAATACTCACAAGGATGTCTTGTGTTGAATGATGACCAAAAATCAAGATTACAACTCAATAATGAATATTACAATATGAGTGCAAAGTGTAATCAAGAATAGCCTAGACCTCAAGGATGTGAAAGTGATAAGCTAGGCAAAATTACAACAAGAATAATAACTATGAAGAACAAGTGTTTGTTTGAAGTGTATCTTGTTGTGTTGTATCTCAATTGTTGTGTTGGTTGCTCCAAAACTTTCTCTATTTATAGGAGACTAGTAGTCCACCCGTGCGATGCACGGATTATATATTAGAAATAATAATTTTATTTTCTAGAGATAGTAAATTGAATTTTAATAAATAATTAAAATATATAGCCAAAATAAATATGATTAAAGATAGAAGAATAAAGTCTAAGGAGATATAAAAAAAAGACTTATTCTTTACTCAGTCTTTCGCGTAAAAGATATGACTTGGGCCGCACACCCAGCATCTTTATGTTAGACATCTAGTTATCAATTATTGGTAATTTAATTTGTTGGTTGGAAAATTTATAATTTATAGAATATAGAGGAGATACGCAACAAACTTTTAATTAATTTATTCTAAATGGCTATTAGTGATATGATAACATTTTTTTGCTTTTGATTTATTGGAAGTGGTAAAAGAGTTATATACTTCCGTTTTATACTTTCATATTAATTTCGATATTTTTTAAATGGGAAAGAAAGTTATTTTTTTGAAAACTTATAATATTTAAGAAAATAAAGTATTTTTTAGAATCGTCATAAGTCAACAATGTAGAAATCAAGTATCATGTGATGCACCATTTGCATCTTCTAAAACAATATTTGTAGAGATTGTTATATCCAAATTTTCAAAAACAAAAGATAAATAAATATGAATAATAATAGAACAATATATTTAAGTACACGCACACTGCATTGAATAACTTAATGTGTAGAAAAAACTTATTTTTAAATACAATATTTTAATACTACTATTTTTATCAAAATTAATTCCCATAAATTTTTATGAGACAGTATAACTTATAAGAGAAGAAGTACATATATGGGCCTACAAAGACTGGTCCAAACAATTTAAATTCTAAAGGCTTGTTGCAAAAAGAGATGTCAATTAAATGGCCCATTATTTGGCAGCCCAATAAATAAATGGCAGCAACTGAAAATCTGAAAATCGCCGTGTCTCGATTTGCTCAAACTCTCTTTTTCTCTTCCCGAAATAAAAAAAATGAAAAAAAGACTCGTTTTCTACATGTCCTGGATCCATCTTTTCCGATCTGCCTCTTTAAGCAAAACCGATCCACGAGAAAATATCTTTGCAAAGTCGATTCTCCATCCGAAAAAAAAAAAGAAAATACACACCGCAAAGAAAAGTCGATTCTCTATTTGAAATTATTGTTTGTATTTTATTTTATAGATATGTGTTTTCAAATTTTTCCTTGTTCAATAGTTCGTGTTCTCCGTCTTCCTATCTATCTTTATATATCTATATTTTTTCAGATCGATTCAATTAATTTCGCCTGGATCTGTATATATTCGACAAACTTCGATAATTTGTTTTTGTAACAAATATGGACCGATTTCTCAGTAAAGTTAAGTCTTTTCATATTATCTTTTTTACATTTTTTCCGGTCAATACTTCGTAAAAAGCGTAAATCATTCTTTATAGTTTCGTGGATATATATATATATATATATATATGTATATATGTTGATTCGATTGATTATTTTTAGATTTCCATATCGATACCCTTTGCAAAATCTTTGAGACATTACTACAATCGCATGTAGTTCATAAATTTTTAATTTGTTTCTAGCAGTAACTTCCGATCTTGGCAAGTATTACAAACCCTATTTTTTACATTTTTTTTAAAAAAATTCATATCAATATTCGTTTCTAACAGATCTGAATCTACCTTGATATTTAGGGTGTTTTAACTCGAAATAGTTCGGTTGCAATTATTGTTTGCGTGATATCACTACAAGAAAAATAGTAATAGACATCACCAAAACAACATCACTTACCAAAAATTTTTGGTTCCTAAAAACCCAAAGGACTTAACACACGTTTTTAGTCAAAAAAAAAAAAACTAAAAATCGTGGTTTCTTTGATTTAATTAATACAAAATAAAAATCAATTATTGGATTAATTAACAAATAACTAACTAGGTTTAAGACTTAATTAAGCACGTACAGTACTTCTCTCCAAATTTCTCTTCTCCACTTATGCACGTACAATACTTCCTCTCCAAAATTCTCTTCTCCGACGAATCTCGATCGAACAAGAAGATTAATTCCGACTGCCCGAGGCCATCGCGGTGTTCCAGAGACGCCGGCGGCGCCACTGCTCATCGTTCATAGCGCGTCACTGGTAAAACCCTAGTTCCCAGATTTCCCCCGTATGCTTTCTTTTTTCTTTCACTTTTTGGATTTTACAAGTTAATAAGTTGGATGTTTCATGGCCCTTGATAAATTGAATATTCAGATTCATAAATAATTGGAGGGTATTTTTCCCCTTCTTCGATTTTTCGTAATTGAAGCATATTAACGATGTCCGCTTTTCGCGCATTTTTCCGTGAAGATGCCTCTTTGAATTATATTAAATTGTATGTATCATTGAGTTCTTGAGTGGCATATCTTGTATTGTACGTGCCTAAGGGGGTGGGACTTGAAAATTGAAAGATGGACAATTCTTGTTTTTGACTAGTCACTTTTTTCGTAAAGCTTTGCCACCTTTGTATTGGCTTTATGCAATGTTGAGACTTTTCCTTTTTTATTTCCGCATCAAAAGAAGCAAATTAGTTGGGGGCTTTTGGTTTGTGAAAGTGGGAGAATGGGGCATTTAATTCTTGAAAATTCACTTGGTCTAATCACCATTATGACATAAAACTCGAAAAACAGAGAAGCATCTAACACAAAACTATGTTATGTTGCCACCTCCAAGACTAGTTTTTGACTCATTAATGTCCTAAGTAGAGGTGGCAAAATAAAGCTCGGCCCACGGGTGGCCGAGATTTGAAATTTTTTTCTTATGAAAGGGTTAAATATTAGACAAAATAAAACCTTAGGGGTATTTTTTGTAATTTCAAAAAATAGTTGGGTTTTTTTTATAATTAGGTCAAACCTCAAGGATACTATTTGTAATTGACCCAAAAAATTATTACTGCTCCAAGTTCAAAATCAGTTATTGAGTTTAATAACTTGCATTAGAAACGATGAAATCAATCATAGAAATGCATGGTAGCAAAAATTTGTGGAAAAGTTCCCATATAGCATTGGCTTTTGGTTCAACTCAAAATTTTGAAAGGTAAAGGTCAAAACAAAAAGCTAAAAAAGGAATGTTTCAAAATGAACTAACTAATCTTTTGTGCATTTTGCATGGTTTAATTCTTTCTCTTATCTGTAATATACACAAAGTCATAAGACCAAAAAAGATGCAAACATTTGTGACTCACGACTCTGAGATAAATTTTAAAAAAGAATGCAACTTTTTATGGTATTTTTGCCATTTGGCTCTTTAATAAAAAGTAGCACATTCTTGCGAAAAGTTCTCCGTCTTTAGGTTTATTATGAGGTTTGTCAAAATTTTGGAGATTTTAAGATATTTTTTTGAATGATACTAATTAGATAGATAATTCAAGAATAAAAATGTTGTTTGATGTTTATAGAGATTGATATGACATAGGCCTCATTCTACCAAACTGTCCCCTTAATTATATGTAAATATTTCCTCTATTTAGGAAAAGTAAATAAGGGTAAATCCATAACCAAATATGCTTGTAATAATAACAAAATGACCAAAAATATTCTAAAATATTATTAAGAAATCTTTTATGCTTTTTTATTTAGATATTTCTTGATGTGGTGATCATTTTCATTTTCACATGGTTTGTTGTTGTAATTGTTTTTAAGATCTTAGGTCATTATTAAGATGGATAAAGAATGGATGTCAAAGAATAGGTTATCACGTGAGTATGAGGACGGAGTCGAATTATTCTTGCATTTTGCGAACAAAATCATAAGACCAAAAAAGATGCAAACATTTTTAACATGATAGATACCATAGCCAGTGTTCCTTGCCTATGTATAGTGCCTATATCTTGCATATAATCATTCTCGTACACCCTCATTGCTTAATTACTCTATGATACCGTTATAATGTGTTGTGTTGGTATTAATGCATTGTTTTGTCGTTTGTTGCATGAGGATAATTATATAGAGCTAAAAAAAGAGGGTAAGCTAAAAATCGAAGGAGCAAAAGAAGACATCCTAACAAAGGCACTTGAAAAAAGAACATCCGGACGGGTGAGGGGTCTTGGAAAGAATGTTACCCCATCTATGTACTTCAACTTTGTCCTGGGAAGAAGCAAGTTGACCTAGGGGTAAGAAGTGAGCAAAGAAAAGAGCTGGTTAACGCTAAGAAATTGATTCTTTGGATGGGTGCTCGTATTGAAGAGCAAAATGTACGCTTAGAAAAGCAAAATGAACGCTTAGAAAAATTAGAAGCGATCTCAAACAAAGATGAAGAGAAAGCTAGTTGTTCTCGACATCAATCCAACAAAGATGAAGATGATGATGATGAAGTCGATTTCGCAATTCTTTGTGAGAAAAGTTGCTTTAGAGGTATATATTTAATTACAACAATGAACATGTATTTCTTATGTAAAGATTTTTTTTTATTTATTTGTAGTTAACTGATGATTATTCATCTTTTAGGGCTCTGCAGTAGCATTGACATTGGAGTCTACAAACGAGATTGCTGCATTTGGTACGATTGTCCATGTCGATGGACCTGGCAACTTTCTTTATGATGAACCATTACCGACAAATTGCATGTGCATCGCCATCGATGAAGCAATAGATGAATCAGCCCTTTGCCAATTAAAATCCTTAGGGACGTGTGCGTGTCTTGGTGATCTTTGTAGGTAACCATGTTGCCTGGCCTGCACACTTGATAAAACTGAAAAATGAGGTAATTGTGATATAAGATTTCTGTTTAAATGCTTCAGTAAGTTTTTGTTTGGCACCTATCTAACATCTGTACATTTGCATTAATTAGAAATGGTACAATTAAAGTTGGCGATGGGAAAAACAATAGTAAAGTTGTCAAATCCAAGATGCCAAGAGAGTTGTTCATGTTCTATTGTTGTTGCAAGAATGTGCTTGATGGAAGAGTGTACGTATGACTTTAGATAATGATGTCTTTGGCATTGAGAAGGAATTTATGTTGACATTTGGACATCACTCACTTTTGTGAATTGGAGCCAATTTCGTGCTTTTCTATAATTGTGTACATATGGTAAACCTTCAATTATTATCTACTATTTTATAAGTTGCAAATACTTCATAATTTTCTATACTAATTTAATTTTTCTTTTTAAAATTGTAGGCACCTTTACAAAAAGATGAAGGAAGAATATGTGGATAAGTTTTTATTTGTGGATTCGTATGGTATAGGGCATGTGCCGACAACAAGAACAGATAAAAATTATATCCAACAATTAATGGAATCCAGGGCACGCTTTTTAGCAAATAGGTTGGGCAAAGTGCATCAATTAATCAATTAGTTTTGGCGCCATGTAATATAGGGTAAATAAGAGTTGCAATATGACTTTCAATTGCATATTATTAACTTGTCTAATTGCAAGTACTAATCATTTATTTGTGTTAGTTTTCATTGGATTTTAACTGTGATCGACCCTTACAATGAGATTGTATATGTTTTGGATCCTCTTGGCCCCCGCATTCGCGATGATACTTGGAGAGATGTTGTTAATCTGTAAGTTTTTTTCACATGCAAGTGGATAAATTAAATATTGCTTCACTTGTTAATCGATCTTATGATGTTTGAAGGGCTTTAAAATTATTTAATATGCGCAAGGGAAGGAATGGAAAAAAGCAACCCCAATGGGATATAATCGCGGTATGTCCTTGTGATTAAAATATGTTGCTCAATGTAATTTGTATGAGTAACTAACAATTTTTTTTCCTCATATAGGCTCCTATTCAACCGGATGAAAAGCAGTGTGGTTTCTATGTACTGCGATACATGAGAGAGATACTTCATGAATGCTTTAGCACTAACAAAGCTCATCATGCGATCAATGGTAAAATATGCGTTTCATATTTCAAGTTTTCGAATATTTTAAGATTGTGTAATTTATAATTTTGCAAAGTGATTTAATAGTTGGTTTTCTTTCAAAGCAAGATTAATATAGTTGGATTTTACTAATATAATTTGTGTTTAAAAAGGTCAATACACTCCAAAGACAAATTGATGAAGTGCGTTTGGAGTGGGCGAATTGCATACAAGATCACATGTTTGAGTAGCACAAGTATTCAAGCTACCCTTGACTTGACTAGAATTTTGTTTGTGAATAGTTAAATTTGTTTGGTTTATTGCTTGTGAATATATTTATTGATGAGTTGTTTCGCTTATGTTTGTTGATATTTCAAACTATGACTATGACTATGAAATACCACAAACAAGCACATTTGCTATAGTCAAGCTCCTGCTATGGTCAAATAAATGGTATCGTTTTAAAGTAGTTCTTTGGGTGTTAAAATTGGGTTTGTGTGCTTTCTTTGTAGGTTCTTGTGAGAACAAAAGTTCCTTTTTTGTAAAGAATTATATATATATATATATATGTATATATATATTATTTTGCATGATATCTACACATGCAATTTGTTGATAGATTTGAGGATGTGTTGTGATGCCTTCACTGGACTGTCCTATGGTTGATGATTTCTTTTAGTTTTGGTCTTTGTTTGAACCACTATGGTGATGGTCTTCAGTTCCGTCAAACATGTGGGTGTAGATGGTAATCTGTTTAGTTGGTGGTCTGATATATCATAGAGGGGAATATGAAGTAGGAGAAATCTGAGGTGGATATAGTGAAAATGATAAAAGTGAATGGGTATATCTTTGAGTAGAGGCTCTTTTCATGAGAAAGTAACTGGAAAGGCTGGAAAGAAAAAGGTTTAAATCTTGAATGGAACAAGATTTGTAATAATGGGGAAGGAGAAAGAAAACAAGATTCAAATACTTTATTAGTAAACCAAGATTCTCATAGTCATAGGCTGAGTTTGTTCCCACTAACAACAGTGAGAAAACGAGTCTCTACTTTTCATGTGAGATTTATTTCTTGGATTAAGTACATATATATTAGCATGCTGATTAAATAATGACACGAGCAGTCAGCTTTTGTAATTAAGTATTAATATATGTATGTGAAATTCAATGCATTGGACACTGCTATCTAAATATTATATCTAGAAATAGAGTTACCAAATTTTATAAGTTTTCACAATTTGTGAGTTCATATGTTTGGTCAATTCAACATTATTGAATCAATGTCTAATAATTAAATTTAAATAACACGCGGAAGTGGTCCGAGATAGTATATAAATAATTCGGGAAGGGTTCTTGTTCTATTGTTTGTTTAGTTGGTGGTCCGATATATCATAGAGAAGTTGATTCCTAATTACTTAAATAACTGGCCCCTAATTGACCTACATGTTTATTTATTTATTTATTTTATTATTTCTCTTAAAGTGAAATCTTAGTGAAATTATGTGTTGGGTGATGCGTATGTTAGTATCTCTAAACTTTTCGACTTAAAAATTAATATTATATCCATCTTTTCAGGTTGTTTTACCGGATCGGAAGGGTCGAAGGATGTTTTGAGGACGTGTTTATTCTATTTTCACCAGCACTCATTAGATTTTGTTTATAACATTACTAGCTAGTAAGGATTTGCAATGTAAGTTGACAAATGGGAACTATGAGGATGTTGCAACATTAAGTACTCGATTGTACAGCCACATTTTCGCCTTTACGTATATTCGTTCACATTTTCAATGAATGGCTTAATGCAGGTTATATTTTTTTAATTTCGATTGTAGATAATTTTTTGTTGGTGAATATTGGTGCTATTGTCGTTAATTACAGGGATTTTTTGGTAAAAAACAGAATATTGCTAAACAAAATGAAATCAGTTAAAAAACAAACGACATCGGTTATAAAGTGATGTGTAAATATGAAAACGACATCGGTTATGATAATTAAGACATCCCTTTTATAACCGATGTCATTTCCTAACGAACTAAACAAAAATAACAACACTTATTAACCGTTGTGGTTTGAGGATCAACATCGCTTAAAAACGATGTTAGCAATCGATGTTGTTAAAGGAAAAACAACATCGGTTAGAAATTGTTGTTAAATAGTTGACACTTTAACAAGCCAGGGGCTTTAACATCACTTTTATTTCTTACAACACATCGGCTCTTAAACGATGTTGTTTCTCTATTTGACATCGGTTAGAAACCGATGT
Organism: Rehmannia glutinosa; assembly: GCA_016081115.2. Lineage (NCBI taxonomy): Eukaryota > Viridiplantae > Streptophyta > Magnoliopsida > Lamiales > Orobanchaceae > Rehmannia > Rehmannia glutinosa. The sequence continues at coordinate 34,017,865 of CM071933.1, read as the reverse complement.
TTAAAACCCCTTTAACAACGGGGCTTTCAACATCGGTTTTTTTCATCTTTCGACATCGGTTTTTAACCGATGTCTATTACCTTTTTTTCTTGTAGTGTATGGCTCTATTTTTATATACAATGTTTTTCGGAGGAAGGCTAAAAATCTTGAAGTGATGGGATGCACGGATGGTTATTATTCTGTAACAGGTGAGAATTTTGACTGAGTTTATTTTAAGTCATTTATGACTGTTTTGATTTTTAGGTATTTCCTACCTCAAATATTTCACATGTTATTTTTCTAACAAAATAGATGATTTGGATATTTAGGATTTTTTCGAGTCTAAAATTTAGATACTCTCTTTTTAATGGATTTTGGTTAATTTTGGTTTTTGTGTTCTTTTAACTGAATAAAACGTCAGATATACATAGCAGGGTTTTTTTATTTTATTTTAGGATTTTGTTTAATGGAATAAAATTTCGGATAAATTCTATTATTAGATATTTTGATATATCTTTTTCCTTCAAAACTTTAAGTGTTTATATATTATTAGAATATATTTGGATATATCATTATATCACATGAATAAAAAAAAATTTTATAGAACCACAAAACTTCAATGACATTTTAAAATTTGGTCATATGACATTTTAAAATTTATGTTTCGTTCTTTTGTTTTTTATGTTGAATTTGGTCATTCGACATTTTTGCAAGGAGATGAGAAACTTTGTTTGAGGATATGTTGTCATCTTTTGAATGGTATTGGTCATATGTCATCTTTTAAAATGTTGTTGCTCATCCACCTTTGTTTTTAATGCATAGTCAATCAATAAAAAAAATACAGTTAAAATGAAAGGAAAATGTGAGGTAATTGATCATTAGTATAAGTGCATTTTAATAGTAATTCGTAATAATTAATTTTGTTCAAAGAAATATGTACTTTTTATATATGTTTCTTTAGATCACTTCACATTCATCTCTTTGTTGTAAAAAATGAGTGTTAGATTTAAGAAAGATGAAAAGGATGGAAAAAAATTGGAATGGTGCTTGTTTTTATGCCGATGAAAACAATGAAGACAAAGATGGAAAAAATAATTATGTAGATGAGAAGAATTTATGATTTAAAAAAATAAACATACCTCTGTGCGGAGGTAATCTCAATGGCCAATACATTTCGTAGGATGTGTAATCTCCTTGGCTAATGCAAATGATGGAGTAGAGTCGATCAGTGCATGCTTAGCCAATGTAATGGAGAGATTCTCGCCAAATTTTTCATTTATACGTTAATGTTCGAAAACTTATGGGATGGATTCTAATTGGTTATTGGACATCATGGTAAATCTTTATTACGTATGTATTATCTTGTCTAGCCAATAATAATATTTTTGCAAAGATTGGAAACTAAATACTATTGAAAATAAAAAGTTCAAGTGGAAATACCTATATATCTCAATTGTTCTCATATGCGGGTGTACAATAAAGATTTCAACCAAGCTAAACAACCGAGATGTTTTGCGGCTTTACTTGGATTGTGAGGACCGCCTGGTTTGACATGACAACTATTTATAATAGAGGAAGGAAAAAATTAATTGTTAAATGCCCAAGAGTGTTAATTAATTTAAATTATTATTACATATACCGGGCAAGATTTTGAATTTCAAGTCCACCAAGACAAAAGCACGATTTGCAATCAATTAAAGAAAATATCTTAAGGTAGGCGCATTAATGTATTATTTCCAACTATTTATATTTTTGATGCGAAGTCCGGGTTTTGTTGCATATTCAAAATGTTAAAAATAAAATATATTTTCTTTTTTAGTTCCCAAGACCGACCAATTTCAAATTTTAAAAATTTTGAGCTCAAGAAACAATCATCATCATCGCCATAGTCATGCATTTGTACTAACAAAATTATTAATTAAATGTGCTAGTTTAGGAAATCAATGCGAGTTGTTATCATGCATTAATAGTCCAGATATTATTAATTAAATGCACCATATTACACAATATTACTTTTTTTTTTTTTTGCGCTTCACAATATTAACTTTTTGAATCACATCGTTCAAGACTGTGCTTTCAATGTTGGTTTTTTTTTGCCTTTCCAAGACCAGCTATAATGACGCCTTCTATTAATTAAGCGAGGCTTTATTTATATTTTAATAAATGAGAATACATTCCAAACAAGAACATGAACTTTCCATATTTGGTAGCAAAATTTTTGGCGGGATTTTGCCAAAATTGGAATACTTTCTTGTTTTTATATATATATAGATGTCTTGTACAAGATAGGCTCCTCTTGGGGACTTGAATTTACGTAAAAAATTGCAAGACAATTGAAGAAAAGAGTGTTAGAAATCAACTCCATGATTTAAGGAAATGTTGTCCATTGTCAAACGGTCGAATTTTGTTGTCAAACCATAGGACGACCGTCGCAAGACCGATAAGAGAAAAGAAAAGAACACAACAAATTTACAAGGGGTGACCGGTCGACATAGACCTCGACCGGTCGACCATCACCCCAATCGGTCCCCTTTAAGGATTATACAAGAAAGTTTCGTTCGTTTCAAAAGCAATGCCAGTACCGGCCGTGGGTGTCGACCGGTCGACGCCACGGTCGACCCTGGTCGTCGACCGGTCGACTGGCCATTTTTTCTCCTCCGTCTCATTTTTGTTCTAAAATTGACCTTTAGGTACGGGTTGCCATCTACGGCGACGGTTGACCTCGAGGCAGAAATGTTGTCCAATTTTTGTCGAAAATAAAACTCAAGAAATACTCCGAAAATTTAGTAAAAACATTTTAAACCAATCGGGAGTATTTAGATAACATTTAGAAACCTTGTTTTGAAGTAAAAACTAATAAACATAAAATCATTAAAAGTGTTGTCCAATTTTATCATAAATAAAACTAGAAGAAATACTCCGAAAAATATTAAAACTATTTTAAATCATTTAGGAGTATTTGGCCACAACAATTAAAAACATTGTTTTGGTGTAAAAATAAAATCATCAAAATTAAGATAAAAACATGTATCAAAAACAACAAAAGCGTGTCCTGGGTGAATGGAAACATGCCCTAAAAGACATCATCATGAACATAGGGAATATCTGGGTCTCGACCCTTCAATGACTTCCCTTTTAGTAGAAGAGTGGAGTCAACTCTCGATGCCCTCTGCTGCAGCTTCATCGGCAATGTTCGCGATTGTGTGAGCTGATGTGACGGAGCCGACGGAGTCGTTCATTCATTGCGATTGTGGAAGCCTGCACAGATGACTCGGTTTCACCTGGGGCTTTTGGATTGCCTTGCCCAGCTGACTGAGCCTCAGCTGTCTTAACAACTTCCTCGGTCTCAGTAGACTTTTCTAAATGAATAATTTGTTCCTCGGTTGCCACTTTTGCTTGGTTTCCTTAGAAGGGCATGATACCGTGTATTCTTGTAACTTTTTACAGGAAACATATATTAATGAAAAGTTATCAGTCGGAAGGCCCGGACAAGATCGACGAGTGCGAAGAGAAGATCAAAAAGACAAAGAAAACGGACGAAAACCAGTCACATGGTCGGACCGTGTGGTATTCACACGACTGTGTGACCTATCCGTGTGAAGCAGAGTGTCTATGTGAAGTGGTCGGGAGAAAATAGGGACAAAACCAAGCCTCACGGTCTGGCCACCCCGTAGGACCACACGCCTATGTGGTGGGACTGTGCACGGCCCGTGTGGCTTTCTGTGGCGGATTTTTGTGTCCTTTTCCTACTCGAACTATACAAGTGATGTCTCTAACCACTTATATAAAGGGACCAAGGGCTGCACGAAAATTAATTCATTCATACAACATACAACACACCAAAATACACAAGATTACAAGATCAAAGGTCTTCTGAGAGAGGAGGGCTAGGTTACAAAAAACACCACAAGGCCTTTCACATCTACGGAAGCACAAGAGCTTCGAAGGCTTGGAAGGAGGATTCATCCTGAGAAGAAGGTGTTTTCTTTCTTAGTTTAGATCTCTTGTCTGTACTTAAACAATATCACAATGTTGATTTCAAGTTTGTCTATAAATTTGTTATCAATGTTTGGCTAATCTTTCGGATCCTAGGGCATAATCAAAACTGGTGATTCATGTTAAATCTTGATTGATTGTTTTCTTAATTGATTCATGTGTTCTATTTTATGAATTCGAGTGCTTATTCTTAATTTCTTATTAATTGGCAAATAATTTTCATGTCATATTTGTTAGTGCGAAATTCGGGAGAGGAGTTCTAACAAAGACGAAAATCGAATTCAGACATAAAGTGATGTAACGAGTCGGGAGACCTAAAACTGTTTGTGGGGATTCATTCAATTTATATATCTTTTGGGAGTTACTAATAGCTGTAACGTATCGGAGATCTACAATTGTTATTAATATGCTGTTTATGCGCCGCCCGAGAGGGGAATAGACTAAGTTAGGAATTGAACCCATAGAAACGCATGAATTAGTTTTGTGAAACATTGATTGGATTTAGTATCGAAGAAGCATGTTGAGATTATGTGCCTAGGGTTGCTTTCGTATTTGTTGAAAATACTTGTGGGGTTCGAAATTTATTTCTTTTATTTTTAATTTTCGATTATTTCTTAAAAACTCGTGATATTCGGTCGCTTCAATAAAATTGGAATGCGATGTTATTATAGCCTAAGTGTTTCATAGTCAATCCCTGAGGAATACGCCCTTGCTTGTCATTTTCCTATAAATTACATTATACACTTGCAGTATAGAGATCCAAATATTTTTGGCGAACAATGAACATAAGAATACTCTCAAGTAGGACAACCAAATCTTTTAGAAGACTAACAACACAGTCCATCAAAAGAATATGTCAGAAGACTCAAGCTTAAGACAAAAAGAGTAAAGCAGCTGAAGGACTAAGACATCTTGAAGAAGTATGTTGCACCAAGTCCAAGGAAGTTACTTATTTTAGTACCAATCACATGTCTGAAACCTTAAATTGCTTAAGCTATAAGAATGTAAAAGGAATAAGTGAATGGGAAGTTAGCAGGTGCTGACACCTTTCAGAAAACCTGCAGAAAGCTTGAGTACAAGGATGGGTCAACATCTAAAGCTGCAAGTCAAGACAAGCCAACGAACACAAAATTAGGGTTTGAATTTTTGTTTATCTCTTCAATGGACAAAATTCAAACTCCCACTATAAAAGCTGAGGATTTTCTAGAGAGAACATAAGAGAGACAATAGACAAGCAATACGAGCAATTACACAAAAGCATTCAAGCAAGAAATTTCAACACACTCTTTCTCGCTTAACTGCATATCCTCAAGCACACTAAAGACACTTCATCCAACACACACTTGTGAAAACATTTGTGAAAATAAACAAGAGGTCTGCACTGCCAAGTAGTAAAGAAAGTGTAGTAAGGTTCAAGGTCGAACTAGATTCTGAATCCAAAGAAATGTTGTGTGAACAATACCTGAAGATTCAGAGAGTTGAAGTAACAAGACTGACTACCTTTGGAGAGAGTCGAGTCCCATAAATAACTAGATGTGTGATCAAGGTTATTTGGATTGTACTCTTATAACCAAAGTACATGTTACGTAAGTGGATTCATCCTGGAGTAGGAGAAGAGTGTAGTATAGGAATTACCTCATCCTCGAACCACTATAAAGTGTAGTGTTTTTACATTATTGCTTTTATATTCATCCATTTTATATTCTGCTTTATATTTGCCATCAAATCAATTGCACGACTCTATAAAACACTAAGTGTTGATAACTATAACTTAAAAAGGTGTAAGCTTTCCGCTGACTCAAAAGAAAACTGGATTTGTAAAATAGTTGACTATCTTCAGCTAAGTTACTCTATCAACAGCTTTCATAAGAGAACTGTTGAGTGGTTAACTCTCATGTTAATCTTCAAACCAGCTATCTAAAAGGACAATGTTGTTTTCTTAAACTCTGATATAAAAGTTGTAAAGTCTATTCAACCCCCCTTCTAGACTTTACCCAACACCCTTGGGACTACAAGTAGTATCGAGCATATGGTTCAAAGAACCTTCCATGACTTTGGTTATTGAACTAGATCTCTACCTTCAAAAACATCAACACTTTAGTTTTTCCTGAGTTTTTAAAAAGTTATCATCATGGAAGAAAACTTGACTCATATTCCTATGTTTTCTATTGAAGAGTTTGATGAATACAAAATACGTATGTATGAATATCTCTTTCCATTGCACGATGAAATGGGTTTGTCATTGAAGATGACCACACTAAAATAACCAAAGTGAATACAAGCGTGGCTAGAAGAACAACAACGGCAGGAGATGAAGCTGCAAGAGCATCTGAGGTTGAAAGCGAATGGACTAAAGAAGACAGAAAAAGGCACAACGTTGATAATGTTGATGAGGATATTATATATAAGACGTTGGACAAAGCCATTTTCAACAAGGTCAAGTCATGCAGGACAACCAAAGAGATTTAGAAAAGTTGACCTTAATCTGTGAGGGCACAAAACAAATAAAGGAAAATAAGCTTATAGTTGCAGTCCAAAAGTTTAAAATTTTCAAAATGATGACTAGAGAGTCATCGCATTAGTTGGATGCAAGATTCGCGAAGATAACAAATGAGTTATCTACTCTTGGCAAGGAATATACCCAAAAGGAAATGTGCAAGAAGATTCTAAAAGCCCTCCCACCTTAGTGGGAAATGAAAGTGATGGCTCTGGGGCACTCGATGGGCCTCAAAACATATCAAACCATAAGCTATTTTCAGATCTAAAGGCCTATGAATTTGAGCTTAAAAGGAAAGAGCAAGATGAGATAGTTGCACCAAAGACTGTTGCCTTGATAGCAGGTGAGTCTAAGTCAGCATACTCAAAGGATATCTTTGATAAAGAAGAGATATCTCTGATGGTTAAGAGATTCAACAAATTCTTTAACATGAATTACAAGAGGAATTGTAACATCCCAATTTCATAAAAATATACAAATTGCGATTTTATAGTACTAAAAAATAAGCCAAAGCTTGAAAATGCATTTATAAAAGGAAATAATTACTACAACTTGTCCATAAATATGAAATACTCATTAAAACTGTGTCCGAAAAATTTAAAAACATAAATCCCAAAAATATCAAGTTTCTAGCATCATTAAACAAATCAAAATAAGGGGCCCTTTAAATTTCTTGATCGACTTCCACCATCCCCTTTTGCGCACGCTCCAACTCCTTCATTTATCCGTGGGGAATAAACATGGGGTGAGCATTCAACAGCCCCGTGGGGACACAATATTTAAATTAAATATGCAAGCATAATCATTACTTCATACACACCTATGATTTTCATGCTTTGATCATACAATGCCCGGAGACCAACTGTGGGTGCATAATTAAGTATCGTGCTTTTACAATTAAGTACCTTTGTGCTTGTACAATTAAGTACCTTCGTGTCATGTCATGTTTAACGTGAACATACATATAACAATCATACATGGCATTTAAAATAGACATAAGCAGTAAATCCCACCTTAAATGCAGAAACTTCGTGAAAATAAATACGGGTGTGCAAGCCTAGAATTCGGATTCCTCGTCTCCTACAATGAAATAAATTTTTTAATTAATAAACTGTTGGAGATGGGTAAAAGAAAAGAAATTCGAATTTTGAAAAAGAATAGGGCTTTTAGAAAAATTGGCTTGGTAGATGGCTTGTTGGTTCAAAATTTGGATTGGTCAAAAATCAAGGGTTTTGGGCTTGATTCTTTTTCCTCCACATTTTTCTTTTTTTTTTTACCTTTTTTTTCTTTTTTTTTCTTTTCCCCTTTTTTTTTTTTTTTTTCTCCTATTTTTGCCTCCTTTTTTCTTCTTCTCTCGCCGCGTCTCCCCCCTCCCTCATCTCTCTATTTTTTTTCTTTTCTTTCCTTCTTCTTCTTCTTCTTCTTCTTCTTCTTCTTCTTCTTCTTCTTCACGTCCATCCTCCATCTCTCTCCTCTTTTTTTTTCCTTATTCTTCTTCTTTTCTTCTCTCTTTCTTTCTCCTTGATTTCTATCTTTGGGTTTTGGATTTTTGGGGCTTTGGGTTTGAGAAGAGGTTGGCATGGTGGCGGTGCCGGCGGTGGCGGCGGCAGAGCTTGGTGAGGATGGGTAGCGGTTGAAGAGGAAGAATGAGAGGAATATTTGCCTTCTTGTTTGGTGTAGGAATTGTTGTGAAGAATAACCCTAATGGGGTTTTCAATTTATAGGCCAAGGGTTCAAATGATTTAAGGTGAAAATATTTGCTGGAATCTTATGCCATATGTGAATGATTTTCCTTCCTTTATGCATGTTTGATATATTACCATTTTTAACAGGATTTTTCCTTCTTTATTCTGGAATAAAATCTGAAAATAACCCCCAAATTAAGAAATTTAGGGTTTCAAATTCTAAATCATCTCCACAATTTGGTTCTAGTCAAACCCTAATTTAGCCCTAATTTTATCCCCAATGTAATAAGAAATCGGGTATTACATTCTACCACCACCCTTAATAATAATTTCGTCCTTGAAATTCAATTTCTTACCTCCGGATTTTCTCTGACTCTTGTCATTTGATGCTTCTTTATACGTAGTCCATTCCCAAGCTTTGTGTCCTTCCTTCTTGCATCGAAAACAAGCATTCTTCCCGAACAGACACTCCCTATTGTGGTTCTTGCCACACTCAGAGCAACGCGGTTTCTCCCTCTGTTGTTGTGGTGTAGAATTTGCTTCAATCTCCATTTGTTTTTCTTGATTCCCATGGCAACTTCTATTAGGGCCTTCCCATTTTCTTTTGGTCGCCTCATTTGCCTTATGGGGGTTCCCATCCACATTCATGTTCACTACCACTAGTCGAGCCCGGTCTCTTTCGCTTGAGTATACGTTACCTCCCCAAGTACACTTATCACGCCACTTAGTCTCGGGAGCAGCCCCGCCACGAATCTCTTCGCCTTTTTCTCGATCAGGTTTCGACCAAATGCGTAGCATAACGAGATAATTGTTTGAACTTACGCTCGTAGTAGAGTAGAGACATACTCCCTTGCATCAAATCTAAGAATTCCCTTTCCTTTTGGTCTCTGTACATTTGTGGAAATAATTGTTGGATTGCAAGACTCTTAAATTCACTCCATGTCATTGCCTCACTGCTTATTAGTTATGGTGCGACAGTGTGAATCCCTCCAATGCCTAGCATCTTGTTTGAGTTGGAAAATGGTGCAGGAGATTCAGTGTGCATCAGTGCATGCAATTAGTTCAAAAATGCCTCCAGTTCCCCAATTAATTCTTCCACCGCAAAGGGGTCCTCCCGCCCAGTGAGGGTGGGTGGCCTATAATGCCGAAATTGTTGCACGACCTATGAAGTATTGTCGATTATTGTTGGGTGATTCTAGCCATTCTGAGTGTTTGACATATTTTGTTGAACTAGTCCTTGCACGATTGTAGTCAAGTTGACCACAAGGTCCTCCAAGTTGTCTTGTCCGGGAGATCTCTCCTAGGTGGTGTCATCCTATAATCAATGAAATAAAACATCGCTCAAGTCAACGTGTTCATGTCATGTCCAACAATAGGTTCCTAAGTATAAAATCATCCCCTCTTTTTTTTTTTTTTTTGAAAGTTGCGTAAGTGTGCACTATGCCATTTCAATTTTTTTTTCAAACTATTTTTCTTTGAACTTTTACATTTGAATTTTTTTCAATTGAAAATTATAAATACTTGAATGCATAGAAAATAGACTTTAAAGGAAATATTACTTTTATTCATAAACTTTATAATTGTTAAGTTGATCCAAGTTTTGTCTCGCTCGTGAGAATAAAATAATAAACGAGAAATAAACAATATACTAGAATTGCACAACGTCCATCTTATTCATGCATAACTATCTATTCTAAGTCAAGAATAACTATATCCATCCATGTCATCATAGTCTTCCTCAAGGTCCTCTTCCTCTTGAGTTCTAGCGGTGAATCCATCCACTTGCCATATAGTATGGCAAGTAAATGCCCTATAATTGATCTTAAGCTCGTTCTCAAACTCATCTTATTTCAATATATCAACATACAACTTCTATGCTTCTAATCTCCACTCAGAGTCGGGACTCAATCACCCTCCTAGTAGCTTGGAATTCACTAAGAGCCCCAATAACATCTTTAACTTTATACCATTTATGATTCATTCTTACGATGTACGTCCATATACCCTCACCTTCTTCCCATTCACAGTTCAGATATCTCTCCATGTCGATTTCTACAGGGTATCCCTTCTAGCTATTGGTGTTCTTCCTAATAGTTAACCTCATTCTCTTCATCTGTTAATTATGGGATACTTAGTGTTTTATTCATTTAAATGAAAACAATCTCGTATCAAATATCAATATGACTCGTAATCATAGCATGTGTGAGTATAGTGAACATGAAATTAACAATGTACATGATAATACCTTTTCTCTTCAGAGTCGGCGTGGCATGAGGCGGTGGATAAGTTGACTTCTTTACTGTTACTATTTTATTTGAAAGTAGTCATCTTCATAAAAATCAAGACCCATTTTTTTTAAACAATTTAGCAAGTCTATAGGAAAGATAGACGGGAAATCCACGAAATGAAAACATGACACTTTCTTTCATCGAATAGGATCTACTACTTGTATTTGTTATGGATGATTAACCAATTCCAACAAAAATGGGAAGCATAGTGAACTCGGATTAGTGCCTGGGTCTCGAGTACATGAAAGCTGTTTAGACGGAAGATTACTTATGCCAACCAGGTTTTATTATATTTTTAACTAGATTACAAGGAAAGGAATTCGATACCACTTTGTAACATCCCAATTTCATAAAAATATACAATTTGCAATTTTATAAAGTGCTTAAAAATAAGTCAAAGCTTGAAAACGCATTGAAATATTACTACGACTTATCCATAAATACGAAATACTCATGAAAATCGAAAAATTTAAAAATAAAAAACCCAAAAATATTTTTAATCATTAAATTCAAAATGAAGGGTCCTTTAAATTTCTTGATCGACTTCCACCGTCTCTTTTAGCACGCTCAAATTGATAGGGAATAAACATTGGGTGAGCATTCAACAGCCCAATTGGGACGCAATGTCTAAATTAAATAAGCATAATATTACCGTGAAGCCCTCTATTTTTCGAGCGTGTATTTATTTTTACTTATCGCCTATGTATATTCTTGACTACTTTATCGACTTTCAAGCATAATATTTTTCGGATTTTAATTTCATTTTTATTTTATTTGATCAATTACTTGTGATTAATGATCATTTATTATTTCTATTTCACATTTAATGATCACTTGATTGATCATTATTATTATTTGTGTATTTATTAGACACCTTAGAATTTTAAGAGACCATTTTTTTAGAGACTTATACTCTATAGAATTAAGAAATAGATTTAGAATAAGTGATCATGAGACTTATAAGTGATCAAGGAAATCACTATTTATTTTGGAGATTGATATTATTCACCTATTATCATCAATTTTGGGACAAAAAGAAATATATGGATACCACATAGATCTACTAAGTGGACGGCCATGATGCTTTTGGTGTACAAATATCTATCAACTCTTGTACACATACACCTTATATTATATCTCTTGTGTATAATTATTCCATTTTACAAGCCTTATACACAAATTAATACACAAAAATCCTACACCACAATTTTTAAGCATTTTTCTCCCAACTCTTCCCACATTTCCCCACAAATTCCCAACATTCCCCTCAAACTCCACCCAATATCCCACTCACCCATACTTACCCATACTTTGACCACCCATTTGTCTCCATGCAAGAGATACAACACAAGACATGAAATTTTTCTCTCCCCCTCCCTATAGTACACGGCCATTAGGCCTTTTGGTGCAAAATTTCATCTCATTTTTCACACAACACATTCATTCAAGTCTTGCATTTTCTCCTCCTCTCTAGAATTCTCCTACTTCTCTCTACTTTTATTCTTCTTCTTCACTTAAACACTTAGCAAAATACAAGAAAATTTCCTTCCTACTACTCCAAAATTACTAACACTCCTACTACTACAAGATAAGAAATTTATTCTTCAATCCATTCTTGATATCTTATAGCTCATTCTCTTCACTTCTTAACTTAAGTTTAAATTTTATTTTGAGGTATACTTAGAGACTATTTGAAGATATTCAAGCCTTGATATCATCTTGACAAGACCTCAAGAATTTGTGAAGAAATTGGACTGTTAGGTAAGACTTGGGTTTTAGCAAATCTTTCTTCTTCTTTTCAAAATTTTGACACTCTATTCTCATTTTTTAGAAATAGGGGCTGACCTTGGAAGAACTCTTTGAGGGTGAGCAAGACTTCCAACTTTGAAGCTTCTACTTGACTCATTTTGCCCACTACACAAGGTAAGTGTAGTATTTGTCATCTTCTTCACCTTCTTTTTTTTTTTATTCAAGCCTCCATTTTTTTAACTCTTTTTTTTTTATATTCATGACTTATGGGCTGACCTAAGTGAGTTCATACTCAAAGTTGTGATTTTTCCTTATTTTACCAACACAATTCAATTTAGAAGGTGGGTGGATAAATCTTTCACTTCCTAGGAGTTTTCTTTAAAATGCATGTAGTCTTATTTTATTTTTTTGGTAAGCTTGATATATATATATATATATATATATATATATATATATAATGTATTGCATGTTCATCTCAAGTGTTAAATTCCAAAATTCTCAAGTGTTGCTCAAAAATGCTATTTATTGCAATTTAGGTGCATGCATGTACAATTTATTGCTTTATTTGATAAATTCTTGGATGAGATGTATATGCATGTTCATGAACCTTGTTATTCATGTATTATTTGCCTTATAACCTGGAAAAGTCAAGCTTAATTGATTAAATTTGAATTTTTGGACTTAAAATGCAAAATTGGCAAATTGGTGGACTTAATTGCAAGAAAATAAAACTTAAGGGACCCCTCTGTAATTTTTGAATTTTGGGACTGTACTCAGTTTCAAAAATGATATTTGGACATTTTGATAAAGTTTTAAAAGTTTGGAGATAAATAAAATCAACCCTTGAAAGCCCAAGGACTAGTTTGTAAAATTTTAGAAGTTTAAGGGCTAAATTACAAAATTCAAAAATGTACCAGCCCTACTCTTAAAATTTCAAAAATTTAATTTTTAAGGGACTGGAAATTACATATTTTAAAGGTATTCCAAAAAATCCAAGTGTTTTGAGCTTGGAAAGTAATTTTACAAAAATGAGGGACCAGGACGTAAAAGACTAAACTTAAGGACCAAAATGCAATTTCCAGGACTTATACAGTCCATGTACCTGGAAATACACTTTTAACTCTAACCTTATGATATTTTGAACACAAAGTTCAAATTTCATAAGAATTGGACCCCTAAAAAGCCTTCAAGGCATTTATTCAAAAATGGGACAAAAATAGAATTTTTAAAAGTCAAGGGACTTATACTTACCTATTTTAAAAACTGCTTTTATCCCAATAACTCACTGACCTTAGTGTCATTTTACAATTAGAATCACATTAAAAGTCCTTCCGGTTTGTGAGATCCCATTATTTTGAATTTGGGGCCCGAAATTACAATTTTAACAAATTTAGGGCCAAAATAAAAATATTATAAAACCTTGAACCCAAAACTTTAAAAATCTGAATCTCTGAAAATTTTGGAGAATTTAGGAACTGACCTTATAATTTTTCGAGGTCGAGACAAAGACTTATTCAATATTAAACCCCAAAAAGACTAGTTTTTACAAAACGGGGCTAGTTGTAAAATTTTCTTTTAACAAGGACCTTAACTTAATTATTTCTTTTAATATAGCCCTCGAACCTCTGACTTATAATTATTATTTATAATATTTTATTTTCTTAAAAATTCCTAGACTTATCGGATCGCCGTGACCGATTAATACGCGTTCGTGGGGCGACTTCATCGCCTTGCGATTCCGAATTTACAATGGGTCTTATATTCCACCTAATTCTTCTAATCATCGAAGATTATTTATCCTCCCGATAGTTATCTTCATCCAAATTACTCTACCAATGCCATCAATGCCACGTGCAATTTTCATAAACTTTCTTGAACTGCTTCTCTGAATCAATTTACTCGACTTCCTGGTTGACATCGTGTACTTATGATTATATTCCTGCCTGAGTCAACTTAGTGTGTCGAGCTCACAGTTGGAATGGATACAAGATAGAATGGGCGGCTCGGCCGCTATTCCACTCTCGCCCCATCGTTCTAATCCCGCAACTGAGGAACAGAGTTTGTCCAAGGGAAGCGGGTCGTAGTACTTTAGGTATAATCATGATTATGCCAATCCCGGCCTAGCTAGCTCTATTATGGATTTGTCTTTGCCTATGGAGCGATAAGGTGACAAGCCGTTGACCATCTTGCTCGGGAGTTACAAGGAAGAACGAAGAAATAGCATCGATCCACACGATTCTTGAGTTACTCGGACCCGTTTACTTTTGTTGGCGCTACAAAAATCCTGACGCAAATCAAGTTACTTGTCTTGCTTGAATCACATAGTGCATGTATGATCTCGAACATTTTTATTAATACTTTGTATAGGTATATTATTTTAAGTATATATCATGAGGCTTGTGAACCGTGTGTGAACCCCGCATCATGACTCACGCATTTTTCATACAACAGCTTTTTTCTTGCATTTATATATATATATCACCACACTCGCACACGTTCACCCCATCCACCGAGAATTTTTGTCTCATCCCCTCCTATTATATTGTCTTTCCTCGAAGATGTAACCCAAGGGCGCATGACCCATTTTCACATTAAGTTGTTATGTTTAGATGTGTGCTTGGTGAGATTTGGATTATTGCTGGACTGTAAGATGTAATTTGGATATTACTGTTAGGTTGTAATTTGTACTCGTACTTGTATTTTATTTCCGCTGCTATTTGACTCTGTTTCATTTGGGATTTTGTTGATATTTGTCTAGACTGTTTGGTTTATTGTGTTTAAGTTGTGGATCGTCGTCGCATCCCGTCTGGGGCGTGACAGTTAAAGTGGTATCAGAGTTCGGCTAGTAAGATGGAAACTTACGCCGAGCTGACCCAGGATAGAACCCTCGGTCTGTGTTGGGTAGTACCGCGACTTAACTAATTATGCTTGAAACCGATTTCAAAAGGGCATAGATCCATATCATTAATGTTTAGACTGACTTAACTAATTAAGCTTGAAATCTGCGGCTAGGGATTGATGGAAATCAAGACTGAGAAGAAAAATAGGTCAAGGATGAATGGCGAACACGGGAGAACTTTTTGGCCGAGTTTAATGAGCAATACATTCCACGGTGGTGAGGGAAGCGCGAAGGGACGAGTTCCATAGGTTGAGACAAAGGAACATGTCGGTGGCTCAAGACGAATCATAATTTCACCGATTGTCCAAATATGCTCTCGGGACAATCAAGACAGAGAGAAGACAAATTGTACAAGTTTATGAGAGGATCTGAAACTCGAACTTAAACAACTTGATCATTGTTGAATTGGCAACATACTCGGCCACGATGAAGGCACTCTCCGCATTGAATCGGGATGAACCGCATTGGACAGATCCAAACGAGCAGGGGACAAAAAGGTGAAAGGGTGGAAGGCGCGGACGCCGTGAAAAGCACGGATTTGACGCGTGCTTAATTACACGGTCGTGTTTGGAACCGTTATCGCGAACACGGCCTGGCCGCGCTTCTTGGCATGGCCATTTCGCTATGGGGATTCGTGGGAAACACGGGCAAAGAGTGTTTTGGTACTCGGCCGTGTTCGAAACTTCTTCACGAACACGGCCTCGCCGCGTCTTTCGGCACGGCCGTGTTGCCGAACCGGGTTGACGTGTGAAACACGGTCTGGCCGTGTTCCCAGTGCACGCCGTGCTTTTTCCGGATTTTTCAATTAGTCATTTTTCGTTTCCTTTTTTGTTTTGAGTTATTTCCTAGTAGGTTTAGGGTTTTGGATCCGTTATAAGGGTGAACACTTATTGTTTTTCATTCGATTATCAATACAATTATTCTTTTACTCCCTAAATTGAGTGTTTCTCCAAGTGATTCAAGATCTACGTTCTTGTGGAAATTATCGACTTATCGTGCAATAATCCATAATTGCTTGTGGCATCTTCGCATACCGATGTTCTTGCTTTGCTAAACAACGGGTCGAGGTTTCCACCAATTTAACCGAACTAGTGAAGATCTTGGGTTAACAATATATTATTGTTGGGTCGTATGCATAATTGTTGCTACGGTTCACATCGTTGGTAATTAGAGCCATCTAACAAGGTTAAGTCTATCCTTGTTCTTTAATTATTGTTATTTTTCAGATTTCCTCACAAACCCTAGTTCTTAAAGTGTACACACCAAAAAAAAACAAATCAAATTGCACAGAAAATCAGCGGGTAAAGAATCGTAAATCGCATGCAAAAAAAAAAAAATCCAAAAATTCGGAAAATTCAGAATTATAAACCCTAGTCTTCAAATTCATCTTATTACGATCCGTTGTTGGCTTGGTAATTTTCTTGGTGTGTTGAGGTGTACTTGCGACTGTCTGATTGGTTTATAATCGTGACAAGTGCGGGTACTTGGAGATTGTGAGTTGAGTGATAGACGAGCGTATACACGTGAGAGAGTGATTTAAACATGACCGAAGAAACCCGACAACCAGCAGATTTGGGTAACAAGTTGGATATGGAGGCAATTGCAAACATGGTAAAGAAAATAATGTTTGAGACGTACGGGGATCCCAGAGAGGCGCCGCGAATCGAGGAGCCTGCTACTAGGGTGCGGAAGCCTACGAGGTTCGAGTTAGAGGAGTGGGCAGATGAGATTGATGATTTTGATTCTGAAAGGGAGCAAAATTACAATCCGGGTAGAGGTCGGCGCAGAAATAGGGGTGATAAGGGACGTGAGGATGGCAATTTGAGTAACATCAAAATGCAAATCCCCTTGTTTAGATCGAGTTAATAATTTTATACTTGGAGATTCCATAGTAATAGTTGTCTTGACTTAGTTGACTGGCTTTATTTATTCTTCTCTATCCTTCCATTTATATTCATCTGACCACCTTAGATGTGTTTTGACCAGGATGGAGCCGAGCCGCCGACCGAGGGTTGGTATTCGAGGGCTGGCCGAGTGAGATTACTACAAGGGGCTGAAAACACATTGGCACCAGGAGTTAATTCGGGACAACTCCGAGTTGATAGGGGAGCGCCACCGTGTCCGGGAATTAGAGCACCTCCTGGCGAAGAGCCAAGTGGAGAAGAACAACTTGACACTTCTAGCCAAATACCGCGAGTGCACTATTTGCACTCGCGAAGACCGATCCGGTGATTCAGAGTGCCAGACAACACACGTGAGAAGATGAAGCGCTAGCGGTGGCGGTCTGCAAACGGGAGATGGATGCCCACATGACCGGGGAGACGAACGATCGCCTCGAGGAAACCATCATGAAGCGAGATGACCATTATCGAGGACCTCACCCAAGCTTTGACTCGGCGAGACGCCACTTTGGAAGCTACTTTGGCAGCTAATGTACAACACTGCTGCCGCCAAGGTGGAGCCGAAGCCGACCCCGAGGCTAACAATGAAGAGGATCGAGGAGGATCCAGCAGAGGCAGAGGAGCTTGAAGAGGTGCATGATTCCGCCCCACTTGCTGTTGCACCAGCACCCGACGGGTGGCTCAAATTTGTTGACTGGCCAGACGCCGAGGAATGGCACGAACCTGAACAGGTCCAGGTCGTTAATGTTGAGGACGCAGCTTGATGATGTTGTGAGTGCGATTCTACGAGTAGATAGGATTTGATTCCTTGTATTGTACTCGTTGTTGTACTAGATGCTTTATTTTCAGATTCTGTTGTATTTCTGGATTTCCTTGTACTGTTATTGTATGATCTTCCATTTTGTGTACTCCATATTTTATATTAATGTATATGCCTTTATCCTCATTATTGATTCTGTGTCTTGCGTATTGTTATTGCTTTTGGCATGCTATGACTTGTTTTACTTTCGAGCATTTAATGGATTCGTTTATGTTAGGATTGCAACTAACACTTCAAGATACAGAATGGCAGAACATAGAGGATGTGGTAGACCCCGCCGAATTCCCCGCGAGGACACTGATGTCCCTAGGGAACGTATACCTTCACCGAAATTACCACCACCCCCTCTCCCGACTGTGGGAGAGAATTTGACTGCACAAGCTCTGCAACATATATTGGTCTTTATGAGGCAACAAGCAGTGCCCAATCAACGGGCGCCAGAACCCGCCCGAGAGGCGAATGATAGAGTTTTGGAGCGCTTTGTATGGTTTGATCCACCGGCTTTCTTGGGACAGATGATATAAAGGCAGAAGACTGGATTGAGAAGTTGGAGAACATATTCAATGCTCTTCAATACTCCGACGAGCAGAAAGTGACACTTGCTCTGTTTCGATTGGAATCTGCGGCTAGTGATTGATGGAAATCAGTAGAGAGAAAATGGGTCCAGGACAGAATGGCCAGAACCTGGGAGAACTTTTTGGCCGAGTTCAATTAGCAATACATTCCACAGGTGGTGAGGGAAGCGCGAAGGGATGAGTTCCATAGGTTGAGACAAGGGAACATGTCGGTGGCTCAAGACGAATCATAATTTCACCGATTGTCCAAATATGCTCTCGGGACAATCAAGACAGAGGAAGACAAATTGTACAAGTTTATGAGAGGATTGAAGCGGAACTTGAAACAACTTCCTCGATCGTTGAATTGGCAACATACTCAGCCCGATGAAGGCGACTCTCCGCATTGAATCAGATCGAACCGCATTGGGGCCAGATCCAAACGAAAGCGGGGACAAAAAGGTCGAAAGGGTGGAAGGCGCGACGCCGTGAAAAGCACGGATCGGCGTGCTTAATTACACGGCCGTGTTTGGAACCGTTGTCGCGAACACGGCCTGGTCATGCTTCTTGGGACGACCATTTCGTTGCGTGGGATTCGTGGGAAACACGGCTTGGCACTCGGCCGTGTTCGAAACTTCTTCACGAACACGGCCTCGCCCATCTTCTCGCACGGCCGTGTTGTTTGGAATCCGGGTTGACGTGTGAAACACGGCCGGCGTGTTCTCGTGCACGATTGTGCTTTTTCCTGGATTTTTCACTTAGTCTGTTCTCGTTTCCTTTTTGGTTTTCAGTTATTTCCTAGTAGGTTTAGGGTTTTGGATCCGTTATAAGGGTGAACACTTATTGTTTTTCATTCGATTATCAATACAATTATTCTTTTACTCCCTAAATTGAGTGTTTCTCCAAGTGATTCAAGATCTACGTTCTTGTGGAAATTATCGACTTATCGGCAATAATCCATAATTGCTTGTGGCATCTTCGCATACCGATGTTCTTGCTTTGCTAAACAACGGGTCGAGGTTTCCACCAATTTAACCGAACTAGTGAAAATCTTGGGTTAACAATATATTATTATTGGGTCGTATGCACAATTGTTGCTACGGTTCACATCGAGCTTGGTAATCGAGCCATCTAACAAGGTTAAGTCTATCCTTGTTCTTTAATTATTGTTATTTTTCGATTTCCTCACAAACCCTAGTTCTTAAAGGGTACACACCAAAAACAAATCAAATCAAATTGCAGAAAATCGGCGGGTAAAGAATCGTGAAAGCTGCAAAAAAAAAAAAAATCCGAAAATTCTGGAAAATTCGGAATTATAAACCTTAGTCTTCAAATTCATCTTATTACGATCCGTTTTTGGCTTGGTAATTTTCTTGGTGTGTTGAGGCGTTTGCGATTGTCCGATTGGTTTATAATCGTGACAAGTGTGGGTACTTGGAGATTGTGAGTTGAGTGATACACGAGCGTATACACGTGAATGAGTGATTTAAACATGACCGAAGAAACCCGACAACCAACGATGATTTGGGTAACAAGTTGGATATGGAGGCAATTGCAAACATGGTAAAGAAAATAATGTTTGAGACGCACGGGGATCCCAGAGCCGCCCGAATCGAGGAGCCTGCTACTAGGGTGCGGAGGCCTACGAGGTTCGAGTTAGAGGAGTGGGCGGATGAGATTGATGATTTTGATTCGAAAGGGAGCAAAATTACAATTTGGGTAGAGGTCGACGCGGAAATAGGGGTGATAGGGGACGTGAGGATGGCAATTTGAGTAACATCAAAATGCAAATCCCCTTGTTCCAGGGAAAGAGTGATTCGGATGCATATTTGGATTGGGAGTGGAAGATCGAGAATGTGTTCGATTGCAAAAATTATTCTCGAGTTGAAAAATGTGAAATTGGCATCAACAGAATTTTCGGATTATGCAAGTATTTGGTGGGATAAATTAATGGTCTCAAGTAGGAGAAGCGGTGAGCGGCCCATTTTTACATGGGAGGAGATGAGGAGTTTGATGCGACGTCGTTTTATAGATTGCGAGAGGTTGACTCGGGGGTCGAAGAGTGTAGAGGATTATCACAAGGAGATGGAGATGCCGATGGCAAGGGCCAATATCGAGCAGGATCGGGAGGTTACTATGGCCAGGTTTATCGCGGGTTTGAATACTCCTATAGCGGATGCCGTCGACCTACATCCTGTGTTGATCTTGAGCATATGGTTCACATAGCGGTGAAAGTTGAGCAACATCTCAAGAGGAGGGGTTTCAACCGACAAGCACTCGAGTTCGACTCCAATGCATGGAAATCAAACACCAACAAAAAGGAGAAACATAATTCAATGGCGGCGGACCAAAGGGGGAAGGCGACCAAGCCTAAACCCGCAGTAAATTGAACCCTTTTTTCGCTTGAACGAGGGATATTAAATGTCTTAAATGTCATGGGCTTGGGCATAGAGCTAGTCAATTTCAAAATAAGAGGGTGTTCGTGGCGTGAGAATGGGGAAATGGAGTCGAAAAGTGAGGGAGAACAGGATTATAATGATATCTTTGGAGTTGGAGGATATACGGAGATTTTAGAGGCGCGAAGGGGAGGCGTTGTCCTTAGTGTTTCGGAGTCTTGAGTATTCACCTAAGACAGATGAGGGAGTCAGCGAGAAAACATCTTTCTTACAAGTCTGTTTTGTCAATGGAAAGGTGTGTAGTGTCATCATAGATGGAGGGAGTTGCACTAATGTAGCAAGTGCAAAGATGGTGGGACATGATTGGGAATACCGGCAATAAAACACCCACAACCTTATAAGTTGCGGTGGTTTATTGTAGGGAGATGCGGATAAGTAGGCGGCGAAGATAGCATTTCAAATAGGGGATATAAGGATGAGGTGTTGTGCGATGTTGTGCCGATGCGGGCGGGCCACATCTGTTGGGTTGGCCATGGCGATTTGATAGGAGAGTACAACACGACAGCGGTTACACCAACCAAGTATACTCTTGTTGATAATCAAAAATGTTTTGTACTTGTTCCCTTGACTCCAAAAGAAATTTATGAGGATCAAGTAAAATCGAGAGTTGGAGAGGCAAAAGAAAAAGAGAGTTCGGCTAGTGAGCATAAAAATCAAAATAAAGCCGAGAAAAAAGAGAGTTTGAGAGAAAACAAGAGTGAGGGTCCGACTAAGGGTAGAATTGAGATTCAAGAGATAGATGGGAAAAGGAGAGAAATATCAATAAGAGGGTGAAAAACAAAAGAGGGAGGGGGGGAACGGCCATGAGGTAAGAAAATTATAAATACTTGAATGCACAGAAAATAGACTCTAAAGGAAACATTACTTTTATTCATAAACTTCATAATTTAACAACCAAGCTTTAAAATAATAAAAGGAAAATAAACAATCTACTATAATTGGACAACGTCTAACTTATTCATTCATAACTATATATTCTAAGTCATGAATAACTCTATCCATCCATGTAGTCATCTTCTTCCTCAGGGTCGTCTTCCTCTTCAGAGTCTTCTTTCTCCTTATCTTCTTCTAGCAGCGAATCCATCCACTTGCCATATAGTATGGCAGTAAATGCCCCATAGTTGATCTTAAGCTCGTTCTCAACCTCATCATATTTCATATATCAACATACAACTTCTCTGCTTCTAATCTCCACTCAAGAGTCAGAGACTCAATCACCCTCCTAGTAGCTTGGAATTCACTAGGAGCCCCAATAACATCTTTAACTTTATACCATTCCTGATGCATTCTTACGATGTACGTCCCTATAGACTTACCTTTTTCCCATTCACAGTTCAGATATGCAAGCATAATCATTACTTCATACACACCTAGGATTTTCATGCTTTTACATTTACGTACCTTTGTGCTTGTACAATTAAGTACCTTCGTGTCATGTCATGTTTAACGTGAACATACATATAACAATCTTAAAATAGACATAAGCAGTAAACCCAACCTTCAATTCAGAAACTTCGTGAAAATAAATACGGTGTGCAAGCCTAGAATTCGGATTCCTCGCCTCCTACAATGAAATAAATTTTCTCATTAATAAACTTTTGGAGATGGGTAAAAGAAAAGAAATTCGAATTTTGAAAAATAATAGAGCTTTAGAAAAATTAGCTTGGTAGATGGCATGTTGGTAAAAATTTGGCTTGGTCAAATATCAAGGGTTTTTTAGCTTGATTCTTTTTCCTCCACCCTTTTTCTTCTCCTTTTTCCTCCTTTTCTCTTCTTCTCTGCCGCGTCTCCCCTTTCCCCCCCTTTCCCTTATCTCTCTCTTTTTTTTTTCTTTTCTTCTTATTCTTCTTCTTCACGTCCACCCTCCTTCTCTCTTCCTCTATTTTCTTCTTCTTCTTCTTCTTTTCTTCTCTGTTTCTTTCTCCTTGATTTCTATCTTTGGGTTTTGGGTTTTCGGGGTTTTGGATTTGAGAAGAGGTTGGCATGGTGGAGTCTTTGGCGGCGCGGCGGCCGCAATGAGCTCGATGGTGATGGGCGCTTGAAGAAAAAAAGGAGAGGAATATTCACCTTCTTGTTTGGTGTATGAATTTTTGTAAAGAATAACCCTAATGGTGTTTCCAATTTATAGGCCAATGGTTCAAATGATTTAAGGTAAGAATATTTCCTGGAATCTTATGTCATATATGAATGATTTTTCTTTCTTTTTGCATGTTTGATTTATTACCATTTTTAACAGAATTTTCCTTCTTTATTCGGAATACAATCTGAAAATATAACCCCAAATTAGAAAATTAGGGTTTGAATTCTAAATGATCCCCAAAATTTGGTTATAGTCAAACCCAAATTTAGCCCTAATTTTATCCCCAATTTAATAAGAAACCGGGTATTACAGAATAAATGAGAATCTTCGAGAAGGAATTCATCTCCTCTAAAGGAAAAGAGGAGAGACCCCAAGAGAGTCGAAAAGAAAATAGAAGACTTGTCTTTGGAATTGCATAGACAGCCAGGCCACTTTTCATTGTTTGTCCCTATCCACTAGTCAACAAGTATAAAAACGATGAGGAAAAGAATGTCTTGGACAAAGGAGAAAGTAAAGAAAGAAGGCTATGATGATCTTTGAAACTAAGACAACCAAGTGTAAAGAAGCAAAAGAGTCAGAATGCAATGAAGCTGACTACTCTTCTTACACTGAAGAAGTGGCATTAATTTGTCTCATGCCAAAGAGAAGGAAAACGACGTAGTTCTTAACTCATCTGATTCAGATGCTGATGATAGTGATCATGACACGTACACACATCATCACCCACTGATCTTTATGATTCATTAGGAAAAATGATGAAAAACATTGAACACATAACATCCTCACACAAACTCATAAATAAGGAAACAACCAACTCAAAAGCCGAAACTCACAGCTGACTGAAGAGCTGGATGTTGTAAATAGCGTAGTTGATGAGAATAAAGAGTTGAAGGCTGAGATGGATAGAGCCAAAGCAGAATGTGCTACTAAAGAAAACAGAGAGCAAGAGCTTAGAAGTGTTACTACATGACTAGGGTTGATGATAAAATATTGGATGAATTGATGATGATACAGAAAGAAATTGGAGACAAAGCAGGACTAGAATTCAATTCATTTGTAAATGGATAAACTCCTAGAGTGATCTTAGAAAAAGAATCCTCAAGCAATGGAGAAGTCCAAAAATCTAAGGCTCCATATATTGCACCCCATATCACCATATATTGCACCCAATATCACCAAAACCACACACATGCTGACATTAGATACAAAGGCAAATAAAATGAGCCAACTGAGTATACTAAGAGAATTGCTAAAAGAGAATTAAGAAAAGTTCATCAGCAGACTCCTAATAGGAAGTATTCTGTTAAATCAAAACAGAACTACCAAAAGCCTCAAAACTTTCAAAGAAAGAAAGTATATGATGGGAATGGTAGAAAATATCCAACACAAGCTGATTAGAGTCTACCCATGAAGCATCAGTAGATTCTAAAAGGAAATAAGGCACAATGGTAAATGCCTAAAAATCAACATAGGTCATTCCCTAGGCATAAAAATCAACACACTTATGCATCAAGACATTATGCACACAATGCACAACACTTTCCATATTATCACAAGAGTGCGAATGTACACATGCATACACAACATAAACACACAAAGGAGGCAGTTGTATGTAGCAAAAGCACCCAAGAAATTTGGCAAAATTCATTATGATTATGGAACTGAAATGTGGCAACTTATTAGAGTCCAACAGTTTGGCTATAAGTTGGTTGGATCACCTTATAGTGCTAACACCTTAGGACCCATACAAGTATGAATACGTAAAGTTGGATTTCTTCGATTGCAGGTTCAGGGAACAACTTAGTGCCTAAGAACCTAGTACATGGATAGTGGTTGTTCCAGACACATGATTGTAATAAGGCAATTTAACAAAATTTAATGGAAAAAAAGGAGCTAAAGTCATATTTGGAGTAAATGAAGCTCTAGGGCAAATCAAATGCAATGGTTCAATCAAAAAGAATGGCTCTGAAATCACTGATGTGTCTTATGTTGAAGGCTTAAACTTCAATCTCCTAAGTATCAATCAACTCTATGACAAAAGATACAATATTGGATTCAACATGGGAGTATGCCAAATCAAGGATCTTTGAAACAAATAAAATTATGTTATACGGGATTAAAAAGAAGAATATGTATGTGGTAGATTGATTAAGCGCCACACCAAGCACATGTCTATTGGCAAAGAGCACAACTGAAACAAGTTGGTTGTGGCACAAGAAGTTAATTCATCTAATTTTCAAGACTATCAACAAGCTTGCAAGGAATCATCAGGTTGAAGGATTACAGAATTCGGTATAAAAAAGGAAAATATTTGTGATGCTTGTCAGAAAGGAAAGAAATTCAAATCATCATTCAAAGAAAAGACAAATCCTTCATCAACAAGGATTTTGCATCTGTTGCATATGACCTATTTAGGCCAGTGGATCCAACAAGTATTAGTAGAAAGAAATGCTCCATTTCCAAAGAATAGGAGAACAACTACCCCAAGAAAGCATGTTGCACCGAAGAAGCAGATGAATCTCCCCAAGAGTCGACTGCGTGATGAACAAGATGAGTCTGCTATGAGAGCTGACTAAGAGGAGACTAAATAAATTGAAGTTCCTCTTGAAATAAGATCCAAGAGGACTCATGATAGACCTCGTGTTGATTGCTCAAGTTCCTCAGTCACCGAGAAAGAGTGGAAGAGATAGCTTCCAAGTTCATTGAAGAGACAACTGTAAAAATTATTGGCGAATCCACGTTGGAGGTAAGACCCACTAAAAGGAGAAGGCTTACCCTCCACTGTTGTTGAACCCTCACAAGGCACATCTGATTCAGTCAAAGAGCACTCTCAAGCTTATACTCATGTACAGGCAAAGATAAAAGAGTAGATACATTGAAAGCTGAGCAAAAGCAGATAACGATTTGATCTCGAAATGATGATTGAAGAGGAATGGCTTCTCAAATTTTTAGGTGATGCTTCAGTTTCTCATGCTCTTGATGGCAGTTATACAACAAGGGTGTTGTATAAGAAGAATAGGGAAGAGAAAGAATTGGCCTTGGATAATGGAAAGGCCTTAGAAGGAACACATATTTGTATGTTTGAAACTGCTGCAGATGTTCTATCAGAAGTTGATGAGGAGAAATTGGAAGAAGTCGAAGGTGTTGAGCTGCAACAATCCGTTAGAGAGTCTAGGAGCTAGCTGAGCAAAGATAGCTAACTGGCTAGGGGAACCTTCATCCCCTACTCATATCATTGGAAATGTGATGAGGGAAACAACTGCCCTCTCATCACCAACTCACTCTTACTCACCTATCACCAATCTAAATCAAGGTGAGCCCACGGGTGAGACTGTGGAGAAAGAGCTACAGTATGAAAATGTTGAAAAAGAGGCTGAGCCCTAACTTGGAGATGAAGCTGGAAATATGGAAACTGGGAAACCCAGTTGAGCCATCCCAGAAGACTGGTGTTGAGATAACAGAGGTTGAAACAATTGTTTGAAGTGAAGCTCTAGAAGAAGTTAGTGAAAATGATGTTGTGATATTAGAGACCAATGATGTTCCAATGGTTGAAACTATTGAAACCGAGACACAAGTTGAAATTTTGGTGGATGCTACAACGTTTGAGACTGCTGTGAGCAAAGATGTTGAATTCGATTGAGGGTGATGTGGTTCTTGATATTGTTCAAGACCCAACAACGGTTGATAGTGTTGTAGCGAATGTTGCTCAAGACCCAACGACGGTTGGGACTATTGCAGGGAATATAGACATTGGTGAAGAGTCAATTGAGCTGACAGTAGATTCAATGCAGATAAATGAAACAACTAACTCGCCCATAAATAAAGAACAATACAAGAATAGGGCTATCTAACAAATTTGTACTGCGATATTCCAACATAGTCTTCATTGAGGAGATGTATGATGCCCACCAGAGGACGGTCCCACCAAGTAGAAGAATCATGAAGCTTACTTAAACAATCCAACACTCTGTTACCCTCCCGAAAAATATGAGACACCGCAAACTCCATCTGGGAAAGAATATACATAATGTATCGCCATTGTCCAAGAAATCGCCAAAGTCGACTTGTGCTTGAATAAATCAACTACATAAGTCGAATCGGACTCCAACCACAGTTTATGCCATCCCTTGTTAAAAATAATATAGATAGTTTCATGGCAGCCGAAAGCTCAGCCTCAAATGCATATCCAATGCCATAGTGCTCAACAAAGCATCCCCGAAAAAATCCTCTGTGCATACGGAAAACCCCCTCCGTAGTGCAAGCACTTGGAGCACCCAAAGCACATCTAACCGTGTTCACTTTAATCCAACCTGGCAAAGGTAAATGCGAGTCAACCTGCACTATCTTAGGAGACTTACGCGAACGTCTCGGGACCTGTAGACACCAAAGACACAAGAGATCATGCTGGATGTTGCTCATGCAACTCTGATTAAGAATACAAGACTCAACAATTATCGCCTGAAGCTGGACCAGGGCCGTCTCCACTAATAATATCTTTTCATTAAAGATAACATCATTCCTGATATGCTATATAAGCCAAGTACATGAAATCATGGCAGCCCTCCATAAGAAAACAAGTTGATCACTTAGACGAACATGCATAGCCTGCACCAAATGCTCATTAAAGCTATGAAAAGCATGAAAATTGATCTCGAAGGACTGAAAAATCCAAGACCAAAGGGCCCCTGCAAAATCACACGAGACAAAGAGACGGCCAATAGAATCAGAGCAAGAATAGCATAAACAACATGCCAAAGGTCCAATAACCCGCAAAGTCTGAGGGTATCCAGAACAACTAGACGATGATGAATAGCCTGCCAAATAGAAATGGAACGACGCTCGGGAATGTGCAAAGACCAAATCCAGTTGCCCCATCCAACGGTTGGTAGAGATGGCAGAAAGTGGGAATATGCGGCTTTAGAGGAAACATCCCCATCCAATGAGTGCGGCCATATGCATTTGTCAGTCGAATTAGGCATGCATCATAGGGAAACGAACAGTGTCTCTAATGATGTCCATATACTTCTCCACAAAAGATGATGATGATGTTGTCATTGAAAAAGAAGTTTGAAATACTGTCACGAAATCGATGATGATGCTCATGAGGAATCCAAATCCTGTCAGCAATGTAGTAGCCTAACCAGATATCCAACCAGAACAACACATGTGAATCATATCATGGGATCCATCTAGTGTTTGCCATACAATCTTCGATTACCTATCGAATCCCAGCCCAGATAGAAGATGGCAGAAAAAAAAGGACGAATGGACCCATCAGCCAGGAAAAACCATCTACGATCGATGCTGAAGATCACAGAATCAGAGTTAAGAACTTTCCATCCCATCTTCATCAAGAAAGCATTATTTGTTGTAATAATGGAGTAAACCCCGATACCACCCTCGTTCTATGTCATGCAACATTTCTCCCGATTAACCACCGTCGAACCCTTCAACGAGTGTCACCAGATTCAAATAAAGTTACGCATAGCCTTTTACATATCCTTAAGTGTGATGCCCGGGCCGAAAAGGCGGGAGTGAAAGTTGCAAGAAGGAACGGACAAGGAGCGGCTCTTTTCTAGGCGGAGAGGACATGAATGAACCGATCCCACACCCGAAGAGGAGATTCTCGAGCGTGTAGGTATGAGACTATACTGATTGAGGAGAGCTTAAAAGATTTGATATGTACTACTCATATCAACAAGATGCATCTTCTTTTTCTGGTGCTCATCATGTAAAAACTCCGAAGTTAAGCGTGCTTGGCCCGGAGTAATAACATGATGGGTGACCCCCGGGAAGCCGCTCTCGTGGTGCGCGTGAGTGAGGACAAAGCTCATTTGGAAAGATTCGTGTTGGTTTGTGGGGACGATCGTCGACGGAAGGCGGGCCATTACATTAAGCATGGAAGTCGGCCACTTGTAGATGAGCATACTATGCACGAGAGAGCGGTGATAACGGAATTAACAGACAGATGCGCCCGGACATAGATAGGAAGGTCCTTTTACGCTTGAATTTCAACAAAATCTTATCAAAATGTGATCGCAACCTTGGTTGGCTGGGCGCCCCTTTGAAAATGGGAACACCAGGTATGTAGTAGGAAGACTACCTATGTTATTCCCCATAAGCCGCTAAATCCGTCCCCGAATGTAAAGAGAAATCCCATTACCAACAAATATCTTGGACTTAGGTGGATTAAAAACCTGCCTAGAAATGGAGGCATACTGGCCGAGAATCCGATACACCTGCCGAGCGTCAGCTGTATTTCCTTTGTAAATAAGCACAATATCATCAGCATAAAGAATACTCGAAGGAAAAATATACTGATGGGGCACCACAAAAGGGGTAATAATTTGCTCTGATACGGAATATGCAATGGCACAACCCAACACCTCTTCATCAATGCAGAAAAGTATGGGGGATAATGGGTGTCCGGTTGTGCATTCAAAGTACCCAATAGGTGTCCCATTAAGAAGAATCGAAATCCTAGAAGAATAAAGAATAATTGAAATCCACGAGATGAAAATATCAGTAAAACCAAACCGACGAAGAACATAAAACAAGAAATCCCTGCTCCGAGTGTCGAAAGCTTTCCTTATGTCAATTTTGAGGATCACATTGCTTTCCCAGCGGTTCTGTAGAATATTAAAGCCTTCTGAAAGCATCACAATGCAATCATGAATATGTCTGCCAGGAATGAAACCAAACTGGGTGGGGGAAAGAATCCTACCAATGATAGTACCAAACCTATTGGCCAAAATCTTAGTTATAACCCTAAAAAGGAAGTTACCCATGACAATAGGTCAGAAATTCTCAATAGCCATGGCATCTGTGGTCTTAGGGATTAAGACCATAAAAATGGAATTAAAACCCGGAGGCAACAGACTCGACACGAAGAAGTGATGGACCGCATCAGTAACATTATTGATGATAATATCCCAACAGCTCTGAGAAAAGACCCGATTAAAACCGTCAGGCCTCAGAGAACTATCAAAACCCAATTTAAAGATAGCATTACGGATTTCCAAGACAGTAGGGACCGAAGTAAGAACATGATTGTCTGAATCCAAAATGACTAGAGAAATAAAATGATCAATAAGAGAGAGATCCACATTGCTGATGGGAGGAGCTGCAAATAGGTCCTTATAAAAATTAATTGTATGAGAACCTATAACAGTTGGATCACGAGAAATATTACAATCAATAAGCAAATTATGAATGCCTGAACGAAGAGTGCGCATCTTGCAACAACAATGAAAAAAAGAAGTATTTATATCCCCATCCTTAAGCAAGGTCGCCCGAGATTTTTGCCGAAGAAACTCTGCCCGAGACGCCAAAGAGTGAAGAAGCGCATTCTGGGCGTCCAACTCTTTCTGTCTCAGATCCCCTGAATAACCTAAAGTTTTAATATCCGACTGAATTTGCTGAACAATTTGAACCTAATAATCCACGGAATGATTCACGTCACCGAAAACCTCTTTGTTCCAAACTTTTAGGGCCATACGAACACGTTTAAGCTTAACCATCATATGAGTGATAGGGTTGTGAACAAGACAAAAAACCTCCCAAGAAGCGCGAACCAAATCCAAAAAACCCAAATGTTTCACCCACATATTCTGAAATCTGAAAGGAGAAGGTCCTCTTTGCGTCTGAATGTAACAAGAGACCAAAATTGGATGGTGATCCGAAGAAATCCGAGGAAGGACTATTGCTTCCACTCTTTTCCATAGGGAGGAGAAGCCAATGGTCGCAATAGCCATGTCCAATCTAGCCTGGTTAGACGTGTTGGAGTACGAGTCGAACACCAAGTAAAGAATGTACCGACAGTGTGAATTGAGACTAAATCCCCACTATCCATGAAACTGCGAAAATCCTAGCAAGCAGACTGGGAAACGCTACTACTGCCAAGCCGCTCATGGCTTCCCAGAATAGCATTAAAATCTCCCAACACCATAAAATTAATCAGGCTAAGAGCAAGTAAATCCTGCCACAACTGACGGCAGATCAAATAATCACAATGAGCATGCACAAACCCACATGAAAGACAATACGAGACACTTCCACCTGCCGAACAATACACTAATTTGACAAATAAACCTGTTATAGAATACTGACATCCGAACGCCAAAAAACCCAAATATCCTATTTACCAGTAGCCCGAAAATTCTGAGTGACAAAGTCTAAACCCAACGAATGCCAAAAGAAATCTGGAACAACACCCAAATCCACTTTGGGTTCCGCAATAGCCACGAGGGAAGGATTATGACACCTACACAAATCCCTAAGAACATAGCGCGAAGCAATATTTCCTATCCGTTGAATATTCCAGAAAAGACAATTCATTTAGATAAGTCTGGGGAGTTAATCCGCCATGAAGGCACGTAATTATTAACCTCATAAATATTATTAACATCGTCCCTAGACTGCTCTGGGGCCAAAGATGCATCCTCCAAATAGTCCCCCCATTTTTCTTTAACAGCCAACTGGAGTGTCAGAGGACCATCCGACTCCTTAGTAATATTAATTTTATGAAGCGGAGCAAAGGTCCCCATTCAATATCTGATAACAGACGTTGTTTAGTGGAATCAAGAGATTTTTTCCGAATAGCCCGGCACAAGTGTCAAATAGGTTTTTCTAATTGATATTAGACCGTATGAGGCTGTTTACAAATATCCAAAAAAGAGGGCAGATCAATAGAGTTCGAATCCATAATACCTTCCTCGTAATCCAGAGCAGAAAAAGAGTTACCCAACGAGACCCCATTGGTTGTGGAGTCGGATCATGGGGTATAATAACAAGGGGAAGCGGAAAATCCGCCCCTCCCGAAGAGGCTGCATTATCCATTGAGTTTGCAACAGCCTTACCCTTTTCATGAGAACAATTAAGCAGATGATATTATTTACGAACCCGGGAACGATCCCGAGGAGTAGAAGTTGGACGTTTAAGATCCACTGGGGTTTGAGTCGGGATTGAAGTGGAATTGCGTCGACAAGTAGGCATCGAGTGGCCTATGATACTACACTGCGAACAAAAATCCGGAAGTATTTCATAACTCAATGAAACAAATGAGCAGTGTCCCACTCGCTCAATCATAACATAGTCTTATAAAGGTTTAGTGATAAGGGTCATTTTATGCATGTTTTATGTATATATTTGAGTAGAATTCGAGTTATTTTGTTGTTAGTTTTGTAAATTTTTGATTGTACATAGTTCATATTACTTCGAGGTGCTTTTATTGATGTAGATTGACCATTTGGGGCTAATTTTGGTGAATTTCGGACCATGGATTCATGTCAAAACATACCGGGAGTTTAAGGATGCAAAAACGCTCAAAATTCCAAGCCAAACGCGTCATTTCAGGGCTTTTTGGTCTAACACGGGCAGGGGGTGTCGGGCAACACGGCCGTGTTCACGGAACTAAAAACTCGATTTTTTCGCACAAAACAGCCTCGACACGGCCAGGCCGTGTTCCCCAACACGGTCGTGTCAGAGACACGGCCTGGCCGTGTTGGGAAGCACGACCATGTTTCCCGATTCCCTATATGATAAAACAGCATGGCCCGGCCGTTCGGGCGACACGGGCATGTCAGGGACACTTTTCTCGCAACTTTTCCATGCGAAAATTATGGAACACTCACCTACCAAGCTTTTTGACCACTTTTATACACCTTTAACAACCAATTTTGCTGCAATATGTCCTCATATTCCCTCAATCATCAATTGAGTACAAGAATTCACCAACCAACAATGAAAGTGGAGACAATTGTTTAACAAAAAGATAGCATTATTGAGGTGTTCTTTCACAAAAATGATGTCTATAAAAGCCAAGAGTTTGAGTTGGGAAGATATTCCATTCATTATTGATTCAATTCCTAAATCTCTTAGGAATTACTCATTGTATTCAGCACTTTAAGTAGAATTGGAATCAAAGGGTCTTGGAGGAGTAAGCTTGTAGCAACATTGGAGAAGAAGGCTTGGAGCAACATCATCAATCAAGAAAGAAGTCAATTGAGATTTTGAGAAAGATAAGTACACCATGTCTACAATACTTAAATCTTCTTGTGTAATTTATTCTTTGGTCAAAATCATGTGTAGCTAAACTCCTAGTGTTTGAATGTAATGAACTCTAGAATGGATTTGTGATTAAGGTGTGTATGTTTTTAATAAAATCTTCATATTTTGTATGATTCACTTATATTATGCTTCGTTCATTCGCATTGATATATGCGCAATATTGATTTGAAGTTTATTTTTCATCCGGGAAATCGAGAGATTCATGGTGAAATAGAACCTATATATGTGAAAAGAGTTGCATGCAATCCTAGATATAGGACGACATTAATCTTCTCGGATTAGGGGCAAACCTAATATGGGAATTCACAAATCATTATAATGTTGTCTTGGGGGTTTTAACTAGAAAGAGATTTCAGTTAATCGACTTGAGATTAGAAGTTTTTCGCCTTGAGAAAGGGTTTAACTTAAATTGGGAATTTCTACGGTCCACAAGACATGAGATTTTATTAAAAGAGGTTGGTTTTTGCTTAAGGGCTTACGGTTGTATTTTTAACTTGTCAAATCACAAAAACATTCTAGAGGGATTTACGTTCAAACACATTTCTATCTCTTGATTTCTTATTTTACAAATCTTCATTCATTTTTACAATTTATAATTTGTTTTCCTTTTTCATCAAACAAAAACTTTGAAAGTCAAATGTTTTGATCGTTTCATCAAACCCGATTCTCCTACTCCTCAAAGCGTGTTTGAGTCCATAAATGGATCTTTGGATTTTGCGAACCTTTTGCTTGCTCCCACTTTGGATATAAAGCCCTCTAGCTTCTTCAAATAGATCTTTTCCTTAATGTTCTATTAAGAAAAGTAGTATTCACATTCGTCATAATCATAATATGTTGATATGGCCATCAAGATCCAAATGGATTTAAGCATCTCTCTTGGTGAGAAAGTTTCCTCATAATTAACCCCTTGCTTCGAGTATAACCTTTTTCATCCAAACATGCTTTCTAGGTTGGTACCTCTCCTTCTACTCCAAGATTCCGCTATTACACCCATTTGCGGCCCTACGGGAATAGTTCCTTGTGATGGGTTCACCAAGCTCCATACCTTGTTGTTGTACCGGAGTCCATTTGATCAGACGCTTCTCGCCATTTTTCGAGTCAATCTCCAACATTGCCTCTACATAGCTTTTTTCATTCATTATCCAAGGAGAGTCCCTCTTGTTTGTTCTCTAACAAAGGTTCACCTCTTAGGCTCCCTTGAAACCCGATAGATTTTCGAAGAGGTTATGCTTGAGATGATATATCCAAACTATAAATCTTGTGTTATTTATGACAACATTCAGGAGATTTTGTGGTTCTTGAACATCTTCAAGTTCCATGACTCTGCCATTCCTTTCAGAGAGAAACTCATCTTCAAGGAAAATTGCATTCCTCTAAATAAACACCTTTTATTTCGAAGAGTCATAGAAATACTATATGATTGGCTCTCTAGGATACCCCATGAATTTATATAAGATGGATCTCATATCCATCTTATCTCCCACTTGTTGTTTCACATAAGCAACACACCTCCATACCCTAAGAATTTGTAGGAAGGTGTTTTACCACACCATATATCATATGGTACTTTGGGCATGACTTTTGATGGCACTCTATTTAATAGATATGTTGTTGTTTATAAGGCATAGCCCTATAATGAAAGTGGTAATAAAGTGAGACTCATCATCGAATGAACCATATCCAACAGGGTTCGATTCCTATGCTCCGCAACTCTGTTGAGTTGTGGAGTAGCAGGAGGAGTCCACTGTGAGAGAATCCCATTCTCTTTCAATAATCAAGAAACTCAGTGGTCAAGTATTCACCCCCTAAATCTGATCGAAATGATATAATGCTCCGACCATTTTGTTTCTCCCTTTTCGCATCTAAATTCTTTGAACTTTTCAAATGCCTAAGAAATTGACCCTCATAAGGTTCACATAACCATACCTAGAACAATCGTCGGTAAAAGTTATGATGTAGTGAGAGTTCCCTCTTGCACTAACACTTAGTTGACCACATACATCTGTATGGATCAAATCGAATATATCTTTGGCATGCTCCACTTGTCCAACAAATGGTGATTTTGTCATTTTTCTTTTGAGACATCATTTACATATTGACAACGTTTGTTCTTCCCTAAGGAGGAGCTTTTGGACCAACTTGTGAATTCTTTTCTAAGAAATATGACCTAATATAGCATGCCAAAGTGTGAGAAAACAATGATTATCTAACTTTCTTTTATTTTTGTTGAATTTGATATATGGGTTTTGGGGAGTCAAAGTATATAAACCATTCATCAAAATGAAATTTGATATAATAGAAGAACATCAGAGATAAAACAACGTCCATCCTTAAATAAAACACCATTGCCTTCTCTATCCAGAGTAGGAATGGAGATGATGTTTCTACTAATATCTGGTGCATCAAGACAATCGTTTAGAACTCAAACAAAACCATGATCAAGAGCTAATTTAACAGTTCATATGGCTAATGCAACAACTTTTGCTCCATTCCCCAGCCGCAGGACCATCTGTCCTCTAGTCTGCTCCATTCTTCTTGTGATCATTATTTGTAATCATTGCAAATGTGAGAGCACAACCTGTATCCAATACCCAAGAAGAATCATTACCTGATAAGTTAACTTCAGTAAAATAAACACCTGAACGTTTCAAGAACATAAACCCTCTTTTCAAATTAGAGGAATATCTTGAGGTTTCTCAACCAATCAAGAAAGTTAGGACCATTCAGTTTGTTTTGCTCAAGAATAGTTGCAACTAGATTTTTAGCCATTTCAGTATTAATCTACAAAAATAAATGAAGCAGAAAATTAGTAAACTTTGAGAATAATAATATTCACTTAATATAAGGTCTTTAAATATTAAATTCTCCCACTATTTTATTTATATTTCATTAACCCCAAATAGAAATCCGGAAATGCAATTTCCTAGTGTGCTTGAGGTCCAATAGAAATATTTCACAGCCTAATTTCATGAGCTATGAAATATGTCTTATGGTAGTCAACTCTTTGACAATTGTATCGCTATACAACCCTCAAATTTATTTTGCCTCACTTTTCCTTGTATACCCAAATTTTAAGACCCTATACAGTACTAAGTGTCAAAAAATTCAATCAAATCTTCGTGCTAATCGAGCATCAAAATGTTCCATGACTCATAGCCAATATAAGGACTAGTCTATTACACAAACATCACTATGTTTGGTAGAGATAACAACTTTCCAACACAAAGTCACTCCACGACCCATGGCCAGTGACCAAGTGTAGTAGCATCGTCCTGTTATCCACCTTTGATGGAAGGCATGGAATGATAGATCCAACATATCTTGTCCAATTGTTTGATATAGAATTAACATCAAAATTCTATTATTTTAAGTTTTAAAAACTTAGGGGTTTTAGTTTTTCAAGATGTCATCATAATTAAGTTACTAGGTGAGTTTTCATTTAATGCAAGATATCAATATATGAATTGCACAAGCAAAAAGTATTAAGTAAATTCTAACATGCATACTATGCAGAAGGTATTGGGATGATCATGGTCAGCCTATGCGACCCATTTGAGCCAAAAATGGGTCTGTGGTAAATCTAAGGGACAAAATAAATAGAACATTTATATCATATTTTATTAATATACCCTTACATGCATGGGCTTGGAGTCTCATATTCTATTATATTTGTAAAAATCTACCCACACAAGCGTGGGCCTTTAACTTCGAGCGACCTCAAATTTACAATAAAGGAAAATCTCATTACCTAGTCTACTCTAAATGCGAAAATTTAATGAACTTAAAAAATAGAATAAGAGGCTCGCATGCCCCAAAAATCCAAAGAAATAAAACACATTCAATCACATTGGAGATAGGCTCATGATCATCTAAATAAAACATGCTAAAACATCCATCACATGAATTTAAAACATTTAAATTGAATAAGTTTTATGTGCCGATTTAAATTTGGGATAAAAAAATTTTCTATAGGATTTGGAATTAACCATTTAATTTCAAAACTGAATAATTGAAAATTTCAAAATCTGTTAAGGTTCTCCAATAGTGGTAGATTCACCAATCAAAATTAAGCAAAAGCTTTGAATTGAAACTTTTGAAACCTTCTCAAAGATAATCCATCAAAATTTTGTTTAAATTTTGTCATATTTTAATCTATTAAAAGTGGAGCAACCTTTAACAGACTTTGCAATGGAAATAACAGATTTAAAGTCCAATCTCAAATTGAAAGCTTTATTCAGAATCAATGAACATAACGTAATTTCCCTATTTTTTTTATAGATTTACATAATACAATTCTGAATCTCGACAGATTACGAAATCATGCATATAATTACACATAAAATAAAACCCCAGGTTCTCATAGCGATTTAATGATTGCGCGAATTATACAAGTGGTAATAATCAAGGTTTCGAATTTTTACCTATAATACTTCCTTTTGAAGATGATGTAGACGGGATCCAAATTCCTCGATGCAGGATAAATTCTCGAATCACGATCTCGTAGAGGTCCACTCATTGCTCCTACAAAGATAGTCCACACAATGGATAAACCACCAACTCAACAATTTCTCTAGTAATCAAAAAATCACTTTCTTTGTTCAATCTATTATATGGAGTGAATAACAATCCTTATTTCAACTGGTGAAAATAAGAATTACTGTTATATAGAAAATCAAGAAGGATTCTAGATTTTTCTACGAAAAAGAAAGAAGAAAAAGAAGACTGTAGTGACAGAAAATGAGAACACGCAGATGTTAAGAGAAGTCGCTTGTTTCTTTTTATCTGTTGTGGTGTATTTATTCTTGTACTGGTTGTTACTAATATTTTATGATTCATCCAATATTCATAAAATGCTCCCGGGTTCGTAACCTGAAGTTAGTAAGAGAATATTGCAGGATAATATTGATTGATCCTATGTTATCTTGTCATATATGGATAACCTTTATCCGGTTTTTTACAAGAAAGTTCATCCATCTTTTCTTGTCTTTTAAATTAGCCAGA
This sequence comes from Rehmannia glutinosa, assembly GCA_016081115.2. NCBI lineage: Eukaryota > Viridiplantae > Streptophyta > Magnoliopsida > Lamiales > Orobanchaceae > Rehmannia > Rehmannia glutinosa. The sequence continues at coordinate 33,979,892 of CM071933.1, read as the reverse complement.
TTTACCTATCCTCATGGGCTTAATTAAATATTGGGTTACACTTTTAATTAAAAATATCCATCAAATAATTTCAAATTGATCTAACACATATTCAATTAATAGATCCAGTCAATTTCTTCTAGCCCAAACAAATAATCCTATTATTTATTTTGCTAAATTAAATGAACTGTTAAATTAAATTAGTCTTTTACAAATTAAGATCTTATCAATTAAATTAATTTTCACTCAAAAGACTAGATCAATTGAATTAATTTTCACTCCAAAAACTTCCAAATCTAATTAGATTCAATTATATAATCTAATTGTTTAATTAAATATTTATCTCAACTATTGAATTATATCAAGCAACAATTATTTAATTTCTATCAATTAATTGCATCCAACCTTTTCTATTATTTTGGATTGAAGAAATGATACCAACCATATTAGTGTGTGATCCTTTAGGTCCACAACTAATGCTAGCAGTACGCTTACGACTTTTGTTACTTACGAATAACAATTCTTCAATTAAATTAATTAATATGTTTGGAAATAAATTATTTAATTCCAAAAACTTAGAAATCATGAGAACACCTAGCAAGTAGCATGATCGCCTAGCAATAGGTGAAATAGCAAGTAAAGCTACTTCAATTGCAATTGCATACATGTGCAATTCTTTCGACATCTAATCTCCGATTAAATCTTGCGCAAAAATTATAAGTTGAAACCCAATTAATTTAATAATTGTGGTTCCATTTCAAGTTGAAGTGATTTCTTTACGAATTAATATTCACCATGCCTTGGCCAAGGTCTTCAAATCATGAACTATGAAAAAATAGGAGACTCACTTGTTAACAGATAAGTGTCGAATGTGTTAGTAACTCAACCTCCATGTACATCAGTGCAACACCCAAAATATCTCCATTACGATTGTCAAGCAAAAATAAAACATAAATCAAAGTATTGCGCGATGTACGCAAAGCTACTTGTTCGGTTCGCTATACCGTGGGGCTTAACGCAACAGACATTAAAATTAAAAACATGCATATAGTTTTACATAAAATAAAAGCCCAGATTCTCGTAATGATTTAACGATTGCGCGTATTATACAAGAGGTAAAAATCATAGCTTCAGAATTTTTACCTAAATAGCTTCTTTTTGAAAAAGATGTAGAAGAAATTCAAATTCCTCGCAGCAGGGTAAATCCTCGAATCATGATCTCGCAGAGGTCCAAACGTCCCTCCTCTAAAGATAGTCCACATGATAAAAGCCCTGGGTTCTCGGAACGATTTAACGATTGCATGAATCATACAAGCGGTAAAAATCATAGTTTCAATTTTTTTACCTAACTAGCTTCTTCTTGAAAAAAATGTAGAAGAAATTCAAATTCACCGTAGTAGGGTAAATCCTCGAAACATGATCTCAGAGAACCAAGCATCCCTCCTCTAAAGATAGTCCACACGATGGATGAAAATCCGGATTATTAATTTCTAGTAGTTAAAAGATAGTGAACAACAATCACGGTGAAATTAGAATTGGTTATGTAGAAAAACCAAGAAGGATTCTTGATTGAAGAAGAAAGAAGAAGAAAAATTAACGGTTTTTTCAAGAGAAGACGTCTAAATTGTTTTAGTTATATGTTATACTTCTACTGATTGTTAACGATACTTATATGAATAATTTGTTTCTTTGTTCAATTTAAAATATGGAGTGAACAACAATCTTTAATTTAACTGGTGAAATTAGAATTGTTGTTATGTAGTAAAAACCAAGAAGGATTCTTGATTTTCCTATGAAGAAGAAAGAAGAAAAATGGGGAGAAAGAATAAGGGGGTAGACGGTTTTCTTCAAGAGAAGACGTCTAAATTGTTTTATTTGTTGTGTATATGTTATACTTCTACTGATTGTTAAAGATACTTATATGATTCATCTAATGTTCATAAAAGTCTTCAGATTCAAAACCTAAAACCTCAAATCAGTAGGAGAGTATTATAGGATAATCTCAATTGATCCTACGATATCTTGCCATATCCGGATAACCCTTATCTGAATATTCACAAGAAAATTCCTCCATTTTTTTCTTTCTTTTAAACTAGCCAGATGGGTCTATCCTTATGGGCTTAATTTAATATTGGAATGGACATTTAATTAAAAAGGTCCATCAATCAATTTCAGTTAATTGATCAAGTCCATATTTAATTAATTTGATCAAATCAATTCCATCAAGCCAAAATAAATAATCCAATTATTTAGTTGGCTATATTTAACTATTAAATATAGTCTTTCATAAATTAATTGATCTTATCAGTTAAATTATTTTTCACTCCAAATACTTCCTAATATAATTATGTATAATTAAATAATTAGATTATTTAGTTAAATATTTAATCCAATTTCATTGAATTAAAATCAAGCCGAATTAATTAATCTTTATCAATTACTTGTATCCAACATTTTGGACTATTTTTGGATGACGGAATGACACCAACCATTTTGTGTGTGACCCTTTAGGTTCACAACTAATGCTAGCTTGATTGGCTCACAACTTTTGTAAATTACGAATAATAATTATTCAATTAATTAATACTTTTTCGAATTAACTCCTTAATTAAAAACCTACAAATCATGAGAACATCTAGCAAGTAGCATGATCGCTAGCAATATGTGAAATAGCGAGTAAATCTATTTCAATTGCGGTTACATACATGTATGGTCCTTTCGGCATCTAATCTCCGATTAAATCTTGCCATGGATTATAAGTCGAAACCCACTTGATTTAACAATTGTGGTTCCATTTCAAGTTCTAATGATTTCTTTATGAATCATTATTCATCATGCCTTGGTCAAGGTCTTTAAATCATGATCTATGAAAACACGGAGATTGCTTGTCAACAAATAAGTGTCGAATTTTATGTTGGTCATTGATTAACCTCCACGTACACCAGTGCAACATCCAAAATATCCCCTTTATGATGCAAGCAATCAAGAGATAAATCAAAATATTACAGTATGTACACAAGGCTACTATCAAGCCTCAAGTCTAAGGACTAATCATGTACTATCGCAATGTGAAAATTATTAATTCGACAATAAATATTCCAGTTAAGAATTTTCTTTGGGTCATGTTTGGTGTACTTGTTCTCTAACAAGCATATGCATATATGCATTTGCGTCACAATACGAATGTTAATGGAGTACAACATTCTCGTCATACGAACATGCATCATATGTACAAGTCTTGCTATGCTATTCAATGTCCTATCTTGAAAAGCCCATTGACTTGAAACTAATTTAAGATTAAAACCTTAGACACATGTTCCATGATCACCATCAAATGCGCGACCATGTCCCATAGCTTATTATGATCTAAGGACTTTATCAAACTCACAAATTATTAGTATTAAATGAAAAACAGATGATAAAGAAATATCTTTATTAATATGATTCTCAATAAAATTGTCTTTACAAGTAGAATAAACTCCAATCTAATTGGAGCATTGTTCGCCAAAAATATTTGGATCATACAACTGCAAGTATACAGTGTATTTTATAGAATAATGGCAAGCACGGTCGTATTACTCAGGGATTGACTACGAAACACTTAGGCTATAATAACATCGTATTCCAATTTTATTGAAGCGACTGAATATAATTTTTTTATAAAATAAAAAATAACATAAAAATAAATAAATTTGCAAACACCACAAGTATTTTCAACAACTACGGATGCAACCTTAGACACATAATCTCAAAATGTTTCTTCAATATTAAATCCAATTAAAGTTTCAAAAACCAATTCATGCAATTCTATGGGTTCAATTCCTAAATTAGTTTATTCCCCTTCCAGGGCGGCGCATAAATAGTAGATTAATAACAATTGTTGGTCTCCCGACTCAATACAATTATTATTAACTCCCAAAATATCTATGAATTGAATGACTCCCCACAAATAGTTGTAGGTCTCCCGACTCGATACACCCGTTTATGTCTCAATTCGATTTCCATCTTTGTTAGAACTCCTCTTCCGAATTTCGTACTAACAAATATGATATGTTAATTATTGATTAGATAAAAAGCAATTAAGAATAAACACTCGAATTCATAAAATAGAACACATGAATCAATTAAGAAAATAATTAATTAATATTTAACATGAATCCACAGTTTTGATTATGCCCTAAGATCCAAAAGATTAGCCAAACATTAATAACCAATTCATAGACAAATTCAAAATCAACATTATGACATCGTTTAAGCACAGACAAGAGATCGAGACAAAGAAAGAAACCCTTTCGTGTCAAGATGGATTTCTCTTCAGAGCCTTCAAAGCTCTTGTGCTCCCGTAGATGCGAAAGGCTTTATGGTGTTCTTCGCGACCTAGCCCTTCACTCTCACAAGACATTGGATCTTGTATTCCTGTGTAATTTGATGTGGTGTATGTGGAATGAATGTTTTAATTTTTGTGCAAGCCTTGGGTCCCTTTTATAGATGTTTGGAGAGATCACTTGTAGAGTTGGAGCAGGAAAAGGACACCGAAAAATGCATAAAAGTGCACCACATGGCCCGACTGTGTAGCCTTACATGGCCATGTGGGTTTTGCTCAGCCCAACCTCACACGCCCATGTGGGTCCCACATAGTCCGGCCGTGCGGCTTGTTTCCGTCCTCTATTTCTTCCCAACTTCACATGGACATGTCATTTTTCATACGGGTATGTCACACGGCCGTGTGGTTCAACACGGTCTGGCCATGGGACGTGTTTTTATACGATTTCTCCATATTTTTTATCTTCTCTTCGCATGCGTCAGTCCTATACATGCCTTTCAACTGATATTTCCTCGATTTAGCTCCGTTTCCTATAAAAAGTTACAAAAATACGCAATATCATGCCCTTCTAAGAAAACCAAGTAAAACACACTAAATATTCTTGCAAATTCATCAAATATATATCATTTTAAGCCCAAAAATGTACATATATTTTACACGGATCAGGTGTCGGGTATCATACTCTGACAATCTCCCACTTGCCCTAGCTCCAAATGCCCATGTATTTTAGGCCAATCTTCTTGAGATGTCCGTTGAATACCTTTTGTGATAAAGGTTTAGTTAGTGGGTCCGCTACATTTTCTATTGAAGCGACTCAATCCACAACGATGTCGCCTCTACCAATGATCTCTCGGATCATATGGTATCATATTATGAGGTGCTTGGATCTTTGATGAGATCTTGGCTCTTTTGCTTGTGCAATGGCTCTGTTGTTATCACAGTAAACCATTACCAGATCAACAACAGATGGAACTACTCCCAACCCTTGGATGAAGTTCGTATCAAAATATATATCTTCTTTCGCTGCATCCGATGCAAAAATATATTCAGTCTTTGTGGTGAAGTCTGCAGTTGTTTCTTGTTTGGAACTCTTCCAACATACTGCTCCACCATTCAAGGTGAATATATACCCAGACATGGACTTAGAGTCATCTATATCGGACTGAAAACTAGGGTCGGTAAAACCTTTTAGTTTTAGTTCTACATTGTCGGGTATCAAAAGGATATCATTAGTTCTTCTCAAGTACATAAGGATCATCTTAACGGCCTTCCAGTGATCATCCCCTGGATTGGACTGATATCTACTCGTGACACTCAGAGCATGAGCAACATCAGGCCTAGTACATAACATAGCATGCAATATGCTTCCAATAGCAGATGCATAAGGTATGTGAGCCATCCTTTCTCTTTCTGCGGGTGTCTTGGGGGACATAGCCTTAGAAAATGAAATTCCACGAGTCATTAGCAGGTATCCTCACATAAATTCCTTCATGCTAAACCTTTTTAGCATTTTGTCTATGTACATGGACTGGGATAGTCCGATCATCTTTCTCGATCTATTTCTATAGATCATAATCCATAGGATTAAGGATGCATCTCCCAAGTCCTTCATGGAGAACTATTTAGACAAGCAAGTCCTTGTTGACCGTAATAATCCTATATCATTCCCAATGAGTAGGATGTCATCAACATAGAGCACAACAAATGTAACTGCATTCCCACTAACCTTCTTGTAGACACATGGTTCATCTAGGTTCTTCCGAAAGTCAAATGTTTGGATCGTTTGATCAGACCTGATGTTCCAACTCCTCGAACCATGTTTGCGTCCGTAAATGGATCTCTGGAGTTTGCAAACCTCTTGCTTGCTCCCACTGGATATGAAGCCCTTTTGTTACTTTATGTAGATCTCTTCTTTAATGTTTCCATTAAGAAACGCAATTTTCACATCAATTTGCCATATCTTGTAGTCAAAATGCACTGATATGGCCAGTTAGATGCGAATGGATTTAAGCATCGCTACTGGTGAAAAGGTTCCTCATAATCAACTCCTTGCTTATGAGTATAACCTTTTGCAACCAAACGTGCTTTTTAGGTTTCTACCTCTCCACCTACTATAAGCTTCCGCTTGTAGACCCATTTGCAGCCTATGGGAATGATTCCCTATGATGGGTCCACCAAGGTCCATACCTTGTTATTGTACATGAAGTCCATTTTGGACTATGTCGCTTCTCGCTATTTTTCTGATTCAATGTCCAACATCATCTCTCCATGGCTTCTTGGATCATTATCCAAGGAGAGTCCCTCATCTTTGTTCTCTGACAAAAGGTTCAACCTCATAGGCGCCCTTGAAATCCTGACAGATTTCCGAAGAGGTTATGCTTCAGTTGGTCCAGAAACAACTGGTGTGTCATTTGCGGTAACATTCAGGAAGTTCTGTGGCTCTTGAACTTCATCAAGTTCCACGACTCTGCCATTCCTTTCAGAGAGGAACTCATCTTCAAGGAAAGTAGCATTCCTCGAAACAAACACTTTTTGCTTCGAAGGGTCGTAGAAATAAATCCAATAGAATCTCTAGGATGCCCCACGAATTTACATAAGATAGATCACATGTCCAACTTATCTCCCACTTGCTGCTTCACATAAGCAGCATACCCCCATACCCTAAGGTATTTGTATAAAGGTGTTTTGCCACACCATATATGGTACTTTGGGCACGGCTTTTGAAGGCACTCTATTCAATAGATATGCTGTCATTTCTAAGACATAGCCAGAATGAAAGAGGTAATGCAGTGAAACTCATCATCGAACGAACCATGTCTAACAGGGTTCGATTCCTATGCTCTGCAACCCCATTGAGTTGTGGAGTAGCAGGAGGAGTCCACTGTGAGAGAATCCCATTCTCTTTTAGATAATCAATAAACTCAGTGGTCAAGTATTAACCCCTTCCATCCGATCGAATTGCTTTAATGCTTTGACCAGTTTGTTTATCCACTTCGCATCTAAATTCTCTGAACCATTCAAAGGCCTCAGATTTGAACCTCATTAGGTACACAAAACCATACCTAGAACAATCATTGGTAGAAGTTATGAAGTAGTGATAATTCCCTCGTGTACTAACACTTAGTGGACCACACACATCAGTATGGATCAAATCCAATAGATCTTTCGCGCACTCAACTTGTCCAACAAATGGTGATTTGGTAAGTTTTCCTTTGAGACATTATTAACATGTTTGCAACGTTTGCTCTTCCTTAAGGTTGAGTTTTTGTCCCAATTTGTTAATTCGTTTCTCAAGCATTTGACCTAATCTAGCATGCCAAAGTGTTAGAGAACTATGACTATCTAACTTTCTTTTATTTTGTTGAATTTGATATATGTGTTTTTGGGGAGTCAAAGTGTATAAACCATTCATCAAATGCAAGTAGATATAATAGAAGAACATCGAGAGATAGAACAACTTCCATCCTTAAATAAAAAACTATTGCACTCTCCATCCAAAATAGGCGTGGAAATGATGTTTCTAACATTATCTGTTGCATATAAAGACAATCGTTTAAAACTAAAAAAACATTATCAAGAACTAGGTTAAAAGTTCCTATGGCTAATGCAGCAAGCTTTGCTCCATTCCCCAGCCGCAGGACCATCTCTTCTCTACTCAGCTCCATTCTTCTTGTCATTATCTGCAAATCATTGCAAATATGAGATGTGCAACCGATATTTAATACCCAAGAAGAAACATTAAATGATAAGTTAACTTCAACAAAATAAATACCTGAACATTCTAGGCTGGCATGATACTCCTTGCAGTTCCTCTTCCAATGTCCCATCTTATCGTAGTTGTGACATTTGTCATTAGCTTGTGAAGACTTCTTCTTGACTTTAACGCCCCCACATTTTGTCTTCTTGTTAGGATTAGCGGGACTCTTTCCATTCCCCTTCCTTTCCTAAGAATTTGCAGCCTTTGATCTAGAAGTGGATCCAACAACCAAGACCGGTTTATCCTTCTTAATGGTGGACTCATCAATGTAAGGGAACTGCAACGTCTCGAACATGCCACTGGGTTCACAAGAAGTTCCGACTTTTCCTTTGGTAATAATTCTATCATCACCCTGGCTAACAGATCTGTTTGCCTCAGTTGTTTAAGCTTCATTGGAATTAGTAGAATCATCCTTCTGACTATTTTGTGCCTCCGCTATCTTAGCAGCATCACGAGCAGGTGATGGAACCATAGGGGATGGCCCATCAACAAGAACAAACTTCATAGAGGCTTTCAACTCATCTTCACTCATTTTTACCTCCAAGTCATTTTCTTCAGGATCTGACTCAGTTAATGCATCAGAATCTTCAAAATAAAGTAATTCATCGTCTGAGTCAATCAATGCATCAATCACTATTGGTTCAGTGGACTCGGACTCTGGAAAATTTGGAATAGCTTCAGAAACATGAACATTTCCCCTGGGAGTCTCAACCGCCATGGGGTCTTCAGCAACCTTAGCAGCAGTCTCAATCACTGGAAGGCCTTGGGCAATCCCTGCTACAGACTGAGCTGCAACTGGGTCTTCTCAAGTGGTATCCTTTGAGGCCTCAACCTCTAGGATTGCACTTTCAAGTCCAACAGTCTCAACTGCTATGGTCCTCCTACTTCCATCATGTGCCTCAGTTACATGAATTTGGACATCTGGAACTTCATTGGCCTTAAGTGTTATTAACTCAGTTGTGTCTGTTGCAGCTATTTCGATAGCTTCTGCAGCAGCATGCTTCTTCGCAAGCCATCTCTTGGAGCGCCTCTCCAAGGGGTCTTATGCTTCCTCCCATTGGGACTCTTAAGACACAAACTTGGAAGGTTGACTCTGCTGCAATAGACTCAGCCACAGGCTCTTCAACAACCTTGGCAACTGACCCTTTTTCATCTCTCAGACCATCAGTGGCCTGAGTCTTCAACTGCTTTGCAGCAACTTTCCTAGGTGCAAATGTCCTCTTTCTCTTTGCTACTTTTCGAGAAATGCCAGTAGGTTCTAGAGAGGGGACTGGGGAAGTTGTATCCTTGGGAACATGCTTAGTTGATTCCCCCTTAGAAGCCCCAATCTTCGTTGCATACGCCTTCTTCTAAGCAGCTGACAGGTTCGCCGTAAACATCCTCTTGTTCGCATAGAAGGCTTCCCTTTGTGAAAGGAGACACCCTTATTCTCCAACAGATATCCTAGGACTAGCCCATAGCCTAGGGAGTGAACAAAGATCCATTCCACCAGCTTCACATTCTGGACATTCTGCCACAACTTCCCGAAGATGAACTTGCCCCAGTTCACCTCGAGCTCCTCAATAATTGCAGTCATAACATTTAGCTTAGCATAGGGCAGCTGATTGAATGACCCAAAATTTAAGTACACATATTTTTCTATCACATCCATCAACTTGTAGTATTCTTTCTTAATAACCTTCTTGGTGGTTGAGGGATTCATCTTTCCAGCCACCTCCTTCTTGTCTATTTCCTTTCAGGTCATCATGAGGCCGAACTCATGACCACTCAGATCCTTGAGTCCACTGCTTGGATGGTACAAGTACTTTGTCATGTCAACTGCCACAAACTTGATCTCCTTGCCATTCACAGAAGAGTGAATTCCATCATCGTGCACAACAGCGATCACATAGAACATCGCAACCTCTTCCTGAAAGGTTTGCGTCATTTCGAACAAAAGCTTCTTAAGCCCGGACTTCTCAGGTATCCGGCTTTCTTCTTGGCCAACTCCTTGTCTTCATATTGCTTGACAAGGCCTTCAAAGTCCACCAGAGAACTAGTATGGACCTTCTGTCCAAGTTTTGAGAAGTTAAAGATGGATTGCTTCGGTGCCATTTATGATTTCTTGAAGAATTTTTTGAAGAGCTTGAAAGGGTTTCTTGTAGAGAACACTTAGGAACTTCTAAAGATTGAGAGTGAAAATGGGAGGAGAGAGAAACTAATTTTGGATATATATGAGACGTGAAAGGATAATTTTAGAATCTCAAAGGTTTGAAAGATGATCAACAACCAGGATTAAACTTTGCAAAAGGCATTAATCACGTCAAAATTAATGCGGCAACATTCATATCCAATTATGAGTTACTATTCACATACTGTGCTGCGTTGATCAAATGTTCCCGCTTAATTACAAACAACGTCATTTTGTCACTTAGCTAAAAAATGAGTCAGCTTTCTTCATTTATGACTTGACTTTGCTTCTCTCTTCCTTTTATTTTGTTGAAGAAGACTTAGATGTTCGGCTAACATAACTTTGCAGAATGACTGTAAAGGTTGTTCTACTCTATTGGGTGAGTAAAACTTTTCTGAAATGCAATTCTCCCATCTCTTACTCATCAGAATGAGTCTTCTAAGCTTAGTAATTTAGTTCAATCAAACCAAACTCCTTTTTACGTTCTTCAACGTATTCACATAAGGGCTTTGTGAATATGTCATCTAACTGCTTTCCAATTGATACATATTCTAATGTTGATGTCTTTCTTCTCAACATGATCTCTTATAAAATGGTATCTGACATCAATGTCCATTGTTCTTGAATGCAATACTGGATTTTGAGTGATTACAATAGCACCTGTGTTAAACCACATAATTCGAATTTCTTTTCTTTCAATGTCATAATCTCTCAGTTGCTACAACTGGGCAAAATAGCTTCCTACAATAATATATTCTGCTCCAGCTGCTGATGTAGCTATTAAATTTTATTTCTTGTTGAACCAAGAAACTAATCTGTTTCCAAGTATTTGACAAGTACAAGATGTGCTTTTTTTGTCGACTCTACATCCAACATAGTTTGAGTTTGAGTATGCAATCAACTTGAATCCACAGTCCTTTAGATATCATAAGCCAACTTATTGGCTACATTTCAAATATCTCAGAAACCTTTAAGCTGCAGTCATATGACTTTCTTTAGGAGCAGACAAAAATCTGGCACATACGCCTACTGCAAAGGTGATGTCTGGTATGATGGAGTCAAGTAGAGCAATGATCCAATAAGTTCTCTGTATCTTGTCTGATCTACTGGCTTTCCTTCTGCATCCATATCCATCTTGACATAAGTATTCATGTGAATTTTCACAGATGACTTCTCTTCCATACCAAATTTCTTCATTAAATCACTGGTACATTTGGTTTGACTTATGAAGGTTCCATCATTCATTTCCTTGACTTGAAGACCTAGGAAGAGAGTCAGCTCTCCCAACATACTCATCTCAAACTTTCCTTGGATAAGGTTTGAGAACTTGTTACACATCTCTTTATTTGTGGATCCAAAAATAATGTCATCCACATATATTTGAACAAGCAGTATACTCTCTCCAACTTGAATTCTAAAGAGCGTTCTGTCAACTTTGCTTTTGGTCAATCTATTGTCTATAAGAAACTGACACAATGTGTCATACCATGCTCTTGGTGCTGGAATCAAACCATACAATGTTTTCTTGAGCTCGTAGACCTTGTCTCCAATAGTTTTTTGCTCAAAACCTGGATGTTGTTCCACATATACTTCTTCTTGAAGTTTTGTGCAACTTAAGCAAGAAACATCTTTATTGCTTCCAATCTGGCAACATGTGCAAAGGTTTCATCAAAATTTAATCCCTCTTGCTTTGTTTCTCACAACAGATCATTCCTCATTCATCTTGTTTCTGAATACCCACTTTGTACCAGTCCTGCTGTTAAAAGGTACTTAACTGCTTTCTTATACTCTGACTTTCAAAATCGAAAAATTGTAAAGTCTATTCAAACCCCCCCTCCAGACTTTAACTTGATACCTTTGGGACCTACAAGTGGTATACTTAGTCCAGAGAACCTTTTGCATTGGTTACTGAACAAGATCTCATTGCTTTTCAAAACTATCAACACAACAAGTTTTTCAAGTTTTTAAAGAGGTATTAAAATATAAGTAAATTTAGCTCGTATCCCTATGTTCACTATTGACGAGTTTTATAACTGGGAAGCTCGTATTCACTTCCATATTTCTAAATTACATGTGGTTTTTCATTGAGGATGGCCCCATAAAGATCCGGAAAATCAACACTGTTGTTTCTAGAGTTCACTCTTGTTGTTGGAGAATAGGCTGCTGCTGCTGCAGCTGAGGTGGATAAGCCCAGAAATGAGTAGACTGCAGATGATAGAAAGAGGCACGACTTGGATAATGTTGCCAAAGACATTTTATATAAAACTTTGGACAAAGCTATGTTTAATAATGTTAAATCTTGCAAGATAGCTAAAGAAATATGGGATAAGCTGACTCTAATATGTGAAGGACTAAATAGATAAAGGAGAACAATCTAACTATGATTGTTCAAAAATTTGAAAAGTTCAAGATGACGACGGGAGAATCATTGGACCAACTAGATGCAAGATTGTAGGTCCCAAGGGGTGTGGAGTAAGGTTTAGAAAGGGGGGGTTGAATAAACCTTACCAAATTTTTGTTTTTAGTCTTTTTAAGATTTTCCAACAAAGTTGACTCAAATCAGCTGTGTCCTTGGGAGACAACTAAGTTTGCTATATTCAGCTAACTTAACCACTCAACAGACTCAATAGAGCTGTTCATTGTATAACTCTGCTGCTTAAGCTAATACTTAACTTTAGTTGATTTGGTTTTTAACAGCGGAAGACTTAACACCCTTTTGATAGATATCAGCTTGTTTTTAACACTTGTTTTAGCACTTGTTAATTATCAGTTGGATAGCAGATTTAACTAACATCAGATATAATAAAATATGTAGGAATGTAAGTGCAGATATTAAATTGACACAAGTAATTTTTATAGTAGTTCGAGGATGGGGTAATTCCCCTAATCCACTATTCCACTATAGCGGAACTAAGTATGAGATCAAGTTATGAAGTGAGCGAGTCTAAAAACTGACCTTGATGATCCCACAAATTTGGTTTCTCATGCGAATCGGCTTCTTCACGAGGCAGCTGCCTTGCTACTTCAGCTCACTTTCAAGTTCTTGGATTTGTTCACACAGTCCTCCAACAAACTTGATTCTCTTGGTTCGACCTTGAACCTTTCTACAAATCCTTCAACTTGGAGAGTAAACCCCTTTGTGATCTTCAAATGTTTCCTCTTCAACTGGTTGAAGTTGTCTCTCCTTCACAACATGTGTTGTATCGAGTTTCTTCGAGCTTTAGGCTTGAGGATTTATATGATAAGGTTTGAGAATGTTGCAGGTTAATTGCTTGCTCAATGAATGTTTGTTCTTGCTAGGTTCATGTAACCTTTTCTCAAATGCTTCCTTAGCCTTTTATAGTGGTCATTCGAAATTTTCCCGTTGAAGAGATAGGCCAATTTCAAATGATACTTCTTGTTCGTTGGCTTGTATTTTCTTGGTCTGCAACACTTGTGATGTTTGACCCTTCCTCGTCTTAAATGGCTTTGCAACTTTATAGGTTCTAACACAAGTTACAGTGTTTCCCATTGGCTTATTCATTTTGCATATTTCTGGGCCAAACACTTTAAGACCTGGCAGCTTTGACATATTATTATATTGAGTAATATTCTTGGCTTCCTTCCAACGGATCAATGTCAGTTGTCTCCACTTCACTGGTGCCTTTACCCCTTGTGACTTGAGTCTTCTCCAATCATAAAATTGACTCAACTATAAATTCAACTGATAGACTTGGCTCCTTAAGTTGACTTGACTGACACTTCACACAGCTGTTCCTCAGTTGATTCTCCTTCAGTCGAGTCCTTGTCTTCCTTAATGGCCATACTCAGCTGACACACATCAGAGTCTTCACTCTATCTGCAGTTGACTTCTTGCATTCTTGACTTGGCTGACTTCACTCAGCTCTTCCAGTCCAATTTATTACAATACAAAATTACAAGGAAAATAGGGTGCCAACTTCATAGTCTAAGTTTTACATGGTATCATCAAAATCTAACAAATAAAATTCCTAACAATTTCCCCCTTTTTGATGATGCCAAAACTTAAAACAAACAAAATAAGTAAACAACACACACAAGCAGTGCAGTAACAAAGAATGTATGCTTTTGAATAATCAAGTTTTATTGATCATAGCATTCTTGTCCTTTACAAAGCTGTTTACAATAAGTAACAGAGCTATATACAAGTACAACTTTTCAACGTGTATCCAAGGAAGATTTTTGAACTTCTTTCCCCTCGTGAGTTGGTTTTCAAAGATACATGCGTTTCAAAGTAAGATTTTTCGAACTTCCTTCCCCCTCAGCTGTGTTACCTTTCTTTGCCTCCTTATCACTCCTCTTCTCCTCCTTCAATCCCTTTAAAGCCTCATCTTCCCCCTTTTTGGCATCATCACCAAATGGAAGGGTTAGGCCATGGAACAATCCGCTTAGAAGGAAATCCACTCGGCTGATAGTAGAATTATGCTTGATATATGCCTTTGGAGTGGGCTATTCGAACTCTAACAGGGTAGCCTTTGACTCACCTACCACCAACTTCATTCTGCTATTAGAAACTAAACTTCTGGTTCATGTTGTCCTCTAGGCGTGCAATTTTGCTCTGGTGGTGCAGCTTAAGCAACTCCATATCCGACTTATGTGAGGTTTCCATTATGACCATATACTCCTTCATTCTCTGCTAAAACTTTGACGTATCCGCACTCCATACTAACATCTTTGCAAATAAAGTCTTGAAGTAGCGGACCTGTTCTGAGCGCATGGCAATCTAATGTGCAACCCATTCCCTTATACGAAGCACAACTCCTCTTAAATCTGCACTGAGGGTTGCATCATGATTGTCTAATCTAAGATCCAGGGATGCGTGGTGGCGTTCCATCTTCTCAATCTCGTCAGAGATTTTCTTGAAGGCATCACAGAACTCGACTGTCGAAGACGAATCTACTTCCGGCCACACGACATCAAAATCAAAACCCATTGGCACAATTGGGTCTGATGGAATGACGAGCTCTTCCTGCACGGTATACTTCTCTTGGTCTCTGGAAGACTCTGCTTCCATGTCTGGCAGTTCAACATTGAATGGGAAGATGTCTTCAAAGACATCATCTCTGATAAAAGAAATCCCCGTGGGTCCACGCTGGGGGCATTTCCTTGTTCTTGATGCATTGTACCAGCTCTCTATGCCTCGGCTGCGGCAGCGTCATCGGCGTATATAGCAGCTGTGGGAGCCTGCAAGGGAGTTGTTGGAGTCGTTACTGCTGCAACTGTGGTAGCCTGCGCAATTGACTCTGTTTCAGCTGGAGAAGTTGCAGGGATCTGCTCAGCTGACTGAGCCTCAGCTGTCTTAATAGCATCTTCGGTCTCAGTGAGTTTTTCCTTTTATGTTACCATTTCCTCAGCTATCTCATCAGCGTCATCGGAGTTTCATGGCTCACATCAATGTTGAATCTCATAGGAGCTGTCTTATCACTGACATTTTTCCGATATTTGAGAACATCTTTAGCCTTGTCCATCATTGAATCTTCATGGTGTGTGGACTCGGCTTCATCCTCAGATCCCATAAATGATGTGTCAATAGTCTCAACCGCTGTGGGGCCTTCGACAATCCCTTCGACAAACTCAGATGTCTTGGGGTCTTCTACATTGGCATCCTTTGGAGTCTCAACTCCTCGGATTGCATTCTTGGCCAAGAGTCTCAACTCCCATGGCCTCTCCATCCTTTGCCTTGGCTGCATCAGCAGCTTCATCAGACTGCATATCAGAGGAAATCTCAGCTGAGACAGTCTCAACTGTCCGAGCGTCGTTAATTTCACTCTGCTTCTCAGTGGTTTGCTCGCCTTTGCCCCCAAACTTCTTTGAGTTGTCTCCCACAGCATCCTCCGACCCTGATGTGGTGGACAGAGCTTCCCCCTCAGCTGGCGCACCAGCTTAGTGAACGATGATGGGGTTACTCGGCTCGAGATACGTTGTGTTTCGGTTGAGTGATCATTCATTGGGGCGGTGTCTCAACACCTTCTTCAGGGTTAGGCTTGGCTTGGGTGCCCACATTCCCAGCATCATCGTCGTTCCCCTAAGAGCCTTCTTGATAATGAACGGGGGATGTGGTTGCTGCAATAACGATTGCAATATCCTGCGCCACTCCCAATGGATCAGATCGAGGAGAGAGTTTGGAAGACTCTGCTGGACCTTCTTGAAGGTTCTGCTCGTGCATGGCTCGTGATTCTCTAGCGGTCTGCTTTAACTCGGCCTTTTCGACTGTAGCAGCAAGGTCCATCGCTTCCATATCACTACTGTCAGTGGACTCCACGAGATGTTCATGGGTTCCCGTGTGCAAACATATGTTTGACTTATCCATAGCCTTGGCCTTCTCCAGGGCTTTCTCCTTCTCATCCTCTTTAATAGCCCAAAGAGCATCCATGCAAAACTCCTCATTCAGGGCTTGTTGGATAGTTACATTTCCAAGGAAGCTTAGAAGCTCCTCTTTTTCATCAATGAACTCCGGATGAGTGAACTGCTGCCTGGAGTAATCTAGCTTCCAATTCCTCGGTTCCTTAACCCAAATGCGGATGTGCGGATAGACCGAGAGTACATAATAACATCATCGTCTTCCTCCTCTCTGGCCTCTGGAATGGTGGCTAATGAAGCTTGCTCCACCTCAGATTCAACTGCATCAGTCTAAGGGGGTGAGACAACCTTTTCTTCAACGGTCTTGGCTGTTTCAGCTCCTTCTTTCTCCGCAGCTGTCTCCCGCACAGCTGGGTCTTCAATACCCTTGCTGATCATCAACAGTCTTCTCGGACACATCAGTCTTATCTTGAGACTGCTCCTCTTGAGCATTAGCAGTCTCGCCAGTCTTCTCTGGCTGAGTATCGGACTCGGCTGTCTTCTCCAATTTAGACTTCTTGAACAACCGTCTTCTCTTAGTGGTAACCAATGGAATCTTTGGTTCCACTTATTTAGGCTCTTCAAGGGTGAAGGCATGTGTTTCAATATTGTCCTTCTTAGATGCAACTGCCTTTCTACACTTGGTAGTGCACTTCTTCTTCACGACTTGTGAGGAAGGTAGAGATTCCTCCTTAGTCTCGGCTGCGGGGGCAGGGGCATCAGCTGCTTGGGCAGGTGCTTTGGGTTTGATTGCTGGGGTAGGTGCCTTCTTGGTCTTAGTTGCTGGGGCAGGGGCATGTTTGGTTGTCGCAGCTCTCTTCTTAGAAATGGACTTGGGCGAGAGAGATTGGGAGGTCTCAGTTGTGTCTTCTGCTGGGTCAGCTGATTCCCCCTCACTTGTATATGCCTTCCTCGCATGGGCTTTCTTCTGTGCGCCTGAGAGGTTCACCTTGAACATCCTTTTGTTTTCATGGAAGGGCTTTCCATGGCGCATAGCAATACCCTTAACTTCCATCAAGTGGCCAATTACAAGGACATATCCCAGCGAACATCCAAAAGTACCATCCTCCTTATAGGACTTGTTGATAACATTTAGACGCACTCGGCTGAAGACGAACTCAGCCCAGTTCAGCTTTTTGTCCGGCATAATCGCACCCATCACAATCACTTGTCCGTGATAGTTGTTTGAAGCTCCCAAACTTCATATCCACATATTTGGACACGATGTCCATTAATTTGTGGTAATCTTCATTTATAATATCCTTCTTAGCTGTATACACATCTTTAGCATCATACTCGGGCTTTGCAACTTCTTTCCAAGTTGCAGCCAAGTTGCCATCCTTCTCAGCAATGTCCTTCAATCCTTCAGAGGGTAGGAAACAGTGCTCAGCAAGGTCCTTTACATTTATCTTGATGGCCTTGCCGTGGATGGATGAGCGAATCTCATTGTCATGCACCTTGGCGTTCACGTAAAACATGGCGACCTTCAGATACGTACACGTGAGCTCCATCGAAAGAGAGTCCTTGAGATCGGACTTTTCGAGCTTTTCTGCTATCTTCTTCACCAGGGCCTCATCAGCGCCCTGCTTGATCATGCCTTTGAAATCCACTAACGCACCAGAGTGGATCTTCTTAGAAAGCTTGGTGAAACCGTGAGTAGCAGCCATTTTCAGAACTTTTAACCGATGAAAAACACGAAAAGTTTGAACTTAGAAAAGTACGGTTTCGAACTGGTTGCAGGGAGAAAACTTGCTTGCTTGCTGAAGACGAGAGTTTGTGTGAGGAGAGAGAAAAATGAATTTTTGTATATAAAGGACTTGAAAGGACGATTTTTGGGATTTGAAAAATTTGATCAAAATCAACGGTCAGGATTGACTCTTCAAAACCGCATTAATTTCCCCACATTAAATGCAGCATCATTTATATCCAATCATATGGTTTACTGTACAACTTTTATACTAACAGTAATAATTACGCTTACGTCATCCTTAAAGACATTCCCGCTCAAATAAAACGACTGCGTTTTTGTAACTTAGCTCATAAATGATTCAGCTCTCATCCAAAGTGACTTAACTCTGCTTCTCTCTTCACATAACATCACTCAGTTGTCAGCTAACTCGATACAATTGATTTCCCGATTATGCAATTTCACTTGGCTGAAATATGAAACTTGCCTATTTTTCATTCTCTCTTCTTTTATCTCTGCTGATTGAGTTTTCTAAGTAATCTGACTCAGCTAAATTAACCCTAACTCATTCTTGAGATCTTCAAACCTTGATTCACATAATGGCTTTGTGAATATGTCAGCTAACTTCTTATCAGTTGAGATGTATTCCAAGGTGGTGTCTTTCTTTTCAACATGATCTCTTATAAATGATATCTGACATCAATGTGCTTTGTTCTTGAATGCAACACTGGATTCTGAGTGATTGCAATTGCACTAGTGTTATCACACATAATTGGAATCTCTCTTTCTTCATTATCATAGTCTCTCAGCTGCTTTCTCATCCATAAGACTTGGGCGCAACAGCTGCCAACAACTTTGTACTATGCTTCAGCTGTGGATGTAGTTATTGAATTTTGTTTCTTGTTGAACCAAGAAACTAATCTGTTTCCAAGCATTTGACATGTACCAGAAGTACTTTTCCTATCAACTCTACATCCAACATAGTCTGAGTCTGAGTATCTTACCAGCTTGAATCCTCCTTCCTTTGGATACCGTAAGCCGACTTCCTGGCATCCCTTCAAATATCTTAGGATTTTCTTAGTTGCAGTCATGTGACTCTCTTTTGGTGCAGATTGAAATCTAGTACATACACCTACTGCAAAGGTGATGTCTGTCCTACTTGCTGTTAGATAGAGCAATGATCCAATAAGGGCTCTATATCTGGTTTGATCAACAGCTTTTTCATATGCATCCATGTCCATCTTGACTGATGTATTCATAGAAATTTTCACTGATGATTTCTCTTCCATACAAAATTTCTTCATTAAATCTCTGGTATACTTGGTTTGGCTTATGAAGGTTCCATCCTTCAATTACATGACTTGAAGTCCTAAGAAGAAAGTCAGCTCTCCCATCACGCTCATCTCAAATTTGCCTTGCATGAGGTTTGAGAACTTGTCACACAGCTCTTTGTTTGTGGATCCAAAAATGATATCATCCACATATATTTCAACTAGCAAGTATACTCTCTCCATCTTGAATCTGAAGAGTGTTCTATCAACCTTGCCTTTGGTGAATCCATTGTCAATTAGAAACTGAGACAATGTATCATACCATACTCTTGGTGCTTGTTTCAATCCATACAGTGCTTTCTTGAGCTTGTAGACTTTATCTCTAATAGTTTTCTGCTCAAAACCTGGAGGTTGTTCAGCGTAGACTTCTTCCTCAAACAATCCAATTAGTGCACTCTTCACATCCATTTGATATATAGTGAAGTTCTTATGTGTAGTATAAGCAACAAACATCCTTATTGCTTCCAATCTGGCAACAGGAGCAAAGGTTTCATCAAAATCTATACCTTCTTCTTCGCAATACCATTTGGCTACCAATCTTGCTTTGTTTCTTAAACACATCCTTTCTCATTCATCTTGTTCCTGAAAACCCACTTAGTGCCAGTAACATTTTTGTGGGTTGGCCTTTGAACTAATTCCCATACTTTGTTTCTTTCAAACTGATTCAGCTCTTCTTGCATGGCCTGAATCCAATGTGTGTCTTCCAATGCTTCAGACACATCTTTGGGCTCTATTTGGGAAATAAAACAAGTGAACATTACTTCATTTTGTGCTCTGGATTTGATTCTTATGCCATCTCTAACATCTCCAATGATTAACTGAGGTGGATGGTCTCTCAGTCATCTCACATCAGGTTGGAGTAAGTCTGTTGGATTCAGCCGTCTCGCAGCTAAGTTGTCTTGAACAGCTTCTTCATCGTCATTCAGCTGTAGACTCTCAAGTTGTCTTTGAGATTTAGCTATCTCATCATCATCAGGGTTGAGTGCTCTCACATCTGCTTCAATATAAGGACTCTTCTGCATAGTTGGTTGATTCAGCTTATCCGCTAACTCATCAATGTCTTCTCCATTCACATTAGGTTCATCAAAAACCACATGGATAAAATTGTCAATGTATATCTTGATTGGTTATCCACCACCACTAAGGTGTATTTCTTCCCACTGATGCTAGCTGGCTCAACTGGACAAAATTAATCCATATGCAACAGATGCAATATCCTATTGAAGAAGGACTTAGCTTATCCTTGAATGATGATTTGATTTCCTTTCCCATCTGGCATGCATCAGATATGCTTTCTTTCTTGTACATTGAGTCTGGCAATCCTTCTACAAGATGACTCCTTGCAAGCTTGTTGATTGTCTTGAAATTCAGATGACTCAGCTTCTTATGCCATAGCCAACTTGATTCGGCTGTGCTCCTTGCTAGCAGACATGTGCTTAGTGTAGCAGTAGACCAATCTACCACATACATATTCTTTTGTCTTGTTCCTTGCAGCCCAATTTCATTAGATTTGGCATCTTTGATC
Organism: Rehmannia glutinosa; assembly: GCA_016081115.2. Classification (NCBI taxonomy): domain Eukaryota; kingdom Viridiplantae; phylum Streptophyta; class Magnoliopsida; order Lamiales; family Orobanchaceae; genus Rehmannia; species Rehmannia glutinosa. The sequence continues at coordinate 33,958,762 of CM071933.1, read as the reverse complement.
TGGCATATCCCCATGTTGAATCCTACATTGTAGCCTTTGTCACAGAGTTGGCTGATACTTAAAAGGTTGAAGTTGAGACCTTCAACTTAAGCAACATCTGTGATTTCCAATCCATTTTTCTTGATGGATCATGTGCCCTTGATTTCCCCTGGAGCATCATTTCCTCCAAATATAAATTTAGCACCTTTAATCTCTTTGAATCTTGACAGATTTCTTTTATTCCCTGTCATATGTCTAGAACAACCACTATCCATGTATCAGGTTCCTTGGCAATCAGTTGTTCCTTTAACCTGCAATCAAGGAAATCAGTTTTTAGGTACCCATACTTGCCTGGGTCCTGGGGCGTTAGTGCTATAAGATGTTCCAACCAACCTATAGCCAGATGATCCGACTCTAAGAGGTTGCCATCTATCAGTACCATAATCATAATGCACATTAGCAAATTGCTTGGGTGTTTTAGGATCATATAACTGTCTCTTTTGTTTGTATGCCTGTGAGTGTGTTTTAGCAATTGTTTTCTTGGGATAGTTATGAAATTTCTGAGTGTAGTGTTGAGTGCATATGTGTGCTGATAATAGCTCTTTTGCCTTGGTAATGACCTTTGTTGAGGTTGAGGTCTTTGCCATTTTGACTTGTATCCCATAGGTCTTTGCTAATATTTCACATTATTCCAATCAGCTTAGTTTGGATAGTTTTTACCATTCCCATCATATGCATTTCTTTGATGAAATTTATGAGGTTTTTGGTAGCTCTGTTTGCTTCTTACAGAGTATTTTCTGTTTGGAGTCTGATGAGGGACCAGTCTGAATTTCTTCTCAGCTGTCCTTCCAGTATACTCTACTGGCTTCTTTCCTTTTCCTTTATAACCAAGGCCAGTATGATCGTGATTGTGCTTTGGAGTGAATGTGGGTGCATCATTTGGTGTTTTGGGTTTTTGGAATCCTTCATTGCTTGAAGATCCCTTTTCCAAAATAACTCTTGGAGTTTGACTATACACAAAGGAATTAAATCATATGCATGTCTTGTCTCCACTTGCTTTCTGACTCGTAATAAGTTCATCCAATGATTTGGATGCTTTTGTAAATGAGGCAATCACATTTTTGAGATATTTTTTCCTCTTTTTTGTAGCAGCTAACTCTGCTATAATCTTGACATTTTTAGCCTTCAGCTTAGTGTTCTCATCAGCTATATGACTTAGAGTACTCTGCTCTTTAGTCAGCTGTGAGTTTTGGCTTTTAGGCTGGTTATTTTCCTCATTTAAAAGTGTGTGAGAGGTTTTAATGTGCTCAAAATCTTTCATCATTTTGCCTAATGAATCATAAAGATCTGTGGATGATGAAGTGTGTGTATCATAGTCACTATTACCTGAATCAGAATGAGATGAGTTAGAATGTACCTCATCTTCTTGATCTTGTTCTTTGGCCAAGAGGCAGATCAAAGCCTCTTCTTCTGTATCACTTGAGTACTTAGCTTCACTACTATCTGAGTCTGTTGCTTCTTTGCACTTGGCTGGCTCAGCACTCTCAGCAGTCAACATGGCTTTCTTCTTTTCTTGTCTTCTCTCTCTAAAGACTCTTCTTTCTTCCTCATTTCTATACTTGTTGACTGGTGGATAGGAACAGTCAACAGCAAAGTGTCCTGGTTGTTTGCAATTCCAACATAGGTTCTCAACTCTTTGATCAGCTCTGTCGGTCCTTTGATTATCAGCTCTCTGATTTTCAGCTCTCTTGAATGGCCTGTCCTCCCTTACTTTGAAAGGTGTTGAATGTCTTCTGGAGGTTTCACCCTTGTTTCTTTTGTAGTTCTTATTAAAGTACTTATTGAATCTCTTTACCATGAGGGCAGTCTCCTTCTGGTCAATGGTCTTCTTTGGCTCAGCTCTTTTCCCATCACTGGCCAATAATGCAACTGTCTTTGGTACAGTTGTTTCCTCTTGCTCTTTTTTTTTCAGCTCAAACTCATAAGCTTTGAGGTCTGAGAATAGCTCATGATTGGATGTTTTTGAGAGGTCCATTGAATGTCTCAGGGCCATGACCTTCATTTCCCATTCAACTGGGAGGGCTCTTAATATCTTCATGCACATCTCCTTCTGAGTGTATTCTTTCGCAAGAGCTGAAAACTCATTTGTTATCTCTTAGTAAATCGGCATCCGTTGATCAAGATTTTCACTGCAAGTATTTTAAAATTTTCAAATTTTTGAACAATGATTAATTTATTCTCTTTAATCTATTCTGATCCTTCACAAATTAGGGTTAGCTTTTCCCAGATTTCTTTGGCAGATTTGCACGATTTCACTTTGTTGAACATCGCCTTGTCCAACGTCTTGTAGGGTATATCCTTGGCCATATTGTCCAGATTATATCTCTTTCGATCTTCATTTGTCCATTTATTGCATGGTTTTTCAACCATGACTGGTCTAGCTTCAGCAGCAGCTTCTTCTCCCTCAGTAGCAGCTGCTCTTCGTATAGTCGTATTGACTTTGAGTATTTGCAATGGCCCATACTCTATCACAAGTCACATTTAATCGTGTAGGGCAGATAGATGAGCCTGCATACGAATTTTCCAATCATCAAACTCTTCCACAGTTAACATTGGAATACGAGTTAGATTTGCTCCCATGATAATAACTTTGCTTTAAAAGATGAAAGACTATGAAAAACACAAGTATTAAAACCTTTGAAAAAGAATGAGATCAAGTTCAGTAACCAGTGAGGAAGGTTAAATGAACCAAACGCTCTGATACCACTTGTAAGTCCCAAGGGGTGTGGAGTAAGCTTTAGAGGAGGGGTTGAATAAACATTACCAAATTTTTGTTTTTAGTCTTTTTAAGATTTTTCAACAGAGTTGACTAAAATCAGTTGTGTTGTTGATAGTATAACTCGGTTGCTTAAGCTAACACTTAACTTTAGTTGACTTGGTTTTTAACAGCGGAAGACTTAACACCCTTTTGATATATATAAGGTTGTTTTTAACACTTGTTTTGGCACTTGTTAATTATCAGTTGTGTTTTTAACACTTGTTTTAGCACTTGTTAATTATCAGTTGGATAGCAGATTTAACTAACATGATATATAATAAAATATGCAGGAATGTAAGTGCTGAAAGTAAATTGGCACAAGTAATTTTTATAGTGGTTCGAGGATGGGGTAATTCTTCTAATCCACTTTTCTCCAACTCTTGGAGGAATCCACTAAGTAACAGATCAAGTTACAAAGCAGTGAACAGTCTAGAGACAGCCTTGATCACACAGCTGGCTTCTCCTGCGACTTAACTTCTTCATGAGGCAGTTGCCTTGCTATTTCAGCTCACTTTCAAGTTCTTGGATTTGTTCACACAGCCCTCCAACAAACTTGAATCTCTTGGTTCGACCTTGAACCTTTCTACAACTCCTTCAACTTGGAGAGTAGACCCTTTTTTGATCTTCAAATGTTTTCTCTTCAACTAGTTGAAGTTGTCTCTCCTTCACAGCGTGTGTTGGATCGAGTTTCTTTGAGATTTATATGATAAGCTTTGAGAATATTGCAGGTTAATTGCTTTCTCAATGAATGCTTGTTCTTGCTAGGTTCAGGTAACCTTTTCTCAAATGCTTCCTCAGCCTTTTATAGTGCTCATTTGAAATTTTCCTGTTGAAGACATAGGCCAATTTCAAATGACACTTCTTGTTCGTTGGCTTGTCTTTTCTTGGTCTGCAGCACTTGTGATGTTTGACCCTTCCTCGTATTAAATGGCTTCGCAGATTTACAGGTTCTGACACAAGTTGTAGTGTTTCCCATTGGCTTATTTCTTTTGCATATTTCTAGGCCAAACACTTTAAGACCTGGCAGCTTTGACATATTACTATATTGAGTAATATTCTTGACTTCCTTCCAACAGATCAATGTCAGTTGTCTCAACTTGCTTGATGCCTTTACCCCTTGTGACTTGAGTCTTCTCCAATCATAAGATTGACTCAACTATGACTTCAACTGATAGACTTGGCTCCTTAAGTTGACTTGACTGACACTTCACACAGTTGTTCCTCAGCTGATTCTCCTTCAGTCGAGTTCTTGTCTTCCTTCATGGCCATACTCAACTGACACACAGTAGAATCTTCACTCTAGTCTGCAGTTGACTTCTTGCATTCTTGACTTGGCTGACTTCACTCAGCTCTTCCAGTTCTATTTATTACAATACAGAATTACAAGAAATGTAGGGTGCCAACTTTCTAGTCTAAGTTTTACATGGTATCATCAAAATCTAACAAATAAATTTCCTAACAAAGATTTGCACATATAATGAATGAGTTGTCAACCTTAGGAAAGGAATATACAAAATATGGTTGTAAGGCATTCTGTGGACCTCATGAAAATGTCCAATCATGAGCTATTTTCAGATTTAAAGTCTATGAATTCCAAGTCAAAAGGAAAGAATTAGATGAGACTGCTCCAAAGACAGCTGCTTTAGTTACATGTGAGTAAAAACAACAGAGTCTAAGGATATTGTGGCTAAGGAAAAATTGGCTCTTATGATCAAAAGATTCAACAAGTTCTTTAAAAGTAATTATCAAAAGAACAAAGAATAATCCTCAAGAAGGCATTTAGCTCCCTCAAAAGGGAAAAAAGAGAGAACTCCCAAGAGAGCTGAAGATTTGTGTTGGAATCGTAGACAACTAGGTCACTTTGCAGTTGACTGCCCATATCCACTAGTCAAAAAATATAGAAATGATGAAGAAAATAAAATCTTTAGGAAAAGAAAAAAGGAAAAGAAAAAAACCATGGTAGCTGAAACCGAAGCTTCAAAAGGCAAAGAAACACATGAGCCAGACATCAGTGAAGTTGATTACTCATCCCACATAGAAGAAGATGCACTTATTTTTCTAATGACTAAAGAACAAGAATATGAGGTAATTCCTAACTCATATGATTTTGATTTTGGTGATAGTTTTCATGACAAAAACACATCCTCACCCACATAACTTTATGATTCATTAGGTAAAATGATAAATGACTTTAAGCACACCAAATCCTCACACACATTTTTAATTGAGAAAAACAACCAACTTAAAGGTAAAAACTCACAGCTGACTAAAGAACTAAGTCTTCTGAGTCATTTAAGCGATGAGAACAAAAGTTGAATGTTGAGAATGAGGTGATTAAAGTTGAGTGTTACGCTAAAAAAAAGAGAGAGGAACTTGAAAGTGTTATTGCATCACTTAAGAAGACATCTAAACATTGGATGAATTGATGAAGAAGCAATATGAGATAAAGCTTGACTAGGCTTTAGTTCCTTTGTGAATGCACAGACACCTAGAGTAATCTTAGAAAAGGGATCCTCAAGCAACGAAGGTAGCAAGAAATCTAAAACACCATGTGTTGCACCTAAAGACCACCAAACTCACACATGCTGGTCTTGGATATAATGACAAATGTATGAAACCAGCAGATTTCACTGGTAAGTCTGCTGAAACAAAATTTAGAAGAGTTAAACAACAAACTCAATATAGGTAATGTTATGTAAAGACATACAGAACTATCAAACAGAACTTTGATAGAAAAAAAAGCAAATTTAGGAATGCTTTGATTGGAATCCTTCCATGAAATACATTCATACAATAGCAAATTCCTAAAGACCAATTCAGGTTATTCCCAAGACATGTACATCAGCAAATTTAGGAATATATTCATACATATAGACAAAAAAGACAGTTGTATGTTGCTAAAGCACCCAAACAATTTGCAAAAAGTCATTATGATTATGGTAAAGAAAGGTGGAAACCTCTTAGTCACATTTGTTAGCTATAGCTTGGTTGGATCACTATACATTGCTAACCCCTTAGGACCCACACATATATGGGTACCTAAAGCTTGATTTCTTTGATACAGGTTCACGGGATAGCTGAGTGCCAAAAAACCTAGTACATGAATAGTGGTCTTGGACTAAATTTCAACTTGCTAAGCATCAACCAACTATGTGACAAAGGTTATAATGTCTGTTTTAGTATGGGAACTTGGCAAATCAAGGACACATAAGCCGATGAAGAGGTGCTAACATGAATTAGAAAGAAGAATATGTATATGGTAGATTGGTCTACTGCAACTCCAAGTACCTGTTTAGTGGCTAAAAGCACAACTGAATCAAGTTGGTTGTGGCACAAGAAGCTGTGTCATCTGAATTTCAAGACAATCAAAATCTTGGAAGAAGTCATCTGGTTGAGGGGTTACCAAATTCAGTCTAAAAAAAGAAAAGCATTTGTGATTCATGTTAGAAAGGAAAGCAAGTAAAATCATCTTTCAAGGAAAAGACAAATCCTTCATCAAGAAGGATTTTGAATCTGCTGCACATGGATTTATTTGGACCAGTTGATCCAGCAAGCATAAGTGGAAAGAGTAAGTGGAAAAAAACTTTACAAAAGTTACTACAACTGATGAAAAGAGTTCAAAACGAGAAGAGTATATAAATTATCAAGATCAGATCAGACAGAGGAATTGAGTTTGTTAATGGGATTATAACTCAGTATTGTTTAGAAAATGGAATTTCTCATGAGCTATCAGCTACAAGAACTCTAAAGTAGAATTAAGTAGCTGAAAAAAGAAATATAACTCTCAATGATGTTGCAAGGATCATGTTAGTTGAAGCTGGATTGCCTAAGAGATTTTGGGCCGAAGCCATCAACATAGCTTTCTATACTCAGAGTAGGTGTATGATGAATAGGAAACTGTCTAAAACCTTCTATGAAATTTAGACAAGAAGAAGCCTAATGTTGGACACTTTCATATCATAGGAAGCAAATGTTTTATTCACAATAACGAAAAGATAATTTTAAGGCTTTTGATGCTAAATCTGGGGATGTTCCTTGGATACTCATCTGAAAGTAAAGCCCATAGAGTGTTTTACAAAAGGACTATGATCACAGAAGAGTCAATTCATGTTGTGTTTGATGAACCAAACTTTAGTGCAGAAGATAATTATGAGTTAGCTGAAAAGTAGAATGAACCAACTATTCAAAAGAGTGCATACATTGAGACTACCCCTTGAAGTCTCGATGTGGAAGATGTTTATCAACTGATGAAACACAGCTGGACACGATTGACTGAAGAGATGTTAAAAAAGAAAACAAAGCTGAAAACCAAATCAACTCAGCTGACTTACTAGAACCTGCCGTTAAATGGTTAAGTAACTATCCACCTGTGTTAATCATTGGAAATGTAAAAGAAGGAGTATGAACCAAAAGAAGTGTGATAAGCTCTTCAGGACACACACTGAATTCTAGCCATGCAAAAAGAGTTGAACAAGTTTGAAAGAAACAAAGTATGTGAATTAGTTCAAAGACCTGCTCACCAACACAAAATGGGTCTTTAGAAACAAGATGAATGAAGAAGGCATTGTTGTTAGAAACAAAGCTAGATTGGTAGCTAAAGGGTATTGCCAAGAAGAAGGTATAGATTTTGGTAAAACTTTTGCTCCAGTTGCAATACTTGAAGCAATAAGGATTCTAGCTTATTCTGCTCACAAGAATTTCATAGTCTATCAAATGGATGTGAAAAGTGCATTTTTAAATGGACTATTGGAGAAAGAAGTCTATGTTGAACAACCTCCAGGATTTGAGCATAAAACTATAAGAGTCAAAATGTATAAGGTGAAGAAGAAATTTATGGCTTGAAGCAAGCTCTTAGAGCATGGCATGATACATTGTGTCAATTCCTTATACACAATAGATTCACAAAAGGAAAAATTGACAAACCTTATTCAGAATTCAAGATGGAGAAAGCATTATGTTTGTGCAAATGTGTGGATGACATCATTTTTGGATCCACAAAAAATAATTTTGGAATAAATTCTCAAGGCTCATGCAAGAAAATATTGAGATGAGTATAATAGGAGAATTAACTTTCTTCCTAAGACTTCAAGTGAAACAGAAGAAGGACAGAACCTTCATTGGCTAAACCAAATACACTAGGGACTTAATGAAGAAATTTGTCATGGAAGAAAAGTCATATGTCAAGATAAATAATCATGTATATATATATTGTGGTAAATTTGTAAAAATTAGGTGGTTTGGTCTATATATAGCTATATAATTTCACATATCTCTCGCTCTCTGTGCGTATGTGTAATTTCATTTTAGGGTGTTATGAACACTTCCTTAAAGATAGATCTTGATGTTGAGAGAAAACTAGTGGATCAAACAAGATATAAAACACTCATTGGATTATTGCTCTATCTAACAACCAACAAAATTGCATCACTTTGTATTATGTGTATGTGCAATATTTAAATCTAAACTAAAAGAAGTCATATGACAACTGCCAATAAAATTTTGAGATATCTGAAAGGAAGACAAGAAGTTGGATTATGGTATCCTAAGAAGGAGGCTTCAAGCTTATGGGCTACTCAGACTTGCACTATACTGGATGTAGGGTTGACACGAAGAGTACATCTGGTATATGTCAACTGCTTGGGAATAGATTGGTTTCTTAGTTAAGCAAGAAAAAAAACTCAATAGTTACTTTTATCGTTGAGGTAAAGTACATTGCTGCTGGAAGTTGTTGTGCACAAGTCCTATGGATGAGACACAAACTAAGGGACTATGAGATTAAAGAGAAGGAAATTTCAATTATGTGTGATAACACAAGTACAATAGTTATCACTCAAAATCCAGTAGTGAACTCAGGAACCAAACATATTCATGCCATATATCTTTTCATAAGATATCATGTTGAAAGTAAAAACTTCACATTAGAATATGTGTCAACATAGAAGCAGTTAGCAGATATATTCACCAAACCACTATGTGAATAAAGATTTGAGGAGTAGATGAATGAACTTGGATTAATAGAGTTGAGTTTGTCTCATCACAAGACTTTAAATGTGCGAAGAATTTAATTTCACAAAAGGTTCATTCAACTAGTTGAATAAAAACCAGTATATTTGATCAATCAGCAGAGGGAAGTAATCTGAACAGCTGAGTCAAGCTTCAGTTGACTATATGTGCATAAGAGTCTCTATCAGCTAAGAGACATCAACAAATATATTAAAAGGTTACAAGACAAAACGATGTCGCATATAATCAAGCGGGAGTATTTTTCAACATTATGTTGCCATCATTTAATGTTCTGCAGTAATTACCAATTAAAGTCGCGAGCTAACAGTACAAGGATGCATATGATTGACCATAAATGATGATATTCATTTAATGCCCTTCCCAGGCGAATTGCAAGATCAAATTTGGACCGTTGATCAAAATTTAAATTGCACAGTTTTATGTTCATGTTTATTCTATATAAGAAGTTTATTTCTAGATTTATCTCCTTAAGCGCACATACTCTCAAAGAAAATCCCTCAAAAAATTCTATGCAAAAGCTGTTATCTTTTCTCTTAATCTCTATTATTCAAAATGGCACCCACAAAATCCCTCCTCTTTGCGCATCTCAGGACTTGGACTTTTTGTATATGTCTGAGAAAATCTACTCTAGAGAAACTTTCGATGTTGGGGGCTTGGTGAAGCACTCATCTGATAAAGCTAGGGCACATAACATCTTTTTGTGCCTTCAAAAATCCAAGTTACTGAAGTTCCTTACATTGGAAATACCATAGACATACTTCGAAGAGGTGGCGATGTTCAATGTGAACGCTTATGTCCATGATCACGGGATTTACTCTTGAGTGAATGGGAAGTCGATTTTCTCACATCGACTATCTATGTAAGTTTATGGATTTTCCCACCTCGGGGTTAAATGTGATGGAAGACTATGAGTTTGACCTATAGAAGACTTGGGGTGAGATAGTTGTTGAGGAAAAGAAGGAAAACTATAACCCATCTGGAGTTAAGAGAGTGGTGAAGGAGAAATACCACAAATTAATGGATATCGCGTCTAAGTGCATCGACATCCAGTTTGGGTTATATAATCAGTTGTCTACAGCCAAGTTGATAATGATGGCTGCTATTTTGGATGAATTGGAATTGGATTGAATTTATTTTTGACAAACTTTGTCAAAATGTGTTGAACCTAAAGGTAGTTGATGGCAAGTTCGAGAGCACATTAGTGTACGACGTGGTAATAGGGTACCTGCTGGGAAAAAAGGGATTGCCCTTAGAGAAAGGGAATCCCTTCCATGTCAAGAGATTGTTCAGGGAAAATCTCTCAGCTGCTCAGAAGAAAGCAGATGCAAAGAAGAAATGTGCTTCTGAGGCAGAAACAGTTGAGAGTCAACCAACTGAAACTGCCCTAGTGACTAAGAAAAGAAAGACATCTACTCATAAGAAGCAAAAGTCTTTTCCTAGAGTCATTTGAGGGATGAGTCGGATGAATCTAATGTGGAAATAGACACTAAGACACAAATACCTTACCCATTCAACAGAAGGTAAGATCTAAAGTTGATAAAGACAGACCCTCTGCATTGGCCAAGAGAGCTGCTGCAGAAATAGCCGTTGCAAATATTGCTGAGGCAGAAACTGTAAATATTGAAGAGACATCTGTGGAAGTTGCATTAGAAACAACTATGGAGGCAAGGCCGGAGGGTGTTGGCCAGGTTGCCAAGGATGAATCCTTCATGTTTCAAGAGGAGTTGAAAAGAATTTCAGAATGTAGGGTGTGAAAGTTAAGTAGGAGCAAAAGTCAGTTTTACCCACGACTGCCTATTGGGATACAACTGTTAAATTTTCAGAAGATGAGGAGTTAGAAAGAGGTGAAGAGGAGAAGTTGAATGCCACTCTTCGAGAATCTAGGGAGATGGCAGAAAAAGGGAATTTGATGGGCTAGGGGAAACTTCATTCTCTACCTAGATTATTGGCAATGTAATGCGATAAACAACTAAGCTTCCAGAACAAGCTGATTCACTCTCTTATCCAGTGGTTGAAAAAGACAATGGTGCCACATTTGAGAGTGTGGAAGAAGAGATGAATACTCAAGAAGGAAGAAATCCGGTTGAGGCCACTGGGGAAGAAACGTCAAATGTTTTAGTAGTTGATATAGTGGATGATGATGAGGAAGAAGGTGATGGTGAAGTAGGAGACAACACACTTGCCTCAAATCCTCTAAGTACAGAAGTCAGATTTCCACAAGCTGAGTTAAATCAGACGCAAGTTCAGACAGTTAACTCAAAGAGAACAGTTGAAAAGGGAACATATATCTCAAAACCATCAGCTGACCCTAATATAGCCGAGCCTAATCTTATTAGTGAGAAAATTGTTGTTGAGACAACAAAAACTGACACATTAGAGGTTACTTAAGCAATTGATTTGACAATAGCTGAAGGAAGTGAAATGGCTGAAAATATTGCAGTTGAATTTACTGTATTTTTCATATGGCGTCATTAATTTATTTTATATATATATATATATATATTATATAGAATCATGCAAATAAGAAAATTTAGAATTTGGATTATTAGATAACAGTTGATCACACGTTGTAACATTATAAGTATGAGAATCACTAGGTCACACGTTGTAAACTTAGAAGTGAAATGTGGCAAGATGTGTTGGGGAATATAATATACGAATAAATAAATAATTAAAAGATTTAATGTAATACATAGAAGATAGTCGGATATTAAGACGATGTACATAAAGCGATTGTTACAATGTTATTAGATAACGTTTTTATTATTATTATTATTATTATTATTATTATTATAATAATAATAAGAATATCATATAGGGATTTTGTGTGTAAATACTTTTAGAATAATTCATATATATATATATGTATAATAATATAATTACTATCAATATATATATATATATATATGGATATGATCAAATGAGACCAAGTCCTTAGGTAAGAACATAAGACCACATCTAGACCATTTGATTTAATAATTAATGGTATTTACTCCCCATTTTAGGAATTGGCGCCTCATGTAAGGGTACCAAAGTAATTTTGTGCTTTAATGTAAGGGATATATTTGTAAGCGCACATTTTTGAACTTGGTAACACAAATCGATTTATCTCAATCTGCGATTTACTCGGTTTTCTCTTTTTCAAAAAAAAATCGCTGCTCTTCCACAAACACACGATCCCTCCCACGATCGAAAACTGCAAATCCAACTTAAAAGCCCAATTTAATTCCATTCAAGAGGTGCATTTCGGCTTTTTCGCTGCTAGGGCTCGAACTTCTCAGAAGTTTGTTTAATTTTCGGTGCGATTTTAGTTTTACTTTTTGTTAGGGTTCGAACTTCTCCGAAATTGGGTGTAAGTTTTTACATTCGATTTTAGTGTTTTTTCTTTGATAGGGTTCTAGGTTTGATGATTGGTGTTTTTTCTTGTTGAATTTTTGTTCATATGATATGTGTTCATATTTTATATTTGTTCGATTTCTCAGTTTCGATTTCTCATGTTGTACATTGTATAGTTAGTTGTGTAATAATGTATATTTAGTTATGTAATATTGTATATGTAGCTTTGTGATAATGTATTTTTTGTATTTAATAATGTATTCTCAGTTGTATGGTAATGTATATTTAGGAGTATAATAATGTATGTTTAGTATGTGATAATGCATATTTAGTTTTATAACACTGTATATTTTAGTTGTGCGAGCATGTATATATGTTATGCAATAATGTATGTTTAGCTATAGGATAATGTATAGTTAGTTGTGTTATAATATATATTTAGCTATATATGTGAAGACTTGGTGTACATATGTATGCATAATCGGTGTGTGGTAATGTATATTTAGGTGTATAATAATGTATGTTTAGTTGAGTGATAATGCATGTATATATGTTATGCAATAATGTATATTTGGCTATATGGTAATGTATATTTAGCTATATATATGTATAAGTCTAAATATGTATGCATAATTAGTTAAGTAGAACTGTTTAGTTAGTTGTGTTTTATTGTATACTTAGTAGAGATATTGTGCATATTGTATATTTTTTATAATAATTGGTTCTATATTTTTTGTAGGTTTGTTTTATCAACTAAATGGCTAAAAATAAGGGGAAAAAGGTTGCGGAGAGGGGTGAAGATGAGCGGGGAAGAGGGCGAAGAATTCATATTCGACATTATCCACTAGGTGAATCTAGGGTGTTGTAGTAAACGACCTTGGCTGGACTTTCCCCTGCACAAACGGATGCGGTTGTGGATATGGGATTTGGAAGTTTGCTATCGCTCTCTATTGTTGACTTCCCATCGAGCTAACATATTGGTTATTGGGAAATTTTAATCCAGCTAGCTCGAGGTTGATATTGGACGAGTTTTAGACATATTCGGATTGAAGCGGTTGATGTCGAGGGGTATTGGGGTTCCCTAATGGTCGAGGAGATAGTTGAGAAGAAAACAAAGTCGAGAGTTGTGATTTGTACAATGGATGGCGGCTATGTTTTAGAGGGAGGATTACATAGTAATAGCTAAGCATGTGGCTACTAAAATCTTGAGCTTTGTGGATGGTGGGAGACTGGTTTAGAGGGCTTTTCTTGATCTTTGGTTGTTGTCTTTTATTGGGAATTTGTCTAGTGGATATGTGAATCCATGTTGGGAAATTTATGTTTAGATTTTGATGAATGCCTTGTAAAACTTAGACTAGAAAGTTGGTACCCCATTTTCCTTGTAATTTATATTGTAATAGATAGGGTTGTATGAGCTGAGTCAAGTCAGCTATGCCTGGACATACAAAGTCAATCAAGACTAGGATGAAGACTCATTGTGAAGCGGTGAGTGTGGCAAGGAAGAGATGTCAAGGACTCGATTGAAGGAGTATCGGTGGGACACATTTGTATGAAGAGTCAATCAAGTTAACTCGAAGCCAAGTCTCAAGTTGAAGTGACGGATGAGTCACCATTGATTGGAAGCTAACTCAAAGTCACCTGGGGAATAAAGGACTGCAGTCAAGTCAAGACGACTGAAAAGAATCCGTTGCACATAAGTCAAGGAATTTACTTAAATAAGTAATACTTCCATCTTTGCCATGTATTAAAGTGCTCGATCCCGAAGCGTGCAAAAGGAATAAACCAATGGGAAATCGCACCTCGTGTCGATTCCGAAAAAGTTGAGCGTTCATTTAATACGAGGAAATGTCAACATCAAGGACTCGCAACAAGACAAGCCAACGAACAAAGTGATTTTTGAAAATCACCTATCTCTTCAACGGTGATTTTTGAAAGTTCACTATAAAAGGTGAGGAATCACTTTGAAAAAGGTTACCTTGATTACCTTGCATACTGTGATAACGAGCATTATTCATCTTGTAACCTTCAAAACATTCTCAAGTTATTCAAGCAAATCCTCAAGCCTAAATCTAGAAGGAAATCGATCCAACAATAAGTGTGAAGGAAAGACAATTTTGTTGAAGAGGAAACTTTTGAAGAATCAAAAGGGGTCTACTTTCCAAGGAGGATTGTAGAAAGGTTCAAGGTCGAACCGAGTCTCAAGTTATTGGAGGGCTTCGTGATCAAATCCAAGAATCTTGAGCAAGTAAGTGAAGTAACAAGGCAACCGCCCTGTGAAGAAATCGAGTCGGAAGGCCGGTGAGTGATCAAGGCATCTCTAGATCGAGTCCCAAAGGAGCAAGTCGGTTGTGTGATCAAGACTTGTATACGGGTGATAACCACTTTGTACTCGATCAATACTTAGTGGATTTCTCCGGGAGTTGGAGAAGAGAGGAGTAGAATAACTACCCCATCTTCGAAACTCTATAAAAATTATTGTGTCATTTACATTTCAGCATTTTATTTCTGCACATCACTTTATATCTGCTGATAATTTGCTATCCAACTGATAATTAACAAGGTGCTAAAATCAAATGTTAAAACAAATTTAAATCAAAGTAAAGGGTGTTAAGTCTTCATTTGAAAATCTCATCACGGACCAAGTTAATGTTTAGTCTAAGCAAGTGAGTTATTCTATCAACATGACTCTTTCGAGTCTGTTGAGTGGCTAACTCTGTTGATTAACTAACTTAGTTGTCCCCCAAGGACTTAGTTGTGTATTTAACTCTGTAATATTTTAAAAGGACTAAAATCGAAAAATTGGTAAGGTTTATTCAATCCCCCCCTTCTAAACCTTACTCACACCCCTTGGGACCTACAATCCACATTTACTGAATAGCCTCGAAGATGTCCGTAATGTTAGGAACTTAGCTTGGTGTGATCATACTTTGGCAACATTGGTTGAAAAAAGAGTCGGTTGGTTGCCGGAAAAAAATCCAGAATTTAATGGCCCATTGCTGTTTTTTACGGTAATATCTTTCCCCTGTTAAAACTGCATATTATTTTTTTAATTTGTATGAAGAATTTTTTTGACGTAATTTATGTTATTTCACAGGTTTTTTATGTCGATAGAGTTGTGTGCATTAGGAGGAGTATTCCAAGGACACGCCCCAGCTTATTGGCTTGGAGTGGGGACAAATTAAAAGAAAGGAGCAACAAAGAGATTGAGCTTGGCGGGTTCAAGTTGGGGTTTATTGAGCCTCCATTCGATGAGGAAGTATCAATGGAGCCGCGTCTGAATTTGCCCAGGGCTGGGAGGGAGAAAGAAACCATATGCCATGGAAATTCGTCCTTCGGGGCTGGGGCGAAGGTTGTTTATGTCCATGTTTATTTTAGTTATATATTATGTATTCTTAGTGTTGCAAATATGTGTATTTAATGTTTAAATTGTGTACATCTTATATATTATGTATATTTAGTTTTGTGATTATGTATACTTAGTATATATTTTGTACATGTACACTTACTGATTTAATACACATGTTTTTGATGTGTAGGGTATTACTGACAGATTGAAATGTATGTCCTCCGACATTGTTGAGATTATATCAATTCTCGGACTACTCCGAAGGATTTGGTGAGGATGCAAAATTTGCTAGGATCGGGAATGTTGTGAGGGGCTTGATATGCTGTTGCATTACCGAGTGGGGTTGGCGTTAGATGACGGACTAAAAGGAGTGAAACTCAACAAAATGAAGCTTTTTGGAGAAAGCCAGAGAACATAGCGGCGATCGAGGCGATTGAAAGTGCAATTCTTAAGAGAGATGAATTTAAGAAATGGTGTGATGAGCCACCAAGCCCCTCTCTTAGAAGCTTTAGCAGGTGTGGATTTTGTAGAGTTCTTAAATCCCTCTCTATTGCAAACAACGTATTGCACACGAATTTCGTCGTTCTTGAATTTCTTTGTAGTGCTCCTTCTAACGTTGAAGCCACTGCACGTACCATAATCCTTGTAAAATTGTATTCCTGCCTCCAATGTATGGAAATGCATGTCGGCACGAGGAATGTTTTCTTGGTCCACTTCTAGGATCCAATATTTAGTCGATCCTGGTGAGATTTTGAGCCTCTGCCCAACATAAACCGTGTAATCTGGAGCTTGCTCTGGTAAAAACACAAAATTTACATACTAAATATACAAATTTTGAATACTATATATACAAAACTTCAATGTATGGTGCAAAATCGTATTTACCCCTAATTGTCTTATAATGACACATTTTAAATGCACATTCTGTACATAATGACTACTATAATTATACAAATTTAGAATACTATTTATACAAAACATCAATGTATGGTGCAAAATCGTATTCTCCATTATTTGTCTTATAAGTACACATTTTAAATGCACATTGTGTACATAATAACTACTTTAAGCATACAAATATAGAATACTATATATATACAGAATATCATTGTATGGTGCAAAATCGCAATCTTGATTTTTTTGATGTATATGGCGATTTCTGATGTTTCTGTTGTTTTGATGATATGCAATTTTTTGATTCGATGCTCCATTTTAATTTTGATGTTTCCTGTTGGTATGAATGTAGAATTTTTTCTCTATTTTTGCAGGTTCAATTTGACGTGGTTATGGCATGAAGGAGGAAGAAGATGAATGATGATGGACGTATTGTTAGCTAATGAATAAAAGAAGATCTCATTTTTCTGAATTTTAGGAATCGGTTATTTTGGCAAATACATGTTGTTCCATTTTTACCCCTTGATCGGTCCTCCCCTATTTTTTTAATACTACAAAATCCTATAAAATCATAGCCTTCCGTTTATTTTGCTGGATGGTGTGGATGTGGTCTTATGTTCTTAACTATAGCTATGGTCTTATAGGATCTCCTCCCTATATATATATATAGCGTGGCATATATATATATATATATAAGCGTGGCATGCACTACGCAATAGGTGGTATGCTTATGAGAATGTGCACATTCCACTAAAATATAGTTAAGTGTATATTTGTAATGTGTTATAGCATAATATAATATACTTTTGTGCGGTAGCTAGAACGTACATGCTTTTGTGCTAAGTAACCACCTCAAGGTTATTAAATATGTAATTTCAATATATTTACAAACACACGCACACATATATGTTAGACGTAAATATCAGAGTTACGGTTTGAGAGCAAACAGAAGGGACAAATTTCTAATTCAAAATTCACGAATTTATTTTTACTATTGTTTCTAATTATAGATTAATTAGGAAAAAGACTAAGAAATACGAAACACGATTTATTAACTAATTAAATCCTTAATGAATTATATATCTAAAATTGGTAATAAGATAACATAACTGAATGAGCTAGCTAATATGTAAACTTGAAAGAGTGGGATTGATAGTATTCTCCCTTTTCAATAGTTAAATACCTATATTGTTTTAAATTTGAGAAGTAGAAAATAAATTGGATTGATGAAGTAATGAACATATTACTAAGTAATCATATTAATAAGCATAGTATATATTCGATATTTATAATAAAATACTAAAATTAATAGATAGATATGTGTTTAACATATTATGGATTATATGTAAAATTTAATTGAAAGTAGTTGAAATGATATCTAAAATTTAAGGATTTATTGCAAAAGCTCAATAACTAATATGTTTACAGTTATATTACACTTTAGGGACAAAAGAAAATTTGCTTGCTTTCAATAGCATATCCAAAGATGAAAGGTGTAAAAAATCATCTGCAACTACAATGCATGAACATAGTATTTCCTGACTTATCTATATTAAACGTGATGAGTATCTTGTTAGGTATATGTTGCTTGAAGAATATTGAAACTGATGATGATTATTTTATTGAACATGATATGCATTAGCATCTGCACGTACATGCATAACATAGGATTATTGTTGTGATGATGCATCAACGTCAAAACTTTTGAAAATAAAATATTTTGTTGGCCACTACTAGTGCACCGAGGCTTGTGTGGCTTATGATTATTATATTTTGGGTACCGCGAGTGGGATGACTTTCCGGAGGATTGTGCAGGCATGCATGAGACAAATGCCTGGTAGTCGGGAGGATGGTCCACTTTATAGTATCCTATGATTAGCGCAACGAGTAGGATGCCTTCCAATGGATTGTGGGTGCATGCATGAGGCGGACATCTGGTGATCACAGGAGGATGAATGATCGACCATGTTAATCGGTTATTGACATGTAATAATTTATGTTCAGCTCTTTCCGGTGTATAGTAGTGGGCCAAGGGCCAGATAAAATAAAAGGAATTGAATTTTTTACTCATCAACATGCATTCTTGAAAGCATCTGTTGGATACGTTACTTACTTATTTCATATCATTTCATTAGCATGCATGATTTTTACTTATTAAACTTTAACTCATTTAGTTCATGCATTGTAGGTGAGTCTGGTGATGTTGTTTTGCATGGGCTTACTGGACAGTGTGCTGGAACTACTATAGGTTACTAAGGACAGTGTACATGGATACGACCTATTAGGCTAAGTCGATGGGTTCTCTTGTCTTTTTGGTCATATATTATATTTTGGACTTCTACTATACTCACTTTTGAAAACCCTAATGTAAATATATGTACTTGTAAATAGTTTGGTGATGTGGGTTATGTTTTTGGATACATAGACGTCTAGTTTATTTAAAGACAAGATTGGTTGTTTCTTTTGCTTATGGACATGACTTGTTCTTTCTTTATGTTAATGTGATTTTTCTTGTTACAGGGACACACACAAAAAAAAAACCATGTTCACATAAATAGGGTCTATACAACCAAATTTATATTCTTCACATTATTTAGTAGTGTAATAAGGGTCGGTGTTAAATATAATGCATTAGTATTTTGTGCCTCACACTCATAAATGCGCATTCAATTTAGTGGACTTAACTTTATAGAGGAAAAGTAGCCTGTTTTATTCTTACGACAAGCTTATCCTCTTTGGAAAATATTTAGGCAGAGAGGGGTTGACCTTAGCGAGTTGGACAATAAAAACTCATTCATCTAATACAGCCGTCCTCCTAACCTCGCATACTCAGTGGAAGACCTAAAGAAAATACTATCTTAAGCCAATTGCATCGCAAAGAAAATATAGACAAGTCCTCCTACTCAATAAATATCTTACAAGTGCATTTATCCGAATAAGACTATATCGACACATCAACTTGCTCACACCTTTGTTGAGCTTGAGGTAACTCTCTTTAGCCTTCTCTTGTGCGCTATCTAGATGGACAACTAGATAATAGTTTTACACATTTGCTCAATCTTTACAGCATGCTAAGTCAACTATTATCTACTATCCACCCATGGAAGATTTGGAAACATTAGCATAAAAAATAAGAGAACAATTAAATAGTAAAATTTCATCTCAGTACAATTACGATTGAAGGTGTTGATCTCATAAGTGCACTAAATATTTGTTGACACTTAATTGCCTAATTCAATAAGGTGACATGTCTTGTCACATGATGGATAAATTTATGGTTCTAGTTTTAGTTTTTGTTGTTGTCAATCTACATTTTGCATATTCCAACATTCACCCTAGTTGGTTTATATCGGTCAGCATAAGCGATAAGTGCATTTACTTGTGTATTTTTCAACTTATTATAATCAGTTTCTAGATAGGCGATTGTCATTAATAATAACATAAGCTACCAATATCTTTAATTCAACTCATATAGCGAATTTGGATAACTAAAGCTTTTACTCACGAGTAAGCTCATACTATAAAAATAAATTTTAACTCTTTTATTAAATTCTTAAATTTGAAGCTTAAACAAAGTAAAGCGCAAACTTGATTCTTGATCCATAAGTATATTATCAGCATCTCAACTATGACAATTTTGGGTAATTAAGTTCTTACATTTGTGGCTTAACCAAAGTAAAGCGCAAATATTTTTGGATAATCCACAAGCATATTGTATGCGTCTAAGTCTTGACAATATTGGATACTTGTGGATTTTCATGCTAAATTGACATTAAAATAAAGTAGGTGAGCTCAGTTTAAAAACTTTTCAATAAATTGCGCAAACAATTAAGTGCGTACAATTTTTTTTTATCTGGATCCAAGTAAACTTACTGATCCATCAATAAAATTATCAATGTCCATAAATAAATTATGCATGAAACCATGTGATATGAAGAATAAAGAAAAATAGTCCCCATGGGTGAGACACTAATATATGTTGCATCATGTGGAGATAACTTAAACATTTGGTAGTAAAACAAAAAATATCCCCGTAAAATTTATGTTATATAACCTCTAAAATTGGCTCAAAACTGCATGTCTCGAAAAAAACATTACATATATTCAAGGCCTACTATATCAATCTAGAAAAAGTAAAAAATAAATCAGGGATACCGAATTACCACCATCGTCATAAATTATCTCCCAACAATAATATTAAAATAAAACACTTAACACTCAAATACATGAGCACACGTATGTCAATATCCATCAATCTAAAATAATAATTCATATCACATAAACTCAATTAATTGCATCACAAAAAAACGAGTTACATACATATGTGCATTTAATAAAGCATATGTAATTCAGATAATACATAAATCACATAAATTATTTTTGCTTGCACCTTAATGCGTAAAAATATAATTGTTTTTCACTCACTTCTGCAAGAAAATATTTCCATGCACCAATATACAAAATTAATTTTTGCGTGTATCATAATGCACAAAATAATATTATTTTTTTGTTGCAAGCAGCTTAATGCGCCAAAAAGAATTTCTTTCATGCACCTAATGCGAAAGATAAAAATATTTCATGCACCCTATGTGCAAAAAATAATTCTTGTATACATCACATTACACAACAATAATTTGTCAGCATTCCCATGTGCAAAAAAAATATTTGCAAGCATTTTAATGCGCAAAAATAATTTTTGCATTCACTCAATTGCGTAAAATAATTTTTACATGCATTAGTAATATAACAAAAAAAAATATAATGCACAAAGATAGTTTTGCAAGCTTCCCAATGCACAAATAACAAGAATTCCAGCTTCCATATAAACACAAACATGCTGGCACAATAACAAGAATTCCACTTAGTATAGTGGTGGACATGGATTATGCACAAAATGTCTAAGGGTTCAATTCCTTAAGGAAACATCTCCCATCTATTATCATTTTATGAGATATAGTTTTCTGCACATGTCATGCCAGCGCCAAGCGCCATGTGGCTTGCCATCATTCGCCACATCAGCACCTATAGCGGCCACGTCGGCAAACGTGTGGCAGCCTCTAGCGCCCACATCAACACCAACATGGTCTCCACATCAGCGACCACATGATATTCATTAAGCTACCACATCAGCGAATGCTTTTTTTGTTTAATAGAAAAAACCCCTAAAAACTCGACATTTGAACCCCATCACGATTTGCAATTGCTGGCACAGATTTCAAGGCAATTTTCTTTTTCTCCGAAAAATACTTTAAATTGCCATAACTTTTTCGTATCAAATCTGCTTTGCATGTGTAGAATATATCAAATTAATTGTCAATTCAATATCTACAATATGACACCAATATTACATATATAAAAAAGAAACTACAAGTTCGAATTTGGTTAAATAAAAATTCAAATATCATGTATTGACAAATTCAAGCACATCAAAAAGGCGAGATCGAGCACTAATGACTCTGATACCACTATTAGCAAATTTGGACCAAAACACAAATCACATATTGGCACATATAAAGTGGATATAGTATATCTAACTGCAGCAGAACTGTTGATCCACATAGCTAGTATTAAGACCATCTACAAGCCTTCTTTGATTGAACTGCGACCAACGAACAAACCCCATGATGGTTGAACCACGAGCAAATCACGAATAAGATCACAAATTGTCTCTTTTTCGTTGTTGTAAATAACTACTAGAGTTATTCACTTTGATGTGCACACCTTAAACCCTTGTAGAACTTTGGTGATATTCCAAAAAAAAAAAACCGTAAAGATATAATTCTTTCTATGTGGGGACGACTTTTTCATCAAATTGATATTGTAGGGAGAGAGATCAATGTATATCTCAATCTAGCTCATATCAGTTAGAATCTTGATGGGAGAGATTTCTAGATAAATATCATCTAAATAGGGCTCCTTATTATCTCAAATATGGATGCAACACCCAATAGATAGAATTCGTACAAATGGCATGTATCTAAACCCTTACATTTAAGCATGGATCTCCAATGAAAATTTAATCATTATGGATTGTATGGATAAATGCAGAATGGCAGCACTCAGGTATGCATGTTCAAGGGGTTTTATGACATCATATTCATAAACAACACTCAACTAGTTTGATACCACAATATTATTCATGCATGCATATGTTATTACGCAATGTGCATTAATATATGTTATTATATATATTCTTTTATTTGCATTACTTCTTGGGTTTGAACAATCATTTTCTTTCTCGAAGGGAAAAAAATATTTTCCTCTTCACAATGCGCATGCATAGCTTTTGCTTGGTGACTTTATGCATATACTCTTGCATGTTGAGAAGTTTTTAATGTTAAAAAATATAGGTTATCTTTCGGATGTATGAAAAATATATTTAAGGGTTAATTACAAAAAATACCCTTGAAGTTTGACCTAATTATAAAAAAACTCACTAACTTTTAAAATTGTAAAAAGTATCCCCGAGATTTAATTTGTCCAATATTTAAACCCATCATAAGCAAAAACTATTTCAAGATCCCCTTTCATATTTATAAAAATATTGCGGTTTACTCCTTAATTTTAACACTTTGAATCAAACCTCGGGTACTTTTTCTAATTTTAAGAGTTAGCTAGGTTTTTTATAATTAGGTAAAACCTCGGGGTACTTTTTGTAATTATCCCTATATTTAATCAACATATATACATATACATGATATTACACTAAACCCTCATGTACTATTCGTGTTTTACACTTTACCATATAATCTCAAGGATACTTTTTGTAATTATCCCTATTAATGATCTTTTAAATTCATACATAAGCTTGATTTGAAATATACTTGAGTATTCTAGTTAGTGACAAATATTTTCATTGTTAATTGACTAAAATTATATATTTTTATTTTTAATTGGTTAGTAAATGAATACTTAAGATTGGTCGCTAATATCTAAAGGTAGCAATGATTTTTTTATTTTTTGTCATGTTGGTACGAATCATGCGATACCTATTAAGGTTGAGTGTAAGAAGCAGTCGTAATACTATACGTGTGAAAAGCAGCCCAAATATCGAATAAGAATACCTAGCTACATTTCGTTGAAATAAGGTATGAGTTTAAGGAAATATTAATTTTATATACGATAACATGATAAGTAGGATGACCATAATGATTTTTTTTCATTATTCTAAGAAAAATAAAAATATAGGGGCAAAATTGTCCATATAGGGCAAAGTTGAAAATTTACATAGTTTATATGGTAAAGTGTGAAAAAACATTATATGGTAAAGTGTAAAAACGCGAATAATATAGGGGGTTTAGTGTAATTTCCTCATATATATATATATGGATGGGATCTCATGTGGCAGCCTCTTACCATGTGGCAGTGTGGACAGATCCCATCCCTACATCCTAAACAATCAATGGTTTAGATTAGCCCTACAAAACACCATTTTATAATTATTTTTATTGTCAAAAGGGCATTTACGTAATCCACAAAAAATGGGTAAATTAATACAATAATTAATAACCTAAAATCAAGGATCATCTTGATTGCAATCTTGCCAAAACAAAAGAAATGTTAATTTAGCAATAGAAACACACGTTTCCTATCATCTTCTTCATTCTTCATCCATCCAAAATTCAGCAGCCAGACCGAGTTTGACGTCCCAAAAATACAGAAAAAACAACCTATAGTCGAAAAAAAAAAGAGCACAAAAACATTGCGAAATGGGCGATGAGTGCGATGAATCACAACATGATGAAGTGTTGGCGGACAATCTGATGAAAGTGGATTTACCGCTTTTTTTTCCTGGTATGTGTGTTTATGTTTGAAAAATTGCGCAATATCCTTATTCATCCTGTAGATATTTTATTTAGAAAATGTGGAATCATAATTGATGGTTATCTTAGTATAAAGAAATGTACACATTAGATATTAGGTTGGTGTACACATATATTTAATATTGTGTACATGTAAGCATGCAATATATGTTGTGGGATGGCTGGGGTGATGATGAATCTTTTATGTGAAATCGTTGTATACACATATTGCAATATATATGCCTGTAAAGCAATTTTTCGTGTATAGATATGTATATTTTTGTGTTAATTTAAAATGTGATATTATGTGTTTGAATGTTTATTTGAAGCTATACATTAACATGTATAGTTGTATACAACATTCGGCAAACTTGTGTATTTGCAACATATTATGGTGTATATATACAAATACTTTGGTGATTTAGACTGAGAACAAACAATGGTGTTCAAATAATTCTATAGTAGTGTAAAAACATCTTATTTTGGTATACATATGCTTCAATATTGGTGTGATTAGTATAAACATTCAGTGGATATTGTAAGATTTTTATTTAGGAAAATGTACGCTAATATTGAAACTATTGTGCATTTTGAAAAAATTTTTGTGTATACGTTTCACTTATTTGGTGTGAATATACTTTGCGGATACAAGTGATGAAACAATCCAAAGACGTCGAAATACGAGCGCGCTGGTAGTATCACCCGGCAACACCAAATATTGGATACGAGGTTGAGGAAGGGATAAAATACCGCGAGTGGGCATGCATTTTGGGAGTTTAAACAAGGGTGTGGAGGCTATCATCCATACTTCCGTCCACAACAAGCGGCCGGTACGAATTCAACGGCGCGCCAAGAAGCGACCACAACGCTAAATGAATTGTGTGTTTGATAAATGGTTTTATCATGATTTTGATGGTTTTGTTTTTATACCAAAACAATATTTTTAAAGGTTGTCCAAATACTCCTAATGATTTTAAATGGTTTTAATATTTTCCGGAGTACTTCCTCAAGTTTATTTTCGACAAAATTGGACAACACATTTAATAATTTTGTGTCATTGATTTTTACATTCAAACTATGTTTCAAAATGTTGTCCTAATACTCCCGATCGGTCTAAACTGTTTTTACTATTTTTCGGAGTATTTCTTGGAGTTTATTTTCGATAAAATATTGGACAACACTTTTATTTTGAGGCCAACCGGTCGCCCTATAGGGCAACCCATACCTGAAGAGTACGTTGAAACAGAAATTGAGCCTGGAGTGAAAAATAGAAGGTCGACCCGGTATTTCGTCTGGGCGTCGCCGAATACGTCGCCAGTGGTGCGACTGGGTGCCTACAAGTTTGGTTTTGAAACGAGAACTCCCGCCTTTGATTTTTAAGGTTGTGCGACCGGCCAACATAGGGGACGACCGGTCGAACCTACGTCGACGGTCACCCTGTGCAAAATGTTGATACGTTTATTTCAAACACTATTTTGCGACGTCGCCCTCTAGTTTGGAAATGACAAAAATCTGACCGTTTTTGAGACAACTTTCCCTTAATTTGTGGGATGGATTTCTAATGACTCTTTTCTTCAATTGTCTTGCAATTTTTACAGAATACATGTCCCCAAGAGGAGCCTATCATGTACAAGACATCTTCTATAAATAGAGGAAGAATTGAAGCAACACAATAAGAGAGAAAACTACAACACAACAAGATACACTCAAGAATACACTTGTTCTTACATTGTCTTATTTCTTGTTGTAATTTGCCTAGCTATTCACTTTCGCATTCTTGAGGTCTAGGCTTTTCTTGATTAAACTTGCACTCTATTGTATTATCAATTATCGAGTTATAATCTTGAATTTGGGTAATCATTCAACACAAGATATCCTTGTGAGTATTCTTGTGGTTAGAACATACTTGGGTGATCTAGGTATTAGGTGTAAGAAGATTGTGGTAATCTTCTTGTTGAGGTGTTGAAGAATTTGGTATTCTTCAAGGTTGAAGATTGTGGTAATCTTCGCAAGGTGCCGTTGGAGATTGTGGTAATCTTCAAGTGAGATTGTGGTAATCTCAAAGGTGGTGTTGAAGAAGAGTGTGGTGCTCTTCAAGGTGTTGTTGTAAGTTGGTGTTGTATTAATTTTTGGTAAATTAATAAAATCTTTTTTCTTTTTGAAATCCATCCCGGATATACTGGGGTGGTAGAGGATTAGGCCCTAGGTGGGTTGAACCTCTATAAATCGACGTGTGTTGTTTACATTCCGCACCTTTGTTATTATCTTTGAGCATTTGGTTCGAAAAAGAGGGCGTAATCGAAAAGATGGAGATAATCTATTCACCCCCCCTCTATATTATCGTAGCCGCTTGGACTTACAAGCCACCTCTATTTGATTCCAAAAATTATATATTTTGGAAAGAAAGAATGGAATGTTATTTACAAGGTTGCGGGTTCGATATTTGGAACGTCGTCATAAATGGAGAAATCATTCCAATGATAAACACACCACACACCTCCAAAGGCTTCAAAGAGCTCAATGATGAAGAGAAGAAAATCATCTCCTTAAATGGTAAAGCTCTTAATATTTTACATTGTTCACTTACCACTTTGGAATTTGATCATGTTGTAGGTATTCGATCGGCACAAGAAGTATGGCAAAAATTAGAAGCCATCTATGAAGTATATGCAAATAATAGGAGCAACTCAAAAGCATCTACTTCTCAAATGGATACAACATCAAATCCAACCATATGGAATGAGCCTCTTACAACTTCCGATGATGAAGTCGAAAAATATTTTATGGGCATCGAAAAAGAGGACGAGGTATATCTTAAACCCTCTACTTCCTATGGTATTGTCATACAAAAAGATTATAGTGATTTATGATGAACTTTAAAATGAATTCCAAAGGTTACTTGTTAAGTACAAAAATTTGAAAAAGGAATTCAATGTTTTGAAAAATGAAAAGGATAGTTTATCTACTTCCTATGAATCACTATCATGTGCTCACACCACCACGCTTAACAAGGTTAGAAACCTTGAAAAAGAAAATAGTACTCTTGTTGAGGATATTAATTGTATGAAAAAGGATTTATCAAAATCCAACTTGAGTACCGATAAAATGACCAAGATTATTGATATTCATAATTGTGATAAAGGACTTGATCATAAGCCTAGTGTTGTTAATTATGTGAAAAGAAATCAAGTCCCTATGCATGTTGGTCATTATGCTCCAAAAATTATTACTTGCTTCTATTGCGGTAAAAAGGGTCATACGGTAAATACTTGTCGGGCTAGAAATAGCTCTAATTATTTTTGGAGACCTAAAAGTCTCAAGACTAATCCCAAAGGACCCAAGCACTTGTGGGTACCACAAAACAATGTTATATTAGGTACCCGGCGAAATAATGATCGAAGAAAATTCATACCGCCAAGAAGGCATCAAATGACCGTTTCATTTGATCAAAGAAGGAGAAACTATTTTCAACAAAGCCAATTTCCAAGAAGAGGATATAATCAAAAATGGGAAGAACACAATCCTTGGAAATGGCAAAGACATCATCAACAAGATGATTTTCAAAGAAGAAGAGACTATCAACAATGGGAAGGCAACAAACCTTGGAAATGGAGTAATCAAAGAAGTTATCATCAACAAAGCGACTTCTTAAAGGGAAGATATCATCAACAATGGGAACGACACAACCCATGGAAATGGCGTAATTGGTAACCCATATCTCCCCATTTAAAATATGCATTTTATTTTGTTATGCATGTTTTTATTTGTGTCTTTATTGCAACATGAGTTTTCAAGTATTGATTTTTTTAATTAAGGTCTTCAATATATATGTGTGTTTTTAAAATTCTTTTGAAAAAAGGAGACCTTATATGATGTTTTTAAAACTCTTGTGCATTTTTGTAGACTAAAGTGTGTTATCATCTCTTATGGATTTTTATGGCATGAGCTTACTTGTGATATCCCTTAGCCTACATTTTTATCATTATGATTTGTGCTAGATTTGTTTTAAGAATTATGTAGGATTTACATATTTTCACAAATGGCCATTTACGTCATTATTTGTCAAGAAAGGCATAAATTATCGAGGTACGTTTACTTGTGTTATTCTTACTCTTATAGACTCGATATATATTGCCATGTGCCTATGTGCTTGTTTTTCATAGTATTTCATACAAGTGCCACTAAGAGGATATTTTAGATTTTTTGAAAGGCACTATTCGATATTTGATTGCACATTTTTGCTTTGACAACTCTTGTTCAAATACTTCTTTTAAATGAGATCTCAACTATATGCTATCAGATTTTCAAATTTCAAAAGAGACTTTTTGTAGCTTTCTTAAGCTTATTTGAACTTGCATGATTTATTAGAATCTTGATGATCTTCTAAATGCATAGTATGTGTTTCTTGCTTCATGGTCTATATATATAGTGTTTATTTCTACTATGCTATTATGCAAGAAATTTTGTGATTGATAATTGAGGCATATTTTTACACTTGGGCTTTTTTTTTAAGCAATACCGGTAATAAGTTTATTAAGTTGTGTAGATGAGAAATGGAGTACTCCAAATATTAGTTACCTCAAAATATTTGGATGTAAATGTTCTATTATGAACACCTTAGATCAATTGGATGCCCTATGATGATAGTGATGAAGAAGATAAAAAGGGTATTCTGGAACAAACTCGATGACCAAGGCAACATTGGTCGAACTAAGGCGAGGTTCGTAGCTCGAAGGTATTTCCAAGAAGAAGGTAATCGATTTTGATGTAACATTTGCACTCATAGCACTTTTAGTAGCTATTTGCATTTTACTTGCCCATTCTTGTTTTAAGAAAATTTCAAGCTTTACCAAATGGGTGTTAAATTCAATTTTCTCAATGATTTTATTCAAGAAGAAGTCTAAGTAAAACAACCTTCGGGGTTTAAATTTTTTTTTCTTGTATGGTTCAAAACAAGTACCCCATGTATGGTATGATAGACTTAGCTATTTTTGCTAAATGATTTTACAAGAGGTAAAGTTGATTCAACTCTCTTTGTTTTTGAAATAAAAGGGCAAGATTGTTTACTTGTGCAAATTTATGTTGATGATATTATCTTTGGTGCTACTAATGATTCTTTGTGCAAGAAATTTTTTAAGTTGATGCAAGGTGAACTTGAGATGAGCATGATGGGGGAGCTCAATTTCTTGCTTGGACTACAAATTATTCAATGCCAAGAAGATGGTTATATAAGAACTCTTGAAGGAGTTAAGCATTGAAGAAAGAAGAACCATCTCAACCTCTATGGCTAAAGATTGACAAAGGTTGAGAAAAGCATATCGGCCGACAAACAAATTCGAGGTATGTTTTCGTGTATTATTCCTATAGACTCGACATTCCATATGCCTTATGTCTATATGCTCGACTTCAAAAACCATCCCAACGAATCTCATTAAAGTGCCGTTAAAAGAAATTTTCAAATATTTGAAAAACACTTCCTCTTATGACTTGTATATCCAAAATATTAAAACGTTCTTATTTTTCCGGAATAACAAGTTCGGTGTTTACAATTTATCAAAATATGGTTCGTCATAATCGAACTAAACATATTGAGATTCGAATTTTTTTCTAAGGGGATTGCATGTTTTAACAAAAACTTGAAGATGTGTTTAATTCCGTCTCAAGGATATAACTCGCGGATCTTTTAATCACTCACCGCCGAGTATTTTTACCTCATTTTGAGCTTGATTATGAGAAAATGTATATTGAATGTGGTCTACGTTTGCATTTTGCACGTTTTTAAAATTTAGGGGCGAAAAATCAGATTTTTGGATCAAACTTCGGATTTTTAGACAGAACTCAAATAGTGGGCTGACTGGGGCAAGGCCGACCGGTCGCCCATGCCCTCGACCGGTCGCCCTTGCCCATGACCGGTCGCCCTAAGGGATTTTTTGGTTTAAAATGGTTCTGTTTTCCAGACTTAGCATTTTTGGCTTTTTGATTCATTTTTCGTCCCCTTTGCAAATTTCACACACAATTCACTTCAAATGAGTTTTGTTGCATGAATTACATAGTTTGGGGATTGTCTAGCTCGATTATCATCATCATTGCTCGTCTTTACCGATCAAATGGTAAGAATTCTACTTCCTTAATCTCAATTGGGTTGAACCCTTGAAAAACTTGGCCTATATGTACTATCTTGATGAAATTAATATATGTTTGTGATGAGCTTATTGATTGTTGATGAATGATATTTATTAAATTGCATTTGGTGATGAAAAACTTGGCTTGATCTCATTTACAAGGGCTATATATATCTTTTTGAATTTTTGACGCCCGCCAAGTGTTCGATAAAACGTTTCAATGAAAAATTCATCATCTACATGATTCTCTCGATTTCAAAAGTCTTATATATTTATAAAGATCATGTTTTGCTTATCAAATGATATTTCATAAGCTTCTACAAGTCGTATAATTCGACTCTTCCCTCCTATTTGGTTTAAAAGCTTCAATGTTCAAAATAGCTCGATACATCGGTTTAGTTGCGCACTTTGATATGAATATATGATGTATTTATCGTGCTAACATTCTTTTTGATGATTCCAAAGGGGGAGAAACAGGTTATAAGCTCTTTAGCTCAAAGAAGCTAAGATAAGCTTAACGAAAAGAAGCTATAAGCTATGGCTTCATATAGCCATAAGTTATGGATCATATTTAGTCCACTTGGTGCATTATGGTTATGTATGAATCATGGTCCATTGGTTGTAGTATGGACTTATATACGGTTCTAATGATGTCTCTTTGACAGGGGGAGCTTTTAAGTTTTTGATACTTAAGCTCAATATCGAAAAGCTAAGATTTTAGCTTATGTTGAAGTTGCTTCTATATTACTTTTGTTGTGCATGTTGATAGGGGGAGCATTTGCTATATGTGTTTGAATATCTCTACTCACATCCTTGCGTTTATATTGCGCGGAATGTTGTCGCTCTCAACGGATATTCATTTTTGACTGGAAAAATTGTTTTTGTTTTCAAAATCGCCTCTCAAAATTGTTTTGTTTTCAAAATCGGTCTTGTTGAATTGTTTTGGTTTGTAATCATCAAAAAGGGGGAGATTGTTTGATAAATGGTTTTATCATGATTTTGATGATTTTGTTTTTATACAAAATCAATGTTTTTAAAGGTTGTCCAAATACTCCTAAATGATTTTAAATGGTTTTAATATTTTCCGGAGTATTTACTCAAGTTTATTTTCGACAAAATTGGACAACACATTCAATGATTTTGTGTCATTGATTTTTACATTCAAACTATGTTTCAAAATGTTGTCCTAATACTACCGATCGGTCTAAAATGTTTTTACTATTGTTCTGAGTATTTCTTGGAGTTTATTTTCGATAAAATATTGACAACACTTTTATTTTGAAGCCAACCGTCGCCCTATAGGGCAACCCATACCGAAGAGTACGTTGAAACAGAAATTGAGCCTGGAGTGAAAAATAGAAGGTCGACTCGGTCGTCTGGCGTCGGCCGTCTCCAGTGCGACCGGTGCCTACAAGTTTGGTTTTGAAACAGAACTCCCTGCCCTTTGATTTTTAAGGTTGTGCGACCAGGCCAACATAGGGGGACGACCGGTCGAACCCTACGTCGACCGGTCGCCTGCGTGCAAAATGTTGATACGTTTATTTCAAACTCTATTTCGTGCGACCGTCGCCTCTAGTTTGACAAAGAAAAAATCGACCGTTTGACGTGCAGACAACTTTCCTTAATTTGTGGGATGGATTTCAATGACTTTTATTCAATTGTCTTGCAATTTTTCAGAATACATGTCCCCAAGAGGAGCCTATCATGTACAAGACATCTTCTATAAATAGAGGAAGAATTGAAGCAACACAATAAGAGAGAAAACTACAACACAACAAGATACACTCAAGAATACACTTGTTCTTACATTGTCTTATTTCTTGTTGTAATTTGCCTAGCAATTCACTTTCACATTCTTGAGGTCTAGGCTTTTCTTGATTACACTTGCACTCTATTGTATTATCAATTATCGAGTTGTAATCTTGAATTTGGGTAATCATTCAACACAAGATATCCTTGTGAGTATTCTTGTGGTAAGAACATACTTGGGTGATCTAGGTGTTAGGTGTAAGAAGATTGTGGTAATCTTCTTGTTGAGGTGTTGAAGAATTTGGTATTCTTCAAGGTTGAAGATTGTGGTAATCTTCGCAAGGTGCCGTTGGAGATTGTGGTAATCTTCAAGTGAGATTGTGGTAATCTCAAAGGTGGTGTTGAAGAAGAGTGTGGTGCTCTTCAAGGTGTTGTTGTAAGTTGGTGTTGTATTAATTTTTGGTAAATTAATAAAATCTTTTATCTTTTTGAAATCCATCCCCGATATATCTTTGGGGTGGTAGAGGATTAGGCCCTAGGTGGGTTGAACTCTATAAATCGACGTGTGTTGTTTACATTCCGCACCTTTGTTATTTTCTTTGAGCATTCGGTTCAAAAAAGAGGGCGAATCGAAAAGATGGAGATAATCTATTCACCCCCCTCTAGATTATCGTAGCCGCTTGACTTACATTGTGGTCCACCTTTCACAACCGCATACGACTTGCAAACGGTAAAGTGGAAAAATTGGCTAACTTAGCATGCTTATTGTCGAACATAAGAACAAGTTAGCCTACGAACAAGATGGAAAAAACATGATGGGGCGTTGAAGAACTCTTTGAGAATTCTGCGGCTCTACTTCTCAAATGGAGATCTCAAGATTGCCACCGCAATAAGCTCGTCAGAACAAAGGCAAATGGGAGCCGGGTTAAAAGAGACTACAAAGCCAAAGGAAAAGGCAATCAAGTGCAAGCACGAAACTAAAGAGGAAGTGTGGCACGTGTGGCAAAATTGCATCTCACAAAACCGAACATGTCCCGAACAACCTACATAATACAACTACATTTTTCCCAAAGATTTTCAAATTTCATACGACCCAAAAATTGTTATCGATTTTTTATTTATGTTAAATGAACGTCATTTATATTATAACCGAATGTCATTTATATTATAATTGAATGCCATTAATATTCTAATTTTACATCGTTTTTTAGTCCATCTGACGTTTAATAAAAAATATACCCGTAACATAAACACTTTTATGTTATAATTGCTATCTGTTGATGATACACAACTTTTCAAAGGATTACGATGACTTCTAAAGAGTAAAAATAATTGTAGTACTTCAACAAAATATCGAAAATATAGTAAATTTGGGGCATATTGTGATGTATATATATGAATACTTTGGTGGTTTATAATCAGGAAATTCTGGTGTACACATAATTATATTATAGTATCATAAACTCTTATTTTGGTATACATTGGTTTGACCTTTCATGATAAGTGTGACATTCAGAAGTACATTGTTACATTGAGTTCCAAAGTAAAAAGTAATTATAGTACTTGAACACAAACTGCTTAAGAATTAAGCATACATACGATTCGTTAAAACATCTTCAACTGAAAAACAAAAAGTACTTGCATACGAACGTATATAAACTAAAGCAGTAACAAATATTTTTTGCATACTGACAAAATGTGCATTGTTTACACACTAACATTACGCATAAACAGGAACACATGTTTGCTTAAGATCGTTCAGAAATAAGTAACACATAATATTGACAGAAATGCACGGGTAACAAAAATATTCTAGTCTGATGTAACAAATAGAGTGTACTTAGAAGCTCCATCTAACAAAATGAACTCCTTAATCGATAACCAACTACATTCCACTAATAAATTTTTTTGCCAAACCAAGCACCCTTTTTTTTCTTGGTTCAAGTCATGCATCATAATTGCGTGGCAGTACAGGGTCCTCAAATGTGCGAACGCCGCAGCGTCAGCCTTGTCAAATCCACAGTCCCATTTCTTCAATGGTCCCCCCATGTAGGTCTCCATATGACGCATGGCGTAGATCCCCATGGGGCCGATCGTGTGTTTTCTCCACCCTCCACGACGATGAGAATCCATGGATGAAAGACCCAATAACGCGTGTACCAATTGTTCTCGTGATGAGGGCGTGGGCAAGGAAGTTCAACGATGCACTAAATGGGCTAATTCAAGTCATTCGTAACGAGGCCAAGAGTGCATTGTAGAAGGAAGAAGATGATCGGGTGGTCCAGTTGATTAGCGTCGCCAACGGTCCAAAGTCCACCTCGGATCGGGCAAGTGAATGATGCCAAGAATACAAGCCACCTAGCTTCTTGAAGACCTCATAATCAATTGCTCGATGGTGTTGTATTCATTTATCATTGTTAGTTGTAGTTTAAGTTTTATTTTGAGTCATGTTAGTGTTTTGGAGGCCAAATAAACCTTTAAAGCCGCGTTTCGAGTTGTTATTTCGAGTTTAGGACAAGCAGGGAATAAAAGACTTAAGAAGTCGAAGGGGCAAAAGTCGTGGAAAGCACGGCCTGGCCATGCTTAAGTTACACGGCCATGTTCAGACCCGTCATCGCGAACACGGCCTGGCCGTGCTTCTAGGCACGGCCGTGTGGGAAGAGGAGCTCGTGGGTTCGTGGAAAACACAACTTAGCCGTTCTTGGGAACACAGCGGTGTTCAGAAATTCCTTCGCGAACATAGCCTGGTTGTGCTTCCTGGCACGGCCGTGTGGGAGCTGGAATCCGGGCGACGTGCGAAACACGGCCTGGCCGTGTTTCTCCGGCACGACCGTGTTTTTACCGGGTTTTCGAATTTTTCTGTTCTTTTTGTTTCCTTTTCTGTTGTAAGTTGTTTTCTTGGTAGGTTAGGGTTTGGACCCTTTATAAGGGTGAACACTTATTATTTTTCGATCAGTTATCAATACAATTAATCTTTTACTCTCAAATTTGAGTGTTTATCCAAGTGCTTCATGATTTGTGTTCTTGTTGCAATTATCAACTTATCAGGCAATAATCCATAATTGCTTGTGGCGTCTTCGCATACCGAGGTTCTTGCTTTGCTAAGCAACGGGTCGAGGTTTCCACCCAATTAACCAAACTAGTGAAGATCTTGGGTTAACAACATATTGTTGTTGGGTCGTATGCACAATTGTTGCTGCGGTTCACATCAGTTGGTAATCAAAGCCATCTAGCAAGGTTAAGTCTATCCTTGTTCTTTAAGTTTGTTATTTTCCAGAATTTCTCATAAACCCTAGTTCTTGAAGAATCGGTGGGTAAAGAATCATAAACCGTTCTGGGAAAGTTCGAAAATTGAAACCCTAGTCTTCAATTTCATCTTTACGATCCATTGATTGGCTTGGTAATTTCCTTGGTGTGTTGAGGCGTACTTGCAACTTTCTCGATTGGTTTATAATCGTGACAAGTGCGGGTACTTGGGGATTCTGAGTTGAGTGATACACGAGTGTATACACGTGAGGGAGTGACTTAAACATGACCGACGAGAGTCGACAGATTGATTTGGGTAAATGTCGGGATATGGAAGCGATAGCCAACATGGTTAAGAAATTAGTGTTTGAGACATACGGGGATCCCATAGAGGCGCCAAGAATTGAGGAGCCTACTACTAGGGCACGGAGGCCGAGGAGGTTCGAGGTCGAGGAGTGGGCAAATGAGATTGATGATTTTGATTCTCGAAAGGGAGCAAAATTACAATCCGGCAGAGGTCGCGCGGGGACGGGGGTGATAGAGGACGTGAGGATGGCAATTTGATTAACATCAAAATTCAAGTCCCCTTGTTCCAAGGAAAAGTGATCCGGATGCCTATTTGGATTGGGAGAGAAAAATCGAGAATGTGTTTGATCGCTTTAACTATTCCGAATTGAAAAAGGTGAAGATGGCGTCAATCTGAATTCTCTCGATCATTGTTAGAGATTTTTCTTACCGCAAGTCTACGGTGTCAAGTTTTAATATAGAGAAGTAAGGTTGTCGAATCCACAGGGACTAATAAATTAATGCGCTAAATATTGAACTAAGATAGCCTTATTTTTATTTAGACGATCGAAATTGAATGATTGTTGTGGAAGAAAAGATAAGAATAACCACAAAAACACAAGATGAAAATAATAGTGGAATTACCAAGGGAAATGAAATGGATTCCGGGTTATGGTTTCAATTAATATTCCTCTTGTTTTATGATTTAATCAAAGCCAAAGTTATTATCAATACACCTATAAGACGATCACAACAAAGATTTTTTATCCTCCATCTCGAGATGTATATAAAGTGTAGATTGGAATATCTATGTTAGTATCTCTACTCAACATAAGATACACAACTCCCAAATGCACAAAAGATCAAATATCCTCACAAATATTCACAAGCCTCTCGATTATGCAAATATTCATGTCAAGTACTCAAGATCTAATATTGAAACTCATCTATCGAATTATGAATCAATATATCAAACATGTTAAATCATTGGCCAAATGATAAAACAAGAATAAGAACAAAGTACTCAAATAGGCTTCAAGACAATAACTTCAATTAAGATTAAAACAATCAACAAGAGTTCAATTAATCTACTTCCAAAACCCGGAAATCACAAGAAATTTAGCTACCCATTATAAATAAACAACTCATAGACAAATTGTTCATCTTCATAAGAAACTAAAATGAAAGATTAAAGCACAAAGAATGAGAAAACTTAGGAAATGGATAATCTCTCGATTAATCTTCAATCCTCAAGCTCCGATTCGACTCGATTCTTCCCTTGATTCTTCCTTGATGAAATTGATGTGTTTCTTGTGTTCTTGGGTGTATTCCCAACCTTTTCTCCATACCCTAGATCAAGCCTCCCATTTATCTATTTATAACCCCTCAAAAGTTCAAGAAAAAGGTGGAGAAACATAGTAATTTCCGCCCCGGGGCGCTGCGGCGCCCGGGATGGGCGCTGCGGCGCCCGGGACGTGAATTCTGGAGTGAATTTGCTGTCTTGGGCGCTGCAGCGCCCGCCCGAGTTTTTCACCCACCAAATGTTGGAATTTGCTTTTGAGCCCTTCTTCAAAGTTGTAGCTCTATCTCTTAGCTTTCCATAGCCACTTGAATCATCTCAATATCAATTTTGTAGAGAGTTATGGCCAAAATACGAAACGCTGCCAGTGATGGAAATTTTGACGCGTTTGGACGTTTCTTCAAATCAATCTCTCTTTGTTTGTTCGTTTGTACTTCTTTTGATACACGATTCATTACTATGACTATAAACTCAATATAATTGGCTCTCAACATGTCTTGGCTACTCAAATGACTCAAAATACTCAAAAACAACACAAAACTCAAGTCTTGAAGCCCAAATCAATGGTATAAAACCAAGTGAACAAATACCCCCAAACTTAAACTGTTGGCCGTCCGGTCAACACTTTTAAAAACAAGACAAAACATGACTGGGAGTAATGAAAAGTTGAACGCACAACAACTCCATAAAATTTTGTATTGTTCATTGTAGGTATCAAGCAAACGAATTAACAAGCCTCAAACATCTAACATGGAGCACATATTAAAGAAACCATGGTAAATGCTAAGAATTACACCTCACAAAGTTCAAGTGTATACTCTCATCTCGAATGAATATAGGACGTGTTTACGCTCAATTCAATTCAATATTGACATTACCATAGGCTTGCAAATCGTCTCATATCTCCGCCACTAGGATGTATGCAAAATTGTGAATCAAAAAGACTTTTTCCTTTGGTTGTAATGAAGGCTCTTTGGTTGGGGTAGGAAAATATGGATAGAGTGACTCAAACTCGAGCGTATAGACCGGTGAGCATATAATTCATCTACATTAAAGCTCAATATGCTACTCAAATCACCTCTCATTTTCACCAACTCTTCTTATCTCCATCCCCTTTATTTTGTAAACTCAACCATTCACATTACAATTTTTAACCTCCAAGTTCATTAAAAGAAAACTCATTTATCGATCTATTTTTTTTTTTTTTTTTTTTACTCTTATATGAGTTTTCAACATTTCATATCTCCTTTTTCTTTCTCTTTTGTTCTCATCAACCAACTATAACATCACCTTCTAACATTTTGATTTCACCCATTCACCCTTATTCAATTCCTTTACTCAATGCTATACGCTCAAGTGTTGGGTAAAAGATTTATCAAGTTAACGCTTGAATTGTGGCTATTAAAAATTAGGCAATAGGCTCAAGTTGGCTAACTAGGGATTTCAATATCATCATTAGGTAAGCAAAAGGCTTGAAGGGCTAACAAAATGGCCTTTGATCATTTTCACACCGCATACAACATGTGACCTTGTCGAGATGCCGAGCAAGTTCTAGAATTCTAACAACATGAATGATACACTCAAATTACAAACAAGATCGCATATGATGAAAGCAAAGAAAGACTCAAAAGCTCACGAGGCTTGTAAATATGTAATTCAAAGCATCAAACCAAGTTTTCCATCTTAACATGCTCAATGTTATCTATTCATGGCTCAATCAACTCATGCTCAACACTCAATCCAAACAATACAAAATTTTCAAAATCAATCACAAGTTACAATCAAGAGATTAACTCACTCCCTAAAATCTATGAAAGCAATAAACATGCTAATATCGATGAGGACTCGTGGGTTTGAATACTCACATTGCGGATGTCGTCAACCTATATCATTGTGTCAATCTCGAGGAGATGGTGCACATGGCGGTTAAAGTTGAGCGAGCTCAAGAAGAGGGGTTTCAACCGGCAAGCACCAAGCTCTAACTCCAATGCATGGAAGGCAAACACCAACAAAAAGGAGGTGCGAGTTTGAAGGAAGCGGACCAAAGGGGGAGGGTGACCGAGCCTAAACCCCTTGAGTAAAATCAAACCTCTTTGCTTTCGAGCGAGGATATTAAATGTTTTAAATGTCAT
The DNA here is from genome assembly GCA_016081115.2 of Rehmannia glutinosa. Taxonomy (NCBI): domain Eukaryota; kingdom Viridiplantae; phylum Streptophyta; class Magnoliopsida; order Lamiales; family Orobanchaceae; genus Rehmannia; species Rehmannia glutinosa. The sequence continues at coordinate 33,919,729 of CM071933.1, read as the reverse complement.
GGGTTTGGGCATATAGTTAGTCAATGTCAAATAAGAGGGTGTTGGTGTTGCGTGAGAATGGGGAAATGGAGTCGGAGAGTGAGGGAGAGCATGATTATAGTGATATGCCGGAGTTGGAGGATATTCCAGAGGTGGTAGAGGCGGCGAAGGGGGAGGCGTTATCCTTGGTGTCTCGGAGGGCATTGAGTATTCAGCCTAAGTCAGATGAGGGAGTCCAGCGAGAAAACATCTTTCATACAAGGTGTTTTGTCAATGGAAAGGTGTGCAGTGTCATCATAGATGGGGGAAGTTGCACTAGTGTAGCAAGTGCAAAGATGGTGGATAGGCATTCCGACGCTAAAACACCCACAACCGTATAAGTTGCAGTGGTTGAGCGACTAGGGAGATGCGGATAGACAGAAAGTAGCATTTCAAATAGAGGATATAAGGATGAGGTGTTGTGCGATGTGGTGCCGTGCAGGTGGGACACATCCTGTTGGGTAGGCCGTGGCAGTTTGATAGGAAGGTGCAACATGTCGGCTACACCAACCAGTATACTCTTGTTCACAATCAAAAGTGATTTGTACTTCTTCTTTTAACTCCAAAAGAAATTTATGAGGATCAAGTAAAATCGAGAGTGGGAGAGGTAAAAGAAAAAGAGAGTTCGGCTAGTGAGCATAAAAATCAAAATAAAGCCGAGAAAAAATGAGAGCTTGAGAGAAAACAAGAGTGAGGGTCCAGCTAAGGGTAGAAGTGAGGTTCGAGAGATAGCCAGGAAAAAAGAGAGCAATAATTTTGAGAGGGCCGGAAAACAAAAAGGGGGGAGGGGACGGCCATGAGGAAGAAACGAGGGAAAAATAAATTTGATGGCAATAATGAGTGACCTGAGGAAAGCCACCACAAGTGGTTGTTCGATGATACTCTTGGTTTACAAGGGCACTTATTTATCTACTGACAGTCTTAACCCCGATTTGCCTAGTTCTATCTTGTCTTTGTTGCAGGAGTTCGAGGATGTATTTCCAAATGAGATGTCGGACGGATTACCACCTATTCGAGGGATTGAGCATCAGATTGATTTTATTCGAGTGCATCACTGCCTAACCGGCCAGCGTACAGAACTAATCCGGAGGAGACAAAAGAGTTGCAGCGGCAGGTTGATGAGTTGCTAAGCAAGAAACTTATCCGGGAAAGCATGAGTCCTTCTGCAGTCCAGGTGCTACTAGTTCCGAAGAAGGATGGGTCTTGGAGGATGTGTGTGCATTGCCGGGCTATTAATAACATCACTATCAAGTATCGGCATCCCATACCTCGCTTGGATGATATGTTAGATGAACTCCATGGTTCTAGCATATTCTCCAAGATAGATTTGAGGAGCGGGTACCATCAGATTCGGTTGCGGGAAGGGGATGAGTGGAAAGCGGCTTTTAAGACGAAACATGGTTTGTATGAGTGGTTAGTCATGCCATTTGGGCTAACCAATGCACCTAGCACGTTCATGAGACTTATGAACCATGTTTTGAGAGCTTTCATTGGTAAGTTTGTCGTGGTTTACTTTGATGATATTCTCATTTATAGTAAATCATTGTATGAACACTTGAAGGCCGTCTTGGAGGTGTTGAGGAAGGAAAAGTTGTATGCAAACGTCAAGAAGTGCACATTTTGTTCGAAGCAGTTGATATTCTTGGGGTTTGTAGTGAGCTCGAGGGGAACTATAGTGGATGAGGAGAAGATTAAAGCTATCCAGGACTGGCCTAAACCCACATCGGCCAGTCAAGTGCGTAGCTTCCATGGCCTTGTGAGCTTTTATCGGAGGTTTGTGCGGGATTTCAGTACTATCGCAGCACCATTGACGGAAACTATTAAAAAGAGTGTTGCGTTTCAGTGGGGCGAGGCCCAAGACAAGGCATTTGAGTTGTTGAAGGAAAGGCTAACACATGCACCTTTGCTAGCATTGCTGGATTTTACCAAAGTCTTTGAGATCGAGTGTGACGTGTCGGGGGTTGGGATCGGCACCGTGCTAATGCAATAGGGGCAGCCGATCGGGTTCTTCAACGAGAAACTGAGTGGTGCGGTCTTGAACTACACGACGTACGACAAAGAGTTGTATGCTTTGGTTCGGACCTTGAAAACGTGGCAACACTATTTGTGGCCGAGGGAGTTCATAATCCACACCGATCACGAGTCTCTAAAGTATCTAAAGGGGCAGCAAAAGTTGAACAAGCGACATGCACGGTAGGTCGAATTCATCGAGACATTTTCGTACATCATCCGGTACAAGCAAGGTAAAACTAATATTGTATCAGACGCACTATCTCGGAGGTACACTCTTATCTCTACTTTAGATGCTAAAATTTTCGGGTTTGAACATATTAAAGAGTTGTACTTGCATGATCTTGATTTTTCTAAGTCATGTGGTGCGTGCGAAAAAGGGGCCGAGGAGAAGTTTTTTAGGCAAAATGGTTTTCTATTTCAGGAGGATAAATTGTGCATTCTTGAATGTTCTTTGAGAGACTTACTAGGGAGAGAATCGCATGGTGGGGGTCTTATGGGACATTTTGGGGTAGCCAAAACTTTTCCGTCTTGCAAGAGCATTTCTATTGGCCACATATGAAGCGAGACGTTGAGCGCGTTTGTAGTAGATGTGTTACTTGTAGGCAAGCTAAATCCCGGGTTCAAAACCAGGGACTTTACACACCCCTACCCATTCGGACGACACCATGTGTTGATATTTCTATAGACTTTGTTTTAGGACTTCCAAGAACTAAACATGGGCCCGATTCTATATTTGTTGTCGTAGATCGTTTTTCAAAGATGGCACATTTCATTCCATGTCATAAAACTGATAATGCGTCTTTGATTGCCTATTTATTCTTTAAATAAATTGTGGGGTTGCATGGTATGCCTAGAACCATTGTGTCGGATAGAGACTCTAAGTTCTTAAGTTACTTTTGGAAGACCTTGTGGGGGAAGCTGAGAACTAAATTATTATTTTCTACTACATGTCATCCCCAAACAGACGGTCAAACTGAAGTAGTGAATAGAACATTATCTATGTTGTTAAGGGCTATCATTAAAAAGAATATTAAAACTTGGGAAGATTGTTTACCGCATGTTGAGTTTGCTTATAATCGTAATGTGCATTCTGCATCAAAGTTTTCACCATTTGAACTTGTTTATGGTTTTAATCCACTAACCCCATTGGATTTATCACATTTACTGTTTCTCGAGCATGTTAACTTAGATGGGCGAAGAAAGCTAATTTTGTGAAAGCGATTACATGAGAAAGAGAAACTCAACATCGAACGTCGAATAGAGCAATACACGGCGCAAGCTAACAAACATCGCAAGAAGATGGTGTTCGAACCGGGCGACTGGGTTTGGGTACACATGTGGCTCGGGTTTGGGTACACATGCGGCTCGAACGATTCCCAGCACATCGAAAGTCCAAGCTGCAGCCGCGGGGAGATGGTCCATTCGAAGTGCTCGAGCGGATCAATGACAATGCTTACAAAATCGATTTACCGGGCGACTATGGGGTCAGTGCTTCTTTCAATGTTGCGGATCTTAGTCCATTTGATGTCAATTTGGATTTGAGGACAAATCCTTCTCAAGAGGAGGGGAATGATGAGAATCCATGGACGAAAGACCTAGTAACAGTACCAATTGGTCCGGTGACAAGGGCGCGGGCAAGGAAGTTCAAGGATGCACTAAATGGGCTGATTCAAGTCATTCAGAATGAGGCTGAGAGTGCATTGCCGAAGGAGGAAGATGATCGGGTGGTCCAGTTGATTAGCGTCGTCAATGGTCCAGAGTCCACTCAGACTGAGCAAGTAAAGGATGCCAAGAATACAAGCCACCTAGCTTCTTGAAGACCTCATAATCAAGTGCTCGATGGTGTTGTATTCATTTATCATAGTTAGTTGTAGTTTAGTTTTTATTTTGAGTCATGTTAGTGTTTTGGAGGCCAAATAAACCTTTAAGGCCGCGTTTTGAGTTGTTATTTCGAGTTTAGGACGAGCAGGGAATAAAAGACTGAAGAATTCGAAGGGGGCGAAAGTCGTGGAAAGCACGGCCTGGCCGTGCTTAAGTTACATGCCCGTGTTCAGACCCATCATCGCGAACACGGCCTGGCCGTGCTTCTGGGTACGGCCGTGTGGGAAGAGGAGCTCGTGGGTTCATGGAAAACACGGCCGTGTTCGGAAAATCCTTCGCGAACACGGCCTAGCCGTGCTTCCTGGCACGGCCGTGTGGGAGCTGGAATCCGGGTGACGTGCGAAACACGACATGGCCATGTTTCTCTGGCACGGCCGTGTTTTTTACCGGGTTTTCGAATTTTTCTGTTCTTTTTGTTTCCTTTTCAGTTTTAAGTTGTTTTATTGGTAGGTTAGGGTTTGGACCCTTTATAAGGGTGAACACTTATTATTTTTCGATCAGTTATCAATACAATTAATCTTTTACTCTCAAATTTGAGTGTTTCTCAAAGTGCTTCAAGATTCGTATTCTTGTTGCAATTATCGACTTATCCCCATAATTGCTTGTGGCGTCTTCGCACACCGAGGTTCTAGCTTTACTAAGCAACGGGTCGAGGTTTCCACCCAATTAACCAAACTAGTGAAGATCTTGGGTTAACAACATATTGTTGTTGGGTCGTATGCACAATTGTTGTTGCGGTTCACTTCATGGCGAGTATTATTGGGCAATATTTTTCAACATTACGCGCTGACTGGTAGCACCCACGTGCTTGGAGATATCGAGAAAACAGGTCCAACTACAAAAGGAAAATAGAAAAAACAAAAGAATGAAATCATAAAAATAATAAATGTTACCATCAACCTAGTAAACCAAAAAAAAGAGAAAAAAGGTTCCATCATGTGCATCTGTATGTTAAATAAAAACTAATTGTATACCACATGAAACCTATGTGTACACCAAATCATAGCTATGTTTTCATCAAATTAACATACCCAATACAAGAATATAAAAATTGAACTAACCATATACCAAGTAATATCTGTTTGTACACAAACTTATTGTTATTCTATCACCAGTTATTATCCACGTTTTAATACCAAAAAAATTACAGGGAAAAAAATGTAAGGTATTTTACCCGTTTTTCCGGCATCCGTGCGCACTTGTTGCAACCGGTACCACCATCTGAAAAGCTGTCCAAAGTATGACAATACTTCTTCTTTATATTGACGCATATCACGAACAAGTGCCATCCATTTATAATAGAGAAGAAGAACTGGGTAGCATTCAAAGCAAAATGTATACTCGTTAAAATTTACATATGAACATCAAAACAGACATATATATGCTACAAGGTTATACCATCTCAATGGCCTGCAAATTCGCCGCAGTTGGGTCCACAACCTCCAGGTCAAAAGTTTCCGAAAATAACGCCAACCTCCTTTCATCCGGCAAATCTTGTGCAGCAGACGCAACAGAGTATAACTGTATGTCGTAAAAAAAACAATTATAGCAATTCGACGCTAAGACACGTACAACATCACTGCTTAAATATTACCACATTCCATAATTATCTGTATACCAAAATGTAAGAAATTTGCATCACATCTATGAAAATTCAATGCCAATGACTAATCACCACTAAATCACTGTCAAATATACAAATACACATCTAATAATACTACAAAAATATTAGTAAACGCATACCATGATATACGTAAATTTATACCAAAAAACCAGTAATAGTATTCAAAACAAACTACAGTTAACTTTGGGTGGTAGTATAAATAGATACGGGTCATGGTGTTCAACAATACAATTAAAAAGAGGGGGTCATACCGTCACCAAATTTGTCGAAAAACCGGGGGGGGGGATTAGCATCCCTTGATTCTTCTATTTCGTTCAACATTTTGTCCCACACGTCAATGACGTTTCCAGATATGTACTCCCCAGGCCTCATGGTCTCCAAATGTTCTCTCGTGAGGACATTGTCTCCCATCCTAAATATAACATCGGTTCTGCGTACGTTGAACGAAAAAAAAAATAAACAAAACTAATGATGAACAAAATTTATAGAGAAAGCTAGTTGAAAAACACATATTACAAAAACACGTAACCTTGTAGCGCCAACGTTATCAAAAACCCACTTCGCAACAACATTGTGGGTCTTATTCATCTTTTCGGTGAAGTCGACCCATCTCGAACAGAATGCAGAAGACAACATGATTGTTTTATGCTGCTTCCTAGTGCTCTTACGCGTTTGAGGAGATGCAGCGATCTGCTAGTCGCTTCTCCTTCCATCGACTCCACATCCCCCATGATATCGTCACCTGTGCCAACCCCGGTCACATCCTGCCCATCAACCCCTTGCCCCACGACAACATGCCCCTGAAAAAAACCCATGAAAATTAGAAAAACATGCCATATCAACTACACATATGTAACCTTGAAGAAATAAGGGGAGCATATGCTAAACAACAAAAAGAGTATTCTTACACCCTCATCCTGCGGTACCACCCCAACCGGGTGTTCCTCTGAGTATTGACGTGATGTCTCAAGAAGTTCGCAACGTAACATTGGGTTCCTGCGTCAACCCAATAATGAAATTTGGTATATCATCAGATCCTTTCTGGAACTCCTCCCGGCGACGTGTAGCCTCTTCAACCTTCTCAAGAGCGGCTATATTTTTTGGGTTACTTTAGAATGCGTTGATCTGCTGCGATTCACTAGCAATAGTATCCTCGATGACAGTGTCTTCCCCCAGCTTGTCCCCGAAAAAATATATAAACTTTCTAGCAACTTCTTGGATTTTCCCAAAATAGGGATTCCCAACCAACTCCCTTGGAGCATTATTCAACAGTGCAAGGATATCCATAACATCTGTGGAAACAGTCGCCAGCTTGGCCAGAGGACTTCCAACAATACCCTGCACCCAAAAAGAATAAAAATTTGTCAATTGTTTCATACTCATTTCAATGAATCTTGGTGCTTAAAATAACTATCAAAATATATAAAACAATAAAAGTGTGCACGATATGTATTTGGGACTAAAATAATACCAAATTGTAACTATTTGAACATTTCTCTGTCACTACTGTTATACCATTTTGCAACCAAAAATCATGACAGCTTTTATGAATTAAAAAATATTTTAATTAGTTAAAAAATATACCATTTAATAACTAATATTATGCACTCTTGTTGTCATATTGTGCCAAACAAAAAGATACATTACTCGAAAGTATTAAAAACTAACATAATAACCTGTCCTATACACCTACCTCTCCAGGTATAAAAGAAAAAAAAAACTAAGACTGATAAGAGATTTGGCACCAGCAGTGAATGTCGGGGGCGGCACTAGGGGAGCGTTTCGTGCTCCAGGAGACTGCATAATAGCAGGATTGGTTGACGGTGGCAGTGGCTGATTATTGCGCGATCCAGCAGGTACGGCCACGTCAATTGGGCAATCAATCCAACCCAAACCATATCCTCCGTGCTTCATTTCGTCGTTATTCCTTTCCCGGATACTTTCAGTCGTAAGTGAACGCATGCACGGGACCACCCATATATAAACCCTATGATACAAAAAAAAGGTTTAGTTATATGCTGGTTTTGATTAAGTCGAATATAATTGACATGTACTTACAATCAAAAAAATGAGGGGGCCGTTAAAACTCTTCTTCTTAGTGGACGTCCATTTCTCTTTGCTCTCTAACAATGTCAGCAAGGTGTGCTCGCACCAATTCATTTACGTAATGTCGTCAACATTCTCCAAGCTTTTCATTACAAGAGCGTTTACGTATCCGCCCTGCATATTCCCAATAATTTGCGCATCCACCAGAGCAATAAAGTTCCTCCTGAACCATATACCACCCTCCACGTCCTCCAACATCTTTTCGGACACCTCTGCTACCGTAATGGAATATGAACCATCCGGATTAGTGAAATCGATTTGCCAGTTCAAATATGCCTGGCTTGTTTCGGACTTGGTTTTTTTTCGACTCTAATTCCACCTCTAGGAAATGCCGAACTAGCTCGACATCCTTTTCACCAACACAAATGGACTGCTTGTCGATAGAATCAACTCACATCCGAGAGAGTTGAAGTTATCTACCAACCAATAGATAAATCTCCCGGTAATTCTTCAATGTTTATCCCCAACAAGCTCCGAATCCCATTTTAATAATTGCTCTTGTCGAAAATTGTTGAGTCGAACCAATACGCCAATATAACATTAGGGACGGATCTTGTCCTTAGTTTGGGAAACGAAGCTTTGAGGGCAGATTTTGCGCTCTTTGCCCTCGGATTAACGTCACTCGGACCCTCGCTCAGGCCTGGGGAAGCAGGTCTCTTTCTATTTCCTCTTGTCATTTAACCTATAATTGAGAAAAATTAAATAACACATCACATTATGTACGTAATACGAAAATGGAAAAAATAGCAGGCCACAAAAAAACTATGTAAAAAAAAAACACCACATCTAAACTAAATGTGTACTGTATGTAGTCCAACTATGTACAAAAATAAAATTATCCAAACACCATTGTATGCCATCTATGTACAATTCACCATACTATTGCAAAAACACAATACCCTTGGTACCTATGTGCCAAATTTAACAACAAAAACACCAAAACACTGTATATGAACATTATGTGTATATATCCCACAACATATCTTCCATTTTTTACCATAGTTAAGTCATTGTGCAAAATATGCACAACAAAAATGATTTATGTATATACCAAAATCACTAAGAAAATTGTCATGCTTGCGTAAGATTACACCAAAATATGAATGAAAAAGCACAAATTCATATTTAATACGAAAATGGAAAAAATAGTAGGGCACAAAAACATTGTGTCAAAAAAACTACATCTAAACTAAATGTGTCTTGTATGTAGTCCAAGCGTACGAAAATAAAATTATCCAAACACCATTGTATGCCGTCCATGTACAATTCACCATACTAGTGCAAAAACACAATACCCTGGGTACCTATGTGCCAAAACATTATGTGTATATATCTCACAACATATCTTCCATTTTTTACCATATTTCAGTCATTGTGCAAAATATGCACAACAAAAATGATTTATGTATATACCAAAATCACTAAGAAAATTGTCATCCTTGCGTAAGATTACACCAAAATACGAATGAAAAAAGCACAAATTCAATAACATACGCATTATACAATTCATTATCTAAGTGTACATCGTTTTTTCGTAAATTTATACTATACAGATCGCAACCCATTACATTCAGTGATATAATTCCACATAACCAAATACAAAAAGGGCGTTTGTAAAAATCAAGTGTGAAAACCCTAGAAAATTCAAAATAAAAAAATAAATGTGTCCAATAACTAGGTCAACAAAACTATAAAAAACCCATAAATAGTCATCTTCAATTGATATAAAATATGTTGTAAGAATTGGGTAAAAACCCTTTGCACTGTGACCTAAGGAACCAAAGAATCGAAAAAATGTAAACAGATGCTTACCTTAATGTAGATTTACAGAAGCCTATTGGAGATTCAATGCCCAACTGAGTTCCACCCGTACACAAAAGAATCCCTTTGGCTCGATTTTTGCAGAGAAAAATTGTGCCAGCCATGTGTGAGGGGGAATTTTGGGAGGGATGAAGTAACTGGAGACGTGTGAGAGTGGGGGTTTGTGGGGGGAAGAAATCTTTTAGAATTTTGGGAGAAAATACCAGACCAAAGAAGTGGGTGAATTTTCGTGATTGAATCCCAAAAAAATAGGAAATTGTGGGGAGTTACCAAATTAGACGTTACTTAATATTTGTAATTTGTCTATTTTGCCCCTAAATGGGCTGATTTCAATTTTTTTAAAAAAATCGAAAAAAATCAGGCTTTTGGATTAAACATGTTAACGGTCTAGATCTGTCCACACTGCCACATATTAAGGGCCTTGCCACATATGATCCTATACCTATATATATATATATGTATATATGTATATATATGTGGTGATTCTGGCTTACTTTCTTTTCATTAGTGTTTTTGGTGGCTTATATATGTACGTGGTGATTCCGGTTTACTTTCTTTTCATTAGTGTTTTTGTTGGCTCCAGATGTAAATATGGTGGAGGTCTACAAGTTAGGACTAAACTACAATAATGGTCATGATGCAGAGAGGTAATCAATGTTGTGGGCTGCCCCTCCTTATACTGTTTCTTTGTCATGAAAATGAACCCTCTTGCTTTTTCACCATTTTGATTGGGCCAATGTCCACCCAAACCTGCATAAATACACCACAAATTTAAAAATCACTTTAGGACCATTGGGTAAAAGTAGTACTCATATCAAAATAGGTACAACGCTTCAAATGTTTGTAGAATATGACAATGATAACAAAACTTTTAAAATGTGAATTGAAGGCTTTGTTTCTTCTTAAAAATGACATTCCACTATTCCACTTGCATTCTGTTTAAAATATTTCCTTGTATGTTATGACAAGGATGTTGTTGATGAAGGAAAACGAAATAAAGAAACAAGTGAAACCCCCGACGTCATTTATAATTATGTACAAGTAAACAAAAAATCAGTTAACAACATTTATTTAGCAAATAATCAGTATATATGAGCTCGATTAAGATGGAGTAAACAGACAGGGGAAGAGTTAGCTAAGCAAAACAAAGGCAATTGGGATTATTCAAAGGATACTGTGAAGTACCGGCCTCCAGCAAGAGTGGATACTTACCCAGCTACAAGAGCTATTATTTTTGTAGTGTTTATTTGATGCCCTCACTCCTAGGGAAAGGCTCTCAATTTATAGGCTAATACAATATGTAAATAAAGTAAATAACTCTAATTATGGATTTTGTCATAATCTAGAGTTAGGCTCCATTTGTGATCTGCAATCCCTTGAGTTATGCTTCACTTGTGATCTGCAGAATTGGTGCTTGATTGATATGATGATTTCCATTTTTGTCTTGATTGTCTTTCTTTCTAAGTAAGTAAACAATTGGTGATGTATCATTTTACGGTTGATCTAAGCCATCCCAATATCAAATACATATATATTCGTATGTAGTGGGATAACTTCTCATCATTCTTTTTGTTAGCAAATATGGGTCGAAACTAGAATCACATATTTGCACATATAAGGTGGATCGAGTATACCTATTTGCAGCGGAATTGTCGATCCACTTAGCTAGGATTGAGCCCGTCTACAAGCCTCCTTTTGATCCATGCAAAAGCCATCTTCAAGCATTCTCTTTGGTTGAACCCCGAACAACGAACGAATCCCGTAGATTGGTTGAACCACGAGCAAACCACGAACAAGATCACGATCTGCCTTTCTCGTTGGTGTAAATAATAACTAGAATTATTTACTTTGATGTGCACACCTTAAACTCTTGGAGACTTTGGTGATGCTCCTAAGAAGAAAACAGTAGAGAGAAATTTTTAGGAGAGAGATAATTATTTCTATGTGTAGGAGACGTTCTGATTACTTAGACTGATTGTAGAGACCGATATCAATGTATATCTCAATCCCCTGTATCAGTTAGAGTCCTGATGGGGGAGGTTTCTATATACACCTCATCTAAATAAGACTCCCTATTATCTCAAATATGGATGCAACCTAATTGCACCCAATATCTCCCACTCATACATATTTGACTCGACTCATTCGAATCACATCTTCATAGTTCTCATCTCACGTCTCTTCTTTCATACAGGGAATAAGGCTTGCGATCAAGCGAGATAGTAAAGGTGATGAGAGTTATATTAAGTCATCACTAAACTAACATAACTCTACAATTCAATAACTCGCTATGTACCCCAAACCAAGTGATCGCACCCAATCAAACATCTCTAGATCCCTCAATGAAATAAATAGAGCATGCTCGACTCACTCAAATATGTTTCTATATTCATGACTAGTCAAACACATTTCGACATAGTCGCCCGGGATATGAATCATAGAACATAAGTGCGTTACCAACTTAATTCTTCCTCGGCCACAAATGCCAATTAGTTTGGTCTTGACAGCTTTCCTAGACATGCTCCGACAGACCGAATCACACATGGCCATTGGATAACATGCTAAAGTAGCGTGATCAAGCTTACACCTTATGACATGGTCCAAAGTCCCAAAGGGTACAAAAAAAATAATACGGGCTCACACAGTGACGAAGCAGGGACCCATTCAGTCACTTTCCCATAGACGGTCGACTCAAAGCATATGTAGTATGAATATATGCTATGATGGAGCTCCCACTCAATTTAGGCATGTCACGCTCTAGAAATCATACAAATCTTAGTCCAGTCGCTATTCAAGCGCCCGACCTGCGTACTACTCGTAGTCACTCCCAAAGTGTCATACGATAGTTCGCACATTCGGCTACAGACAGGCTTTTATGAAGTTTGGACATACTTCATAATTGATCAACTCGGATCTCATCTTAACCTCTAGTTAAGGCAACTGTTAATTATACTTATTAACCTTCCTCACCGCTCTAGCGCGAAGGTGATCATTCGCAAACCTCCTTATGCGACACAATCTTTTAAGTCTCATCCTGCTCGCTCTCTTAGTGCCAGGGCGATTGCCCGTGTGAGAGGGCCAATCAAAGCCTGGTGACAAATCACAAGTTCAGTACCAAACACATAATGAGAATCCAACATATCTCATTAATCACAATATGTTCACAAAGGCCACATAATCAATTCTACTTAATCCCTAATGACTCACATGCCTTAGGAGCATATCTCCAAACAAAGGCTCGTAAAAAGGATCAGCGACCACACCGCTCGTAGAAGTATACCTGAGAACAATTTCACTATGCGCAAAAGCTCTTAAGTGAAGTAAAGCCTCAAGTAAGTATGTTTGGTCTACCACCAATGTCCGGCGCCCAAACCATACACCAAAGTAGTTTTACTATCACCAAGACAACAAAATACATCAGGAATGTGCGCGCAATGAGCATCATTTCAAGATGCCAAATTTGCCTCTAGCAAATCATAGACCAAATTGTTAAGATATCTAAGTACCCACATGTCGGCATCGCAATAGCGCATGGATCACTTCGATATCCACTCACCAATCACACTGCATGACTTATTGAATACGCACATAGCGCACATAAAAAATTCGACAGTGCTTACATAAACTAGCTAGCATTTCTTTTCATCTTCCGAAGATATCATTTCTTGACTAAGAATATGATCTTTCACCATGGAGTGTAAAGACAACCAACACTAAGTGGCAATAATTTCCATGTTCTTTCCAGTCATCACATTTTTGTCATATACAGTGAGATACAACTCTTGACATATGTTCAGTGAATTAATTGACCATCGTAGGCCTATCAAAATGATAGCTCGATGAATTCAATGATGATTCATGTCAAGCTGGAGCTTCTTGATCAGCAATCAATGCGCTCTTACTCCACTTCTTGAATTCATCGGGTGATCCACATAGATCTCCTGATTCAATTTTCACTGAACTATGTCAACGTCAATCATCCAGGACAAACCTAGACGAAAGTGACAATAATAGATAACCTATCAGGTGAACTGAGGCAATCTCACCACTTAGGGAGAACATCTCAGAAAATTTACGCCCTTCTAACAGGCGTAAATATTTCGCCCTTAGTCGATCTAGACACATGTTAATCAACCCATCTATATTGCACTTGACCTTCGGAAACCACATGTTTCAAATGGTTTTGCATCTAGACAGAAGATTAACAAGCTATTAGACTTTATTATTAGTCATTCGACTCATCTTTTTCTCCGCAACAACTATCCACTTAGGGCATCCAGGGAAGTCACATATTTTATCGACTCATCAACATCCACAAAAGTAATTATGAAGGATACCCACTCAATCTCATATAGTTGATGGGGAATATTTCATATTCACTCCTTTTACTCGTGAAATTTGAGAATCTTTTGCATGTGAAACACTAGCTCCCACTGATTTAGTGTCGCTCCCACTATCCCATCGATTACTAGATGAATATAAAATACAACATCCTCACTAGAGAAACGAGCGCCTCCTAAGGATCTTGCAAATCACATAGTTTAAGATCTCTTTAGACTTCACATATGCTCAAGAAATCCCTTGGAGGGGAAAACCAAATCATGCGATTTGATTCTCCACGTGAGAACACATATTCTCGAACTTATATGGGCAGATCCACTAATTTGGGCTTGTTATCAAACTAAAGCTCATATAAGGTTGAAGAATCATTTGGAGACACATTTTTTATGATGTAGGCAGCAACAAGATACACAAATCAATTTGTGCCATCATAAATATAATCATTTTGAAGTGGTTGTCCCTTCTTCGCAAGCTCATATAGATGCAAAGTATTTAGAACCATCATTCAACTTGCAACTTTATTTTCTTCAATTGTGTGTCCAAACTAATTAGACACACTATTTTTGCTCCCTATTAGCACATCTCCATCTGTTAAGAATCGCTCAAAGCAATTTGGCGCTTCTAACTGATGAGAGTGAGAATGTACTAACTTATAGCGTAAATAGCACTGAAAAAAAATATAATGCGTTAATTTTGTGTCTCACACTCATAAGTCTGCACTCAATTTAGTGGACTTAGCTTTAAAGGAAAAAGTAATCTGCTTTATTTTATTCCAGCAGGCTTATCCCGATTGAAAAAAATTTATGCAGAGGGAGATTGACCTTAGCAAGTTAGATAATAAAGCCTCCTCGAGCTAATACAGTCTTCCTCCTAACCTCACGTACCACGATATCATTAGAAGAAATAAATACTATCTAAAGCCAAGCATCACAAAGAAAAGATAGACAAGTCTTCTCACTCAACAAATATCTTACAAGTGTATTTATCAGTGTAAGACTATATCGAAACTTCAAGTTGCTCACACCAACTGTTTAGCTTGAGGCCACTCCTTTTAGCCTCATCTTGTGCGCTCTATAGTTGCACAACCCGATAATAGTCATACATATTTGCTCAATCTCAAAACCACATGCTAAGTCAACCAATATCTACAATCCACCCATGGAGAGATTTGGAAATATTAGCGAAAAAATAAGAGAGCAAATAAATAGTCAAACTTCATCTCAGTACAACTACGAGTGAAGTTACCAATCTCATAAGTGCACTTAATATTTATTGATACTTAATTGCCTCATTTAATAAGGTGACACGACTTCTTGTCATTTTATGGATCAATTTATAGTTCTAGTTTCACCTTTTGCTCTCGTCAAGCTACATTATGCTTGTTCCAATATTCACCCCAGTTGGTTTATGTCGGTCAGCACAAGTGACAAGTGCAATCACTTGTGTATTCTCAACTTTTTATAATCAGCCTCTACATAGGCGATTTTCATTAATAATAAAACAAGTTACTAATATCCTTAATTCAACTCAAGTAGAGAATTTGGATAACTAGAGTATTTACTTGGGAGTAAGCTCATATTCCAAAAATAGAGCTTAAACTCTTTTATTAAATTTGCAGGTTAAAGAAATTAAATCGCAAAATTAATTCTTGATCCATAAGTATATCATCGGCATCTCAACTGCGATTATTTCGGGCAATTAAGTTCTTACATTTGCGGCTTAAACAAATAAAGCGCAAATACTTTCTTTAATCCACAAAAATATTGTCTACGTCTAAGTCGCGACAATACTGGATACTTTGTCTATTTTCATGCTACATTGGCTAAACAAAGTTGGTGAGTTTGGTCTAAAAACACATTTCAATAATTTGCGCAAATAATTAGGTACTGGTCTAAAACATTTATTCTGGATCCAAATAATACTTATTATTTTCTTCAATTCAATGAGATCGAAAATTTTCCACCAAGGCTAGTAATCATCTCCCACCGAATTGAAGATCACAATAAAAATTAATGATCCATGAATAAAATTATCAAAGTCCATAAATACATCATGCATGCATTCATGCGATATAAGTAATTACGAAAAACAATATAGCCCCCATGGGCGACATTGACATATGGTGCATCACGTGGAGATAATTTAGACCAATGGTGGTAAAACAAAAAATATCCTCGTTAAATTAATGTTACATAGCCTCCAAAATTGGCTCAATAAATACATGCCTCGAAAAAAAATAAAAAATACATATTTTCAAGGCCCACTACATCAATCTAGAAAAAATAAAAAACATAAATGAGGATATCGAATTACCACCATTGTCAAAAATTAACTCCCACAAAAAAATATTAATATAAAACAGTAAACATTCACATACATGAGCACCCATATGTCAATGTCCATAAGTCTCAACAATATTAATTGCAACACAAATAAATTGCATACACATAAGCAATTAATAAAGCATGCAACTCATGAATTAAAAATCACATAGAATAATTTTGCTTGCACCACAATGCGCAAAACATATATTTTTTTGAGGAAATACCACAAAATACCCGATTTTTAGAAAAAGGACAAAAATACCCCATCCACTCCATCCCATGACAAAAATACCCTACCTTTGGCAGTCCGTCTCCTCAAACCACCGTAACTAACAAACAATCGAAAAAATGGCGGCGATTCCCCTATTTTGGTAAGCCCTAAATTCAATTTGTCTAGCTATATACTTGAACTTTCGTGAAACCAAGAATGATTTGGGGCAACAATTGGGGTTCCCCGTTCGGCGACGGATGAAAATAAAACTTTTCTCCGCAATCGCTTCTCTCTTCCATTGTAGGCAACGCCGCCGCCATTGATTGGCTCAAATAATTTTCTTTCAGGCGTCATTGGGCCGAGAACCGAGACAAAAATCGAGAATACTACGAGATAAGATCTCGGGCGGGCTTAAAAGCCCGAAAAAAAGCCCGGGGACAGGGTATTTATCATGAGCCCGTTCTTGTTGTTCGCTCGCTCGTAGAGCTTGAATATTTTTTCTCTGATGGGCGGGATATTGCGCCGCAACGTTGCCTCTAAACGGCGGCGCGAGGCTTGTTTGGCGGTTTCGGAGGATCCGATGAGCATTTTGTTTGAAGGTGGAGGTGTTTGCTTGGACAAAAGGTGGAGGTGTGCAAATTTGAATGATTTTGTTGATTTTGTGTTCTTGGTGCTTGATTTTTCTGTTTTCTTTTATTATTTTGTGATTTGAAGTTTTTCGTTTGTTTCGATGTTGTTTCGAGTTGTTTCTTTTATGTTTCTTTTGTGCTTTTATGTATTTTCCATTTATTTGTTCTTTTTTATTGTTTTTGATTTGTTGTGTTATGTATCCGATCGTGTATTTTTTTTTATTTTTTTATAGTGAATGTGGGATTTTTGTTGCTTGTTAAAAGCACTTTAAGCATTTGAGATTGCTCATTCATCCGCTTCACAATCATGCGAAGTTGAAGTGCAAAATGGTGATGAATGACGACATTGAGTTTCTACCTCCACTTCCTAATGATTTTATAGAATTGTTGTTATGTAAATCTTAATGATGATTTAATCAGTTGAAACATGTAAGAAACATAAATGAAACATATAAGAAACAATTGTGAAAAGGGGATCATGTGATAAAAGTTTGTAGTAAATTGCTTTTAAATTTAGAGAAATAGTGTAGTTTTTCCCCATATATTCTTCTTTTTTTTTTTTTTTGTCATCCTTGTAAATGTTGATCTTTGCTTCATTTCGATGTCCGCATGTTTAATCTTGAACTAAAGATCTCACGTACTCTAGCAAAAAAAATTGATGCATTCAATAATTCTACGATGTTGGAAGTCAATACAAAGTAAACAGTGGAGTCGTGTCCATTTCTCGTATCCGATGATGGACAAGTAAGCTCAAATTTTGTGAATTGAATTTGTTGTTCCAAGATTTCGTTTAGGTCTTGAATGTCCATCCATTGGAATCGTATTCTTGTTATTTCAAAGTTGGTATACTCTCTATTTTCTTCCCATTGTCCATTGTGGCATACTACAATTGAGATTTTCTCCATGCAATCGTAGAATTCAATGAAAAGTTGGCTAAGTGAAACATATAAGAAACCTAAATGAAAACAGTATGAAACAACAAAGAAACAAGAAACATATTTGAAACAACAAAGAAACAAAAAAGAAACCAACGCAAAAAAATCAGCGGAAAATGGGTATTTTTGTCAAAAATCAGCGGAAAATGGGTATTTTTGTCCAAATTCAGCGGAAATGGGTATTTTTGTCCAAAATCAGCGGAAAATGGACATTGTGCAGGGATTGGGTATGGAAAATTGGGTATTTATGTCCTTTTCCTTTTTTTTTTACGCACCTTATGCGGAAAAAAAATTCCACACACCAATGTGCAAAAATAATTTCCGCATTCATCACAATGCACAAAAAAAAATATTAATTTGTTGCAAGCATCTTAATGCGCAAAAATAATTTTTCTTTCATGCACCTAATGCGAAAGAAAAAGAATGGCATTGCTACATATGTGCAAAAAATAATTCTTCATGCATCATATTGCACAACTATAATTTTGCAAGCATTCTCATGCGCAAAAATAATTTTTGCAAGCACTAAATTGCACAAAATATATTTTACATGCATTAACACTAATTAAAAAAAATAATGCACAAAGCGTCCCAACGCGCAAAAAATAACTTGTTATCCAGTTTCTACATAAATAGAAAACAAGCTAGGATAATAACAAGAAATCATCTTAGCCCAATGATGGGCATTAATATGATAAATCAAAAGGTCTTGGGTTCTTCTAATCCATGTTAGACCAACAATCCAACATTTTTTTATAACAAAAGGATACATCACTTAGGCACTACTTTGCGCCATGTCATCACCCCTGTGGCGTCCAAATAGATGACACGTCAACTACCTGCTTGGCAGCTGGTGTGCCATGTCATCTGCCAACTTGGCAGCCTGCAATCCAACCAAAAGTCACCACTTGGCGCCATGTGGATTTTTTTTTAAGGGAATCACTGGGTTCCCAACTCGCAGCCTCGCACCGTGCACAAGTAATAAGAATCAAACATTAAAACTGTAGCACGAATTTCAATGCATATTTTGTTTTTCCTCGAAAACTTTGAATCGCAATAAATTCATCGTTTCAAGTCCATTTTTCATGCATAATATATCAAATTAAGCGTCTCTCCGAGATCTACAATTTGACACCAATATTCATATATGAAAACGAAAAATCAGATTTGAATTTTTCCAATAAAAAATCAAATCACATGAATCATCAAACTCAAGCACATCACATAGGCGAGATCGAGCCCTAATGGCTCTGATACCACTGTTAGCAAATATGGGTCGAAACTAGAATCACATATTTGCACATATAAGGTGGATCGAGTATACCTATTTGCAGCAAAATTGTCGATCCACTTAGCCAGGATTGAGCCCGTCTACAATCCTCCTTTTGATCCATGCAAAAGCCATCTTCAAGCCTTCTCTTTGGTTGAACCCCGAACAACGAATAAATCCCGTAGATTGGTTGAACCACGAGCAAACCACGAACAAGATCACGATCCGCCTTACTCGTTGGTGTAAATAATAACTAGAATTATTTACTTTGATGTGCACACCTTAAACCCTGGGAGACTTTGGTGATGCTCCAAGAAGAAAACAGTAGAGAGAAATTTGTACGAGAGAGATAATTCTTTCTATGTGTAGGAGACGTTCTGATTACTTAGACTGATTGTAGGGAGAGATATCAATATATATCTCAATCCCCTGTATCAGTTAGAGTCCTAATGGGAGAGGTTTCTAGATAAACCTCATCTAAATAAGACTTATTATCTCAAATATGGATGCAACCTAATTGCACCCAATACTTTCGAAACAATTATTTTCAAGGTAACATCTGATGCTACTTTTTACGGCACCACACACGGACGCACATTACCATTTGTGGGGGCACGTACCCCCACAACCCTTTTTCTTAATACTAATAAATATTGATTTTATAAATTATATTAATTAGGAATTAAAAAAGGAAGTTTGGTTTGGCCCCTTCAATGATCTCTCCTTGTAATTAGGGACTTGTATTGGAGATTACCAAAGAACCGATATGCGAAAGATCTAACGAAAATATCTGATTTTTGATGTACTTATAATTCGAGATTTTTCTAGGGATAACCATACCGAAAAACCAAGACCCAAGCTAGAACCGATTTTAAAGATTTTATATAAATACATATACATTATTTCTATGTTGTTTTTATTCGATATTAAATTAACTACAAACTATTTGAAATTAAATTGAATATAAATCATAAAAAAAAAAATCATAATATCGCAACTATTATGAATTTTAAAACACTTTGATATTAATAATAGAGTAAATAATTTGAAATTAAAATTAGTTAAATGATTAGTAAATTACTTAAAAGAGAAACAAGTAATAATATATAACAATATATAAAAATCATATTTTAATTTTTTACCACATCACATAAATTATAAATATCATTTTATTGATTATGTTAAGTTTTTAAGTTGAGAAATTGAGATTATAAATTTATACAAGTTTTTATTTCATTTTAATTTGTAAAAACTATTAGTTAATTATATATGTTCTATGTCAATAGAAGGACAATTGCCCAAATAATATATTATTATTGTATTATAGAGGTTATTAAATTTAGAATTTTGGATTGTGTTACCTATTATAGTTTTAGTTTTTATTTTGAGACTACGCTAAATAGATACTAGAACTCTAGAAGTATATTTTTGATTTTTATATTGATTTTTTTTTTTTTTTTTCAAATTTGTATGTTTTATTTATGGCTAATCTCGAATCTCCATTATTTTGCACCGTCCCATTAGAACTGAATTGTTTCAACTTCCGTCGAAAAAATTTTTTTCTATGGTTTTCGAGATTTATTTTCGAATCTCGAACTTCGGGAGATTTCGAGATTTGAACCGTCCTGCATCGCGCACACCCCTACTTGTAATTGCTAGATTGCTCTAACATCTATTTTTGATGTACTTATAATTACATCTAGGGATAACTATAGAAAACCCCTAAGGTTTGGACTAATTACAAAAAATTCAGAGATATTTCAAGATTACAAAAAAAAAAACCCAGGTTTGTTTATATCTTATATTTAAGGGATAAATATATTATTTCTATAAATATCAGGGGGCTTTGAAATATTATTTATTTGTGAAGTAGGAAAATGTAAGATAAAATCAAACCTCAATGGTTTTTTTTTACAATCTTCAAAAACCTTCGGATTTTTTTTAACTAGCCCAAACCTTAGGGTTTTTTTTTATAATTATCCATTATAATTATTTTATTTTGTGCCCCCCTTCTAAAAAATTTCTGGATCTGTTCCTGTAGGGCACGGTGTAGCTAAAGTTCTCCTTCCCGAGGGGGAAGTCTTCAAGTCTTCTTCTCCAGAAGATGGAAAATCTTTCGACTGGGAACTTGCCTGCACACATGTGCAAACATTAGGGGGCCTCGGGGTTGTCCTAGGGAAGCCCCTCCGACGCTCAAGTCAGCACATTGAACGAGAGAATAATTAAGACAATAATTGAATACTAAATTAAATTTGTAGGAGAATTATCAGAATGTGAGAATATGAGAATGTACTTACAAACGAATAGGATGGATCTTTTTATACCTGAGAAATAGGCCATGTGGGCCATGTAGGAGAAATCGGCATATGGTCCAGTCCCCGACTCCTTTTGGTCGGGTTTTTATTAAGAGCCCAATGTGCAATTAATAACAAATTAATATATAAACCAAATTATTTATTAAATAATTAAATGTTGTTTTTGCCCCCAAAAAAAAAGCCACCCAGCTTCGGTGATGCGGGGGGTTGAAAGTAGTGTGAGAGCTAAACTGGTACCATGTTTGGCTTGTCTTGTTGTATATCTTGTGTTGCCTTTGGAGAATCTTTGACCACTTTCGCATAAGGATACTTGGAAGGAGAGTCTTCGGCCATGTCTTTGAATGGTAATATTTCTCTCTCTACTCTTTAACTTGGAATTTTTTTGCTTTGTAGAAGACTAAGAAAATTTATTGAAAGTTGAGGTGAGAGCTCATGGAGAGTTGGAGTGATGAGTGAAGTGTGTCCAGTGGAGAGAGATGGAGTTCCATAGGCGGCAGAGGGTGTCCTGGGGAGCTTCCCCAGAGTGGGCAAGGGCGCCCCCTTGTGGCCGCAAGGGGGCGCCTAGGGACCGGGCACCCTCCAGCCCATTTTCTTTCTCGTGTTTCCCGTCTTCTCCGGAGTTTTAGTATATTTAAAGCTGAATTCCGGATTTTGGTCCTTCTTCCATTCCACTCAGAGGTTGGGGTGTCACCGAGCTTTCAGTTTCTGGTTCTGTCATTCCATTATCTCCTTTGTCCATGGATTTTGATATTCCTCCTCTCGCTCCAGAGTTGTGTTTTGATGGTGAAGGAGAAGTAGAGCTTTAGTCGGATTCGAGCTCAAGTGATGAGTCTTCCGAAGAGGAGTCCAAGGAAGATAGTCTTGAAGAAGTCCACCCTACAAAGTATCAACATAGGCCTCCACCTGGGAGTCGGACAATTGTTCCAGGAGAGTTGGCCAGTCGAGTATCATATTTTTGTCTTCGTAGGCAGTGGGAGCGGCTAGAGCTTCATTCAACGTTTGTGATGTTTTCCCGGGTCCGGGCAATATAATTACTCATCCACCCAAGGGCTTCACCACGGTATACCTTTATAGCTTCTCCGTTGGCTTTGTTCTTCTTTCGGATAATTTCCTCATCGCGATCCTTAGATCCATGGGAGCATGTATTGGTCAGTTGATTCCTCAAGCTTATGCATGTATACGCTGTTATGAGCATGCGATGTGACAGTTGGGCTTGACTTCGACTATAGATGGATTCCATTCTTTGTTCTATGCTAGGAAGTCTCCTAGCGACACCTTCTTCCACTTCTTCTTGCTCCATCAGTGTAAGTTTCTTGAGGGGTTTCCTTCTCCTGGTGGGTTGTGGAAGGACGACTTCTTCTATGTGAGGAACGATGGTTGGGAGCTCCCTCACGAATAGGTTTCAGAAACCATGATAGCCTCAGGCACTCTCTGTTCTCGAAAGGAGATGGCGGAAGTATATAGATCCAAGGGTTTGTTTAAGAGTCTTATGAGTGTTAGGGAGTTTTTGGGTATCCCACCTTGATTTACTTCTATGTATTGTTTCCCTCTTTATTTGTATACTTTGACTGCCTCCATTTTCTTATATTGCTTCTTGCTTGCTTTTCAGGTAAAGAGAGTTATTGCATCACGGAGCTGATGACCTTTAAGAAGAATGAAAAAGAGAAGGCCAAGGGAAAGTCTGCTGCTGGCGGGAGTTCGAGCGCCCCGCCCCTGAGTGATAGCGAGCGAGGGCCGCACCCTCATCGTCCAGAGAGAGATTTCCCCCAGGCTCTCGCTCTAGTGACCGTGTTGATGTTTTTCCTACTCCCCATCCTCCTTCAGGCCCTTCTGGGGGGGAATAGGCCGAGGACGGAGCCTGGCATTTCTGCTCCCACGACTATTGGTCCCCGAGCTATCTTTTCTGGTGGGGTGAACCATCGTGAGGGGATCCAGTCCCATTGACATTACACGGGTGTATCGAGTCAGGATACGTACAACTGTTTGTGGGGAGTCATTCAATTCATAGATCTTTTGGGAGTTAATAATAGTTGTATCGAGTCGGGAGACATACAATTGTTATTAATCTATTGTTTATGGGCCAACCGGGAGGGAGAATAGACTAACTTAGGAATTGAACCCATAGAACTACATGACTTGGTTTTTAAAACTTTAATTGGATTTAATATTGAAGAAACATGTTGAGATTATCTTCGCATATTTAATTCTTTTTCTTTTATTTTTTGATTTTTTTATAAATCATTGATATTCGGTCGCTTCAATAAAATTAGAATGCGATATTATTATAGCTTAAGTGTTTCATAGTCAATCCTTGAGGAATACGACATTGCTTGCCATTATTCTATAAACTACACTGTACACTTGCAGTTGTAAGATGCAAATATTTTTGGCAAACAAGTTTTTGGCGTCGTTGTCGGGGATTGAAAGATTCTACTTAGATATAGTAATAAGTAGTTCAATCTTAATTGAAGCATTTTTTGTAAATATTTTTTTTATTTTATTTTGTTCTTCTTCGGTTCTAACATTGTTTTTGTTAAGTGCAGATAGTGCATGATCACGCGTTCCAGATCTACCCAGCCAATACCCATTGATTTGGAAATCGAGAAAACAGCGAAGCAACTAAGAAAAAGATCTAAAGCAATGGCGGAGGGGAATAATCAGAATGCCGTGAATAACAAAATTAATGAGGAGTGCCCACCTGGGCCAGACACACAGGACCGGATAGTGGAAAAGCCCGTGAGAAGGGCAGTTAGGGATTACTTCTAGCCGGAGGTAAGTCAGACTTATGGGGGTGTGGCCCATCTGCCGATCAATGCGAACAATTTTGAACTAAAACTAGCATTGATCCAGATGGTGTCACAAAATCAGTTTGGGGGCAAAGCCGTTGAGGATCCAAACGCGCATCTGGCGCACTTTTTAGAAATTTGCGATACTGTTAAGATGAATGGTGTTTCTGAGGATATCATTCAATGCCGCCTTTTCGCAGTCTCTCTGCGCGATAAGGCTAAGGGATGGTTATGCACTCCAACACCACCAGTAGCAAATTGGGCTGAACTAAGTCAGCGGTTTCTAGCCAAATACTTTCCCCCTAGTAAAACGCTGCAATTGAAATTTGAAATCGCCCAATTTAGGCAGTTAGATTCTGAGCCATTATATGAGGCATGGGATAGATTCCTGGAATTGCTAAGAAAATGCCCTCAACATGGATATCCCAACTACCAACAGGTCCAGTATTTCTATAATGGTTTGAGTGGCAACACAAGAATGATTATAGATGCTACATCTGGAGGTGCACTGCTAGGGAAATATCCATATGAGGCACTAGAATTGTTAGAGGAGATGGCGAACAATAGTTACCAATGGCCATCTGAGAGATCTACTGTCCGACGTGTGGCAGAAGTTCAGGATGAGAAAGTCGACATGCTCACAGAACAGGTATCCGTGCCAAATATGAAACTAGACGCGATGCAGCAAGTGACTCTAAGAGATCCTGTTGTTGTTGAAGAAGAAGCGAACTTTGTGGGATAACAAAGGAACTTCAATAACAATTATAGAAACAATCAGACACCCAATTACTATCATCCGGGGTTGCGAAACCATGAAAACGTTTCTTATGCTAACAATAAAAATGTTTTGTAGCCACCTCCAGGATTTAATGTGGGTAATCAAGGCAGAGCGGAGTCAAATGAAAAGAAAGCATCTATTGAGGAGATGTTATCCTCGTTTATTGGAGAGACTAGGGCAAGACTGAATAATGATGAAGCGAAGATACAGAGGATAGAAGAATAGGTCACTCAGTTGAACACGAATGTAAACGCAAGACTGAAATCTCTAGAAACACAAGTAGCCCAGATCGCAACTGCAGTGGAAGGCCAACATCAAAAGGGCAAATTCCCAAGCGATACGGAACTGAATCCGAGAGAACAATGCAATGCCATTCGTCTGATAGATGGTACTGACTTTGAGGGCTCACAGATTTCAACTGACACGGTTCAGCGACAGTGATTAGAAATATGAAGTCTGGTTGAAGATGTAAAACTTAGCGTTTTATGGGAGGCAACCCAATTTATATCCTATTTTTGTTTATTTTTAATCGCCTTTAATTTTAGTTTCAATTTTATTTTTAGTATTAACTTAATTTTTAGTTGTGTTTAGTTTTGTGAGTTATTGTGTAGGAGGCGTCACGGCAAACTCCCGGTTATGAAAAAAAGGGTGAAAATTGTATCATACGGCCGTGTGATACCACACGACCACGCCGTGCGAGGAAGCGATCCGCCCAGCACCACACGGCCAGGCCGTGTGGCATCCATACGCATGTGTTGTATACAACAGGAACAAACGCAGGCACAGGGCCGCACGGCCTGCCCATGTAGCATTGCACGGGCCATGTGGCCCGTCAATCAAGTCAAAATTCTATCTTTATTTCACCCCCAAATCTCACTTTTTTTCCCACTTTCTCCTACCCAAACCCTACAACTCGAAAATTCTCTCCCAAAACTCTCAAACTCCTCTCCGAATCTCTCCAAATTCACTATAAATCTCAACCCAAAAATACAAATTCTTCAACTTCTCAAGAAACCCATCACCTCTAGCCTTCAAAATTTCAACTTCTTCAAGTTCTATACCAAGTTTGAAGGTTTTCAAAGTTTCAAATTTCAAATTTTCTCACCTCATTAAATTTGGTTTTCATGGCTTCTAGGGGTGAAAGAAGAACAAGAAGGAATACAAGAAGAAGAAGGGAACCAACTCCGGAGCCCGAACTCGAGCCACAACCAAAGAATAAGCCCGACAGCCGGAAGCTTCAAATGTCATCTTGCTGAATGAAACAAACCGGGCTAGATGGGTGATACTCTATTATCGATCATGGATAAATACAAGGTATCCCGATGAACCTACTATTGCTAATTTAGGTTTATTGGATGATTTTCGGGCTATGTGTGGTCGGATTGATTGGCATGAATTGTTGAATGGGTATTGGGCTACTTATTCGATTTACACACTTGAGTTCTTGAGTAGTTTTGAATTAGTGTTTCGAAAAAGAAATTTGATGGGATTCAGTTCCGGTTGGCGAATGAGCCGAAGGAGTTTACTATTGATGATTTGAATGAAATATATAGAACTATGGCTTATGGGGTTGAGGAGCATGCGGATTTTGATAAGGATAGTTTTTGGAGGGAAATAACTGGGAAACGAATTTACACGTTGGGTACCTCGAAGGCATCTAGCATTCGAAACCCCGTATTTCGCTATGTACAAAGAGCATTAGCAGAGGTTGTTTATTATTTGGTGCATGGCATCGGGGACGGAGGTTGTGCCAAATGTCGGGGCTATGATAGCCCTGCAATTTGATAGGGTGAGAAAATCGAGAGGGGAGGAATTTGTATTTGGATGGGGTGATTACTTCTATTACTGAGTACTTTAATGTTATATTTGAAGGGTATGAGGAGGCCGCAGGGCCTAAACTGATTGATTTGACTGTTTTATCTGCTATGAAAATGATTCAATTCGATGGGCATGATTACTGGCTAAATCAGGCAGATAGAACAAAAGTTAGGCTTCCTAACCCTGAATCTACATCTATAAGAAATAGGGGTAATTGGTTGCAGAAGTACATGTACGAGATGATGTCTCATTTGGATCAGTGGCATATTTCACAAGGCCACTACCCTCCACCTCCACCACCACAGTGAGCCATGTAAGTACTTATTACGCATTCCTCTTTCTTTTGATAATTTTCTCATATGTTCGGGATGAAACATATTTTAAGTTTGGGGGGTTGTCAAGAATGTGTAATTTAGTACTTTCTTGCATTTTGCATTGCATTTAGGATTGCATGTAGAGCATAATTTGCATTAAAAATTTTAATTTTTTGCTTATTTTCCATTTTTATTTTTTTATCACGTTCATCGCTTTAGCATGTTTAATTGCTTTTTTGTATGATTTTTACTATGAGCATTTAATTTTATGAGATGACATGTTTTTATGAATAATGTGATGAATTGTTGAGGAGATGTCATTTATTTGTTTGGCAGTAGTTAAGAAAATTGGGTATTTGAGCATGTTGGGAAAAATAAGCATGTGAGCTTTTGTGCTTTAAACTGCTTTATCTTATGTAGTCTTATTTTTTCTTGAGTGTGTCATTCATGATTTATAGAACTCTAGAACTTGCTCTGGTATCTTCATTGAAGCCATGTGTGTGTGCAAATTTTGAAAATGATTTAAGGCCATCTTTGTTTAGCCTACTTAGACTAAAAAACCGACCTATAAACTCATGATTCCCTAGTTAGCCAATTTTGAGCCAGAACTTTTTATTGTTAGCCACATTGATCATTAAAATTGAAAAAATAATTTTATCCCTGAAATTTCTCGAGCTTATAGAAAATGAACAAGTTTGGGGGAGATGTGGTGAAAATTTATGAAAAAAGAGAGGAAGTTGGCAAAAGAAAGAGGGATGGACAGTGTGTAGGTAAATGAAGGGGTTATGAAGCTCGAAAAAGAAAATAAAATCTCTGAAAAGAAAGAGAGAAAAATCGAGCAAAGGAAAGAAAAGAAAGAAAATTCTTGAAATTTTGAAAATTTGAGAGCTTAAGGCTAAAGAAAAAGAAAACAAAAGAGGCAAACATGCCTAAAAATGAAAAAAGGAGAAAAAGGGTGGAGTTGAGTTGTAAAAGAAAATATCTTGAAAAAAATGATTTTTTTTGGATTGGTGAATCGCAAGTCTGTGTACTTAAATTCTATTTGCTCAAGTCAAGTCACTAAATCCAAATTTTCCCTACCCTTACCAAAGAGCTTACATTACAACCAAATGAAAGTCCTTTTTTATTCTTAAATTGTGCACACAAAAGTGGTAGAGATGTTAGACGATTTGCAAACCTATGGTAGTGCTACATGCAATGAATTGAGTTCAGAGCAAACACTTACCATACACTTTGAGAGTTGAGTGATACACTGCTTACTTGTGAGTCGCGATGTCAAGTACCCAAGAGAGTATTAATAATGCCTAACTTATGAATGATGACTTTTTGATAATGAATTGCATGGTTTACTTGAATATGAAGTCAAATGAGATTAACTGTTTATAGTGTTCTTGTGTGTTCTTTGTACCCCTTGATATTATTTTTCTTAATTTGCTCGAGGACGGGCAATGCTTTAAGTTTGGGGGATTTTGATACTTGTAAAATATATGTGCATTTAGGGGCTTAAAATGATATATAATTGATACATTTGCATGTATATTTAGTGTATTTTTACTTGGTTTCCTTAGAAGGACATGATATTGCATATTCTTGTAAAAATTTTTTTACAAGAAACGGAGCTTATCAAGAAATATTAGTTGAAAGGTCCGGATAGGATTGACGTATGCAAAAAGAAGATCGAAAAGACGAAGAAATCGGACAAAAACATGCCACACGGCCGGACCGTGTGGAACCACACGGCCTTGTGATCTACCCTGTGAAAGATGACATGTCCGTGTAAAGTTGGGAAGAAACAGGGGACGAAAACAAGCCGCACGGCCGGACCGTATGAGAACCACATGGGTGTGTGAAGTGGATTGTGTGAAAGCCACACGGCCGTGTGAGGCTACACGGCCGGGCCGTGTGACACATTGTTTTGGAATTTTGTGTCCTTTTCCCACTCCAACTCTACAAGTGATCTCTCCATGCAACTATAAAAGGGACCCAAGGCTTGCACGAATCTATATCCATCAATACACAATACAACACACCAAATTTCACAGGAACACAAGATCAAAGGTCTTCTGAGAGAGGAGGGCTAGGTTACGAAGAAAACCACAAGGCCTTTCGCATCTACGGAAGCACAAGAACTTCGAATGCTAAGAAGGAGAATCCATCCTGACACGAGTGGGTTTTCTTTCTTAGTTTAGATCTCTTGTTTGTGCTTAAATGATGTAACAATGTGGATTCCATGTTTGTCTATGAATTTGTTATCAATGTTTGGCTAATCTTTCGGATCTTAGGGCATAATCAAAACTGTGAATTCATGTTAAATCTTGATTAATTATTTTCTTAATTAATTCATGTGTTCTATTTTACAAATTCGAGTGATTATTCTTAATTGCTTATTATTTGGCCAATAATTTGCATGTCATATTTGTTAGTGCGAAACTTGGAAGAGGAGTTCTAACAAAGACGGAATTCGAATTCAGACATAAACGGGTGTATCGAGCCAGGAGACCTACAACTGTATGTGGGGAGTCATTCAATTCATAGATCTTTTAGGAGTTAATAATAGTTGTATCGAGTCGGGAGACCTACAATTGTTATTAATTTATTGTTTATGCGTCGCCCGGGAGGGAGAATAGACTAACTTAGGAACTGAACCCATAGAATTGCATGACTTGGTTTTTAAAACTTTAATTGAATTTAATATTGAAGAAACATGTTGAGATTATGTGCCTAAGGTTGCTTCCGAGGTTGTTGAAAATACTTGTGGGGCAAATTTATTTCTTTTTCTTTTATTTTTCGATTTTTTTATAAATCATTGATATTCGGTCGCTTCAATAAAATTGGAATGCGATGTTATTATAGTCAAAGTGTTTCATAGTCAATCCCTGAGGAATACGACCTTGCTTGCCATTATTCTATATACTACACTATACACTTGCAGTTGTAAGATCCAAATATTTTTGGCGAACAGATACCATTTAAAACTTAGATTAGGAAGTTGGCACCCAATTTTCTATGTAATTCAACTTGTAATAGATAGGGATATATAAGCTGGGTTGAAATCAGCTAAGTTGAAGATTACAAGACTCGACTGAAGATCGAAGAGAAGACCCAGTTGTGTGTCAGTTGTGTGAAGTAAAGTGAAGACTCAGTCAAGTGATACAAAAGTTGTCTCAGTCAGCAGACTGGCAGCTAAGTCATTCCAAAATGATTGGAATCGAATGTCAAAGGGGTATGCAGCAGACAAGACTTGAAGAAAGCTGAAAGAGATCCGTTGTCAAAACAAGTAAAGGTTTTGTTGGAAATAAGCATGTGCCAGGCTGCCTGCAGTAAAGTTGTTTTACTGAAAGAGTGCAAAAAGCAAGGAATCAATGAGATGTACCTGAAAACCTGCAGAGATTAAGGAAATGCTACAGAGCATTTAATTCATGGTATGATCCACATCAATGCTGCAAGACAAGTCAAGCCAACAACCTACGAGTGTGATTTGAAATTTTTGTCTATCTCTTCAACAGACATAATTTCAAATGTGCACTATAAAAGACTGAGGAAGAAAGTGAGAGAAGGTTACCGAGTTCATTACAATCATACAAGCAATCAAGCAATAACCTGCAATTTCTCTCAAGCTTTTCAAAGAAATCCTCAAGTCTAACTTCAAAGGAATTTAATCCAACGCACTCAGTGAAGGAAAGATTACTTCATCAGTTGAAGAGGAAAACTGTTTTGAAGAACAAAGGGGTCTACTCTCCAAGGTTGATGGAGAAGTAGTGAGGTTCCAGTTTGAACCGGTGCTTTGAACCTGTTGGAGGGCTAAGTGCTCAAGTCCAAGGGTTTGATGGAGACTGAAGTAACAGGACACTATCTTGTGAAGAAGCTGAGTCCCATGAGAAGCAGGTTGTGTGATCAAAGCTATCTCGGACTGATAACTACTTTGTAACCAAGCTTAAGTTACCTAGTGGATTCCTCCAAGAGTTGGAGAAGAGTGGACTAGAGGAATTACCCCATCCTCGAACCACTATAAAAATTGCTTGTGTCTTATTTACTTTGCAACACATTTATTTCTTGCATTTATTCTATATCTAATGTTAAGTTAAACTTGCTAAAGTCTGATGATATTAACTATTACTAAAATACGTGTTGAAAAACGTGTTTAAAAATCATAAGGGTGAAAAGTCTTCCGCTGACAAAACCAAATCATTTGTAATTCTAAGTGTTAGCTGAAAGTAGCTAAATTATTTTATCAACAGCTTAGTCGAGTCTGTTAAGTGGGTAACTTTGTTGTTTAAGCAAACCTAGATGTCACTCAAGGACTTAGCTGATTTGAGTTAACTTTGAAAATATTTTAAAAGGACTAAAATCGAAAAATTTGTAAGGTTTATTCAACTCCCCCCTTTCTAAACCTTACACCTCACCTCTTGGGACCTACAAGTGGTATCAGAGCGGTTGGTTCATTGAGCCTTCTGCACCGGTTACTGAATTGGATCTCATTCTTTTTCAAAGAGTTAACATTTGAGTTTTTAAAGCTTGTTTTTCAAAAGCACAGTTATTATCATGGAAATTAATCTAACTCGCATTCCAATATTTACTGTGGAAGAGTTTGATGATTGGAAAATTCGTATGCAGGCTCATCTTTCAGCCCTGCATGATGAAATGTGGCTAGGGATTGAGGATGGGCCACTACAAATCCTAAAGGTCAACACTGTTGTGAGAAGGGAAGCTCCTGCTGAAGGAGAGGATGTTGCACCAGCAGAGCCCGGACCTGCTATGGTGGACAAACCTCGTTGTGAATGGACCAACGATGATCGAAAGAGATACAACCTTGACAATGTTGCCAATGATATACTTTATAAAACTCTTGATAATGCTATGTTTAATAAAGTTACTTTGATTTGTGAAGGATCTGATCAAATCAAAGAAAATAAATTAATTATTGCAGTCCAAAAATTTGAAAATTTTAAATGATTGCAGGTGAAAGTTTGGATCAGCTGGATGTCAGATTCACAGAGATCACCAATGAGCTTTGAGCTTTAGGGAATGAATACACACATAAGGAGATGTGTATGAAGATCCTAAGGTCTCTCCCAGCTGAGTGAGAAATGAAGGTCATGGCCCTGAGACATTCTATAGACCTTACCAAGACATCAAACCACGAGTTGTTCTCTGATCTTAAAGCATATGAGTTTGAGCTGGGAATAAAAGAACGAGAGGAGACAGTTGTACCCAAGCCAGCTGCACCCATTGCTGGTGGAGCTAAGAGAGCTGAATCCAAGGAGACAATAGACCAAGAGGAGATTGCTCTGATAGTAAAAATGTTCAATAAGTTCTTCAATAAGAACTATAAAAGGAACAAGGGTGAATCTTCAAGAAGACAATCAGCACCCTCCAAAGTAAGGGAGGACAGACCACCAAAGAGAGCTGAACATCAAAAAATCGAGTAGAGAGCCGAGAATCCGATAATCTTGTAGAGAGTTGAGACCGATAGAGACTCGATTGGCAAAGAGAAAGTTGAGAACCCGTGTTGGAAAACAACCAACTTAACCAGACTCTTTGTTGTTACTCTCCTTATCCATACCAACAAGCACAACAATGAAGAGGAAAGAAAAGTTTTTGGGAAAAAGAGAACAATCTTAAAAAGTGAAAGCATCATTCACTAAGGCATCCAATAATTGGATAAACTTATAATGATTCAAAAAGAAATGGTGACAAGGAGGGCATTGAATTTAATTCTGATATTTGATGCATTACTACTTTAGTGATAAAGAAGAGGCTTTGATATGCCTCATGGCCAAAGAGCAAGACTCCATAGATCAAGAAGATGAGGTACACTCTAACTCATCTGTGTCCTTTTTCTAAAATAGTGATAGTGACACAAACACTTTATCACCCACAAATATTTATGATTCAATTGGCAAAATGATGAAAGATTTTGAGCACATAAAAACTTTAACACACATTACTTGAGGAAAACAACCAACTTAAATGCCAAACTCTCAGGTGTTCAACTTTCTTTAAAGAGTTTGAGTATTCTACATCTTCTAATATAATAATAGCCGATGAGCAGTGCATTCACAAGCGATTTATCAAAATTCTATGAAAACATGTTATTGTTGACCAAAATTTACAAGATAAAAGGAATTTACAATTACATTTTCATGATCATCTATTGTCCAAACTAAAAGAGGGAAAATGATCTTAAAAAATGTGATTGCATCATTTTCAAAAGGCATCCAATCATTGGATAAACTTATAATGATTATAAAAAAGAAAGTTGACTTTTGATGTTTTGTTTGATGACATTGAATTTCAATATTTTTTGTGCATGCCCAAGTCCCAAGAGTGGTTATGGAGAAAGGATCCTCAAGCAATTAGGGAATTTAAAAATCCAAAG
Source organism: Rehmannia glutinosa (assembly GCA_016081115.2). Taxonomy (NCBI): domain Eukaryota; kingdom Viridiplantae; phylum Streptophyta; class Magnoliopsida; order Lamiales; family Orobanchaceae; genus Rehmannia; species Rehmannia glutinosa. The sequence continues at coordinate 33,886,166 of CM071933.1, read as the reverse complement.
CACCATATGTTGCACCAACACCCACTCAAAAACACAATCACAACCAAACTGGCCTTGGATACAAGGGAAAAGGCAAGAAACCAGTTGAGTATGCTGACAGGACAGCTAGAACTAAATTCAAAAAAGTCCATCACAGACTCCAAATAGGAAATACTCTGTAAAATCTAAACAGAGCTACCCAAAGCCCCAGAGATTTCAGCAAAAAAAAATCAAATGATGGGAAGGGTAGAAATTACCCAAGCAAAGCTGATTGGATAACCAAATGAGATATCAGCCAAGACCTATGGGATACAAACCAAAGTGGCAAAGACCTCAACCTCATCACGGGTTATTCTTAAGGCAAAAGAGCTATAATCAGCACATTTATGCACCCAGGCACAAAACCCAACATGCACAGAATTTCCACTATTACCACAAGAAAGCAAATGCTCAAACTCACACACAGGCATACAGTGTGATCCTAATACTCCCAAGCAATTTGCTAATGTGCATTATGATTATGGAACTGATAGTTGACAACCTCTTAGAGTCAGATCATCTGGCTATAGGTTGGTTGGAACACCTTATAGCACTAACCCCTCAGGACCCAGGCAAGCATGGGTACCTAAACACTAATTTCCTTGATTGTACGTTCAAGGAACAACTGAGTTCCAAGGAACCTGATACATGGATAGTGGTTGTTCTAGATATATGACAGGAAACAAGAGAAATCTGTCAAAGTTCAAGGAAATCAAAGGTGCTAAAGTCATATTTGGACGTAATGAAGCTCCAGGGGAAATCATAGGCACATGATCTATAAGGAAAATGGATTAGGAATCATAGATGTTGCATATGTTGAAGGCCTTAATTTCAATCCGAGCATCGCCCAACTTTGTGACAAAGGCTACAATGTGGGATTCAATATAGGTATATGTCGATCAAAAATGTTGAATTAAATGAAATTGTGCTACAAGGTTCACGGCGAGAAAAAACATGTATGTAGTGAATTGGCCATTGCTACACCAAGCACATGCCCGCTAGCAAAAAACAGTCGAATCAAGTTGCTTGTGGCACAAGAAGCCGAATAACCTGAATTTCAAGACAATCAACAAGCTTGCAAGGAGTCATCCTGTGGAGGGATTGTCTGATTCAGTATACAAAAAGGAAAGCATTTGTGATGCATGCCAGATGGGAAAGCAAATTAAATCATCTTTCAAGGATAAGCCAAGTCCTTCTTCAACCAAGATATTACATCTATTGCACATGGATTTATTTGGTCTTGTTGAACCAGCTAGTATCAGTGGAAAGAAATACACCTTGGTGGTGGTGGATGATTATTCAAGATACACATGGACAATTTTTATGTGTAAAAAGAAGGAAACCTTGCAGAAATTGCCTCAGCTGATGAGAAGAGTTCAAAATGAGAAGAGTCAACCATTATAAAGATAAGATCTGACAGGGGAACTGAGTTTGTCAAAGGGATTATAACTCAGTATAGTGTTGAAAATGGTATTGCTCATGAGTAATCAACTGCAAGAACTCCACAGCAGAATGGAGTAGTGAAAGAAGGAATAGAACTCTCAAGGAAGCTGCAAGGACCATGTTAGCAAGAAAGCGGGTTCTTTAAGAGATTTTTAGTCAAGCCATCAACACTGCTTGCTACACTCAGAATAGGTGTATGATTAACAGGCAATTGTCTAAAACTCCTTATGAAATTTTGACAGGGAGGAAGCCAAATACTGGATATTTTAGAATCTTTGGATGAAAGTGCTTCTTCCACAACAATGGGAAGGACATATTAAAAGCTTTTAATGCTAAAGATGATGAAGGGACCCAATGTTAATAGAGAAGACATAGATGAGTTAACTGAAAAGAAGAATCAGCCAACTTTTTTGAAGAGTCTCTATGTTGAAACAGATGTAAGAGCACTCAACCCTGATAAATATGAGATAGTTGAATCTCAGAGATAGCTAGAAAGTCTGCAGTTGAATGATGATGAAGAAGCTATTCAATACAACTTAGCTGCGAGGCGATTGAACCCAGCAGACTTACTCCATCCGGATGTGAGATGGATGAGAGACCATCCACCTGAGTTAATCATTGGAAATGTTAGTGATGGAGTAAGAACCAGATCCAGATCTCAACATGAAGCTGTGTTTACTTGTTTCATTTCCCAAATAGAGCCTAAAGATGTGTCACAAGCATTGGATGACACACATTGGATTCTAACTATATAATTCCATTAGTCACTATATACATACATCATTTATATATATAGGGATGTAATCTCATATGGCAGCCTCTTATCGTGTGACGGTGTGGATTGATCCCATCCATCCACACGTTTTATTCAATGGTCCAAATTGCTATTAAAAATAACTGATTTATCAATTATTTAATAGATGGAAAGGGCATAATAGTAACTAGCAAAATGCCATAAATGACGCCCCTACAATCATGGATGTGATAAAGATCACGTTTGCATAACTGAATTATGCACCATTTTAATAGTTGAACTGTGCACCATTTAATAACTGACTGTGTACAATTTTATATCTAACAGTGCATCATTATATAACTTATTGTACATCATCTAAAGGAATTATAAAGATAAAATGGTGTAACCATCTTCCCATTTAATAACTTAATTGTGCACCATTTTATATCTAACAGTGCATCATTGTAATTGTACATCATCTAGAAACCCTATAAAGACAAAATGGTGTAACCACATTCCCGTAATGACGCCCTACAATCATAGATGTGATAAAGATCATGTTTCCATAACTGAATTATGCACCATTTTAATAGTTGAACTATGCACCGTTTAATAACTGAATGTGCACCATTTTATATCTAATAGTGCATCATTGTATAACTAATTGTACATCATCTAAAAATCCTATAAAGACAAAATGGTGTAACCACCCATAATGACGTCCTACAATCATGGATGTGATAAAGATCACGTTTCCATAATGATATGCACTATTTTATATCTAATTGTGCATCATTGTATAACTAATTGTACATCATTGTGAGTAAACCGCAATTCAATGAAAAGCAGGAACAATCGTAAAATTAAATCCCATAAAAATCATTGGGATTGAATGGTTTACAGTTAGTTATACAATGATGTAGTGTTGGATATAAAATGGTGTACAGTCAGTTATTAAATGGTGTACAGTTCAACTATTAAAATGGTGTCCAATTCAGTTATAGAAATGTGATATTAATCAATCCCTTGATTATAAGTGTGTGATTTATGGCATTTTGCTAGTTACTATTATACCCTTTCCACCTATTAATTAATTGATAAATGAGTTATTTTTTATAGCAATCTGGACCATTGAATAAAAAGTGTGGATGGATTGGATTAATCCACATGGTAAGCCCCCTACCATATTTGATCCTAACCCTATATATATATATATATATATATATATATATATATATATATATGTATATATATATATATATATATATATATATATATGTATTAGCTACTGATATGTCTGGTACACCTTTATCATTTATATATATACATATATTGTACACCTTAGTATATAAAATAATATATATTTATCTCTGCATAATAAATAAATAATTTCTATATTTACCAATAAGGTTCTACTTTGTTCACTATTTATAATTTTATTCCTCATTTCTATTATTATTCTATTTTTTTATAGGAGTACTATTCTGAATTAATTTGATTATTACCTTTTTCATATAATTATACCTATCAAATAGTATATTAATCATTCTACTTAATTTATACACATATTTTATATTCTCTAGATATACCCATCCATGTCATCATTCACCTCTAGGTTACCACATGTAATACACTAGAACATGAAATTTCATAATTTTGCGTGCAATTTAATGTCATAATGAGATATCAAAATGCATGTAATTTTGCTAAATAATGATTAATCGTGATATAGAAATGCAAGGTTTTGGATTATGACAACCCCCCATAAAAATTTTGTCCTCGAAATTTGTACATGTATCGGTAAATAACCGTGGGATTTTATTCTTTCATATGTTATTTTGTTTCCCATGTAGCTTTTTCTCGAGAATGGTTTTTCCATAATACTTTTACCAATGGAATTACTATGTTTCTAAGTTATTTTTCTATTTCAACATTCAACATAACTCAAATTATCAGCATTTGAAATGGGTTCATCTCGAAGAATATGTGATGGGTCTGATCTGTATCAACGAAGCATACTAATATGGAATACATTATGATCTAGCACAATTCAGGTGGCAAGGAAAGTCTATAAGTTCATGGTCCAACTCTTTCAAGTATTTCATATGGACAGATATAAGGAGGACTCGGTTTACCTTTCTTTCCAAATCTGATAATATCCTTCCAAGAAGAAACATGGAGAAATACTCTCTCAATAACTTCATATTCCATTTCCCACCTATGATGGTCAATATAACTCTTTTGTCTATCTTGAAATACTTTTAACTTACTTTTAACTATTTTCACTTTTTCAACTGTGTCTTAAATCAGATCTGGATCTTCCAGTAATCTTATTTGTTCTTCATCCCAACATACTAGACTCCTGCATTTTCTACCATATAATGCTTCATAAGGCGACATACCAATGCACCTCACATGATATTAGCCCTAGGCCTCATGACCCGAAGGTCCTTAATCATCATATACCAAAGCATATAAAGAGTTTGCAATATCAATATTAGTATAACAGTACGACATGCTTACAAAATCAGAAGCTTACCCATCTTTGACGTTTAATGGAATGCTAGTGATGCAATTGTTTGAACGAGATTGTGCCCGATTGCGCCGCAACTAAAACAGTTAAATTCTTCAACTTAATGACATAGGACAAAGTATATAAAATCATTAAGTAACTTAGTCTCTAAGGCTAAGAATGTATAATATGTTCCTTAAAGACAAGTATCCTATAACCGGGGTGTTCGGTACCCTTTAAAAGAGCTTTAAAAATGATATTTGACCAAAGTCAAAGTCAAAGTCAACAGTCGACAGTCAAAGTCAAAAGTCAACATAAAAGTCAAAGTCAACATAAAATCAAAGTATGACTAATTAAATTCAATTAATCGTAATTAATCACCTGAAAACAATTAATTGACTAACGACCCATTTTAGATAAAATTTCCGATTAATTAAACCCTTAATTTATAATCACAACTCGACTTTAAAATCTTGACTTATTTAAAAATAACACGTCTTCTTGAAAAATCTCGAAAATATCTTAGTCACGTCATTCTTAAAGAAAATCTTTTCGAAATCTCACGTTTCCCGAAAAATTATTTTACGTCACTTTGCTATCTTTTCACCACGTAACCCGAACCTACTAACCTAACACTTAACATAATCTTTTCAAAAAGTAACATTGGTTTGCGTGCCAAAAGCACATGTCACATCACATCATATTTTACGTCAAATCGGTCACTTTTTCTTACGTACCCACACCTACACCTACATACACCTTCCAACCTATCATCATATCTCCCATGGAAGCCCCTACATACCACCACCACAGCCACCTCCGACCTCCCTCAGTCGGCGCAGCCACCGCCACATCTGGTGGACAGCGATCGGCCCCGGCGGGGCATATTTCACCGTTTTTCGAACTCTATTCGATTTTTCCGATTCTCTTACCCTGAGAACTAAATTTTAATCACTTTTTAAACATCAAAATCACATTTTAAACTGATTAAGTTCATTAAAAAATCATCCTCAAAGATTTAAGCGTCTATTTTCAAAAATGGTGGATTAAAGAGACCAAAAATAACTAATTGTTCAAGTTCATCTACTAACTTAAATTTTTCACCAACAATCACTTATACAACTTCTAAACATCATCTTAAACCATTAGTATAACGCTTAAATCACCATAAATTAAATAAAACTCAAAATATAAAACAAAGTCTAGAATCATCACATTAAACTATCAAACTACAATTAATCATGCTTAAAACAAACAAAACATCATCCTAAAAAAATCACTTTTTGGCCGTCCAATATGGTTAATAAAGGGGTATATTTTTATTTTAAAAATAATATTAAAATACATAATCATGCTCCTACTAGTTAGATATAACATAATCTTTAAACAAAAAGTGAAACAAAAATTATTTGTTCAAAAATTCCTTAACGGCTGAAAATAATACATCAAAAATGGGGGCTTTAATCTTCATATTTTCATCATCAAAGTTCATTTATGTGGTTGATAATTACATAGGATCATCCTCCTAAAACGATTTAAAGATAACACAAGAAATAAAGAAAAGATGAAGAAAATGTTACCTCTTGAAGCTTTCTCAACAATGGAGGTTTTTAGACTAAGCATGGGAGTGTGAGGGTGTTGTGAGGGTGTTGGGGATTTTATAAAAAAACAAGAGAGCTTTGAGTGAAAAAAAAATCCTCTTTTAAAACTATTACTAAAAGTTAGTATATATTTTAAAAAATCCTTAAGTAAGCTATTATTATTTTTAAAATCTCCAGAGTTAATTAAAACTCGTTTTCCATAAACTAGATGATCAATAATAATAATAAAATATGAGGTAGAATTTAGTCTTGAATTCCCAAAATAAAAATAAACACTTTAGTGAAATTCTCCGAAAATTCACTTAATCAGTACAAAAATCTCGATCCTAAAATTTTAAGTCCGAACTCCACAATGATATCCATAATATGTCATCATGATGTCCATTCATATCCATTACCGTAGTTAGGGGTGCAATCGGTTCTCGGATGCTCAAATCATATAAAATGCATAAAGCGAGTAAATCGCACATTTAAAGTGTAAAGTAGATATTTGATGCAACATTATTCATGAACATTATTTTTAAAAAACTCAAGTAATTAAAAAGGGTTTGGTCATGAATGCTCCATCTTTCAACATTGAGCGTCCCCGGTCGTCTTCCCCATTGAAGCCTGCCGGCTTTTTGCTCGCCATGGAGAGAATACACTCCATGGCTTGACCTCCAACTACTCCCATAATTCATATCGAAAACCCCAGCATGTCTCAATCCCGACGTCCCTTCCACGCGCAGACAGTCAGACCATCGTCTCCGGCTCCTCTGACACGCCGGAGTTCCAGTTTTCCGGTAGTGAGGCACCTGCAGACTCCCAGCAGTTACACATTGGTCTGTTGGGAGACGCACATCCTCATCATTCCCTAGCAACGCACGCAGTGCCTCTACCTACTTCGCACGCTGCTCAGTTCGGCGATGGGAAGCTGAACGTGCCCACTGCAAGTCATCCCCAGCAGCACGGCGTGCAGGCCACCAACGGGCAGCCACCTGTTCCGGTCCCGTTCTTTTACTATGGTATCTAATGTAATCTCATGCCATCCAATAGACGCACAGGTCCCCCGCCATTGCCACTCTCCGTTGAAGGTGTAGTGCCACCGGAGGCTTACCTCCCTCAGCCGTCAACAGTCTCCATGATGGCGCACATCACCAAAGGGGCCGCTCCCCCTACCTACTTGCAACCAGTGGCTAATGGGGGGCCATCCTTTACCCCCATGGCTGCCACTAACCATGGGGGTCCGGCCCCCTCTATGGATTCTTCTGAGGGGGGCGGCCACTCCGCCTCCTAGAGTGGTCCCTCCTGGGGGTGATGACCCCGGGCCACGATCTCTCCCATCCTCAGGGCATTCCTTCTGCATGCCCATCCACGAATGCTCCTCAACTGGCTGAAGCTCCGCCACCATGGGCCACCCCCATGCATCGAACCCTCGACATTCGGCTCATAACATTGGTCCTCAAGTTAATTTGGTTAATTCTTTTGCGAAGATGGTTTCAGGAAATCCCCATCCTTTGAATTCTACTTTTCCACAAGCCACAGGTAATATCGCTTCATTTACTCATATGGTTTTACGGTAAAACGCAATTATATCCCTAAACTTTGTTAGGAAAGGGGATTATTATTCCGTTACTATTGACGAAAATGTTTACCAACAACGCCTTGCTGAATTTTTGCATTCTTTGATCGGGCGGGTTATTTTGAGCAAAGGTAACAAGCCATGGCCTACTATGCTTTTGCATAAAAGGCTATCCGAGCTATGGGGTATTAAGAATGACTTGAAACTAATTCCCTTGGGCAAGGGATTCTTTTGTGTCAAATTGTTTCATGCGAAGGATCGTGCTCGTGCTCAACTACGTACCAATTGGGCGCCTAACCCGGGAACTATTCGTCTCTCCCCATGGGTCCCGGATTTCAACCCTTACAAGGTGCAAACATCTGTGGCCAGCATTTGGGTCCGCATCTTCGAGCTCAGTTTAGAATACTGGGATCCCAATACCATCCTAAGGATTGCTAGTGCTATTGGCAATCCATTACAAATTGATCAGCGTTCGCTTGATGGTTCTCTTGGACATTTTGTTCGGGTGCTGGTGGATATTGATCTCGCAAAGCCGTTGGAGGATCACATCATGGTGGAACGAGTAGGTCAGTGTTCATTTGTGTCAGTCAGCTATGAGAAACTCCCTGAGTTTTTTTGAGGTGTAACGTTACGGGACACTCAACGGCTTCTTGCCGTCTTAATAATGCGGGAAACTCGGCTACGGAAAGGCATGCATCTCCTGACCAGGGACGCTCTAGGGCCTCGGCAACACGTTAGAATTCAGTTCAGCGATGGCACTCCAGGGTTCGGAAAGTTTATCATCTTGTGCAGCAGGACAAGGGCAAGGTCGTTGATGACTCAATGGGAAACACGGGTTTGGCTATGCGTGCAGGATCCCCTACCTGCGCAATAGTTACTTTCCCTATGGATATACAACTTGGTAATACTTTTGAGGCTCTGAATTCAGATGATACCCCCAATCAACCATCCACATATTCTCATGCGGATTATCCAGCTAGGGAAATGGTCCCCATGGCCCCAACTTCCAATACCGCCTCCGCATCCACTATCCTGCCTATTACGGTTCAGCATCCATTGGAAAAGCCAATTCAGGCTCTTAGTCGTGCCTTTCAGGATAGCTACCGAGATTCTGCTAAATCCAGATTAATACAGAGTGTTACTAAGGGTCTATCACCAGCAATTCATGACGCGTTACTAATGAGCCGATCACCCACGGCCGAATGAGTTAGATTTTGCGACTTCAAAGCAATGGGCGATTATGCGGATGAAGTGGCCAATTCGCGATCATCGATTCTCGCAAAGACACCACACTACGGTTTTTATCGTCATCATCACGGCGCCACCCCTCCCCCATTGTCTCAATGAATTGCATCTTCTAGAACATCTGGGGGATTGGGAACATTGCCTCTCGCAATGTTCTTAAGGCGTTATGTCAAAAACACAAACCTTCCATTTTAGCTATTTGTGAGCCTAAAGTGGACATTTCATCGATTTTGGATTCTTATTGGAATAGTTTGGGATTGAGGTTCGTGGCACAGAGCTTCCGGGCTAACGGACGTCCGGATATTTGGGTCTTCTGTGATGCTGGTATCTCTGTCCTTAATCAGGTTTGGTCTTCTACTCAATGTATTGTTCTGCAAGTTCAATTTGGTTCTATGGTTTTTCATATTGGTTTTACTCATGGTTTGTGTGATCATATTGCTCGGCGTGCGCTCTGGTTGGATTTGAGGAATTTGGGTCTTACTGATCTGCTGCTCATTGGGGATTTTAACGCGGTCTTGGGACATCATGAGCGCTCTGGCAGTGGTACTTTATCCCAAGCCTCTTGTCAGGATTTCAGGGATTACTTGGAGGATGTTGGTTTGTTTGCAGTGCCGACTACGGGGAATTCATTTACTTGGTGCTCCTCCCGTAGGCCTCTATCCCTCCTCAGGCTAAGTTGGATCGAGCCCTAGCAACTTGTCAATTTTTCTCTTTTTAGCAAGTTGTCAAGGGCTTAGTTCTTCCACGCATTGATCCGATCACTATCCCATTTTGGTTTCTTGCTCATCTTCCATTAGCAGGGGTCCGGTTCCATTTTGGTTTCAGCGTATGTGGGTTTATCACGACACGTTCCGTAATTTGGTTACCGCTTCTTGGGTTGCCCCATGCATTACGCCCAACCCTCTGTTGTGCGTCATGTGGAAGCTCAAAAGGTTGTTGCAGGTTATTAAGGTCTGGAACATAGATGTTTTTGGGGACGTTAATCGCAGGGTGGTGTATCAGATGGAGCAAGTTCGTCAGATTCAGGCAGATATTGAGAATTTGGGCTATACAGCTGCTCATCGCGACAAGGAGATGGACGCCCAGAACATGTTGTCTCAGACATTGCACAGGGATTTTTAATCGCAGGGTGGTGTAATACGACATTTTTTCATCCTCGCAGCCAGATTCGCAGCGGAAGCACGGGGATTTAGGGTATTATGGTGGATGGCAGTTACACTGATGATACAGCGATTCTTGGGAATCACATTATTTCTTTTTATAAAGAGCTCTTCGCGGACACTGGGGTACCATTGCGGATTATACTATAGTTGATCAGTTAATTCCCCAGGGTAGGGACGTCGGATAATGCTAGCTTAATAGTCATTCCTTCGTATACGAGAGGTTAAGAAAGCAGTTTTTGATATGGATTCGGATAGCTCTCCAGGACCAGACGGTTTTAGTGGGATATTTTATCGCCACTTCTAGGATGTCATCTTCATCAAGTTGGTCGATGCGGTCAGGTTTTTCTTCATTAGCTCGTCCTTACCTTTGGGTTTGAACGCTAGCTTCATGGAGCTCATCCCAAAGACTAAGGATGCTAATGTTATTGAGAACTTTCGCCCAATTGTTATGAGTAATTTTCTTTTCAAGATTATTACTAAGATATTGGCTACGCGTTTGGGTTCGACATCGCGCCTATTTATCTCCTACGCATTTGAGTTTATCCTAGGAAGGCAGATTAACGATTGTATTGCCATAGTCTCGAAGGGTTCAATGTCTTGCATGGTCAATCGGATGCGAATATGATATTGAAGATTCATATCCATAAGGCTTTTGAAACATTGAAATGGGATTTCTTACTACACGTTTTGCGCCGCTTTGGTTTCTCAGAGATTTTTATTCACTGGGTGGATGTTATTCTTCGGTCGTCCAGAATATCAGTGCTACTAAATGGGACGTCGGTGGGGTACTTTCCCTGTTTTAGAGGGGTCAGACAATGTGATCCTTTATCCTCGTTACTATTTTGCATCGCGAAGGAAGTACTTAGTAAATTTATTGAAGTTGCGGTTGATCAAAATTGGATAGATCCGTTCATGGCGCCTAGACAAATTATCTTCCCATCATCCAACTTATACGTGGATGATATTGTTATTATGTGTGGGGCTTCTTCAGCCAACGCCCATATCCTTCTTCAGATTCTCAACCTTTATGCGAATATTTTGGGACAAGCGTTCAACCCTCGGAAATATAAAGTTTACTTTAGCTCCCGGGTCTCATCGCATATCCGTGGGAGGGTGCAAAATATCATGGGGATCCAGCCCGGGACGTTACCCACCGTATATCTAGGCGCACCGATCTTCAAGAGTGCCCCTAAGGTTGCGAATCTACAGCCCGTCTTTGATAAGGTCATCCTCAAATTCAGAAGATGGAAGTACTTCTCTTTCCCTTGTTGGTCGAGTTTGCCTCATTAATTCGGTGATTACTAGCTCGTTTGTGCACACAATGATGGTTTACAAATGGCCCCGCACCTTGCTCAACCAAATGGAAAGGGTCATGCGTAACTTCATTTGACCGGGATGTTAATTCAAAGGGGTCGGTGGTGGTTAGTTGGAATTGGTGTTGCACGCCTTGACTAAAGGGGGTTGGGCGTTCTATCGATTGTGGTGGCTAATACGGCTTTCTTGATGAAATTGGGCTGGAAGGTCATGAACTCAGACTCGGTGATATTCAGCACCCTTAGGCGGTGCTATTTGACGGTGGATGGGGCGATCCGGAGGTCGTTTATTTCTTCTTCTATCTGGGCCAGGATTAAACCTTGCATTTCGGCTTGCTTGGAGGACTCTCATTTGGATCCCATGAGCTAATTCGAGGTATTATTTTGGATTGATAATCGGGTGGGTTACTCAGAAAGTGCATGCAATTGGCATCCCAAAGGAATACGACACTTATTTCACCATCGCATTTCGGATTACTTTTATGATGGGTATCGACACTTTACTTTTTCGTTTGTGGAGGCTTATTTAGATCAGTCAGGCTATCGTGTGCGTCCCTATTGCCCCTAATTCGAGGGATACACGTGTATGGTTGAATTCGGAGGATGGTTTGGTTACCTTGAAGGCAGCATATGATCATGTGCGTCCCCACTATCCGACGGTCAAGTGGGGTTCTTGGATTTGGTCGCAACACATCCTGGAACGGCGATCGATGGTGGTGTGCGGGGCTAGCCACAATCGATTGGCTGTCTTGGATTTATTATGGGCCAGGGAGAGTTTTACTGGCCCCTTGGTTTGCGCTCTTTGTCGTGACTTTGCAGAATCGATTGACCATTTATTTGTCTCTTGTGTCTTTTCGGGGCTCTGGCGATGGATTTTGATTCATTCAACGTTCTCCCATTTGAGGCTAATAGCTTTAATGAATTCCTGGTGCGGCTAATGAACTTTCATTTCAGTGAGCAGGTTACTTTCCTCTGGTGCGTGGCTATCCTTTCCTGCATCTGGCTCATTTGGCATATCCGGAATGAGTTGGTTTTTCACAACAAAGTCTGGACGGTGGATGTGGCGACTCTCCATCTTCGGGTTCTCATTATTGAATCCTCATCATTGGATCGGGGATGCATGCACAACGACCAACAAGACTTTCTCATCCTGCATAGGCTGCGAGTTCCTGGGCGGGCTAGACAAGCACCGAAGATCATAGAAGTTAACTGGCAAAAAGCCCTCCCGGGTTGGATCGAGGTTGATACGGACGGCAGTTCTTCGGGGGCGCTGGGCAATCTCACTGCTTCCGGGGTTTTTCGGAATTGTAGAGGTTTCTTTCAGGGTTGTTTCGTGATTCATTGTGGTTCAGGCTATGCGTTTGAAGCTGAATTGGTCGCAGCAATGTGGGCAATTCAATATGCTTTTGTCAAGGGATGGACACAAGTTTGGTTGGAGTCGGATTCGATGTATGTGGTGAACTTGTTGGAGAAGAGATCGGCAGAGGTCCCGTGGCGCCACCTAGTACTTGGCGATACACCTTGAATCTTCTCGCTCATATGGATTTTGTGGTCTCACATATTTTTCGGGAAGGCAATAGGGTGGCAGACATGTTGAGCAAGAAGACGGCGTACGGTACATGGTGGGGCGTCCCGCCTGCGGAGCTCGTACATTGTCTCACTGATGACTATGTTGGCCAATCCAACTATAGGTTTGTTACTTAGTGCGTCGTCGCTTCAGGTTTCTGTTCCCATTTTTGGACGTTTTTTTTCATTCATGGGTGGTACTCTCTTTCCTACCAAGGGTTTTCCCCACAAGGGTGGGTTTTACCTTGGGAGGTTTTAACGAGGCCCCAACTATTCATCCATTTGGTCGGCTTGTGACCATTTCGTTTTCTTTTATGACATTGTTTCGGACTTATTTTTGGTTACCTCGATCGACTGTGATAAGGAATACTCTCTTGTTTATTTTTATATATAATTTGAATTTATTCAAAAAAAGGGTTGGGTCATCACACTTTGGGATTGCTTTGAAATCGAGCACATAGGCATACAACATGAAAAATATCGTCTACTTTTGCGGTTAAGTAAAATAAACTACCAATCATACCTCTATATTTGATTTCGTCAATGGTTTACCTTTTTCATTCATGTCAAGTTTTATTTTTGTTGCCATTGGTGTTGTTACAGTTCTTCCTTCTTCAATTCCAAATTTCTTTGAAGTTCCTTTGTGTATTTGGATTGAGAGATATACATCCCTTTGTAACCTTGTTTGATTTGTAGTCCAAGGAAGAAGTTGAGTTCACCCATCATACTTATTTCAAATTCACCTTGCATAAGCTTAGAGAAATTCTTGAACATATATTCATTAGTAGCACCAAAAATAATATCATCAACATATATTTAAACTAGACGACTATCAAGTCCTTTTTCAAAATAAAAAGAGTAGTATCAACTTTACCTCTTGTAAAACCATTTTCTAAAAGAAAAGAACTTAGTCTATCATACCAGGCTCGGGGTGCTGGTTTGAGACCATATAAAGCCTTTTTAAGTTTACTAGTAAGAAACACGTGCATCGCACGTGATACACATGATTTTACTAAAATAATTTTATTATTTAATAATTTTTTTATTAATATTAAAATATTAAAAAGTAAAATAGATATTAATTAAATTTAAATATTACACAGTATTTAATATATTTTTTGCTTTACTTTAATTGCAGATCGATATGAATTGTTAAATAATCATTTTAAAGAACTCAATCCCACAAAGATTTTACAATTAGTATAACAACGAAATAAGTTTTTTGTGAAGCCCTCGATTTTTATTCGAGCGTGTATTTATTTCACTTATCGTCTATGTACTATTTTGACTATTTTACCGCGTCACTTTGACGAGTAAATATTAATAATGAATATATTTCGTATTTAATTTTATTTTTATTTATTACTTGTGATAATAATTATTTATTAATTCTATTTCACATTACTAATCACTTGATTTATCATTATTATTATTTGTGCATTTATTAGTCACCTTAGAATTTTAAGAGACTATTTATTTTAGAGATTTATACCTTATAGAATTAAGAATTTGATTTAGAATAAGTGATCATGAGACTTATAAGTGATCAAGGAAATCACTATTTATTTTGGATATTGATATTATTCATCTATTATCATCAATTTTGAGATAAAAATATATGGATACCACAAATACCCCCATAGTGGATTTGCCAACATGGGTATTTTTGTAAAAATACCACCCAACTCTTGTACACATATACATTATATTATACATCTTGTGTATAATTATACCATTTTACAAGAATTATACACATTATCTTATACCTCAATTTTATATCATTAAATCTCCCAACTTATTCTATTCTTACAAACATTCCCCTCAATCCTCTCAATATTCCATTCTTCTAATTTGACCCATACCTTTGACCCCCTCTTTGTCTCCATGCAAGAGACCAAGTTCAAGACTTGACAAAATTTCCTCCCTCTCTCTCTCCCTTGTACACGGCCATTAGGCCTAGTTTTGCAAAAATTGCACTTCATTTTACACCAACACTTATCTCTCTTGTAATTTCTCTTCAACTTCTCTCTAGAAATTCCCTTCTTTCTTTCTTCTTCTTCTTCTCCAACACTTAGCAAAATACAAGAATTTCTTCCTAATTCTCCCAAAAAATTCGAACCATATACCATACAAGGTAAGAAATTTCTTCTTTCAATCCATTTTGATATCATCTAGCTTCCTCTTTTCACTTCTTGACTTAAGTTTAAATTTTGATTTTGAGGTATACTTAGAAGACCTTTAAGAGACTAAATAGCCTTGACATCATCTTGAAAAGGACTTCAAGACTTTGAAGAAATTTTGAAGAATTGGACTATAAGGTAAGATATTGGACTCTAGTGCATTTTTCCTCCTTCTTCTTATTTTCTTCAAATTTTAACACCCTCTTCTCATTTTTGAGAAATAGGGGCTGACCTTGGGAGATTTCCTTGAGGGTGAACAAGACCTTCAATTTTGAAGCCATTACTAGTCTCATTTTACCTACTACACAAGGTAAGTGTAGTTTCTACCAATTTCTTCACCTCTTTCTTCTTCTTCTTAATTTTTACCTCATTTTTCTAACTCTTATTTTTTGGTATTTCTTGACTTAGGGGCTGTCCTAAGTGAGTTTTGTAGGTCCCAAGGGGTGTAAGTAAGGTTTAGAAGGGGGGATTGAATAAACCCTACCAACTTTTCGATTTGTCCTTTTAAAATTATTACAGAGTTAATACACAGCTAAGTCCTTGAGGGACAACTAAGTTAGTTAATCAGCAGAGTTAGCCACTCAACAGACTCGATAGAGTTGTTGATAGAATAACCCAGTTGTTTAGTCTAAACCTTAACTTGGTTGTGATGAGTTTTTCAGCGGAAGACTTAACACCCTTGAATTTGATTTAACTTTGTTTTAACACTTGGTTTTAGCACTTAGTTATTTTATCAGTTGGATAGCAAATTATCATCAGATATAAAATATGTGTGCAGGAATGTAAATATGTTGAATGTAAATGACACAAGTAAATTTTATAGAGGTTCGAAGATGGGGTAATTCTTCTACTCCTCTCTTCTCCAACTCCTGGAGGAATCCACTAAGTAATGATTAGTTTACAAAGTGGTTATCGTCCAGAGACAAGTCTTGATCACGCCTTGGTGACTTGCTCCTTGGACTCGATCTAGAGATGCCTTGGTCACACTGGTGGCTTCTCGTCCGACTCCGAGCCTTCTTCACATGGCAAAATCTTGTCTTGCTACTTCAGCTCACTTTCTCAAGCTTCTTGGATTTGATCACAAAGCCCTCCAATAACTTGAGATTGGTTAGACCTTGAACCTTCCTACAATCCTCCTTGGAAAGTAGACCCCTTTTGATTCTTCAAAAGTTTCCTCTTCAACAGTTTGAAGTTGTCTTTCCTTCATAGTTTGGTGTTGGATCGATTTCCTTCGAGATTTAGGCTTGAGGATTTTGCTTGAATAACTTGAGAATATTTTGCAGGTTACAGTTTGAATATTGCTTGCTTGTTCGTGGTTCAGGTAACCTTTTCTCAGTGAGATTCCTCAGCCTTTTATAGTGAACTTTTAAAAATGTGCCCGTTGAAGAGATAGGCTGATTTTCAAAAGTCACTTGTGTTTGTTGGCTTGTCTTTTCTTGGTCTTGATCTTGAGATGTAGAGCTTTTCTCGTATTAAATGAATGTCCGCTTTTCGTGTTCGACACGAGGTGCGGTGCTTCCCATTGGTTTATTCCTTTTGCACGCTTCGGGATCGAGCACTTTAAGACATGGCAGCATGGAAGTATTACTTATTTAAGTAATGTTTTTTGACTTCTATGCAACGGATTCTTTTCAGTTAACTCCTCTTTGCATCTGCCTTTTCCCTAGGTGACTTGAGTCTGCTCCAATAATTGAAAGACTCATCTGTCACTTCAACTTGTGACTTGGCTTCTTAGGTTAACTTAACTAACTCTTCACACAGATGTCCTCCCATTACGTCTTGATCGAGTCCTTGATCTTTTATCTTGGCCATATTGATTGTTCCTCAATGAGTCTTCACTTCACTTCTTGATTGACTTCTTGTATTCCCAGTGCTAGTGACTTGACTCACTCATTCATTCAGCCCTATCTATTACAATAAGAATTACAAGGAAAATGGGGTGCCAACATTCTAATCTAAGTTTTACATGGCATTCATCAAAATCTACAAAATAATTCCCTAACAATTTCCCCTTTTTGATGATGCCAAAACTTAAAATCATTAAGCAACATGTAAACAGCACAGATACATACAGACAATGAAATAACAAAGAATGTATGCATAGAATCAATCATTTTATTGATCATAGCATTCTTGTCCTTTATACAGCTGTTTACAAGGTGTATCGGAGCATAATCATATCTAAGCCAATTTCAAGCATCTATGCTAAGATACAAAAATAGAGAGAAAATACAGCAATACTTTATTGAATGTACAGATGACTTACACTTATATGTATTTACAAAAGTAAAATACACGAAGGGGTTAGCAAAGAACACTTCATCGCTTTTTGCCTCCTTCTTTTTCCTCTTCTCTGTCATCATCGCTCTCTTTCTTTTCTTTTCATCTTGATTTGCTTTCTTCTTTTCATAAGCTCTCTTCGCAGCCTTTTCTTTTCTTTTCCTTTCTTGCCTTTCTTGCCAAAGCTGATCTTGCCTTTTATTTTCCTCCTCGATTCTTTTCACGTATTCAGCATTCTTCCTAGCCACTTCCCGATTTGCTACTTCATCATACCCAGCCCAGAAGATCCTTCCCTTCTTGCCTGGTTCTACATATTCAATGTTTTTGGGTAGAGGTCTAGGTTGAAACCCTCTTCCTCCACCACTTCTTCCTCCTCCTCTGGGTGTATATTGTACGGGAGTCTTCTTCTTACATTGAATGGCTGCTGGTAGTCTCACGCCTATCAACTTCTTCACACAGCTTCAGACCCTTCTCCCAAAGATACAAATCCCAGGCTTGGGCTATAGACATGTTCTTGAAGTAACCTTCGAATTCGAGTATTTTAAATTCTTCAACGGATCTTGGCTCGTCTTCGTCATCCGGAATGGCATCTGTGTCCTTTCTGCTGGAATGCCACCGTAAGTTTGAAGATTTTTAGAACACGGGCATCAGTCTTTCTTTCAACCTCCTTCATCCCTGCTTCCACAATTTTTCTCTTCTCAGACATAGGCACAGCAGAGTGTTGGAGCGGCAGAGTCACTGGAAGTTTGCTGATTATCGATGTTGTGACATGACCTTGCTGAGGGGTTTCAGCAAGCATTAAGGTCACATCCTTTGACCTTTCCCCCTCAACAACTTTTCCCTTCTCCTTCTTTTCAACAGTTGTTTGCTCTATCTCCTTCTTCTTCTCAACAGTTGTCTCTTCCTTCAATTTCCTCAGGTATTCTTCTTCCCCCTTTTTGGCATCATCGAAAGAGAGAGGAACCCCTGGAAACATCCCATCGAGCATGAAATCTAGTCGGCTGAGAGCGGAGTTCTGCTTGGAGTCTGTTGCGTCATGTGCTGTGCGAAATTCTGAGCGAGTGGCTTTCGATTCACCGCCACAGTTTCGTTTCAGCCATGAGAAGGTGAACTTCGTATTCATGTTCTCTCGACACGCGGAATTTCTTTTTGATGAAATTCATGTAGCACTCCATTTCGATTTGTGTGAGAGGCATGCATTCTATCAATATTGGCTGCATCCTCGCCTTCATATCGGCATTGTCGGACTCCAAACCAAAGATCTTGTTGTATAATGCCTTGAAATATCGGACTTGTTCGTATCGCATTCTACTCTGCTGGCCGACACCATTCCCTAATCCGTACCACAATCCCTCGTAAGTCTACTATTAAGGTGGTATCTCTATTGTCCAATTTCATATCTAGTGAGGCCTGGTGTTGTTCGATCTTCTCAATCTCTCCACGATTTTCTTGAAGACTTCACGAATCTCAATTTGTCACTTTGGATTCAGGTTGGCGGCCATGCAGCATCAAAATCAAAGTCTGTTGGAATAATGGAGTCGGTGGGAATTACTAGATCGCTCGGATGTTGAAAACGCCGCTCTTAACTGTCTCTTCTTCAAGGTCGGGCAAAGCTCAATTGAGAAAGGGAATGTTTCCTCAAATGCATCATCGTGCACATACGGGATTGATTGAACAGTTGTTCGTGCATTTGATGATCTGGATTGAGTCGATCCTGCTGCAGCTTTGGGAGTCTGCGCAGATGACTTGGTCTCAATTGATTGGCGATGATCGAGCCTCACTGTCTTTAACAGCTTCTTTGGCCTCGTTAGATTCTGCTAAATGAATTTCCTTGTCCTCGCCTACACCATCAGCGTCATCGGAGGATGATGAAGCCTGAGGGCTTGGTTCATCATCAAAGTTGAACTTTTGACGAGTAGCTTTAAAAGTTGCCTGACTCGTCTATGGAAGAACATCCTCAGCTGAGTCTTTTTGATGGGCAATGGGAGTGGACTCGGCTTCGTCTTCGATCCCGTAAAGGATATATCGGGTTGTCCTGGGAATCATGAAGAGCACTAATCTCCTTTTCGATTCAAGATAATGATGACAGGAGGGATGCTCTTATCTCCTTGAGTTTTACCCAGGGAAGTCTCAACCTCCCTTGGGCCTTCAATACCTCCAGTAGTCGCAGATGCAGCGAGGCCTTCTACGTTCCCTTCGATAGACGCAGTTGTCTTAGGGTCTTGGACTATGGCATCCGACTGTGCCTCGATCGCATCGCAGCCAGCGTCCTCACTATTGGCACTTCACTGGGACAGACTCAACCGTCCGAGCTTCGTCGATGTCGATCTGTTGTGGTTCTTTTTCCTTTTCCACTTCGCCTCCTTTTCGCAATGTGAGTCATCTCGCAACATCCTCCAACCTTTGTAGTGGAGTGAGTTTCCCACCGGCACACCACCGGTGAGTGGTGATGGTGGGGTCACTCTTCTCCGGACTCGGCTACTTTCGTTGAGTGCTCTGTGGGGGCGGTGGTAACACACCTTCAATAAGGGTTGGCTCAACTTGGTTGCCCAAATTCCCGTTTCATCGTCAAGTCCCTTGGACCCATCTTCGAGTGTCTTTGGGGACGTGGTCGCAGCAATGATTGGGCAATCTGGCCGCACCACTCCCAACGGGTCTATCTCTAGGAGAGATTTTGAGGACTCTCATGGTCCTTCCATCAATCGATGCTCATGCATTGGCCTGGATTCCCGTAGAGAGCTTGCCTGCATATCGGACTTCTCTGTTGCACCATGGGATCCAAGTCTTCATCGTTGTCTCGACAAAGACATCTAAATGAGGATGCGACGTTGTCGAAGTTCTGTTAGAGTACATATATCGGCTTTTTCTCACGCTCTTCTCGCTTCCCTCGCCTCTGGCCTTTTCTTTCTCCTTGCAGATATGGAGGATATTCATGTTGTTATCCTTATCCAGAGCCTGAAGTACAGTGTCAACCTCAAGGAACTTGAACAGCTCCTCTTCTTCTTCAATGAACTCAGGGTGCTCAAACTGCACTCTTGAGTAACTCAGCTTCCATGCCCTACATTCTCGTAGACGGCGTTGAATATCTGGATACATAGGAGAAACCATAATTACATCATCATCTTCATCCTCTTCATGTTCTTCTGTTTCAGGGATGGAAGGCAGCATACTCTGTTGCTCTTTGTCGTTAGCAGCATCTGTGGCAGGTGGAGAGACAACTTTTTCAACAGGAGATTCTGTTGTCTCAGCTGCTTCTTTGGTAAGCCTCTGCTGATCACTTTCAGCAGACTTAGCAGTTTTATCAATAATTTCTGGGGACTGCACTTCGTCAGCAATCTCAGGAGATTTCTCCAGCTGAGTGGCAGACTCAGCTGTCTTCTCAAGCTCTGAAAGCTTGGAGATTCTTCTTCTTCTTTTGGTTCTCACTAGAGGAATTTCTGGTCCGGATTCCTCTTCTTCTGGTTCCTTGGCGGCAGGGGCCGGAGCATCTTTCTTAGATGGAGCTGCCTTTCTGGGCTTGGCAGTCCTCTTCTTTCTGATGGCCGGAGAAGGTATTTGGGCTTCCTTCTCCACCTCGGCTGCGGGGGCAGGAGACACGGCTGCTCGGGGAGGTGACTCGGCTGCGGGGCAGGAGCGTCTATTGACTTTGTTGCAGGGGCAGCCTTCTTCTTTGCAGCTTTCTTCTTGGGAGGGAAGGAAATAGTTGTGTCCTCGGGGTCAGCTGATTCCCCCTCACTTGTATCCGCCCCTCTTCGCATGGGGCTCTCTGGGCTCTGAAAGGTTAGCCCTAAACATCTTCTTGTTTACAAGGAAGGGCTTTCCATGTTGAAGGGGAATGCCCTTCGCTTCCATCAAATGCCCAATAACTAGGCCATATCCAAGTGATCCTCCAAAGGATCCGTCTTCCTTGAACGATTTATTTACAATGTTTCGGCAGTGGTCTCATTGCATACGAACTCGGCCGAGTTAACTTTCTTTCCTTGAATGATCGCAGCCATGACGATAAGCTTAGTCTTTTGATTGATTGAAATCACAAACTTCATATCTACACATTTTCCAATGACGTCCATCAACTTGTGATAGTCGCCCTTCAAAGCTTCTTCTTCTCAAATTTGTGTAGATAACTTTCGCAGAAGACACTCCGGTTTGGCTACTTCTTTCCATGCAGCAGCCAAGTTGACATCGCCTTCACTATCTCCGCCATGCCCTCCGACGGCAATAAGCAGTGCTCCGCAAGGTCCTTAGCAGTAATCAAGATGTCCTTGCAAGGGACGGAGGACTTGATGCCTTCGTACTGCACCTCTGCATTTGCATTGAACTGTGCCACCTCTTGGCGTAGGTAGCGAGTATTCCATCGTTAGAAAAGGCCCGAGACCGGACTTTTCCAAAGATATCCGCTATCTTCTTCACTAGGGTTTCATCGAACCCCGCTTAATCATTCCTTCGAAATCCACAATCGATCCGCAGTGGATTTGCTTAGATAACTTGACAAAATCGAGTTCGGTGCCATTTTTAGAGAGTTTTACCGAATAAAACTTGATAAACCTTCTTGTGAATTCGTAGGGTTTTCGAGAGAAAAGAACTTTCTTGCTTCGCTTTGAAGATGAACAGTTTTGAGTGTGGGAGAGAAAAGAATCTTTTAACCATCGTGGCAATCTCCTCCTGGTCAATGGCTTCCTTGACCTCGGCTCTCTTCCTATCCTTGACTATAAGTGCAAATTTGTTTTGGGTACAACTGTCTCCTCTTGATCTTTTCTTCTCAGCTCAAACTCATAGGCTTTGAGGTCTGAGAATAGCTCATGATTGGTTGTTGTTGTGAGGTTCATTGAATGTCTCAGGGCCATGACCTTCATTTCCCATTCACCGGGAGGCTTTTAATCTTCATACTTATTTCCTTCGTGTATATTCTTTCCAAGTCTTTGATAGTTCATTTGTGATTTCGATGAATCTAGCATCCGGTGATCCAAGGTTTCACCTGCAAGCATTTTAAAATTTTTAAATTTCTGTACATCAACAGACAATTTGTTTTCTTTAATTTGCTCAGACCCTTCACAAATTAAAGTTAATTTATCCCAGATTTGTTTTGCAGTTTGGCAAGATTTGACTTTGTTGAACATTTCTTTGACCAAGGTTTTGTAAAGTATGTCCTTGGCTACATTATCCAAGTTGTATCTTTTTCTATCCTCATTCGTCCACTCAGTCCTTGGTTTCTCAACTAGGGTGGTCTTGCCCTCAAAGATCGCCTTCTTCTCCTTCCTTCACCGCTTGCTCTTCGTACGGTTGTGTTCACTTTAGTATTTGCAGTGGTCCATCCTCTATTACTATCCACATTTCATCATGTAAAGTAGATAGATGAGCTTGCATACGAATTTTCCAGTCATCAAATTCCTCAATAGTGAACATGGGAATGCGTGTCAAATTTGCTTCCATGATAATAACTTTGCAAAAAAAAATAACTTTTGAAAGAGCAAGTGTTAAAAGTTTCTTGGAAAGATTGGAGATCTAGTTCAGTAACCAGTGCGGAAGGCTCAATGAACCAACTGCTCTGATACCACTTGTAGGTCCCAAGGGGTGTAAGTAGGTTTAGAAGGTGGGGGTTGAATAAACCTTACTAACTTTTCGATTTTAGTCCTTTTAAAATTATTGCAGATTTAATACACAGCTAAGTCCTTGAGGGACAGCTAAGTTAGTTAATCAGCAGAGTTAGCCACTCAACAGACTCGATAGAGCTGTTGATAGAATAACCCAGTTGTTTAGTCTAAACCTTAACTTGGTTGTGATGAGTTTTTCAGCGGAAGACTTAACACCCTTGAATTTGATTTAACTTTGTTTTAACACTTGGTTTTAGCACTTAGTTATTTTATCAGTTGGATAGCAAATTATCGTGAGATATAAAATATGTGTGCAAGAATGTAAATATCTTTGAAATGTAAATAACACAAGTAAATTTTGTAGAGGTTCGAAGATGGGGTAATTCTTCAACTCCCTCTTCTCCAACTCCCCGTAGGAATCCACTAAGTAATGATCGGTTTACAAAGTGGTTATCGGTCTAGAGACAAGTCTTGATCACGCTTGGTGACTTGCTCCTTGGACTGGACTCGATCTAGAGATGTCTTGGTCACACAAGTGGCTTCTCGTCCGACTCAGCCTTCTTCACAGGCGGCGCTTGCCTTGCTACTTGACTCATTTTCTCAAGCTTCTTGGATTTGATCGTAAAGCCCTCCAATAACTTGAGATTGGTTCGACTTGAACCTTCCTACAATCCTCCCGAAAGTAGACCCCTTTTGATTCTTCAAACGCGTTTCCTCTTCAACAGTTTGAAGTTGTCTTTCCTTCACGACTTGGTGTTGGATCGATTTCTTTCGAGATTTAGGCTTGAGGATTTTGCTTGAATAACTTGAGAATATTTTGCGGAGTTACATTTGAATATTGCTTGCTTGTTCGTGGTTCGGTAACCTTTTCTCAATGAGATTCCTCATCCTTTTATAGTGAACTTTTAAAAATCTGCCCGTTGAAGAGATAGGCTGATTTTAAAAAGTCACTTGTGTTCGTTGGCTTGTCTTTTCTTGGTCTTGATCTTGAGATGTAGACTTTTCCTCGTATTAAATGAATGTCCGCTTTTCGAGGTTCGACACGAGGTGAGTGCTTCCCATTGGTTTATTCCTTTTGCACGCTTCTCGGGATCGAGCACTTTAAGACATGGCAAAGATGAAAGTATTACTTATTTAAGTAATGTTCTTGACTTTCTCAGTTGATTCTTTTCGATTAACTCCTCTTTGTAGCAACCTTTTCCCCAGGTGACTTGAGTCTGCTCTAATGATTGAAAGACTCATCTGTCACTTCAACTTGTGACGTAGCTTCTTGGGTTGACTTAACTAACTCTTCACACAGCTGTCCCTCAGCTGTGACATCTTCAGTTGAGTCCTTGATATTCTATCTTGGCCATACTTAGTTGTTCCTCAGCGGAGTCTTCACTTCACTTCTTCAGTTGACTTCTTGTATTCCCAGGCATAGCTGACTTGAATCATCTCATTCAGCCCTATCTATTACAATAAGAATTACAAGGAAAATGGGGTGCCAACATTCTAATCTAAGTTTTACATAGCATTCATCAAAATCTACAAAATAATTTCCCAACAAGTTTCATTCAAAGTTGTGAAATTTATCCTTTTATTTCACAACTATCCAATTTTTAAGGTGGGTGGAAAATTTCTTTCAACTTCTAGGTGCTTTCTTTAAAATTGCATGTAGAAATATTTCTTGAGAGCTTGAGATATATGTATAATGTATTGCATGTTAATTTTAAGTATCAAATTATGAAAATTCTCAAGTCTTGCTCAAAAATGCTATTTATTGCAATTTAGGTGCATGCATGTACATTTTGATGATGTATTTGATGAATTCTTGGATAAAATGTATATGCATGTTTGTGATTCTTGATATTCATGATTTATTTGACTTATAACCTGGAAAAGTCGAGCATAATTGATTAAACTTGAATTTTTGGACTTAAAATGCAAAAATGGCAAATTGGTGGATTTAATTGCAAGAAAATAAAATTTAAGGGACCTCTCTGTAATTTTCGAATTTTTGGACTGTACTCAAGTTCAAAAATGATATTTGGATATTTTAATAATGTTTTAAAAATTTTAGATAAATAAAATCAACCCTTAAAAGCCCAAGGACTAGATTGTAAAATTTTAGAAGTTTAAGGGCTAAAATGCAATTTTTGAAACTGTACCAGGCCCCTGTTTTAAAATTTTAAAATTTAACTATTAAGGGACTGGAAATAACATATTTTAAGAGTATTCCAAAAATCCAAGTGTTTAGAGCTTGGAAAGTAATTTTATAAAAATTGAGGGACCAAATTGTAAAAGATTAAACTTGAGGACCCAAAATGAAATTTCCAGGACTTATACGGTCCATGTACCTGGAAATACTATTTTAACTATAACTTAATGATATTTTGAACCCAAGGTTCAGATTTCATAACAATTGGACCCCTAAAAGCCTTAAAGGCAATTATTTTAAAATGGGACAAAAATGAGATTTTCAAAGGTTAAGGGACCTATACTTATTTTTTTTAAAAATGTTTTTGTCCCAATATTTCACTGACCTTAGTGACATTTTACATCTTGAATCACATTAAAATCCCATCCGGTTTGTGAGATCCAATTATTTTAAACTTAGGGCCCAAAATGACAATTTTAACAAATTTAAGGCCAATGTGAGAATTTTATAAAAACTCGACCTCAAAACTTTAAAAACTTGAAGCTATGAACAATTTAGGGAATTTAGGAACTGACCTTATAATTTTCCGAGGTCGGGACATTTATTTATTCAATTTTTAACCCCAAAAGTATTAGTTTTTACAAAACTGGGCAAATTGTAAATTTTCTTTATAACAAGGACCTAACTCAAATTATTTTCTTTTAAGAACAGCCATGGACCCTCTGACTTATAATAATTATTTAAAATATTTTATTTTCTCAAAAATCCCTTGACTTATCGGATCGCCTTGACCGATTAATACGCGTTCGTGGGGCGACCTCCTTGCCTTGCGATTCTCGAATCTACAACGGACTTATGTTCCACCTAATTCTTTAAGACATCGAAGATTACTTGTCCTCTTGATAATCATCATTATCCAAATTACTCCACCAACGCCAATATATACCACACGCGATTTCGAAAATTTTCCGAATCGCTTCCCTCAATCAATATACTGATCGCTGGTTGACATCCTGTACTTGTAATTATTTCCAACCGAGTCAACTTGGTGTGTCGAGCTCAAAAGAATGGATACATTGGGGATGGAACTGGCGCTCGGCCGCTATTCTACTTTTCAGCCCCATCGCCCTAATCCCGCAATCGAGGGACGGAGTTTGTCCAAGAGAAACGGGTCGTAGTAATTGAGGTATAATCATGATTATAACAATCCGAGCCTAGCTAGCTCTACCGTGGATTTGTGTTTGCCTATGGAGCGATAAGGTGACATGTCTTGGACCATCTTGCTCGGGAGTTACGAGGAAGAACGAAGGAATCGCATTGTCCCGATCCACACGATTCTCGAGTTAATCGGACCATTTGGTTGGCGCTACAAATCCGTACACAACCGCTACTTGTATTGCATTGGTTGGCGCTACAAATCCATACGCAACCACTAATTGTCTTGCATGGATTGGCATTACATTATGTATGCAATCCTACTTGTCTTGCTTGAATCACATAATGCTTGTATGATCACGAACTAATTTTTCAAAACTGTATAAGTATATTATATTAAGTATATTTATCACGATGCTTGTGAACTGTGTGTGAAACCACGCATCACGACTCACGCATTTTTCATACAATAGTTTTCTTGCATTAAATATATATATCGCCACACTTGCACACGATCACCCCATCCACTGAGAATTTTTGTCTCATCCCCTCATGTTTTCTAACGGCTAGATGAGGAGTACGTTGAAGATGCCAAACCTGCCATGGACTGATTTCCCGTGCTCCGCCTGTTGGACTTGCTTCCTTTTATTGTTGTTGTTGGACTTCCTTTTATTCAGTTTTTCTTTTTCCATTCCGGACTGTAACTTAAGGGCGTAGGACCCTTTGATATTTAAGTTTATGTTTAGACGTGTACTTTGGATATTCGGATTGTAAGCTTATTTTGGATACTTCGGTTGGGTTGTATTTGTAACTTGTACCGTACTTATAGTTTATTCCGCTGCTTTAGACTTTGTTTCATTTGGGATCTTGTTATTATTGTTTAGATTGTTTGGTTTATTTCTGTTTAAGTTGTTGATCGTCGTCGCGTCCCCGTCTGGGGCGTGACAGTTAGAGTGGTATCAGAGCTCGGCTAGTAAGATAGAAACTTACACCGAGCTGACCCAGGATAGGACCCTCGGTCTGTGTTGGGTAGTACCGTGACTTGACTAATTAAGTGTGAAATTGATTTCAAAATGGCATAGAACCGTATTATTGATGTTTAGACTGAGTTAAGAATTTTATACTTGGAGATTACATAGTCATACTTGTCTGGACTAGTTGGCTCTTGACTGACTTTCTTTATTCTTCCTTATCCTTCCGTTTACATTCGTCTAATCCATCTTAGTTGTGTTTGAATTTCTTTTTGCATTCACTTATGTTTTTAAAAGTTATACATAATAAACTAAAAACTAATATAGTTTTTAAAATTTCATAAAGTTTTAGAAAGATACGTTATACTATTAGAGTTTGTACTTGCAATTGAATTTTTGGCTATTTTGGTTATATTAATATTTACATAGTTGTAAATTTTGTGAGCCATATAGTTATGAAAATTGCAATTATTATTAATATCTTTGAAACTAATCTTTTTTTTTTTTTTGAAGAGATCGTAAATTTAAAATTGATCTCATTTACAAAATCATATTATTTGTTGTAAAATATAATTATCAATCCAATTTTAGTGCCTTATTGAGAAAATGGTATATAGTACTTTAATCTTTATTTAAAATTTGATTGAATTTTTGATCAAATAAGAAAATATAGTTGCCAAACAATTAGATATCAAATGCTAAACCCCCTCTCCCCAACTATTTCTCTCCGTCTCCTTATGCCTAGAATAATTCATATTACTTGGCACTAAACATGGTCACTTCACTCCAATTTATTATTATATATAGTTTAACACAATAAATTTTATACATAAATATTAATTTGAAATTTTTGATAATTATATTGGTACCTAAATTAACATGTAATTTAAGAAAATATTAATCTTTGAAATAAATATCAAACTATTTCATATTAAATAAGTTTAGTTTATTTATTTTTTTTTTACAATTTGATATACATGCAAATGACTTTCTATTTTCGATTCTTGTTTTCAAGTTTTTCATAATATTTGATTTTGTAAAAATTAGAATAATTTGTACCCAGTTTTATAATAATTGTCTTTGTGCTCGAATATTTATAAGTCATAAAGGTGTGCTTTTAAAATGAACTGAGATTTAATCGAAAATATCAAATTATACATATTATATGAAACCCATTTAATTTTTCTTTAGAATTCCCAGCTATGACTCACATATTTTTTTAACTATTTACTTTTATTCTTTCAAATATTTATAATATGTTTCATTTGGTTTAATCCTAAACTATCTATATATGTGAGATTAACCCCCAAAATTATTTAGATCAATCTCAACTCATTAATGTCAAGTATAACCATTTATTTTTCAATATTTTTTATTCTTAGTTTTCACTCTTATTCGTTGTAATTATTTAATTTACTTAGTTTTTATGAATGTTATGTTAGTATTTCAACAAATATATAATTTGTAATACATAATTACTTTCTCAGTAGTCAAATTGTTACATATTAAATGATCAGTTTATTTATTTTTTCTTTTGCATAGCAGATATGATCTTTTAGACTAATCCAATTTTAGCTCATGTTTCACTCTTTCACACCATTTTATTAAAATTTAATTATTTTGGTATACGTTTTTACTATAAATATGTATCATATTGATATTTTAAACTTATAATTTTTAAGGGTGTAATTTTCAAATGACATTCAAGTTTTATCACAAATGTCAATTTAACACATATGGATTTTTTTATTAAGTTTGTCTTCTTTTTTTTTATAAATTTATATATACAATTTTTAACACTTTTTTGTACTTGTTCATAAAATTTATAGGATATAAAATAATCGAAAGATTGAAATCATAATATATTAAAAAATAATAAATTAGAAACTAAAGCTTATAATGTTATATAGAAAATTATGTAAAAGTCGTATTAACACATATAGCTAAAATTGAAAGGTAACGTTTTTGTCACAACAAACTTGTTTTGGTTCTTGTTCGCTTTTGTTTTTCATGTTAATTTTATTCCTTTTATTTTGTACTTTTATTTTACTGATATGGCTAAAATATCATGAAATTGCAATAAAATAAAATATGAAACTCTATTGTTTTCAATATTATTTCTTTAACAACCGTCAATAAATTAATTTTTAAATTGCATATTACTTATTAATTATTTATTATTTTTTTACCATAAAGGAATTATGTATTTTCTCTACTTTGTATTTAGCATCAAAGCCACCTAAAATATTTTTTATTTTATATTTTCTTATCGTGTATATTGCAATTTGATCTTTTTCTTATAAATTATAATATACATATGTAATTATTGAGAAAATTTAAAAGAATATAAGAAATATACAATTTTGCATCATACTAAAAGTTAAATAGTTAAAATTTTCTTCTATAACGATTTGTGTATATGTTTAGAACATATAGTTGAAGATTTTGAAACCTAGTTTAAATTTAAAATTGATTTTATAAGAAATTTAAAATATTTTTAGAGTTATGGTTAAAAAAATATTTTCAGATTTTGAAATCTTTTTTGGCTATAATGAACATCTCTCATATAATTAAACAAAAAAGATTAAATAAATAACAAAACTATAGAAAACCATAAATTCTTAAATTTTACATAGTGTTGAACTTTATAATGTTAAAATTTTCTCATGTGAAGTCCTTATATATGCTTATGACATATCGTTAGAAAGCTCTCGAAATCTAGTTTAATATGAAGCTATTATTATTTGAAAATTCAAAATATTTAAGAGTTATAGTTGAAAGAATAAATACTTTTAAAATGTAGAATATAAAATGTCACATTGTCTTATAATTGAACAAATAGAAGCTAAATAAATATCAAATTACTTAGTTGTCCTAAAATTTTACTATGTCTGAAGGATATTTTTGTCCAATCAAAGCAATAAACATTCACACTTTTAAGATAGTATAGATATAGATAGATATAGATAAAACATCATTTTATCTTGAAAATATTTCAAACCCCGGAGGTTGTTTTACATGGATTTTGAATTAAACCATTTAGAAAAGAGGATTTGACATCTATTTGATAAATTTTAAATTTTTGAAACAAGAATAAGCAAGTAAGATACGAATAGCTTCTAAACGTGCTACAGGTGCAAACGTTTCATCATAATCAATACCTTCTTCTTGACAATAGCCTTGAGCTACTAGCCTTGCTTTATTTCGGATGATGTTACCTTGATCATCCAATTTGTTCTGAAACACCCATTTTGTTTTGATGATGGTTTGAGATGGAGGACGAGGCACAAGTTCTCAAACTTCATTTCGTTCAAATTGATTTAGCTCTCCTTGCATTTCTATGAACCAATCTTCATCTTTAATTGTCTCCTTAGCATTTTTAGGTTCTTTTTGAGAAATTAGATTTTTTTGGGCATATTTTCTTCTTGTCGTGACTTTGTCAAGTGGATCCCAATAATAAGATCTTTATGATGATCTTCTTTGAAATTTAATGCACGGGAAGATTTAAAGTGTCACCCCTTTCTTCTTGTTGAGCATTTTTTGAAGAAGAGGGTTGGTCATTTTGAGTGGTGTTTGGAATAATTTGTTCTCCATCATTTTCATCATCACTATCTTCACTTGGAATTTTTTTGCTCGGAAACTTCATTGAATTTGACGTGTATGGATTCTTCGAATACCAAGCTTGTTTTATTGAATACTCGGTATCCTTTGCTTTTGGTTGAGTACCACAAAAATATTCCTTCATCGGCCTTGAGATCAAGCTTGTCCAAATGATCTTTGGTGTTTAGATTGAAACATTTGCAACCAAATATCTTGAAGTAGCTAATATTTGGATTTCTTCCTTTCCAAAGCTCATATGGAATTTCATTTAACTTTGGTCGAAGATATACTCGATTTACCACATAGCAAGAGGTGTTTATGGCTTCGGCCCAAAAATATTTTGGAAGTGAAAATTCATTGAGCATTGACCGACACATTTCTTGTAGAGTTCGATTTTTTCTTTCGGCTACACCATTTTATTGAGGCATTATAGGAGCCCAGAAATTGTGAGCATATCATTTGGTTTCACATAGAACTCTAAATTCTCCGTCAACTTCACCACCACCATCACTTCTAATAGATTTGATAGTATCTTCTTTTTCATTTTATATAAGTCTACACAACTTAGAAAATCCATAAGTGACATCATTTTTATTAGCAAGAAAGATTTTCCAACTATATCTAGAAAAGTCATCGAAAATAATGAATGCATAATATTTTCCACTTGGCTTGCCGTGCCAATGTCCCCATACAAATCTAAGTGAAGAAGTTGTAGAGGCTTGGTTGTGGAAATTACATCTTTGGGCTTGAAACTACTTTTAACTAATTTGTTCTTTTGACAAATGTGACATAAGCCAATATTTTCAATATATAATTTTGGTAGTCTTTTGACATGTTGATTTTTACAAAAACATTGTTAAGTTTTGTATCCAACATGTCCAAGTCGCCTATGCCATAATCTAGTTAAATTATTGCTAGCGACAAGACAAAAAATATTTTGAATAACCAAATCACTTGTGCAAATTTTGTAAACATTGTCTTTTCTACTAGCTCCACGAATAATTTTATCATTTTTGAGAATAAGGCATTTTTCTTTATTAAAAAGAACAATATAATTTAAATCACAAAGTTGGCTTACACTTATTAAATTGAATTTATGTCCATCTACAAACAAACATCATTAAGAGAGAAAGAAGAATTATCAACGTCTCCATTGCCAAAGATTTTGTCTTTGCCATTTCCGAACATAACCATTCCTCTCTCTTGTAGTTTGATGTTGGTAAAAAGATTTTTCTTTTCGGTCATATGGCACGGACACCGGCTATCCACGAGCTATTTGGAATCCTCTTTCACCGTTATTACTTCAAGTACTTAAAATAAAATTATTTTTAGGTACCCTTCATCAGGAGTTCCAATTTCTTCAGCTGGGACTTGGACAATATATTTGGCACTCTCAGCAGCTGACTCTGCTTCCAAATGGACTTCTGCCTTGAAAGGGAAATATTCAGCGAATAGGTCCTTAGGGAAAATAGGAATCTCTCCCCCTTCTGCTTCAAGAGCCTTACCCTTTCCCTTGAAAAGTTCTTCAGCTCTGTGTGCCTCGGCTGTCTCAGCGTCATCGGTAGTTTCTGCAGCTGTGTTAGCCTGCTAAGATGACTGATCATCAGTTGTTTTAACAGCTTCATTGGCATCAGTTGGTTCTTCCATTTGAGTAGTCTATTCCTCATCTGATTTATCAGCGTCATGGGAAGGTGATGGTACCATGGGTGGTGGCCCATTAACCAATGTAAAATTTACAGGGCAGTTTTGTCACTAGCTTTGCCCTTTCTTTGTGCCAATGCCTCCTCAGCAGTTGTGTCCTCTTGAGATTTGTCTATGGGACTGGACTCATCTTCGTCATCCGTCTGCAAAAAATCGACGTCGACGTGTTCCTGTGAGTCATGAAGGTCACTAATGTTAAGTTAATTGTTGTTTGATGCATATATAGTGAGGCAACACATAGTTAGTTGTTGTTTGATGCATATATAATTATGAGACAATTCATAGTTATTTATTGTTTGATGCATAATTATTTCTTGTTTGATGCATATATAACTGTAACACAATGCATAGTAAGTTATTGAATGCATACTTAGTTTGAATAAATTGCATATGTAGAGTACATATATTGCTTATATTGTGGAAAACTTACTGCAAGAATACATATATTGCTTATATTGTGGAAAACTTATTGCATAATTATATTCACTTTGGTGCATATGTAGAGGGAACAGATTGCATATTTAGAATCAATATGATGCATTATGTAAAATAAACTTAATAGCGGAAGTTTTCATATCAAATATTCAATTCCTTAAATCAAGGAAGTGAACAGTCACGCTTCTAAAAAAACTGCAAAATAATGAAAGTTCTAAAATACTCTTAATGAAGGAAATAAATAACTAAATAACTAAAAATTCGAAATAATCTCATCCATCTGTTTTGACAAATAAATGGTTGAGATTAGTCCACATTGTCTTACACAGGGACCCTGCCTCATTATATATATATATAGTAATATAATTAGGATACATGGTATTCGATTGTATATTTATATGATTTAGTAGTAGTATGGATGGGGGTCACATAATATATATTGTAATTACGTGTTTCCATTTCAATTCATCTTGATCATGCTATTAATTGTTTTTTTGTTGATGTATAGAGTAGGTGTCGATTCATCTACATGTTCCTTCTCCTCTTGTTAATACTCAAGAAATGTACTTAAATTCTAGAGGCGAGTTGACAGCAACACTTGGGTGGTGGCTCATGTTTCATTGGAATTATCTAATTTAATGTTAGCATGCCAAACAAAGCAATCAGCCTCTATAAATCAAGCTTTTCAAGATTGATTATCAACAACAAACTTCGAATATCATACCTCAAAATATATACATATATACAAATCCAGATTGCATATCTACTCATAACACTTTGAAACTAATTCACGACTTCCTAGCTAGCTATAAATAATATTCAATTTCATCATGAAGTTCTGAGGTTAACTTGGCTAGGCCACAGTGCAGAATGTAATGGTGTGGTTTAGTATTTGTTGAGGGGGTTAATCGTACTAGGTTTAACATCCAGCGCGAAGGTACAAAATGTCTTCCTCAATATTTGTCAACTAGTAACAAAGGTGAGCAACTTATATTAGTCACATTTTCAGTAATTTTTATATGTCGAAACATTGCCCTGATTGGCATGTCTTGGAGCTACTAGGACTGGTCCATTGAAGTTGGCAGAAAGAATGGTTTGATATTTTAATTCCAGTATTTGGTCAAATATTGAAAGTGCACGGAGACCATAGTTGTTATGAGACTTATTTATATAGATTTTGATGATGCTTAAACAACTAGTATTAAAAAGTTGGAACCCCAAAAATATTATAATTTCTTTTTTTGTAATAGATATGAAGTAAGATGTGTGAAACAACTTAGTCAAAGTGGATAAGAGTCTCAGAAGACATCTTTGAAGAAGAACAGGATGACTCTCAAATTTGAATAGTGCAATTTTCGGAAGACTTCCCGGTGAGTAGAGCAAGTAGCGAGAAGACTTTCAGCCGGCTCGAGAGAGCAATTCAAAAGACATAACGAGAAGATAGGAGACTAGCAGTTAAGCCGAGTCCAGAAGACTCTCAAAAGACTTGACATCAGAAGACTGTGAAGGATCAATCAAGTGGGGTTAAGCAGCTCTATATCTTGAGTCAGCTGGATTCGGATACTTTGTGCAAGTATAGAGATTTTCATTAGATGAAATCAGGGCACGATGTTTAGACAAAATGAGCTTTACAATTAATAAAGACCAAAGAAATGTGGCCAATGAGAAGCACCTACATTGATGCCCATTTCAAAATACTGACATGACAAAAAAGTAACATGAAGGGTGAACATCAAAGCTGCGGGAAAGGACATACCAATTGTCCCATGGTATGATTTGAAATTTGTTTATTTGTTCAACAGACAAATTCAAATCTCACGTATAAAAATTGAGAAATTTTTTAAGACAGACATAAGATACAAGACACAAGATACACGAACCAACAAGAGGCACGTTAAAGTAAGAAAGCAAATATTCTCTATAGAGATTAAAACACATTCCTAAAGCAAAAACTCAGGCAACCTAAATCTAACACTATGAAAATTAAAGGTTGTTCATTCAGTTGAAGAGAAATTTATTGAAGAACAAAAATTGGGGTTCACAGTCCTTGAAGTTAAGGACTTGTTGTGAGGTTCTATCAAACCAGATTAGAAGCAAGAAGGTTGTGTGATGAAGTCTTGCCATGTTCAATAAGCAAGTAGCAAAGGGGTTGTGTGATAAACCTTTATGAAGAGCTGAGTCCAGCAGTATTGTGTGTGCAAAACTGCAAGATTGTTGTACTTTATATTGAAGAAATACTTAGTGGATTCCTCCTGGAGTAGAGACGAATTAATTAGAGATTACCCCGCCCTTGAACCACTGTAAACTTTGTGTCTCATTTACTTTATGATTTTACATTCTTGTTGTTTATTTTCATATCTGTGATTGCTAAAACAAGCCATTAAAACATGTTGTGTTGATTAACAAACTTAAAGGTATACGTCTTCAGCTGTAATCAACTGAAAACTTAAAAAATCTAAGTATTATAATCTATCACACTACAAGAAAACAAGGAAATTCCAACGGAAAAAATCTGTTGGAATTTGGCCAATTACCGTTGGAATTGTCGATTCTAATGGAAATTCCAACATAAAAGGCATCGTTGGTAAAATGGCCATTGGAATGGCGGAATTCCAATGGAAAAATATTTCAACGGAATTTCCAACGTTATTTATCCATTGGAATATATAACCGTTGGAAAAAATGTTAACACTAATTCCAACAGAATTATACCATTGGAATATATTTAATCATTGGAAAAAACTCCAACGGTTATTCCAACGAAATTATACTATTAGAATTTAGTCCAATGGTAATTCCAATGGTATATATATATATATATATATGTTGGAATATTCAATCAATTTATCTCATTATCTAATATCTTTAACTTCCCAGTAGGTCACCCATCATCAGTTTATCCCAAGTCAAGCACATTTAACCTTGTAGTTTTAATATGATTGACTCCAGAAGAGAATATATATTTTATTAATATGGATTATACTATCAAATCTTTTAACCCCTATTGAAATTTTCCAATGGTATTGGAATTTCCAATGGAATTTTCCAACAACATGTTGTACCATTGGAATTTCCGTCGGAATTTTAAAAACTCCAACAAAAATTCCAACGATTAATTCCAACATTTGGTTTACCGTTGGAATTTTTGTTGGAATTTTTCAATTGTATGTTTTAGCGATGGAATTTCTGTTGGAATTTTTAAAATTCCAATAGTATTTCCAATGGTTTATTATTACTGTTGGAATTTTCCAACGGTTAATTGTGGTGTTGGAATTTTAAATTCCAACATGAATTCCAACATTTTATACCAACGGTTTTGTTTACCGTTGGAATTTTCCAACGGTATAATGTAGCATTGGAATTTTTGTTGGAATTTTAAAAATTCCAATAGTTTTCTATTTCGTTGAAATTATTTTGTTGGAATTTGATTATTTTCTTATAGTGTCAGTTGAGTTACTCTATCAACAACACTGTGAAGTGTTATGTTGAGTGGTTAACTCTCCTGCTGAGTTTTAACTCTTATATTCTTAAGGAACTCAACTGTTTCCATACTCTAATTTGAAAATTGGACGAAATTTTCAAAAATTGTAAAGTTTATTCAACCCCTTCTAGACTTTACCTTAACACCTTTGGGAACTACAATTGCAGGTATCTGGAGCAGAAGATATCGTAATTAAGACCAGGTGTAACATGCAGGATGATGAACCACGGATCCCTCATGGTGTGGTTCCAAGAGGTTAGATGCATTTCTTCAGTTAGCAACTAAGATTGCATTTTAGTCATTTTAGTATAGGTAATTCAATATCATTCTCAATGTACACTTGTTGAGTATTGACGATTAAATTCATTTCACGTACCTACAAGAAAGCTTGAGGGACTCAATGGCGTAACAGTTAATACCTAGCTAGTAGACCGCTTCAATAGATTTCATGTACCGGTGGCATTTTTGTAATATTCTGGAGAGGTCTCAAGGATCTCGTGGCCTGTTTGATTTTTGTAATATTATGGGTCGTTAAAAGTATTAGTTTTTGCCCTGAAAATTATTTGTAATTCCCTTGAACAAAAAATTTTAGTATCCCTCATGAAAGTATTGATTTATTTCCCTAAAAGTATTAGTAATCCACCTAAGATGCATTAATTGTCCCCTTAAAAAGTATTAGATAGTGACGTAATATTAGGTAGTTGCATAGAATCACTAGGACCCTCAAAATCTTTCCCGTGAAAAGTATTAGCAATCCATCGGAAAAATATTTATAGCCCCATTGAACAGTTGTTTTAGTAATCCTCATGAAAAGTATTGATTTTTCCTATAAAAGTATTAGTATTCCCCTTAAAACGTATTAATAGTCTTTTATGTTTTCCGGTTAAAGGTATTTTAGTATTCCTCTTGAAAAGTACTAATTTTTCTCATTAGCAATACTATTAGTTCCCCATAAAATTATTAGTTCTCCCCTCTCCCCATAAAAAAAAAGTATCAGTAGTCATCCTGAAAAATATTTAGTAGCCCTCATTAAAAACATTAGTTTTTCCTTATGAAAAGTATTAGCGGTCCTAAAAAAAAGTAATTAGTAGCCCTGCGAAAAGTATTAGCGGCGGATGTGGTTGTTGTTGTGCTAGTGGTTGTCATGCATTGTTGGTGGTTAAGCGGGTCAATGGGTCGGATTGACCGCTGGTCGTGTATTTGGATGCCTGGACATGATTAGATCCATTAGGCGATTCGAGATCTGAGACTAATCCACGTCTTTTTTTCAATCCTATTTTTCGAAAGACCTACACCACATTTTTCATATTAAAATAACATTTTATATTTAAAAACAAATGAGTCTTAACTCATTTTCTCTTATCATTAATAACGTCATATCAACTAAATTAGACAAAATATTTGTATCAAACCATCTGATGGGTCAAAATCTGTCTGATGGATTCTAAACCCAAACCAATGCCATTTTTGAAATATCAGCTAATGCCAGTGACAAAGTATTAGTATTTTCCCTAAGAAGTATTAGTAGTTCCTCTGAAAAGTATTATAGTTTCCATAAAAGTATTTTAATGGTCCTTCTAAAACGTATTACTAGTCCCCTAAAACGTATAAATAGTTCTAATGAAAAGTTTTAGTTTTTATACTTGAAATGTATTTAGTAATTCTCTTAAAAGTATATGATAGTCCCGCTAAAAATTATTAGTTTTTCACCTAAAAAGTATTGGCAGTTCATCTGAAATGTATCAGTTTTCAATCTAAAAAGTATTTAGTAATTCCCCTAGAAATATTTAGTAGTTCTCCTTAAAGTATTTAGTAGTCTTCCTAAAAAGTATTGGTAATCTACCTGAAAAGTATTAGTAGATACCTTAAAATGTATCAGTATTATCAAGAGTTGT
This sequence comes from Rehmannia glutinosa, assembly GCA_016081115.2. NCBI lineage: Eukaryota > Viridiplantae > Streptophyta > Magnoliopsida > Lamiales > Orobanchaceae > Rehmannia > Rehmannia glutinosa. Next base: position 33,847,579 of record CM071933.1, on the reverse strand, counting down.
GTTTTTTTCTTCCAAGAGTTCGAACGAGAAAAAGCCATTTTTTTCATCCAGACTTTCTTCTTTCGTGAATCGTGAATGCTATCATGGGAAAGTACAAAAGTTGACCAAGAGCACTCAGTACATATTGAGGTGGAGAAATATGAGAAACTGAATTCTTAGATTTGCCTTTTTCTCTTACTAGTAAAGACACGTGTGTTGCACGCGTGGGACCATATAAATTTAATGATTTAATTATAAATACATTATTGATATTATTTTATTTATTTTATTTTATTATAAAAGTTATTCATATATATCATAGAATGCAGGTGAAACATAGTCAAAACAATCTGGACCAAAAATTCATGTCATAGAATCACAGTGAAATTGTAATAGATTAGGCTGCATGACATTGTGTAACACGTCATCTACTTTTAAAGGTTTGACATTTTTTTTATAAAGAAGCTTTGTAATCCTTATATTTCCAAATATTTATGTCACATCTAAAATTTGATACCACGAATAAAATCAAAGCCAACTATAAAAAAGAAAAGGGGCTCCTCCCTAACTAACGGTCAAAGTCAATTGATTGACAACTTTTTAGGGTAAATTGCAATTTTAGTCCTGTAACTTTAGGGTAGTTGCAATTTTAGTCATTTATCTTTAAAAGTTGCAGTTTTGGTCCTGGACAATTTTGCCCTTGTGGCTAAATACCATTTTTGGTCCTTTTATCTTTCTATAGTTAGCAATTTTATAGGGATGGCAATGGAGCGGGTCGGCTAGGACCCAGACCCGCCCCGTGCCTAGAACGGGCAGGGCGGGTAGACCCGCCACAGATCTCAATTTGGGTGGGTCTACCTGCGTTCGCCCCATTTTAAATTAAATTAAATTAAAAAAATGAAAAATATATATTTATAAAATATTATTTACAAAATTTATTATTATCAATTTATAAATATTAAATATAATATAAGAATACATAAAAATTATATTATAATATATATTATATATGCATCATATATATTAAAATATATTTTAAAATTAAAAATTCTAGCGGCGGCGGGCGGGTACTCATGAGCGTAGTGATACTCAAACAACATGCTGCTTTTTTTTCCGCATTGTCTCAAAGTTTTCCTATCGGCTCATGCGAGTTCTTTTTCAACATATTGATATCCCAATATGTTATCATGTCCTGGTGTTCTTGTGCATACATCGTCAAAATTTGACGATATCTCCTGTAGAGTATACATTTTGGACACTCGTCCAGATCCATTTTCTCGGAGAAAATTCTCCTCGTCAATTGTTAATTATATAAAATAATAAATATAACTTAAAGTTCTTAATAAACATAGGTTCCGATACCATTTTAGGCAAAGCACTTAGTCAAATAAGCCAATTATGTGCATAAGGATATTCTTTGTATTTTAAAAATATGAAATAACCACAGGGGACCAATTTTGCAACAACTTGAAAATTACAAGACCAAAATTGCTTAGGTATAAAATATATAGGACCAATTTTGCAAAAACTTTCAAACTTACAAGACCAATTTTGCAAACTCAATAATTAGAGGACCGAAATTGCAAACTGCTTATAGTTATAGGACTAATTTTGCAATTTTCCCCAACTTTTTATACACTATTCATAACAATAATTTATCAACTTTTTAAATATCATAAAAAAGACATAAGAGGAACTTAATTAGAGGAAATTTTGTACTTGAGATTAATATTTTGCGATCATACTAATATAGATAACTATCAACGAAATTACATACTATACTTCAAAAAGAGTATATAATAATTGCAAATACGTTATACTTACATTTTTTCTCGTCATGTTTCACCGAGCTCCAAAATGCAATCACTTTGAGCATTTAAAAATTGGAAATAAGTTAGCACAATTAATCTTTTACTAAGCCATGCAATAAAACCTTTTGAAACTCAAAATTAAAATAAATACATAAGCATACAACACTCAACCTTCTTTGCTTCATATTTGAATAGGTTCCACAATGTGCTAAACCGAGGGGAGCATCTTGAGTAATTCGTCTTGACACAAATGCAGAGAAGAGTGAAGCACCAAACATTTATTATTCTGATACTCATGAATAACGTAACATGTATTGCTATAGAAGATCTTCTAGGATGGTCATTTTATTCTATTGATAATAGAACAAAGGCTTTTGGAGTAACTCACCTTTTGAACCCAATGACCATGATCAACCAAGTCCTTAGGTAAACTGTTATAAATAACTAGTGCTTTACCCGTGCGATGCACGGCGAGTGTAATGTGGGACAATATAAAGTTTATTGTGTTTACGATTTTGGGTTTGTTGGGTTCGACCGTATAAATTGGATGTCTATATAATTTATTATATACTAATAAAAATACAAAATGTACAAACATCGTCTCGAACAAATTAATAACTACAAATTTTGAAAAACTTCTTTGTACACATTATTTTGTGTCTATTTGTTTGTTGATTCATCTTCGCCACAGACTAATATTTTTAGTCCCTTCCGATGGGTGACTCGGGAAACAACAACGTATAATTGACCGTGACTGAATACTGGATTCTTCAAATACAGACCAACATTTGAGAGAGATTGGCATTGACTCTTGTTTATGGTCATTGCATAAGACACGATCAGGGGAAACTGTCTATGTTGAAACTTGAATGGAATTCTGAGGTCCGGCGGTGTTAGTGTCATTCGCGGTATCAACACCTTATGACCTTCATGCATTCCAGTGAGAATTTTAGCTTCAAGTATGTGTCTAGTGAGCCTCGTAATCACCAATCTAGTCCCGTTACACAATCCAGTCGAGTGGTCCATGTTCCTCAAGAGCATAACTGGAGTCCCAACCTTCAAATGCAACTCATGATTGGGAACGCCAGAATATTTTATGCCATTCAAAAATTCTGGCATATGCAAATCATGCAAGAAATCAACAATAGCATCAGATTTACTCGTGCTATCTGAGCTCAAATAAGTATGCCCCTCTGATGAATTTAAAGACGTCATATATTGATTGATCGACTCAACAACATCAAGAGTCGGTGCGAGTATCGCCCTATCTTTCAAATAAGTAGGATCATCAATGGCGTCTTTAAACATTGGATACGTATTCTCTATAATTGTTGCAATCGGATCACCAGATGATTCCAAAAGAATATCTTCAGGTATATCAATAGTGGCACAACCATCATTAGATCCTCCGATTGTTCCATCTCTGATGCTTGCTATCCACTCTGAGAATTGGGCCAAATCCGCATAATCATCTGCCTGATTGAGGCTTTGAAGACGCATATTTTTAGTCAATCTCAGTACTGTACAATCTTTCCACAAATACGATGCATTTATCATGGCATTGACTACATCCTGTCGACTTCCCTTCAGTATAACAGGCAATATCTGTCTGAAGTCACCCCCGAACACAACAGTTTTCCCTCCAAAAGGTTTTGATTCATTCCATGGGTTGACTAATTTTAAAAAAGATTTCAAAGTTTCATCCACGGCTTGAAAGCAATGCTTGTGCATCATTGGGGCTTCATCCCAGATTATAAGTTTAGAACGAATAATCAACTCAGCAAGTGGAGTCCCCTGTTTGATATTGCAAGTTGACTATTGATTTGGGTTTAAAGGAATAACAAAACGGAATGGGTCCTTCCACCAGGCAGCAATAGGGACGCTATTCCACTCGATGCCACGTTCAACACAATTTCTCCTTTCGATCTCAAAGCCGCAGATAAAGCCCTCCACAAGAATATTTTGCCTGTTCCCCCATATCCGTATACAAAGAACATACCACCTTTATTTGATTCCACTGTTGTCATTATTTTAGAGTAAAAAATTTTTTGTTCCTCATTGAGTCTGGAAATGAGGTTCTTGTGCTCTACCAAAAGAGCCTTACGATCATAACGCAACTCGTTATATATCAATCTGTTTCGGTTATTCCCAATATTGTCAGCATCAGGAAATGGCATCGTAAGACACGTGCCACGACTTCTCAATATTTTTTCATTCTCCAACAAAGCAAGATTTTTTATCTCGTTCTCACTCAATACCAATTCTGCAAGAGAAATAATGCAGCATTCGATAAATAATAAGATATATAAAATAATGATATTAGAAATAAAAATATGATATCTAACATATAATAATAATACCTTGATGTTCTTCTCAAAAAAAAATAATACCTTGATGTTGGAGAAGACGTCGCCGTCTATGTAGAATATCATCCGAAAGATATTGCCGACACTTGTCCCATACTACTTCTGGTCTGCTCAATGATTTTGATGATAGCAACGACGCAAAAAAGACTTCTGAGACTCTCTGCAGAAGCCCAATGGCTCGCTTCAGTGATTGCATCAACATATTCCCTATCATCTTCTAACAGACCCAGAGCATAGGAAGCTTCACGGTACGAAGCGTGTTGAATACCGTTGACCTTCTTGTAGTCATCATGACACGTAGCGCCACGTACAATATTGAGAAGACACCGCAAATAGCACATATCACCAGCACCGGGAGGGACGAAAAACACTCGACCTATTGATTTCCCCATTTTTCTTGGCATCCACTTCCTGAGTTCTTTCTTCCATGTGAATTTTGTTGGGGCTTCAGCATAGGTTAGTTCACGGGCTTCGAGATATATTTTGTTTGTTCCATCCATGCTAAAAACATACTCTCCTTAACTGAATCTTTACTAAGCACATAGTCTATTTGCTCGTTATCATCGAAAATAACACTCGCTCATTCGGAAGATGGAAGCTCTCTCGTTCGATCAAGGATATTTATCTTGAATCTAAAACCTCATTAATCTCCACGACTTCACATGACGATATATATCTACAATCATAAAACATGCTCACTTCATCAACGGTTTTTCCTGAGTCCTCATCGTTGGTGCTTGTATAAAACGACGTTGTCACGCGATCATTTCCTTTGTTGACATACTTGAATAGGTACTTAATAGATCTTGCCTAGTTACACCATTCCACATTTATGTGAGCTCCATATTTCAAGAATAACCGACGATTATGAGGCTACATATCATGTCCAATGGGACACCATTTTTTTCAACTACTCTTCCATCATTTCTACGTCTATAACGCGGATAACCTTCTTCATAAATAGTAGTCGCATCCACAAATTTTTTGGGAAAATGTTTAGTGCAACGACCATCGGCCACACAGGGAGAGTTTTTCTTGACATCACCACATGGACCATGAATCATATGATACTACAACATAATAACTGGACAACATAATATCTATGGATCTCAGTTGGATTCTCTTTCTTGGCCGTAAAACAACAATATATGTATCAAGTAAATGATAATCGAAATATAATAAAAAAAAATAATAAGGATTTGAGACAATAAACTAATAAACAAATATTAAAATATTATTAAAAATATATATAAAATATTTAAAAAAACAAATACTATCATGTTTACACCTCGAAAAGTTTATTTTTCCAAGATCTATGATCAAAAGTTGAAGGTAAGTTTAAAGATCGCAAACAATTGCGATCTTTCGGATTAGATTCTTTTTTCCAACAAAACGAATATCACCACGCCATTTAGGAAATAAATGTTATCCGATAAACCTTTATATAAATAGCCATCGATCTTTTTTTCGATTGAAAGTTGAAGGTAATATATTCGTTTCTACTTCGGATCAATATCACCACGCAAAATAGCATCCGTCAAACCTTTATATATATCACCATTGATTCAAACGGATATATTCAACAACAAATTGTGTAAGATCAACAACAAATTTGTTGAAACAAGAGAAGCAAAATAGTCGCCGATTCATGGTCTTTGTCGTGTAATCAGACGCAAAGTATTCACACACACTAATTGTTCTTCTAGCACCAGTATTATTAGTCTTATTTATTGAAAATGGTATATCTTCTCTAAAACCATCCTCACCATAAGGTAATAATAATGGATACTGCAAGGCCAAATAAGAAGCATTCAATTCATTTATACGCTGCAAAAGACCAGATCTTGTTTCAACAACGATATCCCGATCGCCTAAAGCACGATCAAAATCACTAACAATCAGAGTGGCGACTTCACTGCTCGTTGGCATATTATATCTCCTTGCATCTGTACTCCTTCTACCAATCAAACGTAATTTTACGTCTGAATATCCATGTTCTCGAATCTTTTCTTTTGCCATTCTAAAAGATTTTACCAAAGCATTGTTCTTATCCAACATTTTCTTCAATTCAGACATGATAACTTCGTGCAAATTATTGCTATCACTTCCTTGCCTACAAATTTGAAAATGGTTTTTTAAAAATTAAACAAAATTGCGTTTAATAATTTAAACAAATGAATAATAAAGAGACAAAATATAATAAAAAAATAAACAAACCTGGCCGAATTCAACCTATGACTTATTTCATTCTTCATATCATATATATATAGCTGAGCGAATTTGGGGGTCGATCCATCCGGCGGCAACAAACTTCCAATCAGGTGGTATATTTTTGGCCATACATTCGAAAAACCGGAGGACCCCTGCCTTTGTTCACATCTGTGTCAATCTTTCCTCCCATAGATGTAAAACAGAACATATTGTTATAAGATCGTATATTTTCTTGAAAGTGTTTACTTTTATTTCCATTTCCAAACAATAGATCTTCAAGAATAGTTGGTGGTTGTTTGATTGGGGAAAGTTGAATATTTCCGTGCCCACAACACAAAGAGTAGCGAGGCTTTGATTTTGGATAGGAGGATAGTCTCTCTTCTAACCAAAATAATGCTCCACAAAATTCGCATTTATAACTCGCATCCCCTGTATCCCAATACTCTGAAAAAACCAATAATTACACTAAATCATTGAATTATACTAAATAATATTAATAAACTCATATATGAAATTAACAAATATAAAAAATTGCACTAACCATTATGTGAAGGATTTAATACATCACTAAGCTCAATTGCATTTACGTTAATAGCAGAATTCGCATACGTTGTCGGCTCATTTGAAGTAACATGGGCTTCATTCGGTTCATCTTCTATTAGATCAATTACTACAGCTTCTTTCGAACTCATTAAAGAGGGTGTCCCGGAAGTACCATAATTAGATACGCATGATTAACGATATTTCTTCCGGATAGTAATCGTGTGCGTAAACTATAATAATTTTTTAAAAATATTATCATAATTAAACTAACTAATATAATTCGAAATATATTGATTATTCCATAAAAAAATATAATAATAATAATAATAATAATAATAATAATAATAAAATCAGTTAGTTTAAACTAAATTATAATAATAATATAATAAGTATAGTAATTTAATACGAAAGTTTAATAATTAATAAATAATATCTATAATAAGTATATATATAACATATTTATTAATAATAATATAATTTATATAAATATTAATATATTAATAATATCTATATATATAATAAATAAAGTCATACAATAGAAAAATTTAATAATTATTAAATGATATATATAATTACAACAATATAATAATCTCTATATAAAAATGATTACAGAAATAAAATAATAATAATAAACAAAATAACAGTTATTATTAAACTTAGTAACAATTTAATTTAATTAATAAATTAAATCATTAAAAATTAAATAAAGATAAAAAAAAAATAACTAAACACTTCAATCAAGCCAATATTAAAAATAAAAAGCCCATTCAGATTATTAATTTCTCTTTATATCAAAGCCCATATCAAACCCATCCCATAATTTTCAGCCCAAAGCCCATATTATGGAACCTTCTTTCAGATAGATTTCAGATAAATCAAAGGTCACGGTTTTGGCACGTGTCGAGAATCGAACGGATTGAAATCAGATAGGTGACTGTTGTCTTGTTAGGGTTTCATTTGGTCATTTCCATACACTTACTCTCTCTCTCTATCTACGATTCTCTCAAAATCACCTTCTCTCTCTCTCTCTCTAAAAATCTGGGTCTTCGATGTATGTTCTTATCTCATTTACGAACTATGATTCTGGGGTTTTCTCATTTACAATCTATGTTCTTCGATCTATGATTCTGGGGTTTTCTCTGTAAAAAATTTCTCCCGAAAATTCTTTCTTTGAACATATCGACATTAACAGTTGATTTTGTAAAAAAAAAACGATGATCTCTCCAGTTCTTCATTTTTCAAAAAATATTTCATATCTCGATTTTTTTTTTCAAAATGAAGAATAGCTTATGAATATTTGGTTTTCTGAGAAGTTGTAGATTTTGGCTTCAACAGATACAAAAATAGTTCATATATTTGGTCTTTGTTTTCTTTCTAGATTTGTCGATAATATTGTAGATCTGTGTTTCATATTAAAAAAATGGAGGAAGTTTTCCGTTTTAACCTTAAAATGCCTTATTCACCTGAAAAAATGGTAGATCTAGTTTATGAAAACCCTAGATCTGTGATCCTGATGGTGGAAATTGGGGTTTTAAAAACTTCAACTGCTTCATTTTTGTAAAGACTGATGTTATGAGAATATTTTTATATTAACAGATTCGAAAAATATTTTTATACTATTTTATGATTTTTTTTATACATTTTTTCAGATGTTAAATCATCTGGGTTTCAGTTTTAAACGGTGAAAATGGGTTTTTTAAAGCTTTAACACCGAGGAATTTTCTGAAACAATTTAAGATCTAAAGTTTTCTTTAAGTAGACAACCATAAATCTGTGTTTGTAATGTTAAAAACACCCTTGTCTTAACTGATTTCCGTATTTTGAAACAAGCACTTTTTTAATATTAACATAAATTTAGTCAGACTTTAAACTTTTTTTGTAATTTTTTTTTACATTTTTTCATAACTTTTATTCATTTGGGTTTCATAGTTTAATGATAGAAAAGGGTGTTTGTATATCTAGGATTTTTTGGAAATTGAAAACCGTAAGTTTTCTAATTCAAATTTTCTTTTACCAATCAATATAGATCTGAAAAAATGAATAGATGTGTTGTTTTATCAAACGAAAATGTTTATTTTTCAATCATTTTCAATATTTTTTTTATAAATGTATGATGGTCAGAACCTTGAGCTTCGTTTCTGATGCAGAGGTCCAAAAAAATATAAGTATTCTACACGTTTTATTTTATCTGTCATATTTATAAAATCGAAGAAATCGTTGAAAAATAAAAGTGTTTGATAGTTACTGATGATCGAGTAATTTTCTGCTTGTGCATTTGAAACATTATAAACAAAAACAACTTGACCCTACAGGCTACAACACGATTGTAGTGGAATCATGTTGGTTTTAAAGAAATCTTCATGTATATATAAATGTTGTTGGCTAAAAAGGATAGCACACAAACAATCTCGGGTGGAATTACCAGAAGTTGGACTTCATCTCTGGTACAACATTCCGGAAAAAGATAAGTTCTTTTTTCATATTTATTGTGTTATATAATTAAATCGGTTTAATAAGTCTACTTTTTTTTCACTTATCTTGTTGGTGCCTGTATATAAAAACAACATTTGTATTTCTCAGAATGTGTTGCTCTATTGATTTTCTTGTCATCGGAAATTATTATGATATAGATTTAAGTAGTATATTCAGTTGTTAAGAAAAATCATTACATGAGAATGATTGTTGAAGATAATATGTAATTGGAGCTTAATAAATTTTAATACTCTGACTGCTTACTAATTTTTTTTTCTGAAATTCATTTTCAGGCAAAATGACAATGAATCCTGGTCATAATACCATCAATATAGAAGGATTTGAAGATAAGTATTCAACTAAAAAATTCTTCATTAATCTTTGAAAAACTAATCAGAAAACATTTTGGTTTAAGATTTTTACTCTATCAATACTAACTATGGTTTTCTTAATTGATGCAGGTTCTATGTATGTGAATAATCACAAAAAAACAAACAGATGCTAGTGGAATTCAATATCACAGAGATAAGTTTTTCACATCCAATAGTAGAATAAAAATAAATAACTGAATGATATTTATCTATATATATATATATATATATATATATATAAATATATTAGAAATGATATATAAAATATGCAAACAAACAGATATTTATTTATGACTTTCAAAAACATAAAACATTTATCACCTTGGTCGTATACGCTAGAAATATTTCTTTTATTGGCAATTATATTGTGACCCGAATGCTTTCTCATTCTGATGATCGACCTGTGTGAACTTATTATGAATGTTAGCTTGAACTTTTTCTGAATTTTTGCTAAGATAGATGATAATGTAATGTTGTGCTACGTTCTGAGAACTATTTATACATTGAAAATATTTTTGGTTTTCGTATATTAGGCATGTGAATGATTTGAAATATAATCCTCTTTTAAAACCGATTTGTATAAGATCTGTATACTGAAAAAATTATAGAAAAAATTTTGACTTAAGAATTATATTAGGCATGTGAATTATTGGAGATATAATCCTCTTTTAAAGAGTAGGTCTCCTGTCAGACCGTCTAACGGATCTAAATCCGTAAGACGGGTCCCTTTACCCAAACCCAGTTCTATACCCACCCAATCCTATATACGTGTCTGACGGTCTGGTATTTTTTTTGGTTTCTTTTTCATATGTTCTTCCACCTTCACCATCTGAAACTCAATCGAAGAACCCAAATTCTGTGTTTCCCACCCATTCTTTTGATGCGCCACCCGCACCGTCACCACCATCAATCACTGGAACACTCCGGTCAACCCCAAATTCAGAAGTAATTAACATAGCAAAATAATATAGAAAAACAAGGAGAGGAGACGAGAATTAGAGGCCAGCGGTACCAAGTGACTGCGCCTCAGCCCAATGCGGGGTGGAGATGATTGAGTGGCTGAGATGGCTCATTTAAAGGAGTTTGAGATCTTATGTTGAAAGCCGAACCAATTTTCACGTTCGAGAACGGCCAAATATTATAATTGTGAGACAGGGAGATGAGATTTTGTGGGTGATACTTTGTATTCAAGGATGACATATACAAGTGAATTTTGCATTCATCATTAATTTATTCATCTTCAGTGTTTCACTTTTTTGGGTGTTAATGTTTAAAGAAAAATTGTGGCTGGAGTTTAATTTGGGAGAAGAGAAAGTGAGAACGAACTGATACTTTTTAATAGAAAATTTATTATTTTTTAGATAGATTAATGATACTTTTCATGAGAACTGTTAATACATTTCAGTGAGATTACTAATACTTTTTAGGGTGAAAACTAACATTTTTCAGAGAAATACTAAAATACTCTCCAGGAAACTACTAATAATTTTTCGAGGAACTACTAATACTTTTTTGAAGGACTGCTAATACATTTCGAGAGTATATTTAGGAGAAATACTAAAATACTCTTCAGGGAACAACTAATACATTTCAGAAGAACTGCTAATACTTTTTAGAAGGATGGCTGATACATTTCAGAAGGATTGTTAATACATTTCGGAAGAAAAATTTAATTATATTTAAGAAAACTACTAAAATACTCTCCAAGGAAGTACTAATACTTTTTCGAGGAACTATTAATACTTTTTTGAGAGACTGTTAATACATTTCGGGAGTATATTTAGGAGAAATACTAAAATACTCTTCAGGGGACTACTAATATATTTTTAAGAATCGCTAAATACGTTTTAGAAGGACGACTAATATCAGAAGGATTATTAATACATTTCGGGAGAAAAATTTAATTTATTTCAAGGAACTACTAATACTTTTTCGAGGAACTACTAATACTTTTTGAGGGATTGCTAATACATTTCGGGAGTATATTCGGAGAAATACTAAAAACTCTTCAGAAACTACTAATACATTTGGAAGAATCGCTAATACTTTTTAGAAGGACGACTAATACATTTGAAGGAAGGATGCTAATATTGGTGTTCGAAAACTACTACAACACAATTACTAATATTACGGAAATGCCACGGATCCGCGGTCGATCCGTCTAACAGTCGACCGTTAGACGGTCGACAGAGTTTTTGTCTCTTTTAAATTGTTTAAAGTAAAAAAGAAAACTTATAAAATAAAATATACGAAAACTATTTCCTTAAATACTAAATCTTTAATCGATAAATAAATGTATCTTTTTTTAACATTATATTTAGACATTTTTAGATAATTAGGATTTTTTAAAATAAATACTAATTTATTATAAGAATTCTGCAGCAGATGTATTTTATATGTAAAAAAATGCAGTCCTATTTTCTGATTTTATTTTTACAAATAAAAGTTCTATATATAAATTCAGTTTATCAATTAAATTTAAGTGGTTGTTATATGTTGTCATGTTAATTATGTTTGTGTGATGCAAAAAACATTAATATTTACAGAAACTTAATTCTGTTTCTTGAAATGTATTATGTTTGTTAAATAATTGCTTAACCTACTATGTTATGTGTAAGTGGTTGAAGTTGTTGGTGATTGTATGTACCAGATGATCTTTTCACATGTTCCTGTTTATCTGTTATTCTAAATTCTTAATTGATACTGGTCTGTTTGTTCAAATTACAGTCTGATATATATTCTAATATTTCCCTGCTTCTGAAGTATGTTTTTCATTAACAAAGTTTCATTATAAAAAAAATACAAAGAAAACAAAATTCAAAAAAATCACTTGACCGTACACTAAAAGTGTATTGGAATCTTGTTGGTTAAAACTGTGAATTTTTATAAAGTGTTCAATATTTTATTGACAACTTGATACATATATTTGTTTAATTATTGTAAAGTGACTCAAAATAAATACCACTTGACCTTACAACACGATTGTAATGGAATCCTGTTGGTCAAAAGAAACTCCGTTTATGTATTCAGTTTCATTACTATTATATATATCTTGTATTATTATTCAAGTAATTTTCATTAGTTAGTTTTCAGAATGGAACATTATAGTAATTGCAGTAAGGTACAAATAGTTCAAATACTCGAAAGAAAAAAGCACAATGTATTTAAATTACATTAATTAATTTTCAGATTTATAATTACAAATTATTTAACAAATAATTATATGAAAAAGTTAAAATACCAAATATTTTATGGATCAATACAGGGTCGAAAAAACAAACTAAAAATTAAAAAAAATACTTCAGAGTATAAATATTGTCGATTTATTAAAATTGGACTAATATAAAAATTCAGAAGCAATATAAAAAAAATTTAGACCACTTAATGAAAATAAAAATCCAAATCCATAGATGTAAATGCCAAAATAATATTCATTATTGGGTAACAAACCCAATAAACAAAACAAAAATAATTGTTCCGAAATAATTAAAAGAAAACAGTCTCCTATCTAGAACTTTCTCAATAAACTACTTAGCAAAAACTATTAAAAATCGATAAAAAACTCGTCCAAAAACTATCTAAATCACTCGATATCTCTCTTCTCATCTTCGATCTTGATGACACTTTTTAACTTCATTGAAGTTGTTGATGAAGAGAAATCCTCATTCAATTTACGTTTGCAAAGAGGAGATTCAGACGTAGAGGACCTCTTTTTAAGGTTCTTGACGGGTGTATTGACCTCGGATTCCGAGGAAGATTCTTCCTACAAAAAAAGAATAATTATTAAATAATTGTTCACTTTTGATAATTTCAGAATAATAAATATTACTTATATCAAAAATAAACCTTATCATCACAAACATCATCCGATTGTAGCCTCGACAAAAAATCAGATTCCTGTACACCCAAAATAAATTTAAAATTTTTAAATTATTTGTCCATAAAAAAAATATAGAAAAATAAAAATATAAATTACTCACTCTCAAGATTGATTACACCATACTTCCAGATTAAATCCGGATCTGCTAACATCTTAAATACGGAAAAAATTCCGGAGTAATTATGTTGCTGCTCGGATTTTATATGAACTTTAAAAAGAAGTTTCTTATTAATGAAACACGATAGCTCCGGGGGTAACTCCTCGCCTCCACGCTACAATGTTTGATAAAAAATAATAAAAATTTAATAATTCACACAAACTTTAAAAAATTGTGTAAAATAAATAAATGATAAAAAAAATAATTAAATTATACCTCAAGATGCTCCTTCCTCAAATCTGAACATGACTTTGTGATTAATTTTTCTAAGTCCCTATCCCAACAAAGCAAGGTGGCGCTAGCGGATTCATCAACCACTTGAACATGTGCCATGTACCTATTCAAGCAAAAAATCGTGAAAAAATTGGGAAAACAAACAATATTAAAATGAAAATTTATCATAAATATAACATAACTATAACTTAACTAATATTAAAATGTTACCTCAAAATTCTAGTTTCAAACAATGCATCACACTTTTCACAAAAGAAATTATCGGCTGCTGGATGCATTTTTTTCGTACATTTAGTGCAAGCAAGGTACCACCATTCATCCGAAATTGAAACCACTCTTGCACAAATCCAAAAGCTTCCACTCTATATATGTTGAATTAATAAATTAGAACAAAATTAATGAAATAATAAATATTGACTATTTTATTATATGAAGTGATTAAAGAGATTAAATAAAATATTTACCTTCTGACTGTCATACAAATAATCGACAGTTTTCACGGATACGTCCGGAGCTTCAAGCTCTTCTCGGGTTGTCCGTGCAGAGGGCAAACTCACGTGACTGATGGAATATGTAGGATTGTTGCTACTCATAATCCTAATTTAGAAAAAAAAATTGTGAATTAATATAATATATATTAATAAATCTGAAAGCACAAAATATTAAAACAAATACTACCTTTTCTTGAAGTCTTCAATTTCTTGCACTTTTTCATTCACAAGTAATTTTGTGACATGAAAGCTATTAGATACCTTCACTTGATCTTATCAATATTCAAAAAATATATAATTAATACATGGCAATATCAAATAAAGTAATAAACAATAATAAATAATAAAATATTAATAACAAAAATAAATACAAAAAATAAAAATAATACTTACAACCTTTGAAAAACTTTGCACGACCCATTTGTAGAATAATAACTACTGGTTCAAAAAGTTGTTGCTCCAAGTGAGGCAAAATCTGTTCCGCATAGTTCTCCCAAAGCGTGCATGTGAGCCGATTGTTTCTGCAAATATAATTAAATTAGAAATATACATAAAAACATAAATTAACAAAATAAATAGGTTATAATATAATATATATTATCTTACTCAAGATCTTCCAACGTTAAATCAAGAAACCTCGTAAAACGACCGTTTATGTCCTTATTTTGTGCAGAATGCATTGAAATAACCTTACCAATAATATCTAAAAAAGACAAAATCGAATCATTAGTACATAAAAAAGAAATTTGAAAAATATTTCTAAGAATATAAGATTTTCAAACATACCAATCAACATTGTATCATCAACTTTATCCTTGTCGTACAGTTCAGTAAACTTTGTAAAATTATACATGAACCTCGGGAAAGTCTCGTCAAACATTTCAAACACATGAGTCTTTCCATAGAAAAGAATTTTAACTTTAGTAGCTGATGTTTTATATTTATCTGTTTCTTTCTCGACCACAAAATCCTTTATGGCATACACATGCCCTTCTTTAAGAGTTCGTTTAAAATTTTGAATCTGATATTTCCGAACTGTACCCCAAGTTCGATCCCCCTGCAATTTTGAACATTAAAATTATTAAATATTATATTCAATTCATATAAATTAAAATTTGAACTCAATCTAAACAATGTTGAAAAATATATATATATAAAGGTAAAATATACTACCGCAGCATCGTGAAAAATACATTCAAGGCTGGATATTTGTTTATTGTCTTTGAAAGCTAGTTTTTCGTAAAATCGCACAAGACTCAGCTTAATCGCCCATAGAGTTTTGCTGTTGTTTAGTTCGCGTATGAGACTGAAAATTGGGGCCATCGTAAATTGTATGATGATGATGAATGTATGAAGAGAAGAATATATTTTGCTGTATGCTTTTAATTCTGCACTCAAATATGTTGAATGAATGTGAAAATAGTTCAGCGTAGGCATCTAATATTTATAGGGGAAAATCTATATTTTCTAAGAGATTTTATTTCTGCAGAATTTTGCAAGATATTTCGTCCGATTTTTAGTATCCAAAAATATTTCTGTATGAAGGGAAGAAAGTATAATTTTGCAAGATATTCGTCTGATTTTTAGTATCCCAAATCCAAAAATTTGTACGAAAATCAATATAATTTTTAAATTGAGGAATATACTTTAAGATATAAAAAAACAATTCAGAAATTTTAGATTCATTGATGATTTATTTAGATTCGAATTTTCAATTGCATTAATTATTGATACTTTTTACTCAAAAAAAAATCGGTGCAAACTTTTTACACAGAAAAAATCGGTGCACATCTATAATTGCACAAAATTCTGGAAAAAAGAAGGCAACAAAAGGTCAAACATTTCATTTATATTTATAAAATCCATAATACATATTTATTTCAACAAAAAAGAGAAAAAAAAGGTCAAACATTCCAATTGTTTTAATGGAATCGGTAATTTTGGTATTATGCAAACAAAATTCTGCAAACCCAAGAGAGATAATTACCATTTGGGAAAAAACAATTCTTTCTAATCGGACAGCAGTAGTAAATCAGCCAAAAGCAGGCACCGAAAATTTTTAGCAATAGTGTTCAGGCGGGAAAACATTTATAGAAACCATTTTGCTTTTATATATATATATATATATAGATATTTTACATTCTTGAAAAACTTAGGACTATTATAAAACTCCATATATAAATTGACCGCAAATAATGTGCTTGCATAATAATTCTTGAGCTTATATTTCGAAAAAGCAACAGTTGTAATCAAACATTACGACGACCAAAATAAACCAAACGTCCTAAAAATAAACTAAAAGGACTACACCCAAAACAATACTTCATTTGAGGTTATTCTTCCAATTGGATGGAACAGAAACTCAATTCTTTGTTGTGGGCACTAAGTCTGACATTGGTAACCCAATTTTCTATCATAGACATTCAAACCAAAGTTGAAATCAAAATGTAGGAGACATACATCAGATATCTAATTGTCAAACATTACCATATAAACATCAATACATTAGGCTAACTATCTCATGAGATCGTTCACTATAATCACAAATATACTTTAAATAAAAATATATATACATAGAACTCAAAGATTTGATATAGAGTGTACTAAAATCTAATTCATCTAAGCTGAACAAATTTCTATCATTGTTTCAAAAGGTAAAACAGGGATGGAGCATCCAATAAATTATATAACTAAATCTAAACACAGGATCTTATAGTTCTATAACTTCACACTTTCTAACAAACTCGATATAATTTAACTTTGATTACATAATTATATTAATATAAAGCTATAAAGTCTAATCTTAGAACATACTCTTCATTTTATTTGCTCAAGCACCATTACATTTGCCAAAAGGTTTTAAGTTGTGTATTAATATCTAACCAAAGTCCTAACCCCCATCCTTTAAAACCATCACCACCATCAAATTTCCTTTCAGTTCCAAATTGCAAAATTGTCGCTCCCCAACTATCTAGACAACAATAGCGACATAATTACCTCATGTTTAAGACTAATGCCTTTTCTCTAGTAGTCGGCAACTAACTGTAAAAATTTGATCTCAATTAAAGTAATACATATGTGAACACCATCAACATCCACATAATGCAAATAGCTCCAACCTTATCTGAAAATTACTTTTACATTAAATGTTCTTTGATAATATGTGTCAAGAGATACCATTTTGCAAATATTAGCAAGATATTTTAATTTAACTTCAAGAATCAAAATGAACTTGGGAAACACAAAAAAGAAATCTCATTAATAATTTTGACCAAAAGCAACATCTGTCATTTGGAGACGATGCGGGCTGGTTTTTTCTTCGATGTCATCAGTTAATAGCAAAGGAATTTGATTTTCAGAATATTAAGTTACCATCGAATCGAAACAAGAACCCATTTGGTTAGTTTAATTTGGTTTGTGCATTTAGAAAAAATTCACAAAAACATTCAGCTCAACAGATGCAAATGCAAAACCCAATTACAAACCATTATCATGAAATATCATCATAGTAGGACTAAAGACAACAAACATATGGTTTGGCTATCTAACTGATAAGAGTGCCAGTAGATAATAGCAACAAAAAAAAAATCGTTAACCATGTTCCCTATAATCAAATGCTCATGTCTAATATTCGGAAGAGATAATCTAAAACCACTAAAGACTACCCCATATTACATTCCAGCAACATTGATAATGATGAGCAGGTGAAAATAGGTTCTCTTTCATTCATTCCCCCCCAACTCCAAAGAGTAGAAATATTTCGTATCCGTTTTGCAAGTTAAGTTTCAATGGATTCTGTATTATCATTTTACCCAATATTCTACAAACCAAATTTACACTATATTCGTGGAAAAAATATACAAAATTCAAAATTTTTATTCTTACAAAATCAATCTTTGAATTCACTTCGATTGGATAGACTAAAATTTGGAATAGCAGAAAAACATGTATAAATCTAAATAAACTAACCAGGGAAACATTCATGAACAAAAAATACCTAGGAAAACAAACTGGAAATGTACCAAGCTTGATTTGAAATTCTTGACAAACTCGCCATTCTTAATCAACACCAGAATCTCGCTGGAACTCTGGTGCTTCAATTCCCTCAGCCCCTGAACCACCTCTACAAAAAATGTGTTTATCACAAATAAATCAATCCTAATTTACGACTATGAGTAAACTTTAGAATCTGGGGATGACTACGCTAAACAAATGCATGTCGGCCAAACCCTCCCCCAAGATTAGATAAATGAAAACAAAACTCACAATATAAAGCAAGCGAAGAACATTCAAAACCAAATGCACGGAAAAAAAGAAAGAAAGGGACAAAACCCAAGAAAATAAATAAAAATTAAATAAATAAATTGAGTTTACTTCTAACCTGGTGAAAATCAAGTTGTTTAGTAAGTGGAACTCCGAGTTCAGCCATAGAAGTCTGCCCGTACAATCCAGGGTACTTCTGAATACATTTATACTGCTTCTTCTCAAGAGACTTAGCCAAATGATAGCTTATGGCAAAAAAGCCACCCTCATAAGCTATCCCATAAGAGAAATGTATGTTCTGCAAATGGCTCTCACTCAACTCTTCCAATGTAATAATATTGATTATGATCATACTTGTTCAAAATCCTCACCAAATTACCTTTCACAAATACAAATGATCATATGTATTCATGTCAACTATTAACCTAAATATACAAGAATTATGTATAAGTCTCCTTACAAACAAATGTTTCACGAACATTACATGCTATACAAAATGGAGTATCAACACACATATGCTTTAATATGGAATTCTTGACTACACAAAATTATTTGTAAATAGGCCAAGCATCTCTCTTACCTGTATTTCCTTAAAAATATCTACCCACGAGGGAATCACGCCACAAAATCAGACAGCAAATGAGTGTTAGCAAATTTGTTTTGATTGTTCACTGGATCCACGTAATAGTATTCCAATTTGTCGAGTACCATGGAAGACGACGCAGCATCATTACCATTCGGTTGAATTTCATCGGCTATTAGCTTAAAATCTTTTTCACTTTGTTGTAATCCTAGTGCAAGGACACTTGATTTCCCATTTTACTATCAGCAGACTTCTTTTATGGTGCCTTAATATCAAAAAAAAACCATCCGCGTTAACAATATGTTTGGTCTGCACATGAGCTGTTCACCCAAAACTAACTTTATTGCCCTGAAACACTTTGTTTGCATAGGAAATTACTTCAGGCCTTGACTCACTGGACTACACTCACTGATTGTCGTCTGAAGCATAACATTTCATTTTGAATAGGGGTAAGGACTGTTGAGCCGCAGAATTCCCGCATTTTCTTTTTAGGCCTCCACCATAGTTTTATGTACTGTTTTCTCTTGTTCCATAATTCTGCAGATGCAAAAATATCAAAAACTGTGTGTTGTCTCTAGCCCTGTTTTGTTAGATTCTTCTTCCAATTTGTCCAAGTGGGTGTTGTTGTCGTGATGTTTTCGAATGATGAAATTGTGTCATTTGTGGGCTCGACAAGAAGAACAAATTTATGAGAATTAATGAATCTTCTTTATCACAAGTATTGTGCGAAGATAAAACCTGTTTCAATGTGTACACCATATAAGTAGCAAAGACAAATAAAATCAGCCCTGCAATTAGCTAAGGCAACGCATTATCTTGAGAAGTGGCTACTGCTATAGGGGCTCCCATTCGAATCCCAGATGAATTTCTCCGGATTATTTTGAGTTGTTTTCATTTGTTTTACTACATTAAAAAACCCAGTAATCTCAGAATCGAAAAAGTGAACAAATTCTGAAAAAAGAAGCCTAGATTGAGAAGCAAAAAGAACAACAAATTGGATAATTACCAACCCAAATCCGATGGGTGTTGAGTCTTCTATACGCTAAAACATACAGTGTAGAAGAAAGAAATATGGATGTACAAAAAGAAATGTAACAAAGAAATAATTACCTAATTCAATAAATAGACTACCTCTTCATAATCTATGCAACTTGGGGCTGAAATAACCATTCGATTTCAAACAACTCCCACGATTAAAAATCAAAGCCCATTTGTTTAATTGAACAAAAAAGTGAAAAGCTTACTTTATCACAGGCATGAGCAAATGCGGCTAGAAAGCTCCTGGCGCTCGGCTGCGCCTTCATGGCTGTGGTTTCGTTCGACGTCGAAGTGTAGCCATTCGATTTTTCCTACCCCTTTAACTGCACCCTCATGGCAGGCGGGGCTCCGATTGATGTCGAAGTGTAGCCATTCGATTTTTCTATTGATCCTTGAATTTTCTCGTCTCTTGGTAATCTGCATCTAAATTAACACTCGAAAGGGCTCTCAAATTGTAGCCATTCAATATTTCCCTTGACCCTCGAACTTTCCCGTATCTTGATTTGCATCTAAATTAACACATGAAAGCAATTTTTCCCTTCGCCCTCGAATTTTCCCGGCTGTTGGTCTGCATCTAAATTATTCGATGTTTGCTTTTGAGTTCCCTCTGAATTTCATTTTTGAGTTTTCCTTCGTTGTCGTTAAGATTGGAGAGTTTTTTCGCCTTCTTGCCGTTGTGAAGGGATGCCTTTTGTGTTAGATTTTAAAGTCCTCACCCCGCCTTCTCGAGTGATGCCGTTTTCAGCAAAAAGTGCCTTTCGGAGAATGAAGGGTATTTTAGGAAATCTAGATTTTTACAGAAACATTTGCCTATTTAGGATTGAAAAAATTTTTGGCAATTGATAATGTATACATACATAGATATGTGTTTATGCACATATTCAAGTATTCAACCCATCTTTGAACACGTTGGTGCAAGAGGCAGTAATTCCTCCCATCCTAATTTCCACCCTTACTGCCAATTTTTTTTTTTAATCCATTTTCCCCTTTATTGTGGTAGCGCTCTCTCTCTCTCTCATATGAGTGTGTGTGCATATATTTTGGTCTCACATTCATTGTAGTTTATGCCTTCATCCATTAAGAGATGGGATAGGGTAGAGAGATGAGCGAGAGGATGGAGAGAGAGAGACCCAAATTTGCTTAATATTTCTTTTTTTAGTTGGGTTAGGTGTGGATCGGGTAGATTGTTGGGGCATAATCCGTCAGACCATCTGACAAGAGACTAGCTCACTAAATTAATCGCAGTTCGCGGTCCAAACTCTTAAATTGACACGAACGATCATAACTCTTAATTTGACACGCTTCACAGAAGATCTTTAAAAACATTTTTGAAAAATTTACTGAGAATGAATACAAAAAAAGGTGTGAAGTATTTTCCTGGGCTTTGGGGATCAAGATTTTATGACTCCTCGGTAAGGCTAGAAATTTTTTATCGTGGTGGGAAACAAAATGATTAGACATGAGATCAAATTAATCCTAGGAACGGTACAGGTAAGTTTACATACGTACTAATTGGATAACAATATTTTAGTGTATAGATAGTTAAGAACAATTGGATACAACTACTATTATCTTAGAACAAAATAATCGATCATGTAATATTTCTAGAGGTTACAAAAATCCACGCAGAACAATTTTATTTCTGTTATAAATGATATATATTTTGTATCTAATATTTTGTAATACGTATACTTTATATCTAATGATATGATATTATGTAAAAGTAAGAAAGCAAGATAATTGTATTTTGCAAATGAAAGTTGTGTCTTCATCTCATTTCATTTCCATATATTTATACACAAATCATGATATTACACATGTGATCTCCTTTTGTACTTTTGTGAATTTTCTAATCTTTAAAGTCACATCATGCACCTCATGAGCCAATCTTGTGAATATTTAAGTCCACCTCATGTGGCTCATGGGGCATATTATAATACTCCCCCTTGGACGTAGCATTGTTGTATGTTGGATGAGTATGCCTCGTTAAAAACCTCAAGCCGCAAAACCCTGTGGGAAAAATCGGACATAAGGGAAAAAGAGTACATTCTCAAATTCAGATCTTGTGCATAAGCTGCCTCGTTAAAAACCTTAAGCTGGAAAAACCCAGTGGGATAAAAACCAGACAGAAGGGAAAAAGAGTACAGCGCACAATATATTCGCTCCCCCTGAAATGAAGAATATTAGCTGCATAATTGATCCATCAATCTTGCTTTGTATGGACTCTTCTCATTCCGATGCCGTAAACCAACTTCTCAAATGTAGACGTTGGTAAGGATTTTGTAAACAAATCGGCAAGATTGTGACATGATCGAATCTGCTGAATATCCACCTCTCCATTTTTCTGAAGTTCATGTGTGTGGAAAAACTTTGGTGAAATATGCTTGGTCCTGTCACCCTTTATGTAACCACCTCTCACTTGTGCTATGCATGCTGCATTATCCTCATAAATAATAGTAGGAGTGTCTGTAAATGGTTTCAATTGACAAGCATTTCGTATATGAGCTATAACTGATCTTAACCAAACGCACTATTTGCCAGCTTCATGAAGAGCAATGATCTCAGAGTGATTGGAAGAAGTAGCGACTAATGTTTGTTTGGTAGATCGCCAAGATATAGTTGTACCGTTATAGCAAAATAAGTAACCTGTTTGTGATCGGGCTTTGTGCGGATCAGATTTATATCCAAAGACAAAGATAACCAACTAACCCGAGTTAGTAGATTCCTTGGAGTAGAATAACCCCAAATCTATAGTACCACCGAGATATCGAAAGATATGTTTAATACCATTCCGGTGTCTTGAGTTGGTTGAATCGTATCGTGCAAGTAGATTTTTCGCAAAAGAAATATCGTGTCGAAAAGTACATTGTGCTAGATACATTAATGCTCCAATAGCATTAAGGTAAGGCACTTCAGGACCTAAAATCTCTTCATCGATTCCTTTGGTCGGAATGGATCTTTATCGGGATCTAAATGCGACAACCATAGGGGTACTCAAAGGATGAGTCTTGTCCATATTAAATCGTTTGAGTATTCGTCAGTGTAAGCAGATTGGTGGACAAGTATCCCTTTATCTTTATGGTCCAACTCAAGACCAAGACAAAGTTTAGTTTTTCCAAGGTCTTTCACCTCAAACTCTTTCTTTAGATATTCCAGAACATTGGATAGTTCTTCGGGGGTGCCAATCAAATTCATGTCATCGACATATACAAAGAATAATAGCAAATCCAGATTCGATCTTTTGATAAAAACACATGGGCAAATGGTATTATTTTTATAACCTTCTTTCGAAAGGTATTCATTAAGTCTATGATACCACATGCGGATGGATTGCTTTAATCCATACAACGATCTTTGTAATTTGATCGAGTATAGTTCACGGGGAGTATCAACGATTTTGGCATTTTATATCCATCCGGAATTTTCATATAAATATCGAATCTAATGAACCATATAGATATGCCGTCACTACGTCCATTAGACGCATGTCTAAATTATCGTGGACAACCATATGCGATAAGAAAACGAAACGTGATTGTATCCATCACGGTGAATATGTTTCATCATAATCTATCTCGGGTCTCGGGAGAATCCTTGAGCCACTAGTCGGGCTTTATATCTCACTACTTCGTTTTTCTCATTTCTCTTTCGAACAAATACCCACTTGTATCCAATGGGTTTTACATTGTTTGGAGTTCGAGTAATTTGTCCAAATACATTCCGTTTTTCTAGGGAAACTAATTCAGATTTTATTGCTTCCTCCCACATAGCCCAATCAAGCCTTTGACGACATTCCGTGATAGAACGTGGTTCACAATCATAATCATCATTTAAAATTTCTTGAGCAACCGAGAATGCAAAATTATCATCAATAATTATTTCATTTCGACCCCATATTTCATTACTATAGCTCATGGGATTCTCGGTCTTTCATTCGAATTTTTGATTTGTACATTTTCGAGATATTAGGCTCTGAGATCCGTCTGGAGCATGCTCATTAGTGTCAATTCTCCCTTTTCTTTTTCGAGGAACAACATCCTTTGAGCCAATAGGTCTACCACGTTTTTGTCGTGGGATATCATCATTCATTTTCTTATTTTCGTCTGGAACAATAATCCTGGCCGAGCATTTGCGTAGAATATGAGACTTCGTGACTTTACTAGCATCATTAAATGCATCAGGAAGTCTATTCGCAATATTCTGTAAATGAATGATTTTATTCACCTCACTTTCACATTCAGTAGTACGTGGATCTAAATGGGATAAGCTTTGTTCATTCCAGGAGATACTCTCAACTGGCTTTTGTTTATCTAAAATATCTTTATCCCTTCCCATTGATGGAAATGTTGTCTCATCAAAGTGACAATCCACAAATCTAGCGGTAAATAAATCTCCCGTCATTGGTTCTAAATACCGAATAATTGACGGAGAATCAAATCCAACGTAAATACCTAATCTACGTTGTGGACCCATTTTTGTCCTTTGAGGAGGTGGAATAGGCACATGGACAAAGACACCCGAAAGTGCGTAAAGTGCGAAATATTTGGCTCAAAACCAAGAGTTAGTTGCATTGGGGAGTGCATATGATAAGCAGTGGGACGTAATCTAATAAGTGATGATGCATGTAATACTGCATGACCCCATGCTGCACTAGTGAGCTTTGATCTCATTAATAATGTACGAGCAATGATTTGAACTCGTTTAATCAGGGATTCTGCCAATCCATTTTGAGTATGAACATGTACTCGGGTGCTCAACATTAATTCGATCTTTGTGCAATATTCATCAAAACTTTTTGATGTAAATTCTCCGGCATTATCCATCCTTATATTCTTGATGGGATAATCAGGGAAATGTGCTCGGAGTTTAATAATTTGCGCTAATAATCGAGCAAATGCAACATTTCTAGTAGATAATAGACATACGTGTGACCATCTACACGATGCATCTATTAAGACCATGAAATATCTAAATGGTCCACTTGCAGGGTTATGGTCCACAAATATCACCATGAATACGTTGTAAAAATGATGGTGATTCATAACCAACCTTTTCCATGGAAGGTTTAGTAATAAATTTTCCTTGTGAACACGATTCACAGAAATAATCTTTGGACATTAGCATCTTCGTGCTTTTCAATGGATGTCCATTAGTGTGTTCAACAATCCTACGCATCATAGTTGTTCCTGGGTGTCCAAGGCGATCATGCCATAACCCAAATATATCAGGATTCACCAGCTTCCAAGGCATGGTGGCGTAGGATTCAAAAGCTTTAATTTGGACACAATACAATTGAAGCCGTTGCTTCAAATTTCTCATGGGCAATTCTTTTTCCCATTTTATAGGATGTGATACATAGACACTCTTTATTATTTTCATTTAGTGTCTCCAAGTGATAGCCATTATCACGCACATCTTTAAAACTCAGTAGATTTCTTTTTGATCCACTCGATAACAATGCATTTTCAATATGCAAGATTGTACCATTAGGCAACACCACGATTGCATTCTGAGCCATCAATAATCTTAACGGGACCGGATATAGTTGTAACTTGTGCCTTGCACAATTTCACACTCGAGAAATATACTTTATTTGTTAATATTGAGTGCGTTGTTGCACTATCAAGTAGACAATAGTCTCTTTTTCGGTGTTTTCCATGTGTACTGTTTGAATTATTATTAAATTAATATTATATGATTATCAAAAAATTATTTTATTGAAATGTAAAACAACTAAATAACAACATTAATGTGCAACAAAAGTTTAAATATAAACGATTTTATTCGATAACATAGGCGTACATAATCTTCCAACTATTACATGTTAAAAATAATTGCCCACGCTAACAAGGGTAAATCATGAAGACAAGAAAATTAACCATAAGCCAAAAATGATCGGCGGATATTCTCCAACAAAAACGAGGATAGTGTACAAGAAGACTATTGTGATGAGATATGCCACGACTAAGTTAACCATTTTTTTTCTTTTTTTTTTCGGAATAAAAGAGATGAGAATTTTTAGAAAGATGAGAGGGTATGTGTGAATTTGTTGAATGAAATGTTGGTATATTTATAGATAAAAGTTCTTTGTTCATAGCCGTTTAATGTAGCCGTTGGAGGAGTGAAATTAATGTGAAAAATTTGAATGTAAATTTTTGAATGATTTGGTAGAAATTTCTCGATATTTCATGATCGAAATATTAAACACGAACGGATTTATTATTTCATACTAAAAGCTTAAAACCAGGAAATGTATCATCAGGGACAAGTACAAACATGGTACAAAAAAACTTAATCTCGGAATATATCATCCGAGAGAAAACAACATACAAACATTAAGTCTATTTTTTTAATCTATCCGTCGGCACCTTGTGCCGCATGATTCTCAAGAAAATCGGATATATCAAGTGGTTTCGATCTGGCGGGATTTTGATCGCGTATAATTTCGGATGTGTAGGCTTCACTAGTAGTAGGTGGGTCCATCGCCTCGATGGCATGTGTTTGAACACTTTTGCCCTTATTTTTCTTTGATTCTGGTATGACTTACCAGTCTTTGAAGCGATTCGACATGTTTTGGCCCAATGTCCTGTCATCCCACATCATTTGCAAAGATCACCACCAGTTCGTTCCATTGGCATTTTTCCCTTATCACGATTTTGTTGATTTGGATGCCCGTGTTTGACCGTATAATCATTTTGGCGGGAATAATGATAATTATCCCGATTATAGTAATTACGACCACCACGGTCATATCTATGAGTATTTTGATGTGGCCCGCCACGCCACGACCCCTGCGACCACCACGCCCAGGGTTTATATTCACGGCCTCTAAATCGGCCCCCTCCTCTTCCTTAGGAGTTAGCATGTGCTTCGTGCATCGCACTAGACCCTTTTAAGGTCGCAAATCGTGATTTCTCAACAGCAATTCATTGGTTTTCTCTGCCGTGAGAAGAACCGAGATTAATTCAGAATATGTTTTAAATTGTCGTTGCCTGTATTGCTGTTGGAGCACAATATTCGATTTGTGCATGGTGGAGAATGTTTTCTCCAATTTGTCATACTCGAGATAATTTTTGTCCCGCAAAGAGCGTCGGGACTCAATTTTGAATAATGCCGAATTATAGTCGGCAACGGACTTAAAGTCCCGCAACCTTAGATGTTTGCCAATCATATTGTGCTTGTGGGAGTATCACCGATTCGGTGTGATCAAATCTTTCTTTGAGCTTTTGACATAGCTCATTCCGGAAGGCCTTTCAATTTGTATATGTTCATTTTTTAAATCATCGGATAGATGATGGCGAATAAATATCATTGCGTTCGCCTCATCTTTTATAACGACCTCTTCGATTTTTACGGGCTTAAATGTTTCAAATGGATCTAAACCCTGGAGGTGCAATTTAATATCCGGACACTATGATAGATAATTATCACCAAGGTGGTATCAAGGATCCGGAATTTTTGATTTTCGATACTGACCATTTTTCTACAAAAGAAATACAATAAATTAGTACACAAAAATTCAAACTTGAAATACACAAACCTTTTCTCGGGAGCAATAACTCGTGCGATAACGTGTTATAAATGATATATATTTTGTATCTAATATTTTGTAATACGTATACTTTATATCTAATGATATGATATTATGTAAAAGTAAGAAAGCAAGATAATTGTATTTTGCAAATGAAAGTTGTGTCTTCATCTCATTTCATTTCCATATATTTATACACAAATCATGATATTACACATGTGATCTCCTTTTGTCTTTTGTGAATTTTCTAATGCTTTAAAGTCCACATCATGCACCTCATGAGCCAATCTTGTGAATATTTAAGTCCACCTCATGTGGCTCATGGGGCATATTATAATAATTTCTTCTTTTTTATTTTTCTTATCATAATCATGCAAAGAAAAGTCGTTTCTGGCAATAGTCGAAAATGCTGGATGAGCACACTAAAAATTAATGGTTGAAATTGTAAACAGAAATATGTCCAAACATCCACAATAATTTGGCGAAACAGAATAATTTATGAAGTTCCAAAGCATAGCATGAATGTTGCATCTTTGCTCCCAAATATGCCCTAAAACCTGAAGGGTATTACTGATCACATGCATTACACAGTGCACTCATATCAGCTCATTGGTATATATGTCCCAGTGAATACTGGAAACGAAAACTACTCCCTTGGCAGAATATCCATAATTGAAAAATCATGGTAAGGAGCACCTGCCACAAGGAAAGGATATAAGCCTCTGTAATCATAAATAGCTACAAATCGACATAAAATAAACAAACACACCAACTTCGGGGCGGGGGGAACAAGATTTGTCAAGAAGTTTGTACACAAAATTTGATTTATCATCGAGATTCGTTATTGAAATAATATTTCGCCCATTAAAATTTACCTTCTTGGCCACCCATGATGTAGAATGGAATATGAGCAATCATTTTTTTACGTCCTTCATCCCAGTTGACAGTGCCTGGATGTTGCATGACTTTGCTCGATGGGCTAGAAGGTCCCAAAACAGACAAACATATTGCAGGTTCGCTCATTAAACCCAAATAATCCTGAGCTCGTTTCCACACCCTCGCATCTGAAATTCGAGAACGAGCTACCTGCAATAGTTACTAGCACCTCAGGTTCAAATAGAAGACCAAGGTTAAAGTTGACTGCTTAAGGCCAGTTCTCTGTGTGAGGGTGGGTGCACCGCTTGTTTTGTAGGTGCACTTGTGCATTTGTCTAACCAAACCCTAGCCATGACAGCTGACAAGGCGATAAATAAAAAAGTGATCATATACAGTGTCTAATGATTCCAACCTTTGCCAAGGAAACACGAGCCCTTGGTAGTAATTCACGATGATAAGTGGCAAGTTTTGCTATGGCAGTCACAACAAAACAAAGGAGCCTTGACTGAGAAGATTTTCTGAAACTAGAACTTCCAGAACCATGGGCTGCTTCACCCAACCCTAAGCGACTTCAACACAATTAATAAGAACATGAGAATCAGGTAATAGTGCCAACACCAAATTCAATCCATAATATGAAAATTTATCTTGAAAACCTAATATACCTTGAAGAAAGGTTTTCATATAAAAGTAATTCCAAACTCTCAAAAAGTTCACGAGCTGCTTCTTTGTGAGATCCACCTCCGCCTCCATACTCCCCAATGGCCCAACAAAGCTGTAATCCCAACTCAGTCTGCAAAAGGACAAGCAAAGTTTTAAAAATGCAGAAGTCAGAAATCACCATTTATTTAGAAGAAGGGGCTTGCGTGGTTTGGACCTTTGCAGGATTGTCATAAGCTTCTCCAAGCCTGTCCGCTATAGGCTTCTGCAGGAAAATACACATTGATAAAAGAAAAGTGTATCATGCATTGTTACAAGATGAAGAACAGAAATCCATCCACTTTCTTAAATATTTAGCATGTCATAGAAAGCTAAAAATGTTTTTAACTTTAGGAAGACAAAAATTCCAAACCAACATGGCAGGGTAACGACATGTTTCTATAATGAAGCACTGATAAGGTTTGACATTAAATGCAAATATTTACATTCATCTACTTCTACTACTATCCTAAATACACGAATATTTCTGTAAAAATTCGAAATAACTGAAATAGCCTTAGTTATTGGAATACCAAAATACACCCTTCATCCTTGGTTGTAAAAGCCTAAAAGGCATCTCTGGAATACCAAAACACCCTTCATCCTTAGTTGTAATTTGTAAAGGCCTAAAAGGCATCTCCTACCTTTCAAAAGGCATCTCTATCAGCGAAAAAAAGATCACTTCTCACCACAAAAGAAAACGCAGAGAAAGGAATAAGGGGATTACCGCAAAAACGAAATCCGAGCGAAGGGGATTCAGAAGCATAAATCAACCGACTAGATACTTCAGAGAGGTGATTGATAAAGTTTCTTTTTTCTGTCTTATAGAAGGTAAAGAATATTGCTAAAAAAATTGTCTTCTTACAATAATTTCTTTGTGTTTAGTGATTGCTTAGGTCCAATGACATGATACAATTCCCACCCATTACATATCCAGAAATAAAAATCATCTGCCCTCTAATCTTTTGCACAAAACCCTTATTTTTCACACAA
This sequence comes from Rehmannia glutinosa, assembly GCA_016081115.2. NCBI lineage: Eukaryota > Viridiplantae > Streptophyta > Magnoliopsida > Lamiales > Orobanchaceae > Rehmannia > Rehmannia glutinosa. The sequence goes on along the minus strand of CM071933.1, from coordinate 33,817,081 downwards.
AAATACAGGAATCAAAATCAAGCAAAGGGATTGGAATTAAGAATTCCATCGAATTGGTTTCAAATGCAAAACAAGCCGACGGGATAAGAAGTATCACACAATCAGATTTCCTCTATCAGGTACTATCATTGCAATTTTTGGTTATGTAAAATATAGTGGCAAAGTAACCCTAATGTTATTCTTTATATTGTAGTCCTGTTTGGGAATAATTTGTTTTTAATCAATGGTGATCACCATTTATGATAGAAGCTTGCATGCTTTTTAATCATCAATAATTACTTCAAAAATAACATGCCAACTAAATTACTTGGAAATTATTTAGTACAGTGCCAATTCCAAAAGCTAAACTTTTAATATTTAACCAGTTTCCTGTCAACTGCGCAACGACCGATGAAACTCTGGCTAGGCGTTTAAACTTCTAAAATAGAGTGTTGCTGCCTGGAACGTGCCCAACGTGGCGAAAGATTTAGGTGGAGGCTTGAAATATATTTCAAGTTTCTAAGCTACAAGAATTTTCTTACAAACTTTGCATAAGGGGAGATCAGTCATCAATTATATGAATTGTAGTTATGTTTTGTGAAGTTTACTTAATTAGCAATCATATAGAACTTTCACTGGAATGCAGTAATATATAGAAACAAAGGGTAATAAAGGTGGAGATTAGCATTTGCAACTGAATGCTCTTCAACATTTTTGAGCCCGAACATGACCTCTTTGTGCTCTCTATTTTCCTCTCAAAGGATGCCACAAACCTTTCTCTGTGCATCCCATTTTCTTATTACATAGTTTTCGTTTACGTAGTCTAATTGTTGGTAATAGTTAGTTATCCACAATGTTCTCACATTCTTACTCAACAAGAAACCCAATGGCATATAACTTTGTCACTCATTCCAGACAACCTTATTGAGTGATATTACATGACAATGTCATCGTTTCATTCTATGTCCTTATCTTGGATTTTTAATTTAAACTAATGAAAGTGCTTCAAATTTGTATGTCTCCTTTTCTTTTAATTTGTATAGTTTTTGATACATTTGTTGTTAAATGTACTGTTACATACAAAAGTATTGATATGAATTGGATGAGTAGGCAATTTTTTTAGTATTTTCTTATTTACCCTAAATTTTGGTAGACAGAGTAGAGAGATACAATATTTGAGATGGATACACAATGATAGAGAAAAGGAGATGGCTGGCCTAATCTGATGTCGTGTTCAGTGTCTGCGTGATTCCTACTCTGGAATGCCCCTGAGATGTTGATGTTCTTTATCATCTTTAAACTTATTAATCTTTGTTAAAAGCAGTAGAATTTTGATGCATAATTGTCTAATTTATTTCTTCTTGTCTAAATTTGTTCATTTGTTCCTGCGGCTGTTTACTCATAAGTCATAAGTCAATCATTGTACATTATATTTGTACGTTTATTGCCTTAAACTCCAATGGCCCAAAGTATAGTAATAGTGATGAAGAGAAACAACAAAAATAACCAGATGAAGAGCTATGTCAAGAGACAAAGTCTTCTATATGTGATTTAAAACTTATTTTTCCTTGATTGATTTTTTTCAGGGTGTGTAAACCAATTCGTTTGTTTCTCTTTTTCTTGTCTACATCATTGGATCTTAGGACATTCATTAATATTTGCAATATAGTGGGATATTTATCACTGTTTTCATTATTGTCTACTGCTTATATTCTTTGTTGACACTGCAAACCAAGTTCAGAAGGGTGGTTTTCAATTGAGAAACCACTTTCATAGCCTATATTCCAAGAATGTGTGTTATGGAAGGGAAGAGATATCTAGCATGCACATTAGCTATATTTAATGTTATATAACATGCCTTCTTTCATCTAAGCCAATTCATATAGTTATATTTGATGTCATTATCATCTAAGAGCCAAACCATACCTTTCGTCACTTTTAAATTCTGAGACTCAAGACAAAAATCCATGTTGCATGCAGAAGCCTGATTTCAGACCCCAAATATTGGGGAGGATACAGACTGAAACCAGAGTTCTTTGAGTTTTGGCAAGGACAAACATCTCGCTTGCATGATAGGTAATATACTACGAAACCTTTACATGGCTTATAATTATCCTCTGTCCACTGTAAACCACATTCAGTTCCCACATGGATGCTGTCTCAAGCACTTTTATCTTGTGTCTTAGTAAATATCTGTAGGGATAATTACAAAAACTTTTCTTTTTAATTGACATAGATAAGATGAAAGTGAAGCATTAGATAGAGCTGTTTTGATGGAAACTTCTGATTTCATAAATCATATTGCAAGTAATACATTGGTTATCTGAAATTACTCATGCAATAACAGATGTATTTCAAATTCTCATATGTTTTTAATATTTCTCTTTTGCTTTACTCGACCTGGATAAATTTCTGTCTTTTTAATTTGGTTTCTGCTCAATGATATTAGTATATCCATACAAAGAAGCTTAGGTGAGGACACTGGAAATTATAATATCTATCTGGTATTTGTATCATCAAAAGTTGAACAGAGATTGACTCTTTGATCTTTCTATATTCATTGTTTTCTTCTTCGTGTTTACTTAATATTAGGATTTACCCAAAGTTTTCAATGGTTTACAAGAATCATCTCATAATTTCTTGATCAATGTTTAAAATTGATTGTTGTTGTGAATTTTTTTCCTTAATCAGTTTATATGACTCTATCTGTCTCAATTTTCTAGATCTCAGATTACCAGTTGAAAGTGCTTTAATCATTTTTTATCTGCTATAATTAAAATTTGAGCAGAATAGAAAGAAGAAACTGGGCAAGTTTTAAGTCTTGTTGATTCAGATTTAAAATAAAACTAAAAAATCCCTTCAACAGATCTACCAAGAATTGTGGTTACCAACTTACCTGGGGAATTGATTTGGAGTTTTGATACATTTTATGGATCTTGATGCATTAGAATTGTTTCTCTGGACCTTCCGTGGATTATTAATTTTTTTGGTTCCCATGTCAATTAAAAGAGAATAGTTTCTCTGGACCTGTAATTGAATTTCATTCTAACAAAGAAATACATCACATATTATAACGAGTTTTGGAAAGGAATATGAAAATTGATAATAAAAAAACACCATGCACTTTGATTTCTAGGATAAGGATGATGATCTTTGTATGATTAAGGGTGATATGAATATTTATATGACATCTGGTGGCAATGGATCGTTGAGGAGTAACCTTCGCCTGTAAGCAAGTTCTACTTTCATTGATTAGAAAGTTTGAACTTTTTAAGTATGAATCTTGCTTTTATTGATATACTTTTCATGTTAGTATGTTATTTCTGTGCATAAATTCTGGAGGGTCATATTTTTTTGTCGTCTTGATATATATGCCTTGATGATTTTGTGGAAAAAATTTTGATCATTAAGCAATTTGTTTAGCTGTTAGTATAATTAATTTTGTGTGTACAATGATGATGGATGTTATTGGTCTATTTATGCAGTTTTTCTTGTGTATTCTGATGTATAAATAAAGTTTTTACCTATATTAAAAATTCACATCACTTAGACTTGACCCATTTTCCTGACGCTTTGTCACAGAAAATCATTTCCAACATAGCTAAAATGATTAAATGATAAGTTGGTTCTATGACGTTTTAGAGTAGTGGACAATCATTTTGTTGATGTTTGTTGTGAGCGAATACATTAAACTTTTCTATAACAACATGCTAAAATAACAACTCAAATAAGGGAATAGATAGGTCCACAGATCATATATTTGTGTAGAAGGTAGCCATCCAACAATAATAGAATAAATCAAACTTAAAAGGTTAGAAAGACACTACTCTGAAGTAGTAGACGAGGTGGCGAGGGGGAAGCGAGGTAGAACGACCGACGTTTGACTATGAAAGATTACCTTGAGCAGTGTGGATTTTGATTAATAGATAAATGCGATGAACTGCCGTGGTGGTTCTCAAAAGATTAGCATTTCGGACGGCAAATGGTTTAATATTGGTTTACGGGTTCCTTTCTAATGCAGATTTTCCATCTTCATTATCCAGTGGTAGTACACTGGAGAGTTTTTCTTCGAAATGAAAATTAGAAGTTAAATCAGGCTTGGAGGGGTTTCTGTTGTTAGGAAATCTTTGATTGTGAATGTAGAGAGGGTGGTGGAGTATGTGTAATCTTTCAGTAATTGGACTAGAGAGGAGGCGGACAACGCGATAACTGTTACTGAAATCGAATTCCCTGTTTCACAGTTTCCAAATACTAGATAGAGAAGAAGCGAGTATTAGCTCCGGAAAATGGAAGTCGTTATAGGCCCGATCAGTTTGTGTTGCAAGAAGCATCTAGAAATCTACCAAACTTGGTTTAACTTGCCTGATTCAGGTTATTACCTTTTCCATTTCAATATTTATTTTTTTCTAAAATCCTTTTTCCTTTTTTTTTTTTTTGTTACCATATTACTCTAACACTTGTGCTTCTTAAAAATTTCAGGTGAAGTCCTTTTAAGAAAATTCTTTTGTATTTGTTTTTCTTTTTTTAATTTATATCTTAACCTGGGTAAAAACTTGATTTATTTTGTCATTATAATTCGATTATTTTACAAGAGTAATCTTCATTTTTAAACCACCTTATTTATCTTATAGTGGACTTATTCATTGTATTTGAGAAAACTATCGATTTCAGTAATTAAAGTTTTATCAATAATTTGTGAATCTTATTTTCGCAAACAAAGTTTTATTTATGCTATGAATGAATGGAATTAGGTGCGGATGAAATGAATTTAGGAATGGAATAACAATAGGAAAGGAATGATGTAATAATACTATTTCTATGGTTAGTATGTACAAGGAATAGAGAAAGGAATGGATGACGATTTTTTTATTTGATTTAAATATCTTGATTGATAATTATAAATGAATAATAGTAATTTGAAAAAAATAATTTTAAGTATCAAATTACTCTTAAATAAGATTTTTAAATAAATTTTATTAAATACGTTATGCATAAATTGATATAAGATTATTTTTTTTTTTTTTGATCAAAAGATATAAGATTATTTTAATATGTGTTAAATAATATATATATATATATATATATACATTCATATCTATGATATCAACAATATTTTATATAATATTTTTTATAAGAAAATGTAGAAAATCAACAAAATAATTCTATATCAAAATTTTGATTTAACTATTGAATATTGATAGGAATTGACTATGATTTATTAAAATATTAATTATAACTTATATTTAAATTATAAATAATTTTTTTTGTTTAAAACACTACTTTTGGAAAGTGTAGATTATATCAATATTCTTAGTCATTTATAGAAAGATAATTTTATTAAAAATAAAATTTGAGTCATGCTTGATGATTGGGAATAGCTAAACTCATGGGATGAGTAAGAATGGTCATTCCCTTGCTTTTGGGAATATGGATTCCCACGGGAATGAGTATTCCCATTACTAAAGCATACCAAGCATGTGAATGGAAATGAATCAAGAAATGCTCATTCCATTCCTACCCCATTCCCACATACCAATCATGCCCTTAATGGAGAAGAGAATAAAAATAAACTGAAGATAAAATAGAAGCACCTAGATAGTTTTTGCCTTTTAAGAGGGATTTTCACTTTTGGGTGAGAGTCTGAAATTTTTTGGAGCCCAAGTGTTGGATTAATAAGGTAAGAAGAAATAACAGAAAACACAAAAGAAAAGAAAAATAAAATAAAAATAAAAAGTGGACACTTGTCCAATGGATAGGCGCCGAGAGGAATGCTCCTGGAGGAGCTTCCAGGAGCATCGACTAAACCGTGAAACCATAATAACAAATCCCAGATTCGAGAATAATTTGTTAGCCTTTATAATTCGTATTTCAGGTATTATTTGGGATAGTTTGGTAATTATTCACTAAAATCTCGGTTATACGTCAAAATTCTTTTATATTTTTTTTAATAAATTGGAGGAGGGGATAAATTTCAAAGAACCTGAAAGATATTGGGTTCGAACCCCGATCAATACCACACAAAGGGTGAGCGATACCACTTAAACTACAAGCTCGTGGTAGATTTTTTTAAATATGTAAGCAATTTGTGGGTATAATAATATAAATATTTAATTATTATGTAGACAATGATTTTTGTAAAGCAAAACTACTAACCAAAAAAATGCTAAAACATCAGTACTGTGTCATTGTATAATTCATCACAAAATATATCGATTTTGAACGTTGTTTTGCATGGTAAAGGCAACGGTTTTTCCACGCAAAGACATAACTGCAACCAACTTTAACCCAAACTATAAAGGTTATAAAAGAAGAGAACAATGACCTACCAAAATAAAAAAGAGAAGACTTAGTGCTATTGAATTCATGAAACTCTTTTCAAATCAAATTGCATTGTACGACATTAATGATATATATAATAAAAATAAAACTAACTTGATTTTTTTATATAAATTATTTTTAATTGACTCAGTAATATTATAGGGTTCACGTGCAACGCACGTGCACCTTACTAGTATTTAGAAAATAGGGGATGCATATGCTACAAACGCAGATATGAATGTTCATCCCTTCAAGATTCTGCGATATGATTTATTAGAAATAGACTCTTTATTGTTGCTGGATCAAAAATACAAGGTGCTATTGAATTTATATGTGCATATATCAGTTTCTGTATTGAACTTTATAACGTTACATTCGGTCTAAAAATAGAGGTATGTGAATGCAAAGAGAAACTTCTTGTCACAAAGTGACTAAATTTTAGAGTTTCTCAAGCTAAACTCCAACAAAACGTGAAAGCAAAATTTGGTCAGAAATTACCTTAAGAAGTGCAATGAAATGAGGAGATCGATGAAAGGCAGCAAGAATGAATTCCAAGAGCCTCTTCTGAACCTGTATTTATGCATAAGTTGCATCATACATACAATTCATAGTATCATATTACATGGCTAGAGTCAAAGATTCAACTCAAAATTAGTATATATATGCATGAATGTATGTGGTGGATTGGGGGAGGGGGAGGGGAGATCAGGAGAAACAAAGGGCAAAAAAGTGGCACATAATGAGAAAATAACTGACAAATGTTTAACAAAGGACATAGAGGAATGATACTAATATTGGTATATCATGATAGTATTGAAAAATAAACAAATTGTAAAAATAGCATTCAGCTTCCTAGTACAGATTATTGTAATAATGGAGGCCAATTTCATCAAATGTACAGTTGAGAAACTTCCATTCAAAAAAAAGTAAAGGAATAAAAAAAAAAAAAAAGGAAAAGGAAAAAGAAAATCTTACCTCATATGAGAAATTTTGGTCCGGAAATAATGTGGAATATCTTGCCATGATCAAAGGAATCAAAGCACATATTAATGCTGGCACAGAGATACATCAGAATCAACACTGAGAGATGCACACAGTTCTGAAACTATAAAGAAATCAAGTGTACACATACAATCATTGCCATCATGAACGGCCAATGTGAAATAGGAATCAAGAAGCCGTGGTGCGATTTTGAGAGCTTCTTTCAGTCTATTGGAAAGAGGGGTATTGATTACTGCCTGCAACGCTGAGGCCATTGCAGGAGAGGTCCAATGACGTTCCTGAAACATTTCAGAGACAACGGACCTTAAATTTCCAGGCAAAATTACATTTTATACAACCTAGGCCATTTCTCCAAATTTGTTGAATAAAGATATGAAGACACCTAAAGATATTCCTAAATAAAATCAGTTCAATCAAATATTGATGAAAACATAACATATTATATGATCAATTTGAAAATTAATAAAGAACTTTGCAGAAAGTAGTATCTTAAGTGACCCTTTATCAAGATCATAACCACTTCCAGAGTAACACTACAACAAATTGCTTTGGCCAATTGGAGAAACGTGAAGTTACCGATGAATCCCATTTATAAGAAGTGACAACTAACAAGAACAAAAACTGAACTTGAACAGAGTGAAAGCATAAGTACTATATAACCACGAGCTTGTAGCTGAAGTGGTATCACTCACCCTTTGTAAGGGTGTTGACCAGGGTTCGAACCCGGTATCTTTCAGTTTCTTTGAAATTTCTCCCTACCCTCCAACCACTACTTCCAACTTATTTAAAAAAAAAAAAAAAGCATAAGTACTATTACTATATACATTTGTCAATGCATGGGTCTTCGACATAATGCGTATTCATGGAAAAATAAACATTAATACTCAATCTGCCTCAAACTTATTGCTCCCATTCCCGATAAACTATATAATAATAAACATGTTTCCCATTTGCACTTGAAAAAGATTTTTTCAAAAAATGAAAAAGCAAAATGGATATATATGAAATCTTTATAAATATCATTAAAATTCTTAATTATGGTATGCATTGACATTTTAATTTATGTATGTCTAATTAAAATTAAATTATACACATGAATTTGGAAATAATTTTTTAAAAAAGAAAAAGATAGTTTGTCCGAAAGTATTGTAATTTATCAAATTTATGTATGACTAATGAGTATTAAATATTGTATTAAAAAAAGATCAAAAAGATCTAAACGGAAATATAAAACAAATCGGCATTATTGGCTATAATATTATCTCATTTGCTTTTTACAATCAATTTAATACAATTTTATAATTTTAACCAAATCCCTAATAGTAATGAGATTATATATTTTCGAAAATAGTATTTTAGAATCGTAATTTGGTATTACAATATATATCATTAGTGTTTAATCTTTTAATTGTATTACTATATTTTGAGATAAATTTAAATTGAATTTATTTTTAAATTTTTTAAATTTATAAACAATACTTTGGGAGCACATTTTTGGAGTGTAATATCATATTTTTAACTTAAACGAATTATCTTAAATACTTGGATAAATTACAAACTCGAATTGTTTTATATATTTTAAAAATTGGATATAACCCAAATCCTTAATATATAATTCATAATATATGATGAAAAAATAATATAATGTTATTTTAAAATTGAAAAAAATATGTGCGGAGTGTGCTAACTTTTAAAATATATTAATGCGTCATTATATTTAAATATCGTATATTTTAATTGTATTGTAATATAATTTTTAAAGTACAAAATTCTAATTGTATCATTATATTTATAAATTAAGTTGAACTTAATTTATTTTTAACAATGTATAAATACTATCGTATATATGTTTGAAGTGTAATATAATATTGTTATTGAAATTTAAAATAAATAAAAGATCCTAAAAATATGAGTTCATAACATATTATTAAAATAGAGGATAATGTAATTTCGAAAATTATAAAAAAAATGATTCATTGGTTTCACTATTAAATTATTTAAAAATAAAAATATTAATTAATATTTGTTAATGACATACATCTTTTTTATTATTGTAAAATTATTAGTATAACATGATGTATACTATTTATTTTAAAATGTACTAAAAATTTAAATTAGGTCTGCTACCCGATCAGACCGGTCATTTTATGGGGTGAATTAGTGGGTCGAACCGATCTCAAAAATAGATTAAATGGAGTTTCGGTCTGACCCAACCCAGATTTTCTCTTTGGCCCAGTGGGCCAGCTCATACTGGCTCATTTGACCACTATATTTATTATTAGGATAGCCCGTGCATTACACGTGGGCCTCATCTAGTGGATATCCCATAATAAAACTTTATTTCCTAACATGGAATTTTTTCCTGCAAAACTACCCTATCACTCACAAGTTTATGACGTAATACAGCTAACTCTCACCCAAGGTCAATAGTGTAATAAGACAGAGATTTAACTTTTCGGTTCTCGTCTAAAACTTTTTCATGGGTCAAACTAGATCTATATTATAGGTCATAGGGAGTAATAGATATGGGCACCAAATTTAAAGAAACAAAATGGTGAAAAAGCCATAATACTCTAGTCCCCCACACAAAATTTATACATCTTATTGTTTGATGTTACCAATTGCATAGAAAGGACCGTACAGCAAGACCATCATTCTCATCCTTGAGGAGATCAAGAAAGAGAGGGTCAGCTACAGCCATAGGGGTGCTATCTTCAGATTCAGAATCTGCACCTCCATCTCCTATGGTTGAGCCAGTATATGCCTCATCCATGAGAGCAAGCAGCATCTGTATTCAAACACAAGTAAGCATCAGTTACAGAAAGAGGAGAAACTTTTGCAAGTATGGCTTCTAGAAGACCATACAGACCTCAGGAGCAGCACTTTTCTGAATTGAAGCTATGCTGCTTCCGACAAGTGGCCCTGAACTTCTTTCCACCTTTTCCAATGCCACAACCAATACTAGTAAAAGCATGGAGTAATATGTCACAATGTAAAAACATAACCAAGAATAATAATGGTTCTGAACACTTAAAAGGAATTCTAGCAGGAACTTGGGGAATAATTAATTAAGAATCTATGTCTGAGGCAGTACTCGAACACTTTTTAGTACATGAGAAAGACGGGAAAAATAAAACAAATGATAAAAAAAATGCTTCATCATCTCAGCTTAAAACTTCTGCATGAGAATCAACACAGGCTTCCTTGATAAGATGACCTCTGCCGGTGGTGAATGTAATCATTCTCAAGCTCTGTATATAGAATTATGAGTTTCAATAAAAATGAAGCTTATAGAGCTTCAAATCATAGTTTCTAAAGTTCAGGTCAAATTGAGACTTAAGGCCAGATTCAGATTGCAGGAATGGATCACAAGTAGATAACGCCTCCAATGTTAAAGTCCAAATAAAGGCAGCACCAATAGAAACATAAATTTGTTGTCATACAATCAAGTTAAATTAACTTACTAGGTAAGTCTACGAGAGATGGAAAAAGGGGAATAAAGGATCCGGGAGAGATCAATCCCGAGAAAACTGTAAGGAATAAGTTCTCGAATCTGCATGACAATGAAAAAGATAATAGCCAAAAGAGCAGATGATTGCAGTCCAAAGATAATAAGAGCAAACATATTCATTTGGGTGATAGCTCATCAATAATGGTCATTTGCACCCAATGAATTTTCGACAGACATTTGAAATAGAAGGCAACATAGGACTTACTTCTCTCCATTCCATGCAATCAGTTTCAGCAATAACGGGAAAAACTGCATATTCGCAATGGATATGAGACATACACAATGTTGTGACAAATGAAAGGTAAAAGATCCATTTCAACTATAATGCTTTCACTACTATCATAGTTTGTCGAAGATGCAAATCTTGGGACACAATGACATCAAAAGGCAAATTTCAGACACCTAACTTCCTAAACCTATTCCCTGATTCAAGAAACATGATGTACTTTGCAACTTGGAAAGGGGATGAAACTCAACCTGACTGTTTTATACAAAACCAAACTGGGCACTGAATCCCTCTGAACTATCATTAGGGACAAAATAAGGCAAAATCAACAAGAGCTGGACACATCTCACATGAAAAGCAGTTCAGAATAGACCAGAAAAACGAAAAATGAAGTCAAGAAATAGAAACTCTCTTAACACCACGAATTAGATACCAGAATAAATGAAAATACAGATTGTAAAGAATAAAACTACATGCTGGTATCGTAAACATGAAAAACATGCATGAATGAAAAAGGGGTGTCAAGACAACAAACAACATGCTAATGTAGTTAAGGGTAGCAATCCACGTTGGTCAACTCAATTATTCATAAGAGGCTGCAATGTTTTTGTCTAAAACCATCTCAGAAGTCAGAATAAGTACTCCATCACCCTAAAAACCTAAGCGGCAATGAATTGATGCGTCATGCTGCAGTATGGTTGCTACATTCCGCTCATAATTAAATATTAACACAACTTCATCTCAAACATTATGAATAAATCACCAGAGCACAGAGTTATTTGGAAATTTAATCAATAAAGTTCTCTAGATGTTAATTTGAATATTTATCACATTAGACTTAATCAATGTCAATCTATCCTACATCAGTACCAACTACAAGAATTTATCATAATATATACCTGCGGAAGTAATGTAGGGAAAGTCTTTAGAAGTTTTCTTTTGTTTGAGCTCAGAAACTCAAGAGTTGCTTCAGCAACAACAGGGTCTGCAAACTCACTGCAAGAATAATTAGAAACGGGGAGGTGGATGATGATTACCAAATCGATAATATCAGACTATTGTACTGGCATAAGTTAACAAGTACAGAAAACACACAAAATTAACAAATGGAATGAGGAAAGATCGAGACTTTGCATTGACCTTCATATCAGTTTCTACTTAGCCAGGAAAAAATGTACAGGCTAAAGCCAAGAAAGCACTTAAAAAGAAAATATGATTCATGGAGACTACTTCAAGTTTTTAATGGACTTCAATTGCTTGGGATTCTCGAGTGCGGAAAAGGTTCCAATGAATTGAAAGAATTGAACAAGGAATGGTATGAGGTGAAAATCTCATGTACGGTTTCGTAGTTCCTTGGGCATGAAAAATGAAAGCAAGAGTACCAAGTGGAATTTTACTGCACCCATCTCAACGTGAGGGAGATGAAATAATGATCATAATCATGACAAAGTTTGTTGGTTGTTTAAAGTATTAAACCAGTAATGACATGCCTGATCAAACACATTAAAAGCTACCAACAAAACACTATTCCCCATTGATTGCAAGACAAGTTTGAAGTTGGTACAAAGTGAACAACGGAATCATCGATTGATACTGAGTGAAAGTGTGAAACCAAGGGCAAGCTACTGCCTCAGCCAAGATGCCAAGTACAAAAACCAGGAAGTTGACTTATTTGTCAACATTGGCAATGCTAATATTTCATGTCATTCAGGAGAACATAAAGCTTTCACAATATATTAGTGTATGACAGATTACATGATATTTCCACTCTTTTTTAGTTTTATAGCCAAGAAAAGAGTATATATTTGCCTTACCGGCTCAAACATGAACGAAAAAAATGTCCTCAGACTAGGCTCAGCATCATGTAAAACTACATCTCCAAAATCAAGAAAATATTGAAGAATCGCCTGAATGTCAAAGGATAAACTAAAGCATAAGCAAACAATTAAAATTAGCATGCATAACCAGAAAACCTATAATTCAAAGCCACAAACTAAATTCCATAAATCATTGGCATCACAATGCAGTATATACATTCCACACTATATCTCTGTGTGAATATATGTTTGATGTAACTCTCCATGTGAATAGTAGTATTCTTTCACATAAAACACAATTTCCACAGTTTTTAAGAAGCCAGCAGGCATGACACGGTGCTTTGTTAACTTAATCCTATTTCCTTTTTTCTTAATGGGTGATTTTCGGACTGTTGGGTGTCTTTCCCAGCAACATTTATAACATGGATAGCATCTATAATCCTTCAATGACCAATATATCCAAAATATGAGATTTTTCTCAACACATAAAATTCAAGTTACCCTGTTGAATTTATCAAGTGAATTACTCGGGTAGGACATAAAACTGCATAATGAAATCAAAAAGGTGACGAAGTTCTCATTACACTGTCAACAATTCGGCACTTGATTATAACTACTTATATAGTAAAGAAACATTAAAAACGAAACAGAAGAACGAGAGGGTACCAGCAAAAGAAGGCCGTTGGAGGTTTGAGTACGCGAAATTGAAGCAACGCAGCGCTGAAATATTTTGTTCAGGTTCGGGTAAACCCTAGCTACCAATTCTTCTGACTTCTCGCTTTTGCAGAGTTCATATAGCCTTTTGACCTACGCAGTCCACATTATCATCAGCAAATTTGGATAAATTTAACAAATTACATATACACACACATATATACACTATAATAAGAATTGGAAAATAGATAATTAGTATAAGGAGAGGTTAACGGAATTAAGAAGCGAGGGATCGGAAGCGGGATCGGTGGCGTAATTAGAATCTCTGGCAGTGGAAGATAACGACCGGAGATGAAATTCCCATTCTTTATCTCTATCCCCCATTTTCCTTCGACTAAACTATTTTTAGCTCTTCCGATCGTATGAATAAATCATTCTACATGAAATCCTCATTCATTTCGATACTCTTGGGAAGAAGCTGCGCATTTTTTGTGATCGGTTATGACAATTTTCCCAAAATTTTGGGTTTTTTCGGATCGAAAATTTATAGACAAAAAATAGGATATAATTATTTTCGAAAAGTAGTTTTATAAATAAAAAAGATAATTTATAATTTAAATATTTATATTTAATATTTTAATAAATCATAGTCAATTTCTATCAATATTCAATAGTTAAATCATAAAATTAATTCTTTTGTTTATTTTCTATATTTTCTTATAAAAATAGAGATAATTACAAAAATAACAGGTTTGGGATAATTACAATAAAAACTCAATATGTTTATTATTTATTTTCTTCATAAGTAAAAAAAAAAAAAATTTCTTCCCCTTAAATTTTTATAATTTTAAAAAAGCCCAAATCTTTGTTTTTATAATTATTCCTAAAAAATATTATATAAAATATTTTTGATATCATAGATATAAATATATATATTATTTAGCACACATTAAAACAATCTTATATCAATTTACGAATAACATATTTAATAAAACTCATTTAAAAATCTTATTTACGAATAACACATTAAAATTATTTTTCTCAATTACTATCATTAATTTATAATTACCAATTAAGATATTTAATCAAGTAAAAAATCATTCATTCATTTCTCCATTTCTTGTACATACCAATCATAAGAATAGTAATACTCCATCATTCATTCCTAATGTTATTCATTCCTAAACTCATTCAATTCCAACATAATTCCATTCATTTATACCAATCATGCCGTAAGAAGTTGCGCATTTTTGTGATCGGTTATGACAATTTTTCCCAAAATTTTATTTTCGAATCGAAAATTTATAGGTTTTCCTTTTTAAAGAAAAATTTTTCCAAAATTAACTAAATTTCTTTAATTTACACTTTACAATACTCAATTATATTATTTTCTCTATTTATTAATCTTTATAATGAGAAAAATATATAAAATGAGATCGATTCAATATTGCCTATTTTTGGTTTATCCTCTTTTTAAAGAATTTTTCGATAATTTCTTTAATTTATCATTTTTGTTATTTTTCTCTTAATCTTTTAATTATATAAAATTTATTTTTGGTTCAATTTTTCATTTTTATTTCCATTATATTTTACATTATTATTTCCACAAAAAATTCACAAATAATGAACATCTCTAAAAGATTATTCATCACATCAACAATCATTACTTTTTATCCGCACACATCCAACTTTCTCTTTAAAAAAAAAAATCACTACTATTCTCTCGGAAAATAAAAATGGACGGAATGAAAGCGCAACTAATCATAGCACAAGCGCTTGACTACTTTTCGCTCAACTTAAACATTTTTGTTTTGACAAAGAAACTTAAAACAGTTTTTATCTTACGTTTTTTTTCAATATTATTATGACATATATGGAAATCGAATTGTACAAACAAAGTGGAATTTACCACTTCTCAATATACATTAAACATCTATAAATTAATACATTTGAATCGCCAAAATCTATTGATTTAATGAAACTAGTAATTCACCCCGTATGCGTTGCACTATATTTTTATTTTAATATTATTATTTTATAATATCTATTAACATGAACTGATATTTATTACTTTATTTTAATAGTAATATTCGTATAAGGTTATTAAAAACAAAAATTTATCTATCAATTTTATATTTTCAACTAGAAACTTAAATATCTAATTCAACTCGTTCAGAATTATCCCTCAATTATGCATGTACCTAAATTATTATTTTATATATCCCTTTCTTTCTCACACACCTCTCTATAAACAATTATATATAATATGTGAGACATGTATTTTCATATAAATCATTATATAATTACATAAATGATTATATAATTGATTTTACAATAATTTATTTAATGGCATTGGTTGACAATATAATTAATAATTATCATATATTGAGTTAACAACAAATTATTTTCGTTACAAAAAACCTTCTATTGACTTACCAAAGCAAAACACCGTCAATTTTGGATAACTCCAAAAACATACATTAGTCGCTAGATATTGATTATTTCACCTTCCAATATTGATTTATTGATTTACCAAAGTAAAGCACCAGCAATTCTATGATTGTTTTCTAGAGTTAACTATAAAAAATAACAAATACTAATTGATAACAAAATACCAATTAAGTAATTACATGAAAATCATGGATTTCTTTACTTTAATCCGACACAATATTGTCTTCCATATGCCTTATAATTGCATCATTTTGTTCTTTGTGTGTACCCTTGATAAATCGTTCCAAAACTTCATAGGTATAGGTTGTTAATCAAAACATTAAAAATATTAACAAAAACATATCACCACTAAATAAACATAAGATATCGCGAACTTACACACACACACACACACACACACACACACATATATATATATATGTGTGTGTGTGTGTGTGTGTGTGTGAGTAAATACTTACCAAGCGAGGTTTCTTTATATGTGACTTTGAGAATGTTGTAAAAATCGGCCAGGCGCGACTAGAGCGCTAGCCGACCGATTTTCCCAAAATCGCCAAAAAATCGTCTGGGGCAAAAATCGGCTAGCGGCCTAAAGCAACAACAAAATCGGAAAAAATCGGAAAAAATCGACCTGGGCGGTCTAGTCGGAATAAATCGGCAAAAATCGGGAAAAATCGCCAAAATACAAAAAAATGAAAAAATAAGAAAAACTTGGGCTTTTCTAGGCGCCGATTCTGCTTGCTTCACCGATCGCGCCTAGCGATTTCTCGCAACCTTGAATGTGAGAGAATCAATCAAAAAGTCGGATTCTCAACAACATCCACATTAATGTCATCATCGTTAATCATCGCTACCGTTGTCAGACTGTTGCACTTGCACACGTATTAATTAAATCAATCAATCAATCAATTAATTTATAATTAAAGAAATATCATAATATATATATATATATGAGTTAACTATAATATATTACCGGATGATATCAAATACACGAATAGTCGGTACACATCGATTTTCTCATATGAATCATCATTAGAAAATATTGACACATCAAAAATGTGGTTGACACGATAATAGAAAATCAACACTTTACCATCTGAAATTTCGTTATCATGGACGAATTTGCTTCATCCATCCATAAAATAGAACGCGCCATAGGGACTGACCATTTTGACCGTCCAAGTGTAAGACCATTAAATTGGATCGAATTTGCATGGAAGATGAACGACAAAAAAATGTAATGTAATTACAATTTGTAATAAATTTCCAATTAAATAATATAAGAAGACATTACAATAAGCAGATAGAAGTTTATTGCCGAATCAAAACTATAAAACTAATAACCAATTAAAATGTTGTCGAATTAAAATAAAACAATAATTGCCTAATCAAAACTATAAAACTAATAACCAAAAAAAAATATTGGCGGTGATAGAAGTTTATATATATGAACAGAAAATGTATGTTGACACAAAATATATTGACATAAAATATGTTAGTATAAGGAATAATAAAAAATAAACAAATCATACAAAAAACAACTTAAAAAAATACAACAAAACTATTAAGAATAATAAAAAGAAATCACCAAATATTGTCCGTACAAATCTACAATATAGTTTATATAAAAACTCTTGTTTATTGCAGTATTCAAGTTCAATATTGTCGATGTTGGCTGGACACTTGATGAAAATGGAAATAGAGGTGAACGTGAAGATGAAGTCATATTTGGTGGTTATGCTTCAAATTTAGGATCAACAATATCAAAGTGTTTCTCTAATGCAATTTAAGTAGTATAAATATAAGAGAATTTAGCATAAATAATAAGTTGTCGAAAAAATCTCTGAACACAAAATCAATTGTTAATTCAATGGTGAAAGATACATAAAATCATAATTAATCTATTTTAACTATTATTAAACAATTTAGGAAAGTTTGAATAGTCATCAGTATTTAAAGCTTGATTAATTAATATTATATATTGCACAAAATTGCATCAACATCATTGAAACAAATAAACAATATATTTGATGAAGATGTGATGTATAGAACAACAAATCATTTTAATATATATTTAAGAAGAAATGACATATACTAATATCAATTATGGTAAAATAGTATTTATAATTTTTAAAATCTATATATTATATATAGATAGAATCGATATCTTTTGTAGACTTACTTTTGGTATAAAGTAGGAATACCAATAAATAAAATTTTCTAATTTTTATACATATAAAATAGGAATACTATTTATGATATTTTCCTAATTTATATACATATAAAGTAGGAATAACATTTACAATCTTTTCTTATAATATTTTCCTAATTTATATAATTACAACGATTTTCTTATAATATTTTTCCTAATATAAGAATTTATAATAATTATCATTTATAATGTTTGTTTCCTAATATAATAAGCAAAAAAGAGCGGAAAATAAAAGTTAGGACTTCGCTATTATATATATAGATATCAAATAATCGATAAATTAACAATTTATTAATTTATAGAAATATGATTGATAATTCTTTTTTTCTTTTTGTGAATAATAATTTTCTTATCCAAAAACTACTGAAGTAGTGCAAAATATTGAATTAATTTTATTGTCATCAAACAAAACATCAAAAGATTAACCTTATAACGCATTTATAATACAATATTTTAAGATGTATTATCTACTTCAACTTTAGTGAGATTTTCGGAAAATTATGAAGTAGGGGACCAAATCTGGATAACATAAATGTTTTATATGCAGTGAGTCTTGCAATTTTAGTTTGGACAATAGATGATCATGCAAATGTAATTGTAAATTCCTTTTATCATGTAAACTTTGGTCAACAATAACATGTTTTCATAGAATTTTGATAAATCGCCAGATGGTGAATGCACTCAAGAACTGCAAAACATAATCCTAGAGTTGGATTATTATATTAGAAGATGTAGAATATATCTGAAACTACCATAAAGAAAGTTGAACACCTGCAGAGATGTTGACCGACAAGTAGCGGATCGAGATCGTCTCGAGTAATGTGAAGTTAAAGACGTAGAGCCCCTGTCTCAAAAGAAAGCCCAACAACAATGACATTTCATGATTTATTGAGGAAATTACATAAAGTACCCTTATTTTTAGAAAAAGGACACAAATATGCTCCTCTTACATTACTACCCTTCTGGTTGCCTTCTTCTAAGCTCATTTTGTCTAGTACCCTTTCTTTATGCTAAGGTTAATTTTTTTCACCCAAATTCAATTCCCACTCCTTGAATTAGTTCCGTGTTTTCTGATTTTCACTCCCATCGTGATTAACTCGTCTAAGGCATTTCAAGTTCTTCGATTTTCAGTTTCGTGTCCTTCCTTATTGTTGGGAAATTTATTTTATAGATTTTGATGAATGCCATGTAAATAAACTAGAAAGTTGGCACCCCATTTTCCTTGTAATTTCCATTGTAATAGATAAAAGGTGAAAAGTCGAAGTCAAGTCAGCTACGCCTGAAAATACAAGAAGTCAACAGAAGACTGAAGTGAAGACTTCGCTGTGGAACATCTGAGTATGGCAAAGAAGGAAGATCAAGAACTCGACTGAAGATGTAGCTGAGGAACAGCTGTGTGAAGAGTCAGTCAAAGTCAACTCAAGAAGCCAAGTCTCAAGTTGAAGTGACAGATGAGTCATCCAATGATTGGAGCAGACTCAAGTCACCTGGGAAAAAAGGCAGCAGCTAAGAGGAGTTAACTGAAATAAATCCGTTGCATAGAAGTCAAGAACATTACTTAAATAAGTAATACTTCCATGTCTTTGCTGTGTCTTAAAGTGCTCATCGAGGAAGCGTGCAAAAAGAATAAACTAATGGGAAGCACTGCACCTCGTGTCAGAACCTGAAAAGCTGCAAACTCATTTAATACGAGGAAGGGTCTACATCTCAAGATTGAGGACCAAGAAAAGACAAGCCAACGAACATAAGTGTCTTTTGAAAATCGCCTATCTCTTCAACGGGCGATTTTTGAAAGTTCACTATAAAAAGTCGAGGAAATTCATTGAGAAAAGGTTACCTTGGATACCCGAACCACAAACAAACAAACAATATCCAAGTCAAATTTGCAAATATTCTCAAAGATATTCAAGCAAATCCTCAAGCACGAAACTCGAAGGAAATCGATCTAACATAAAGTGTGAAGGAAAGACAACTTCAAATGTTGAAGAGGAAACTTTTGAAGAATCAAAAGGGGTCTACTTTCCAAGGAGGATTGTAGGAAGGTTCAAGGTCGAACCGAATCAAGTTATTGGAGGGCTTCATGATCAAATCCAAGAGCTTGAGAAAGTGAGTCAAGAAAGCAAGCGCAAATTGCGCCTATAAAGAAGCCGAAGTCGGACGAGAAGCCAATTTGTGTGACCAAAGGTGTCTTTTTAGATCGTTCACCACTCAATCAATCGTTTGTTTTAGTGGATTCCTCCAGGAGTTGGAGAAGAGAGGATTAGAAGAATTACCCCATCTTCGAACCTCTATAAAAATTAATCTTGTCATTTATTTTTCAAAGACATTTACATTCTCGCATACTTACCTTATATATCACGATAAACTTATTTGCTATCCAACCTGATTAATAACCAAGTGCTAAAATCAAGTGTTAAAACAAGTTTAAATCAATTCAAAGGGTGTTAAGTCTTCCGCTGATAAACCAACACAGCCAAGTTAAGATTCATGTTAAACAGCTGAGTTATTCTATCAATGACTCTATCGAGTCCGTTGAGTGGCTAACTTTCTATTTGAATAACCAACTTAACTGTCCCTCAAGAACTCAGCTGTTTGTGTTAACTCTGTAATATATTAAAAGGACTAAAATCAAAAAGTTGGTAAGGTTTATTCAACTCCCCCTTCTAAACCTTACTCACACCCCTTGGGACCTACAAGTGGTATCAGAGCGGTTGGTTCATTGAGCCTTCCGCACTGGTTACTGAACTAGATCTCTATCTTTTCAAAAAAAAAAAAAAAGGTTTCAAACACTTGTATTTTCAAAATCTTTCATTTTTAGCAAAGTTATTATCATGGAAGCAAATTTGACACGCATTCCTATGTTCACTGTTGAGGAATTTGATGACTGGAAAATTCGTATGCAGGCTCGTCTATCTGCTTTACATGATGAAATGTGGCTAGTGATAGAGGATGGGCCACTGCAAATACTTAAGGTGAACAAAGCTGTAAGAATAGCAGCTGTAGTAGCAGAAGCGGATGAAGAAAGACCAGCCACGGTTGAAAAGCCAAAGACTGAGTGGACTAACGATGATGAAAAGAGATACAACTTGGACAATGTGGCCAAGGACATACTCTACAAGACATTGGACAAAGCAATGTTTAATAAAGTCAAAACTTGCAAAATCGCAAAAGAAATGCAGGATAAACTAACTTTAATTTGTGAAGGATCTCGAACAAATTAAAGAAAATAAATTGTCTGTTCTTTGTACAAAAATTTGAAAATTTGAAAATGCTTGCGGTGAAATCTTGGATCATTTGGATGCCGATTCACCGAAATCACAAACGAGCTATCAAGATTGGGAAAGAATATACACAAAAGAAAACGTGTATGAATATTCCGAGAAGCCTCCCCGGTGAATGGGAAATGAAGGTCTTGTGATGGCTCAAAAGCTACCTTTAAAACCGTAGGCAAATGCACCTATCATTTTATAGTATAGATTATTGAGTACCGAAAGTGTCATTCCACGAGGATTGTAAGTACTAATAATTACCGTCTTTTTGTTATTTAATCTAACAATTTTCGAGTTTTTGTTTGATGAAAAAGGAAAACAAATTATAAATTGTAAAAATGAAGGAAGATTTGTAAAATAAGAAATCAAGAGATAGAAATGTGTTTGAATGTAAATCCTCTAGAATGTTTTTGTGATTTGACAAGTTAAAAATACAACCGTAAGCCCTTAAGCAAAAACCAACCTCTTTTAATAAAATCTCATATCTTGTGGACCGTAGAAATTCCCAATTTAAGTTAAACCCTTTCTCAAGGCGAAAAACTTCTAATCTCAAGTTGATTAATCAAATCTCTTTCTAGTTAAAACCCCAAGACAAAGATTATAACGATTTGTGAATTTCCATATTAGGTTTGACCCTAATCCGGAAGATTTATGTCGTCTATATCTAGGATTGCATGCAACTCTTTTCACTTATATAGTTCTATTTCACCATGAATCTCTCGATTTCCGGATGAAAAATAAACTTCAAATCAATATTGCGCATATATCAATTCGAATGAACGAAGCATAATATAAGTGAATCACACAAAATATGAAGATTTTATTAAAAACATACACACCTTAATCACAAATCCATTCTAGAGTTCATTACATTCAAACACTAGGAGTTTAGCTACACATGATTTTGACCAAAAATAAATTACACAAGAAGATTTAAGTATTGTAGACATGGTGTACTTATCTTTCTCAAAATCTCAATTGACTTCTTTCTTGATTGATGATGTTGCTCCAAGACTTCTTCTCCAATGTTGCTACAAGCTTACTCCTCCAAGACTCCTTGATCCCAATTCTACTTAATGAAATGAATACAATGAATATTTCCGAGTATCTAATGAATGCCTCTCTCAACTTCAACCATTGGCTTTTATAGCAACATTTTTGTACACCAATACATTGATAGTACTCTCTTTTGTTAAACAATCACCCCCACTTTCATTGTTGGTTGGTGAATTCTTGTATTCAAATGATGAGGAGGGAACATGGAGACATGTTTCAACAAAATAGGGTGTTAAAAGTGTACAAAAGTGGCCAAAAGGGATTGGTTGGTGAGTTTTCCCTAAATTCCGCATAAAAAAGTGTCTGAAAGTGGCCCTGACACGCCCGTGTCACCGTAACGGTCGGGCCGTGCTGTTTTATCACACAGGGACTCAGGGAAACATGGTCGTGCTCCCCAACACGGCCAGGCCGTGTCTCTGGACACGGCCGTGTTGGGGAACACGGCCTGGCCGTGTCGGAGGTTGTTTTGTGCGAAAAAATCGAGTTTTTAGCTCCTGGCGGAACACGGCCGTGTTGCCCGACACCCCCTGCCCGTGTTGGACCAAAAAGGCCCCGAAATGACGCGTTTGGCTTGGAAATTTCGAGCTTTTTGCATCCTTAAACTCCCGGTATGTTTTGACATGAATCCATGGTCCGAAATTCACCAAAATTAGCCCCGAATGGTCAATCTACATCAATAAAAGCACCTCGGAGTAATATGAACTATGTACAATCAAAAATTTACAAAACTAACAATAAAATAACTCGAATACTACTCAAATATACACATAAAACATGCATAAAAAGACCCTTATCAAACCACCTCCAACTTTGAACTTTGCTTGTCCTCAAGCAAAACATTATATCAAAAAGAGGGATTCAATAAATCACAACACACAAATTTTTTTTTCTCTTTTTTTTTCAACACATTGAACACAAGCAGTCAAGTTCTTAGCCTTCTCAACCCGAATTAACCATTCAGTAAAAAAAATTGTTTTGCAAAGCGATCGACTGTCAAGAAAGACCGTAATATCAGTAGGCATTATTGAGACTTGAAATCATCACGCCACAAATATTGATAGTTATGAACAACTTCAATTCAATAATGCTATGAAAATATAAGAACTAAATAAATCTTTGTAGTTAGCCTACTAGTTATATAACCAAGCTTCGTGAACTTTATTGGGATGAGAAGTCAAGGAGTATACATTCCCTTTTTTTTTTTTCGTTTTTTTTTTTAGGACCTTTCAAGCATGCTTCTACTAGGTTTAAATTTTGAATTTCTGTTCAAACCTCCTAGGGTGGTTTTCCATACTCATATTTGTGTCGCCGTTTTACGTAAAAAGACAAACATGGGGCTCATGAATGCTCCTAGTTACTAAGCAACAACAAATAGAGGAGTATAACTTCGATTGGTCCATTTTTTTCTTCTTTTTCTTTTTTTTTTTTTTTCATTTTCTCTTTCTTTTTTTTTTATTCGCAAGCTTGGTTTAACAACTAGTTAACCACTACTAAATCACGAGTTCTCGACATTCATAACGCTAGATATCGTCGTATATGCCTTAACACATCAAGTATTTATGGTGTTAGAAATCTCATCAAAATTTTGCTTGCATCCACGTCAATCTATCCTATACAATCAATTGCTTCACCTTGAAAACTCAAATTAACAAGTTAATGTAGGTATAATTGGGCCAAGTTATTGACTAGCAACATTCAATTTGTTAAAAATAATAAATAAAAAACACATCTCTCACAAACAAGCATACAAGCATTAGAAAATGTTATTGTACCCACCTCCAACTTTTAAAATTCACATTGTCCTCAATGTAAAAGAAATAAATGGACAAACACACACCAAACACTCAAAAAGCAAGGAAATTAGAATGATATAAAAGAGGTGGAAAAATAAAAATACGACCTTACTACAATAGTGGAATAGGTGTTGGGCGATCATTGGGTTGTTTTGCACGGGACCTTCAACCGCATCTTCATACCTAATCAAAGTTAAGCAACACACAACTCGAATATCGTGAAATCTCAAATATTCCCAATTAGGACAACCAAGAAGATGTTCAAGAGTTTTTTTTTTTTTTTTGAAAATGACTCTAAGGACTTGTGATTATTTTGAAAGAAAATAAAATAAAAATAAATAAAAATAAATGAAAACAATTGCACACAAACATCGGGTTGCCTCCGGGTAGCGCTTCTTTAATGTCGTATATTTGGACCATTTCACCTAAATGTGAAGATTTAATCCGGCGGAGCCTTGAACTTATGAAATTTTTATCTCTTTGAACAACATCGCCACCGTATCGATTTCCGAACAATTGGCCTTCATGGTCCTATTTTTCGCCTGTTATTCTCAAAATGGGATTTATCTCGTGGAAACTTTTGCACATTGAACATTACATACTTTCAAGGATTTATTAGAAGACATATCAAGCAAAAGATCATTTTTCCCAATCAAGTTTATAGGAAAACAAGTATCATCTATATGATTTTTCAAGGGAATTTTAAATATAACTTGTTCACTCCCTACTCTCAAAATAAGTTTTCCATCATACACATCAATGAGAGATTTTGCGGTAGCCAAAAATGGACGCCCTAGAATTAAGGGAACTTCTATATTATCATGCATGTCAAGAATAACGAAATCGATCGAAAACACGAATTTATCAATCTTGACTAACACATCATGAATAATACCTCTAGGATGTTTAATCGATTTATCGGCTAATTGAATGTCCATCTTAATAGGTTTAAGTTCACCTAATCCCGCATGCTTAAATGTTTCATAAGACATCACATTGATACTAGCTCTCAAGTCGGCTAGTGCCCTATCAACAGTAAACCATCAATTGTGCAAGGAATAATAAAGCTTCCTGGATCATTAAATTTTTGTGGTAGTTCATTGGAAGGACATTTATCATTCAATTGCACATTTGATAATTTGTTAATCTTATTTTCACTAGGAATGATGTCATTAAGATCCCTAACATGCTTTGAAGGAGGGTCAACAAATGGAATATTAATATGTAATTGCTTGAATGACTTAAGATACTTACCAAATTTGTCCTCCCTTCTATCTTCTTGATTAAACTCCGGTAAGGGATCTTGGGTTTGTATTCGCGACCACCTTTTTCATGGGCTTTTCTTCGTGTTTGTCGTCCTCCACATATTTCGCATGGTGGCGTTGGCATAATCATGCTCATGTGGAAAGCGATGGTGATTGCCTTTACGTGCTCCCTCCCTAGGTTTGGCTCGGTGTTACCCGGCAAACTTCCTTGTGGCCTTTCGGAAATCATCTTCGCAATCGACCTATTTGGTTTTCCAGTTATGGATAGATGCCTCTTGATTTCTCAAGGATGTTTCTGACTTGGAATCGGGTATCCGTTGATTATTGCACAAACTTTGTTATAAGATCTTCCAAGTTAAGCTTACCTTGATTTGGTGAAATCCGGAGACGTGTGTAGATCGGGATTGGGATTAGGTCATGGTTGGCCTTGATTTCCCCAACCAAAATTAGGATGTTGTCGCCACCCAGGATTATATGTGTTCTTTGTAAGGATTACTTGGGTAATTTCGCCTTGATTCCTAACGTAATTAGCATGTTCGGTGTGAGGTATTGTGTGTGGGCGAGTCCCGATGATTATGCAATCCTCCGCAAGTTTCACAAGATAAAACATGCGATGGTGGTGGTTTAGGAGCCGCTAGATCGTCGATTTTTGGGTCAAAGCTTCAACTTTGTGCGGCGAGCGTAATCTGATCCGCATTATACACACCAACCGACTGTTAGTTTTACCTCGTATGGATTGCCATTGGTAGCCGTTCATGGCCATTCCTCAATCAAATCCTGAGCGGCTTAGGTGTTTTGTTATTAAGAGTTCCCCGGCCATTTGCATCGATCATTTGTCTTGTTGCGAAAGTAGCCCATTATAAAATGTTTGGACTTGCATCCAAATAGGTAGGCCATGGTGGGCACTTTCGCAACAATTCCTTAAATCTCTCCCAAGTATCGTATAAAGTTTCATCGTCGCTTGAGTAAATGAAGAGATTTTGTTCCTTAATCTTGCGGTCTTTGCGGTGGGAAATACTTCAAAAGGAATTTTTTTCGCCATAATATTCCATGTTGTAATTGTTCCTTTTGGCAAAGTATTTAACTGATCGTTTTGCTCGTCCCCAAGAGAGAATGGGAACAAGCGTAGGCGGATGGCATCATCAGAGACCCCGTTGATTTTGAAGGTGTCGCAAATTTCAAGAAAACTCACGATGTGATTATTGGGATCTTCGTCTGGTAGACCGTCAAATTGAACAAGTTGTTGCACCATTTGAATAACGTTGGGTTTAATTTCAAAATTATTGGCAGCAACAACGGGTCTTACAATGCTTAACGTCGTGCCATCCATGGATGGCTTGGCGTAATCATACATAGTTCTTTGTTGTTCATCCGCCATGATAGGATCCTTGCCTTCGTTAATATCCTCCTCGTAGTCTGTATTAGTACTTTCCTCTGTGTTGCTACCGGCAATTTCGTGTTTCCAAATTCGGCGACGAGTAGGCATGCACTGCGGTAAATAAAGAGGATAAGTGTAATCCAAGACTTAGAAAGATAGATAAAAAGAAAGACAATGATGAAATAAAAAAATGATTAAATTAACAAAAATAAGGTGTTCTTAATATTACAATCCCCAAGAACGGCGCCAAAAACTTGATGGCTCAAAAGCTACCTTTAAAACCGTAGGCAAGTGCACCTATCATTTTATAGTATAGATTATTGAGTACCGAGTGTCATTCCCACGAGGATTGTAAGTACTAATAATTACCGTCTTTTTGTTATTTAATCTAACAATTTTCAAAGTTTTTGTTTGATGAAAAAGGAAAACAAATTAAAAATTGTAAAAATGAAGGAAGATTTGTAAAATAAGAAATCAAGAGATAGAAATGTGTTTGAATGTAAATCCTCTAGAATGTTTTTGTGATTTGACAAGTTAAAAATACAACCGTAAGCCCTTAAGCAAAAACCAACCTCTTTTAATAAAATCTCATGTCTTGTGGACCGTAGAAATTCCCAATTTAAGTTAAACCTTTCTCAAGGCGAAAAACTTCTAATCTCAAGTTGATTAATCAAATCTCTTTCTAGTTAAAAACCCCAAGACAACATTATAACGATTTGTGAATTTCCATATTAGGTTTGACCCTAATCCAGGAAGATTTATGTCGCCCTATATCTAGGATTGCATGCAACTCTTTTCACTTATATAAGTTCTATTTCACCATGAATCTCTCGATTTCCGGATGAAAAATAAACTTCAAATCAATATTGCGCATATATCAATTCGAATGAACGAAGCATAATATAAGTGAATCACACAAAATATGAAGATTTTATTAAAAACATACACACCTTAATCACAAATCCATTCTAGAGTTCATTACATTCAAACACTAGGAGTTTAGCTACACATGATTTTGACCAAAGAATAAATTACACAAGAAGATTTAAGTATTGTAGACATGGTGTACTTATCTTTCTCAAAATCTCAATTGACTTCTTTCTTGATTGATGATGTTGCTCCAAGCCTTCTTCTCCAATGTTGCTACAAGCTTACTCCTCCAAGACTCCTTGATCCCAATTCTACTTAATGAAATGAATACAATGAATATTTCCTGAGTATCTAATGAATGCCTCTCTCAACTTCAACCATTGGCTTTTATAGGCAACATTTTTGTACACCAATACATTGATAGTACTCTCTTTTGTTAAACAATCACCCCCACTTTCATTGTTGGTTGGTGAATTCTTGTATTCAAGTGATGAGGGAGGGAACATGGAGACATGTTTCAGCAAAATAGGGTGTTAAAAGTGTACAAAAGTGGCCAAAAGGGATTGGTTGGTGAGTTTTCCTAAATTCCACATAAAAAAGTGTCGAAAGTGGCCTCGACACGCCGTGTCACCGTAACGGCGGCCGGCCGTCTTTGTTTTATCACACGGGGACTCGGGAAACATGGTCGTGCTCCCAACACGGCCAGGCCATGTCTCCGGACACGGCCGTGTTGGGGAACATGGCCTGGCCGTGTCGGAGGTTGTTTTGTGCGAAAAATCGAGTTTTTAGCTCTGGCGGAACACGGCCGTGTTGCCGACACCCCTGCCCGTGTTGGACCAAAAAGGCCCCGAAATGACGCGTTTGGCTTGGAATTTCGAGCGTTTTGCATCCTTAAACTCCCGGTATGTTTTGACATGAATCCATGGTCCGAAATTCACCAAAATTAGCCCCGAATGGTCAATCTACATCAATAAAAGCACCTGAGTAATATGAACTATGTACAATCAAAAATTTACAAAACTAACAATAAAATAACTCGAATACTACTCAAATATACACATAAAACATGCATAAAAAGACCCTTATCATCATGGCCCTGAGATATTCAATGAACCTCACAACAACATCCAATCATGAGCTATTCTCAGATCTCAAAGCCTATGAGTTTGAGTTGAGAAGAAAAGAGCAAGAGGAGACAGTGACCGATAGTCGAGGATGGAAAGAGAGTCAAGTCAAGGAGGAGATTGCCCTAATGGTTAAAAGATTCAACAAGTTCTTCAATAAGAACTATAAAAGAAACAAGGGTGAAACCTCCAGGAGACATTCAGCTCCCTCTAAGTCAAGGGAAGACAGGCCACCCAAGAGAGCCGAGCGTCAAAGGGTTAAGTATCGTAGAGCCGATAACCCAAGGACAAAAAAAGCTCGATCAAAGAGCGAGAACCTATCTTTGGAATTGCGGACAACCAGGACATTTTCTTTGTTGATGTTCCTATCCACTAGTCAATAAGTACAAGAATGAAGAAGAAAGAAAAGTCTTGAGAGAAAGAAGACAGAAAAGAAGAAAACCATGTTGGGCCGAGACTAAGTCTTTGAGACAACTAAGTCTAAAGAAGCAAAGATGCTCGAGAGAGTAGTGAAGCCGACTACTCAAGTGATTCTCAAGAAGAAGCCATGATTTGCCTTATGGCTAAAGAACATGATTGTTGGTCCCAAAGGGGTGTGAGTGTAAGGTTTAGAAGGTGGGGTTGAATAAACCTTACCAACTTTTCGATTTAGTCCTTTTAAAAGTTCGAGTTAATACTTCACAATTGTGTCCTTGGTGGACAAACAAATTTAGTTAATCGAGTAGAGTTAGTCACTCCGCGGACTGATCGATTTGTTGATAGAATAACTCGGCTATTAAGACTAAAGACTTAGCTCAAGCGTGGTTTGTTTTTGGAAGACTTAACACCCTTAAATTTGGTTTAGTTTTGATTTAATACTTGGTTTTAGCACTTAGAGATTATCAAGTGGATAGCAAATTTATCAGAGTTAAACAAATAAGATGCAGGAATTAAAGTCTTTGAAATGTAAATGACACGATAAGTTTTTATAGAGGTTCGAAGATGGGGTAATTCTTCTACTCCTCTCTTCTCCAACTCCCGGAGGAATCCACTAAATCGATCAAGATACGAGTGGTAACAGTCCGGATACAAGTCTTGATCACACACGGTGACTTGATCCTTTGGGACTCGATCCGGAGATGCCTTGGTCACGCGGTGGCTTCTCGTGACGACTCGTTTCTTCACAGGGCAGGCGCTTTTGCTTGCTACTACTGACCCACTTGCTCAAGCTCCTTGGATTTGATCACGAAGCCCTCCAAAAACTTGAGACCGGTTCGACCTTGAACCTTCCTACAATCCTCCGTGGAATGTAGACCCCTTGATTCTTCAAAAATTTCCTCTTCAACCGATTGAAGCTATCTTTCCTTCACGGTGAGTGTTGGATTGATTTTCTTCGTAATGTAGGCTTGAGGATTGATCTTGAATGATTTGAGAATATCTTAGGTTACTGATTCAAAATGTTTGATTGAATGTTCGTGGTTCTGTAACCTTCTCTCGTAGTCATTCCTCGCCTTTTATAGTGATCTTTCAAAAATCGCCCGTTGAAGAGATAGGCTTAATTTTTGAAAGTCACTTGTGGTCGTTGGCTTGTCTTGTTGCGATCCTTGAAATTTCCACTTCTCGTATGAATTGTTCTTGACTTTTCGTAGTTCGAATTGTTCTTCCTTTGGTTTATTTTTTGACATGGTGCGAGCACTTCAAGAAAGGTAGTATGGAGATATTACTTTTATTCTCTTGATTTTCAAGCGGATCTCTTTGATTGTCTTGACTTGATCGCATTTTCTTAACATCCCCAGGTGACTTTGAGTCGACTTCCAATCATTTGATGACTCTTCTGTCACTTCAACCTTGAGACTTGGTTGTCTCAAGTTAACTTGATCGATACTTCACTTACCGTGCATCTGTTTGCATCTTGATCGAGTTCTCGTCTTATCTTCTTTGCCATACTCACCTTTGCTCGCAATGGAGTCTTCCTTCTAGTCTCCGGTTGTCTTCTTGCATGTTTAGGCATAATCGACTTAACTCAAACTTGATCACCCCTATCTATTGCAATGCGTTTATAACAAAAATGGGGTGCCAACTTCCTATTCTAAGTTTTACATGGCATTCATCAAAATCTACAAAATGATTTCCCAACAATTTCCCCTTTTTGATGATGCCAAAACTTAAAACATTCATACAATTATTTAACAGCAAAGATACGTACAGACAAATGTAGAACCACAGAATGTATGTTTAGAATCGATCTTTTATTGATCATAAAATTCTTGTTCTTTACGTAGTCAATTTGTTCTGAGTGTATCGAGCTTAAGCCCAAAAAAATGTCAGAGCTTACACGGGGCTTAGACTAACCATGTTGTTCTATATTTACTCACGTACATAAATTGCATAATTTTATTCAATGTACAGAAGACTTACATTAAGTGTATTTACATAGTAAAATACATGAAGGGGTGGACAGCAACACTTCATCTCCTTCGCTGCCTCCTTCTTTCATCTTCTTCAGCTCTGTCATCTTCTCGATCTTCTTCTCTTTTTCTCATCTTCACCGCCTTCTTTTTCTTTTTTTCATACGCCTTCCGGCAGACTTCATCTCTTCTTAGTCTCTCTTGTCTCTCCTCCCATAGCTGAGTTTGTCTTTTATTTTCTTCTTCAATTCTTTTCACATACTCAGCATTGTTCTTAGCCACTTGCAGATTGGCTACTTCGTCAAAACCAACCCAGTAGATCCCTCCTTTCTTGCCGGATCTATGTACTCAATGTTTTTGGGAGAGATCTAGGTCCAAACCTCTTCCTCCACCACCGCTTCTTCCTCTACCGGGCGTGTATTGTCTGGGGGTCTTCTTTTCCCAGTGAGTGACTAGCGGAGTGACCAAAGCAGAGTGATCGCGGTAGTCCGCCGCTGTCAACTTCTTCACATAGTGTGAGACCCTTTTCCAAGACAAGTCCAGTGCTTGAGCCATGGACATGTTTGCGAAGTATCCTTGAGATGCGCGGCGTTTAAATTCATCAACCGATCTTGGCTCTGTTCCGACATCCGAGATGGCATAAGTGTCTCTCTCTTGGAATGCCTCCATGTTGTTTGAATATCCATAACTCGGGCATTCATCCTTCCTTCCACTTCCTCCATCCCCGCTTCACGTTTGTCTTTCTCTTTTCAAACCATTGGTACAAAGAGTGTTGGAGTGGCGAGAGTCACTTGAGTTTTTGATAATATCACCGTGACAAGACTTTGTTGGGGGTTTTAGCAATCATCAAGGTCACATCTTTCGATCCTTCCCCTCAACAGACTTCCCTTTCTTTTCTCTTGATACTTCCTCATTTGTCTTTCCCTTCACAAATGCTCCCTCCTTCTCAACTTCGATCCCTTCAACGCTTTTAGATATTCCTCTTCCCCTTTTTGGCATCATCAAAGGAGAGAGAAACCCTGGAAACAAACTAGCGAGCAGAAGTCGAATCGCGATAGCCGAGTTTCGCTTCGAGTCCGCTGCGGAGTATCTTTGCACTAAACTCGAACGAGTAGCATTGGATTGACTTTAATCAACTTCATCTCGGCCATGAGAAGATCGAATTTGCGATCCATGTTTTCTTCCATACGCAAGAGCTTATTCTTATTTTGCTCACGCAGAACTTTATCTCAACAAAGTGTGAGATTCATACATTTGCTCAATGTGTTCTTTCAATTTTATCTTTGCATCAACATTCTCATTTCGCACGGAACAATGAGCTTGTTGAACAATGTTCAAATATCTAGCTTGTTCCACACGCATTGTTTCTTTGTTGTTGCCACCACTCCCGGATTCTGACTATTATGCCTCTCAAGTCAGCAGTGAGGTTGGCATCCCTGTTATCTAGTCTCATGTCCATTGAGGCCTGGTGCCTCTCCATCCATTCAATTTCAATAAATAATGTTTTGAAGCACCTCCGAACTTCAAATAGTTTTCTGTTTTGGTGACGGCCAAGCAACGCGTCAAAATCATAGTCACCGAACGATGGTGTCGATGGAATGACAGGATCGGTCTATGTGGGAAGCGTTCGAGATCTCTTTCGATTCTTCGGGGAGGTCGGGTACTTCTAGAGAGAAGGGAAATGATTCTACAAAGGGATCATCATGGGCAACTAGGATTTGTTCAATGATGAGTGGTGCTCGTGAGGTTCCTTGTGGAGTCGAACCCGCCTGCACTTGGGGAGCCTGCGTGAGTGGACTCGTTTTTGGGGTCTATTGTGAAGTTGACCCGGCCTTGCCGAGCCTGTTTGTCTCAAACACTTCGTCGGTCTCACCTAGTTTTTCCAAGTGAGTTGGTGGTCCTCGGCCTTATCGAGCGTCATCGGACGATGATGAGATTTCCATGGGTGGCTCATCATCAAAGTTGAAAGTTTGGCGAGTAGTCTTGAGGTCGACTTACTCGTGATTGGAACATCCTGGTGAGTCTTTGGGATCGATCCACAGGGGATGACTCGACTTCACCGTCTCCTTTCGATCCTAGAAAGGTTACATCGGGATTATCCCGGGAATCGTGAAGTGCACTTATCTCCTTTTCTCGATGGATCAATGATAGCAGGAGGGATGTTCTCAGACTTGACTTCTTTACCCAGGAAGTCTCAACCTCCCGTGGCCTTCATTACCTCCTGCAGGTCTCAACTACGGCGAGGCCTTGGACATCCCTTTCGGATGGTGTCATGTCTTAGGGTCTTTCATGTGGCATCCATTAGAGTCGCAACTCCATGGATTGCACTTTTGTCGCCAGTGTTAACTCCCTACATTCCTTCCTCGTGCCTCGACCGCATTAGCAGCGTCATTAGCCTTCAGAGCGGTTGGCACCTCACCGAGACAGTCTCAATCGGCCTCGAGCCTCGTTGATGACAACTTGTTTGTACTTTGTGTTTGTTCCTTCTCCACTTCGCCTCCTAGATTCATTGTGGAGTCACCGCAAAGATCCTCCGACCTTGCTTTGTAGTGGAGGGAGTTTCCCCCACGGTGGCATACCAGGTGAGTG
Source organism: Rehmannia glutinosa (assembly GCA_016081115.2). Taxonomy (NCBI): domain Eukaryota; kingdom Viridiplantae; phylum Streptophyta; class Magnoliopsida; order Lamiales; family Orobanchaceae; genus Rehmannia; species Rehmannia glutinosa. The sequence continues at coordinate 33,783,183 of CM071933.1, read as the reverse complement.
ACTTGAATGGGGTCACTCGTCTCCATACTCTCGGCTGTTCCCATTGAGTATTCGATCGTTTGGGGGCGGTGGTAAGACACCTTTATTAAGGGTTGGCTCAAGCGGGTTTTTTAGTTCATTTTCTTTTTCGAATCTCCGAGTATATTGATGCAATTATCCTCGTCAAGGGCTTGGCAAAGATTGTGTCCACCTCAAGAAATCAAGAGTTCTTCTTCCTCAAAGAATGAACTCTAGATTTTCAAACCGCACTCTGGATAGGCTCGCCTTCCATTTTCTCCACTCTGTGAGACGATTTTGGATGTCCGGATACAATGGAAAGTGCATGATTACATCGTCTTCATCATTCTTTTCCGCCCTCGTTTCCAGGTATTAAGGGTAGCGGACTTGCCGCCGACACCTTCAAAGACCTCTCATTAAGGTGGAGAAACAACCTTGGCAACAAGTGTGATTTGGTTGTCTCGGCTTTGTTCCTCCTTGTTGTTCGGTCGGTTGTTACTCTCTTGGGTCTTCAAGTTGCCTCTGTGATCGGCCAAGCAGACTTGGCGTTTCATCAATCATGTCCGGAGACTCTACTTCTCCAGCCAGTCTCGGGTATCTTTTCGGTGAGTGGTGACTCGGCCCTTCTCAAGCTCGAACGCTTGAAAATTCTTCTCCTTCTTCTTGTTTGAACCGAGAGGGATTTACGGTTCGACAAGGTTTCTTCGAGTCTTGGGCGGCAGGGGCAAGTCTTTGTTGTTTTCTTCTCGAGGAGCTAGCCATCTTGGCTTATCAGTTCTCTCTTCTTCTTGACGATTGGAGAAGGTATTTGAGATTCCTTCTCCACTTGCCAGCCGCAGGGCGGGAGACACGATCGCGGGGGCAGTGACTCCGGGGCAGCGGGCAGGAGATTTCCTTTTCTTTTTCTTTTGCGGGAGCAGTGATCTTCTTAGCATTGCGGGAGCAACCTTTTTCTTTGGTGGAGAGGGGACAACTGTATCTTGGGTGGTGATTCCCCCCCTCACGTGATCGCCTCTCTTAGCGTAGGCTCTCTTCATGTGCGCTGAGAGAGGTTTGATCTCGAACATCCTCTTATTTACATGGAACGCCTTTCCATGTCGAAGAGGACTTTCTTCACTTCCATTATTCGGCCAATTACCAGGCCGTATCCCGAGGAACCTCCAAATGTTCCATCCTCCTTGAAAGATTTGTTTCCTACATTTCGCGCAGTCTGTTGTAGACAAACTCAAATTGATTCACTTTCTTTTCTTCAATGATCGCGGCCATTACGATCAATTTTGCTTTGGACGATTGGTCAAAGTCGCCAAATTTGATGTCTATGCATTTGGAAACGATGTCCAACAATTTATGGTAGTCCTCCTTCAACAGCCTTTTGTTAGCTGCGTAGACTATCTTTTCAAAGACGATCGGTCTTGGCTACTTCCTTCCAAGCGCGTTGCCAAGTCAACATCGCCTTCATTGATTTCGGTGCTCCTTCCGTGCGTAGCAAGCGTGTTACGCCAAATCCTTGGCGTAATGATGAACTCCTTCCCGTGAACAGAGGATTTGATCCCCTCATCGTGAATCTCAGCGTTCACGTAGAACTAAACGACCACTTCCACATAGGTCATCGGAAACTCCATCGTCATAAATGGTTTTAGCCCAGGCGTTTCGAGTTTTTCAGCGATCTTCTTTACAAGGGCGTCATCGGACCCCTGTTTGACCATACCCTCAAAATCCACAGTAGACCCGGTGTGGATTTGCTTTCCTAGCTTGATAAAATCATGAGTAGATGCCATTTTTCAGTATTTCACCGAATGAAACTTAGAAGGTGATTTGAGGATTGATAGGGTTTTGAGAGAGTTTTTGCCTTTTTTCGAGAGAGAAATGAACAGTTTTTTGGTAATGTGTGAGAGAAACGGACGAAAGAGTTTAAATATGGTTCATGAAAGGACGTGCGGGTGGTTTTTGAAATGTGATCGAAATCAACGGCTTAGATTTTGCACGCCGATTAGCATTTAATGTCTCGTATTTAATGCGGCATCATTTATATCCAATCATAAGCTTGGTGTGCAACTTTTGCCTGTACACATCATTATTATGCTGACGTCATTCTTAAAAACCTTCCCGCTTAGTAAAAACGACTGCGTTTTTGTCACTTTGCTCATAAATGACTTAGCTTGTCCCTCAGCTGTTTTTAACTCTTTTCTTCTCATATGTAAATACTCAGCTGTCAGCTTACTCGGTACAACTGTCTTTCCGATACGGCTGATTTACTCAGCTGATTTAAGAGTTCAGCTCTTTTTCCTCTCTTCGTACTTTATTTCTTTTCTTTGAGTTTTCTGAGTGTCAACTCAGCTCAATTAATCCTAACTCATGCTTGAGTTCTTCAAATCTTGACTCACATAATGGTTTTGTGAATATGTAAGCCAACTGCTTGTCAGTTGAAATATATTCCAAGATGATGTCCTTCTTTTCAACATGATCTCTTATGAAGTGATATCTGACATCAATATGTTTTGTTCTTGAGTGCAACACAGGATTTTGAGTGATTGCAATTGCGCTTGTGTTATCACACATGATTGGAATTTCATTTTCTTTAACTTCATACTCTCTCATTTCTTTGTCTCATCCATAGGACTTGGGCACAACAAGCGCCCAGCCTACTGTATTCTCGTTTGTAGAGGTGGCTATTGAATTTTGCTTTTTGCTAAACCAGGAAATTAGCCTATTTCCAAGCATTTGACATGTGCACGAGGTGCTCTTCTGTCAACTCTACATCCAACATAGTCGAGTCCGAATAGCCAACTAGTTTGAATCCACCTTCCTTTGGATACCATAGGCCAACTTCTTGGCTTCCTTTCAAATATCTCAAGATCCTCTTGTTTGCAGTCATATGGCTTTCTTTTGGAGCAGATTGAAATCTTGCACATACACCTACAAAGAAATGTGATGTCCGGCCCGCTTCTTTGTGAGATAAAGCAATGATCCAATAAGTGCTCAGTATCTTGTTTGATCTACTGTGCTTGCCATCCGCATCCATGTCCATTTTGATGATGTATTCATTGGTATTTTCGGAAGACTTATCTTCCATACCAAATTTCTTCATTAAATCTACGGTGTATTTTGTTTGACTTATGAAGGTTCCATCCTTCATTGTTTCACTTGGAGTCCAAGGAAGAATGTTAGCTCTCCCATCATGCTCATTTCGAATTTGCTTTGCATGAGGTTTGAAAATTTATCACATGACTCTTTGTTTGTGGATCCAAAAATGATGTCATCCACATATATTTGAACAAGCGGTATGCTCTTCTGTCTTGAATTCTCAAGAGTGTTCTATCCAATTTTCCTTTTGTGAATCCGTTCTCGTCAAGAATTGTGACAATGTGTCATACCATGCTCGGGTGCCTGTTTCAATCCATATAGAGCTTTCTTGAGTTTGTATACCTTATCTCCAAGAATCTTCTCGCTCAAATCCTCGGAGGTTGTTCAACATATACTTTTTCTTCCAATAAACCATTAAGGAATGCACTCTTTACATCCATTTGATATGCAATAAAATTCTTGTGAGTGCATAGGCAAGAAACATCCTTATAGCTTCCAATCTTGCTACGAGGGGCAAATGTTTCATCAAAATCTATCCCTTCTTCTTGGCAATATCCTTTGGCTACTAATCTTGCTTTGTTTCTTACCACGTAACCTTCCTCGTTCATCTTGTTTCGAACACCCATTTAGTGCCAATAACATTTTGATGGGTGGGTCTTTGAACCAATTCCCATACTTTATTTCTTTCAAACTCGATTCACTCTTCTTGCATGGCTTGAATCTAATGTGTGTCATCCAATGCTTGTGACACATCTTTAGGCTCTATTTGTGAGATAAAGCATGTGAACATAGCTTCTTGTTGAGTTCTGGATCTTGTTTTGACACCTTCTCTTATATCTCCAATGACTAGCTCACGGTGGATGGTCTCTCGGACCATCTTACATCGAGGTTGGAGTAAGTTAGTTTGGATTGATCCTCTTGCGGCTATGTTGCTTTGATCGACTCTCTCGTCATCACTTAATTTGCAGATTTTCCATTGTTTTTGAGACTCGGCTATCTCATCTTCATCCGAGTTTATAATTCGGCTTGACTTGAAGATAGGGACTCTTTCGCATGGTTGGTTGATTGACTTATCGGTGATTCTTCAATGTCTTCTCCATTTACATTCGGCTCATCAAACACCACATGAATGGATTCCTCCGTAACCATAGTCCTCTTGTTGAGTATTACGTAGGCTTTGCTTTTTTGAGTATCCCAAGAGGATACCTTCATCGCCTTTAACATCAAAAGCCTTCAAATTATCTTTGCCATTGTTATGGATAAAGCATTTACATCCAAATATTCTAAAATATGCAACATTTGGTTTTCTCCCTGTCCAAATCTCATAGGGAGTCTTTGTCATTTGTCTGTTTATCATGCATCTATTTTGAGTGTAGCATCTTTGTGTTTATTGCTTCACCCAAAATCTTTTAGGTAGCCCCGCTTTCGCTAACATGGTCCTTGCCGCTTCTTTGAGAGTTCTATTCATTCTTTCGCAACTCCATTCATTTGTGGAGTCTTTCTTTCTGCAGATATTTCATGACCAATACCATTTTCAATACAAGATCGAGTTATTATACCATTTACAAACTCGGTTCCTGTCACGATCGTATTTTGATAATGGTTTGACTCTTTCTCATTTTGAATCCTCTTCATCATTTGTGGTAGTTTTGTAGAGTTTCTTTCTTCTTACACATGAATATTGTCCATGTATATCTTGAGTAGTCATCTACTACCACCAAGGTGTATTTCTTTCTACTTATGCTAGTGGTTCAACTGGACCAAATAGATCCATATGTAGCGAGATGCAATATTCTCATTGAAGATGGACATGTCTTTTCTTTGAATGATGATTTGATTTGTTTTCCTTCGACATGCGTCACATATACTCTCCTTCTTGTATATCGAGTCCGGAAGTCCTTCCACAAGATTATCGGCAAGCTTGTTAATTGTTTTGAAATTCAGGTGACTCGACTTCTTGTGCCACAACCAACTTGATTCGGCCGTGTTCTTTGCTAGTAGACAAGTGCTTGGTGTTGCGGAGTTGACCAATCTACTACATACATGTTCTTTTGTTCGCATCCTTGCAACACAACCTCATTGGATTGAGTGTCCTTGATTTGGCATATTCCCATGTTGAATCCAACATTATAGCCTTTGTCACGAGTTGGCTAATACTCGGCCAGATTGAATTTGAGTCCTTCAACATATGCAACATCCGTGATTTCTAATCCATTTTTCTTGATGGATCCAATGCCTCTTATTTCTCCCCGGAGCTTTATTTCCTCCAAATATGACTTTTGCTCCTTTGACTTCCTTGAATTTTGACAGATTTTTCTTGTTTCCTCTCATATGTCCGGAATGCACCACTATCCATGTATCGGGTTCCTTGGCACTCGGTTGTTCCTTGAACCGCAAACAAGGAAATTAAGTTTTAGGTACCCATACTTATGCGGGTCTGAGGGGTTAGTATTGTAAGATGATCCAACCAACCTATAGCCAAGATGATTTGGCTCTAAGGGGTTGCCATCTATCAGTTCCATAATCATAATTAATTTTGGCAAATTGCTTGGGGATTCTAGGTTCATACAATTTGTCTCTTTTGTCGTATGCTGTATATGTGTTTTAGCAATTGCCTTCTTTGGGTAGTTGTGATGTCTCGAGTGTAGTGCCTAGGTGCATATGTGTGCCGATGAAAGCTCTTATACTTTTGGAATGGCCTTTCTTTGAGTTCTAGGCCTTTGCCATTTGGGCTTATATTCCATAGGTCTTTGCTAATAGTTTACATCATTCCAATCAGCTTGGCTTGGATATTTTATACCATTCCCATCAAATGTGTTTCTTTTATAGAACTTCGGGGTTTTTGGTAGCTCTGTTTCTTCTTTCGAGTATTTCTGTTTGGAGTTTTTGAGGAACTAATTTGAATTTCTTGATGCCATATAGCCAAATGATCCAACCAATTCGGTGATCCTTGAACACGAGGGGTTAGTATTGTAAGATGATCCAACCAACCTATAGCCAAATGATTTGACTCTAAGGGGTTGCCATCTATCAGTGCCATAATCATAATTAATTTTGGCAAATTGCTTGGGGATTCTAGGTTCATACAACTGTCTCTTTTGTCTTTGTGCTGTATATGTGTTTTAGCAATTGCCTTCTTTGGGTAGTTGTGATATCTCGAGTGTAGTGCCTAGGTTCATATGTGTCTTTGATGAAAGCTCTTATACCTTTGGAATGGTCTTTCTTGAGTTTCGGGCCTTTGCCATTTGGGCTTATATTCCATAGGTCTTTGCTGATAGTTCACGTTATTCCAATCAGCATGGCTTGGGTACATTCTACCATTCCCTTCATATATATTTCTTTTATAGAACTTCGGGGTTTTTGGTAGCTCTGTTTCTTCTTTCAGAGTATTTTTCATTTGAAGTTTCTTTGAGGAAATCGTGGATTTCTTCTCATTGTTCCTCTCAAAGACACTCAATCGGCCGTTTTCCTTTTCCCTTATATCCAAGGCCGTTTGCTTGTGATTGTGCTTTGGAATAAATGTGTGTGCACTATTTGGAGTTTTGGATTTTTGAGATACTTCATTACTTGAAGATCCTTTTTCCAAAATCACTTTTGGAGCTTGACATAGCACAGAGGAATTAAATCCTAAGCTTTGTCTTGTCTCCACATTCTCTTTGACTCATAATAAGATCATCCAATGATTTAGATGCCTTAGTGAATGAGGCAATCACATTTTTGAGGTCATTCTCCTCTTTTCTATTGCGATTATCTCTGCTATTAGCTTCGTATTTTCAGCCCTTATAGTTTCATTTTCATCGGCTATTTGACTTAGGGTACTCGGCTCCTTAGTCATTTGTGAGTTTTGGCATTTAAGCAGTGTTTTCCTCATTTAGAAGTGTGTGTGAGGATTTAATGTGTTCAAAGTCTTTCATTATTTTGCCTAATGAATCATAAAGATCGAGTGGGTGATGAAGTGTGTGTGTCACAATCACTATCACTAGAATCGAGTGTGATGAGTCGAGTGTACCTCATCTTCTTGGTCGGAGTTGGTCTTATTCCTTGGCCATCAAACAGATCAAGGCTTCTTCTTGAGTCACTTGAGTAGTCACTTCACTACTTTCTTCTCTCAAGACCTTTCTTTCTTCTTCATTCTGTATTTATTGACTACAGGATATCGGCAATCAATGGCATAGTGACCTGGTTGCTCAGTAGGTTCAACATAGATTTTCAACCTTTTGATCAGCTCTTTCCATTCTTGAATTGTCACCCTTTGATATTGACTTTTTGATGCTCTGTTCTCTTGGTTGGCCTATCTTCCCTTGACTTGGAGGGAGGTGAGTGTCTTCGGAGGATTCGCCCTTGCCTCTTTTGTAGTTCTTATTGAAGAACTTGTTAAACCTTTTAACCATCGGGCTATTTCCTCCGGGTCAATGGCTTCTTTGACCTCGGCTCTCTTGCCATCCTTAACAATTAGAAAAATTTGTTTTGGGTACAAATTTGTCTCTTCCTGGTCTTTTCTTCTCGGCTCAAATTCGTAGGCTTTGAGATCCGAGAATAACTCATGGTTGGATGTCTTGGATAGGTCCATGGAATGTCTCGTGCCATGACCTTCATTTCCCATTCAATTTGGGAGACTTTTTAGAATCTTCATACACATTTCTTCGTGTATATTCTTTTACAAGTGCAGATAGCTCGTTGGTAATTTTCGTGAACCGAGCATCCAGTTATCCAAGGTCTCTCCTGCGATCATTTTGAAATTCTCAAATTTCGTACAACAAATGATAATTTATTTTCCTTGATTTGCTCCGAGCCTTCACAAATCAATGTTAGCTTGTCCCCATTTCTTTAGCCGTTTTGCATGATTTGACTTTGTTGAACATAGCTTTGTCCAAGGTTTTGTAAAGAATGTCTTTGGCCACATTGTCAGGTTATATCTTTTTTGTCATCATTTGTCCATTCGGCTCTTGGTTTTCAACCATACCATTTGGTCCGGGAGCAACATCCTCTTCACCTTCACCGCAGCTCTCCTTACAGTTGTGTTCACTTTTAAAATTTGCAGTGAGCCCATCCTCTATCACTCTCCATATTTCATCATGTAATCTTTGATAGATGAGCTCGCATACGAATTTTCCAATCATCAAATTCTTCAATTGTGAACATAGGGATGCGTGTCAAATTTGCTTCCATGATAATAACTTTTTTGAATAAAAGAAAAGTTTTGAATGATTAAGTACTAAAACAAGCTTTGAAAAATTTGGAGATCTAGTTCAAGAACGGTCGTAGAAGGCTCAATGAACCAACCGCTCGATACCACTTATTGGTCCCAAAGGGGTGTGAGTGTAAGGTTTAGAAGGGGGTTGAATGAACCTTACCAACTTTTCGATTTAGTCCTTTTAAAAGTTCGTGGTTAATACTTCACATTTGTGTCCTTGGTGGACAACAAATTTAGTTAATCAGTAGAGTTAGTCACTCAAGAGACTGGTCGATTTGTTGATAGAATAACTCGGCTATTAAGACTAAAGACTTAGCTCAAGCGTGGTTTGTTTTATTGGAAGACTTAACACCCTTAAATTTAGTTTAGTTTTGATTTAATACTTGGTTTTAGCACTTAGAGATTATCAAGTGGATAGCAAATTTATCGCAGAGTTAAACAAATAAGATGCAAGAATTAAAGTCTTTGAAATGTAAATGACACGATAAGTTTTTATAGAGGTTCGAAGATGGGGTAATTCTTCTACTCCTCTCTTCTCCAACTCTGGAGGAATCCACTAAATCTTGATCAAGATACTGAGTGGTAATAGTCCCGAGATACAAGTCTTGATCACACGGTGACTTGATCCTTTGGGACTCGATCGGAGATGCCTTGGTCACGGTGGCTTCTCGTGCGACTCAACTTCTTCACAGGCATGCGCTTTGCTTGCTACTACAACCCACTTGCTCAAGCTCCTTGGATTTGATCACGAAGCCCTCCAAAAACTTGAGACTCGGTTCGACCTTGAACCTTCCTACAATCCTCCGTGGAATGTAGACCCCTTGATTCTTCAAAAATTTCCTCTTCAAGCGATTGAAGCTATCTTTCCTTCACGGTGAGTGTTGGATTGATTTTCTTCGTAATGTAGGCTTGAGGATTGATCTTGAATGATTTGAGAATATCTTAGGTTACAATTCAAAATGTTTGATTGAATGTTCGTGGTTGAGTAACCTTCTCTCGCAGTCATTCCTCAACCTTTTATAGTGATCTTTCAAAAATCGCCCGATTGAAGAGATAGGCTTAATTTTTGAAAGTCACTTGTGGTCGTTGGCTTGTCTTTGTTGCGATCCTTGAAATTTCCACTTCCTCGTATGAATTGTTCTTGACTTTCGAGTTCGACATGGTGCTTCCCATTGGTTTATTCCTTTTGTGCTTCCCATTGGTTTATTCTCTTTCGGATTGTCTTGACTTGACTGCATTTTCTTAACATCCCCAGGTGACTTTGAGTCGACTTCCAATCATTTGATGACTCTTTGTCACTTCAACCTTGAGACTTGGTGTCTCAAGTTAACTTGATCGATACTTCACTCACCGCATCTGTTTGCATCTTGATCGAGTTCTCGTCTTATCTTCTTTGCCATACTCATTTGCCTCGCGGTGAGTCTTCCTTCTAGTCTCCGGTTGTCTTCTTGCATGTTTAGGCATAGGCGACTTAACTCGGCTTGATCGGCCCTATCTATTGCAATGCAATTTACAACAAAAATGGGGTGCCAACTTCCTATTCTAAGTTTTACATGGCATTCATAAAAATCTACAAAATGATTTCCCAACAAAGATCAACGGACCAAGAAGATGAGGTACACTCTAACTCATCTCATTGATTCAAATGATAGTGATTGTGATACACACACTTCATCACCCATTTCGATCTTTATGATTCATTAGGCACAATGATGAAAGACTTTGAGCACATAAAATCCTCACACACACTTTTAAATGAGGAAAACAAACAACTCAAAAACCAAAACTCACGGTGACTAAGGAGCCGAGTAGAGTCATCAGTTATCGGGCGGGCCGGGGCCCAACCTAGCCCGGTATTTCAATGGTCCGGGCTTCATTATCCTAGGCTCGAAAACCACCGTGCCTCAAAAGCCCGGCCAAATGGCTGGCCAGCTGGGCTTGGCCGGTCGGTTTTTTTAGTGTATTTTCCATTGATGGGTTGGGTTGGGCTCCCCAATTTGACGACCCAATACATCGCTGTTTGTTTGGCCCAGCCGCCTCTGATTTTTTTTTCAAAAGCCCGACGGGCTCGGGGCCGGCCCCCTTGTATTTTTTGACTCAAGAGCCGAGTACTCTAAGTCACATAGCCGATGAGAACAAAGAGTCAAGGCCGAGAATGCCAAACTAATAGCCGATATAGCTTCTATAGAAAAGAGAGAAAATGATCTTAAAAATGTAATTGCCTCATTTACAAAGGTATCCAAATCATTGGATGACCTTATCATGAGTCAAAAAGAATGTGGAGATAAGACAAGCATAAGATTCAATTCATTTGTGCACAACAAACACCAGAGTGATTTTGGAAAAAGGATCTTCAAGCAATGAAACATCTCAAAAATCCAAAAAACCAAATGTTGCACCCACATTCACTCCTAAGCACAATCACAAACAATTGGCCTTGGATATAAAGGGAAAGGAAAAGCGCGATTGAGTATCTTTGAGAGGACAACTAAGAAGAAATCCACCAAGTTCCTCAAAGCAAACTCCGAACGAAAGTACTGTGAAGAATAAAAATGAGCTACTTTAAACGCCTAGAAGTTTCATCGAGAGAAACACATATGATGGGAATGGTAGAAACTACCTAAGTCAAGCTAATTGGAACAATGTGAAATATCAAAGCAAAGACCAATAGAATACAAGCACAGATGGCAAAGACCTAAACCTCAACAAAGGTCATTCCAAAGGCAAAAGAGCTATTATCAAGCACACATATGCACCCAGGCACTACACTTTAAATATCACAACTACCCAAAGAAAGCAATTGCTAAAACACACACACAGCATACAGACAAAAGAGACAATTTGTATGAACCTAAAACCTCCAAGCAATTTGCAAATGTGCACTATGATTATGGCACTGATAGATGGCAACCTCTTAGAGTCAAGTCATTTGGCTATAGGTTGGTTGGATCATCTTATATCACTAACCCCTCGGGACCAGACAAGTATGGGTACCTAAAAACTAATTTCTTGATTGTAGGTTCAAGGAACAGTGAAAGTGCCAAGGAACCTGGTACATGGATAGTGGCATTCCGGACACGTACGACAGGAACAAGAAAAATCTGTCAAGATTCAAGGAGATTAGAGGTGCAAAAGTCATATTTGGAGGAAATGAAGCTCCAAGGGAAATCAAAGGAATCGGATCTATCAAGAAGAATGGATTACAAATCGCAGATGTTGCATATGTTGAAGGCCTCAACTTCAATGCTAAGCATCAACCAACTCGTGACAAGGGCTACAATGTTGGATTCAATATGGGAGTGTCGATTAAAGTCTTGAATCAAATGAAATAGTCTTTGAAAGGATCAAGACAAAAGAATATGTATGTGGTATATTGGTCTACTGCTACACCAAGCACTTGTCTGTTAGTAAAGAGCACAGCCGAATCAAGTTGGTTGTGGCACAAGAAGCTGAGTCATCTGAATTTCAAGACAATCAACAAGCTTGTAAAGAGTCACCTTATGGAAGGATTACGGCACACGATACAAGAAGGAAAGTGTATGTGATGCATGCCAGATGGGAAAGCAAATCAAATATTCATTCAAGGAGAAGCCTAGTCCTTCTTCAACAAGGATATTGCATCTGTTGCATATGGATTTATTTGGTCCTGTTGAACCAGCCAGAGAATAAGTGGAAAGAAATACACCTTAGTGGTGGTAGATGATTACTCAAGATTTACATGGAATGGAGTAGGCGATAGAAGGAAAGAACTCTCAAGGAAGGCGCAAGGACCATGTTAGTCAAGTTGGATTGCCTAAGAGATTTTGGGTTGAAGCCATTAACACAACATGCTATACTCAAAATAGATGCATGATAAACAGGCAATTAACCAAAACTCCCTATGAGATCTGGACAGGGAGAAAGCCAAATGTTGGGTACTTCAGAATATTTGGATGTAAATGCTTCATTCACAACAATGGCAAAGATAATCTGAAGGCTTTTGATGCTAAAGCTGATGAAGGTATCTTTTTGGGATACTCAGCTGAGAGCAGAGCCTATAGAGTGTTGAACAAGAGGACTATGGTCACAAAAGAGTCTATCCATGTGGTTTTTGATGAACCTAATGTGAATGGAGAAGACATTGAAGAGTTAGCTGATAAGATGAATCAACCAACTATGCAGAAGAGTCCTTATGTTGAAACTGAAGTAAGAGTAATCAACCCAGATGAAGATGAGATAGCTGAATCTCAAAGACAGCTGGAAAGTCTACAGCTGAATGAAGATGAAAGAACTGTTCAAGACAACTTAGCTGCGAGACAGCTGAATCCGGCTGACTTACTCCAATCTGATGTGAGATGGCTGAGAGACCATCCCCCAGAATTAGTTATTGGAGATGTTAGAGACGGTGTAAGAACCAGATCTAGAGCTCAACAAGAAGCAATGTTCACTTGTTTTATTTCCCAAATATAGCCAAAAGATGTGTCTCAAGCATTGGATGACACACATTGGATTCAAGCCATGCAAGAAGAGATGAATCAATTTTAAAGGAACAAAGTATGGGAATTAGTGCAGAGGCCAACCCATCAAAATGTTATTGGCACAAAATGGGTTTTCAGAAACAAGATGAATGAGGAAGGATCCGTGGTAAGAAACAAAGCAAGATTGGTAGCCAAAGGGTATTGCCAAGAAGAGGGAATAGATTTTGATGAAACATTTGCTCTGTTGCAAGATTAGAAGCAATAATGATGTTTCTTGCCTATCTTTGCACATTGTGTATCAAATGGATGTGAAGAGTGCATTTCTAAATGGATGTTAGAGGAAGAAGTCTATGTTGAACAACCTCCAGGTTTTGAGCGAGAAGACTATTGGAGATAAGGTGTACAAGCTCAAGAAAGCATTATATAGATTGAAACAGCACCAAGAGCATGGTATGATACATTGTCTCTATTTCTAATCGACAATGGTTTCACCAAAGGCAAAGTGGATGAGAACACTCTTGAGAATTCAAGATGGAGAGAGTATACTACTTGTTCAAATATATGTGGATGACATCATTTCGGATCCACAAATAAAGAAATTTGTGTGATGAGTTCTCAAACCTCATGCAAGGCAAATTTGAGATGAGCATGATGGGAGAGCCGACTTTCTTTCTAGGACTTCAAGTCAAGCAATTGAAGGATGGAACCTTCATAAGTCAAACAAAATATACTATAGATTCAATGAAGAAATTTGGTATGGAAGAGAAGTCTTCTGTGAAAATACCAATGAACACACCAGTCAAGATGGACATGGATGCAGATGGCAAGGTTGTAGATCAAACCAGATATAAAGCACTTATTGGATCATTGCTCTACTTAACAACCAGCAGACCAGACATCACCTTTGCAGTAGGTGTATGTGCAAGGTTTCAATCTGCACCTAAGGAGAGTCACATGACTGCAGCTAAGAGAATCCTAAGGTATTTGAAAGGATGCCAGGAAGTTGGCTTATGGTATCCAAAGGAAGGTGGATTCAAGCTTATTGGTTACTCAGACTCAGACTATGCTGGATGTAGAGTTGACATGAAGAGTACTTTAGGTACATGTCAAATGCTTGGAAATAGATTGGTTTCCTGGTTTAGAAAGAAGCAAAACTCTATAGCCACATCCACAGCTGAAGCAGAGTACATAGCTGCGGGCAACTGTTGTGCCCAAGTCTTATGGATGAGACAGCAGCTGAGAGATTATGAAATTAAAGAAAAAGAGATTCCAATTATGTGTGATAACACAAGTGCTATTGCAATCACTCAGAATCCTGTGTTGCATTCAAGAACAAAGCACATTGATGTCAGATATCATTTTATAAGAGATCATGTTGAAAAGAAAGACATCACTTTGGAATATATCTCAACTGATAAGCAGTTAGCTGACATATTCACCAAGCCCTTATGTGAGTCAAGATTTGAAGAGCTTAAGCTTGAGCTAGGGTTAATTGAGCTGAGTTAACACTCAGAAGACTCAATCAGCAGACATAAAAGATGAGAAAGTGAGAAAAGAGCATGTTTCTCACATCAGCCAAGTGAAACAGCCATATCGAGAAGTCAACTGTATCGAGTTAGCTGACAACTCTGTCACTGAATAAGAAGAGAGAAGCAAAGTTAAGTCACTTTGGATATAAGCCGAATCATTTATGACTAAGTGACAAAAAAGCAGTGGTTTTAAATGAGCGGGAATGTTTTTAAGGATGACGTTAGCATAATAATGACGGGTACAGTCAAAAGCTGCATAGTAAGCATATGATTAGATATAAATGCTTTGCCGCATTAAATGGAAGGAATTAAATGCGGTTTGACGCGTGCTAAATCTGAACCGTTGATTTTGATCAACATTTCAAAATCCAAAGACATGTCCTTTCATAACCCTTATATACACATTTTCGACTTTCTCTCTCACATCCTAAACTGTTCATCTTCAAGCAAAAAGAAAGCAAGCTATTTTATCTCAAAAACCCTAAGTGTCTTCAAGCAAGTTCATCAAGTTTTAATCGGTAAAAATCTCTCGAAAATGGCACCTAAGTTTGATTTCGTCAAGCTATCGAAGCAGATCCACTCGGGATCGTCGGTGGACTTTGAAGGTATGGTGAAGCGGGGTTCGATGAAACCCTTGTTAAGAAAATGTTGAAATGCTAGAAAAGTCGAGGTCTCAAAGCTTTTCGACTATGGAATACTCGCACACCTACCTAGAAGAGATGGCGCAGTTCTACGTAAATGCGGAAGTGCAGGACAAAGGAATCAAGTCTTCTGTCCACCGCAAGGACATAATGATAACTGCTAAGGACCTCGCGGAGCACTGTTTGTTGCCGTCGGAAGGCATAAAAGAGATAAATGAAGTAGCGTTGACTTGGTCGCTTCTTTGCATGGAAAGAGATAGCCAAACCGGAGTGTGCTGCTAAGGTGGTCTACATAGCTGATAAGAAGCTGCTGCAGGACGACTATCATAAATTGATGGATGTTGTCTCCAAGTGTGTAGACATGAAGTTTGGAAGCTTTAATCAGCTGTCCAAGACTAAGCTGATCGTCATGGTGCGATCATGCGCAGGGCAAGAAAGTAAAACTGGCCGAGTAGGAGTTGAGTACGTGTACCAGACTCGCTGCGAGGAATGTGATGAATAAGTCATTCAAGGAAGACGAATCCTTTGGAGGATCTCTTGGATATGGCCTTGTGATTGGCCACTTGATGGAAGTGAAGGGTATTCCCCTTCGACATGGAAAACCCTTCCATGTCAACAAGAAGATGTTCAGGGCGAGCCTCTCTGGAGCCCAGAAGAGAGCCCACGCAAAGAAGGCGAAAACCAGTGAGGGGGAATCAGCTGAACCCGAGGACACAGCTGTTACCACTACTCCCAAGAAGAATGTTGCCCCTGCAGCTGCGAAGAAGAAAGTTGCCCTGCATGACTAAGAAAAAGGATGCACACCGCCCGCTGCCTAAGTCGCCCGCCGTGTGTAGCCGTGTCTCTCGCTTTTGCAGCCGAGGCTGAGAAGGAACCTCAAATCCCTTCTCCAGCCATACGAAAGAAGAGGACTGCCAAGTTAAGGAAGACAACTCTCTCCAAGAAGGATGCCTCGGCCTCCGCTGCCAAAGATTTAGAAGAAGAAGAAGAACCAGAAGTTCCTCTGGTTCGAACCAAAAAAAGAAGAATTTTTAAGCAATCAGAGCTTGAAAAGAGAGCTGAATCTGCCATTCAGCTGGAATCACAAGTTGAGACTGCCGGTCATCTAGAAGAGCAGTCTCCGGTTATTGATGTACCGCCAAGTCTCGCCGAGGTGATCAGAGGCTCATCAAGACTCACCAAGGGCGTCAGGCAATTTGAGGAAGCAAAGCAAAAGAGAGACAATCGAACATCCTGTTGAAAAGGTTGTCTCTCCACCTACTCGATCTTCTTTGAAGGAGAGGAGCAACAAAGTATCTTGCCTTCAATCCCCTTAAAAGCAAGGACAAGAAGAAGATGATGACGATGATATAATCATGTACTCTCCAAAGTATACCCGGACATTGGCGACATCTCGGAGAATGGAGAGCATGGAAGCTAGATCACTCAAGGGCGCATTCGCTAACTTGAAGCAAGGAGGCGAAGTGGAAACTGAGAAACAACCACAGCAGAATGACATTGACGAGGCTCGAACAGTTGATTCTGTCCCAGCTGAAATGTCAGCTGTTTTGAAGGCTAATGACACTGTTATTATAGTCGAGGCACATGATGGAGTTGCCCCGGGAGTTAACACTCTGGGCAGTGAAAGTGCAATCCTAGGGGTTGAGACTCATATGGATGCCATGGTCCAAGACCCTAAGACAGCTGCGACTGTCGAAGGGAATATTGAAGGCCTCGCTGCAGTTGAGACTGCTGGAGGTAGTGAAGGCCCTAGGGAGGTTGAGACTTCCCTGGGTAAAGCTCAAGAGACACAGAACATTCCTCCTGTTCAAAGCACTGAAATAGAAGAAGAGATAAGTGCACTTCATGACTCCTAGGAGAACTTAGACACATCATTCTTGGGGTCTGAAAATGAAGCTGAGTCCACCCCCATTGCAGATCAAAGGGACCCAACTGAGGATGTTCTCAAAACTACGAGTCACTAAGTGATAAAGTTGCTCGCCAAAAATTCAATTTCGATGATGAGCCAAGCCCACAGTCTCATCATCATCCGATGACGCCGTTGATGATGCAAAGAGGACCGGTTGTTCACTTAGAAAAATCCATTTGAGATCAAGAAGATTTGTTAAGGCAAGTGAGGCTCGTCCGGGCAAAGCAATCTAAAAGTCCAGTGAAATCAAGTCATCTGCGAAGGCGACTACTCAAGCTCACACATGCTCACATGCTCTCACAATTGTGACCCGCCGACGAAGCTATCGCAGCTGAGGCACGAAGAGCTGAATCATCACAGGTACAACCCTCACAAAAAATTCCATATGGGAGTGATGATGCCTTTCCAAAGGTATTCCCTTTCACGCCAATCCTACCAAACTTGGAGGAAGAGACCGCTGCTGAATAAAGAAGATTCATCGTGAGAGAAGATCCAATGATCCCGACAGACACAATTGTTCCAGCCGAGTTCAACTTTGCTGAAGAGTTGCCTGCAGCTGAATCAGGTGAGACAGCTGAATTTCGTGAAATCTTCAAGAAGATCTGTGAAGAGATTGAGAAGATAGAAAGACACCAGGCTTTACTCGATCTGAGACTGGACAACAGGGATGCTACCCTCACAGCAGATTTAAGAGGGATAGTGGTGCAGATCCAAGAATGGTCTCAACAGCAATCTGCCATGCGAATTGAACAAGTTCGTTATTTTAAGGCACTGTATGGCAGAATGCTTGTCTGGATGGCTGACAATGCTGATCTGAAACAAAGGATACAAGCATATATTGAAAGGTTGCATGCATCTCATAAAACAGAAATGGAGTTGTTGCAAGAATTCAGAGAAAAGAAAGTGCGTCAGAGAACTCAATGAATGATAGATTCAGCCTTCTCACGGCTGAAATGAAGTTGGTGGTAGCCGAGTCCAAAGCTACTCGCTCGAGAATTTGAGCAGCTTATGCAAAGCGAGACTCCAAACAGAATTCCGCTCTCTCAAAGATACTCGACTTTATGCTCCCAGGCATGTTCCCCGGTGTGACGCCCACCCCTATTACTACTATTAGAAAATATTTAAATCGCACAACTCCACTACAAAGCCTTTTAAAATGTGTAATTTTTTTCCTTTTCCCTGTGTAAATTTAATACAGACGATCAATGAAACAAACTCGTACACTACAACAGAGATTTTATCATTTAGAGGCAACCCTATTTGTACATAAGCACGATGACTAGATATACAAACCCAAAACTCAAACCAGCACCCTATTTACATATTTTTTCAATACAGTTTAAAAAGATATAAACAGTACGAGTTCCTTCATAAACACAACAGAAGCAAAATCAAAATGAATCCAAAAACAAGCCCGACAGGTCATCATCCATATCCATGATACTCAAAACCTGAAGAAGCTTCAGCACTGCATAGTAAGCCAGAGATTCAGGCATTCACATGCCCACCTGCAATGCATGAACTACATGAGCTAAAGCTCAGCAAGTAAAAATCATGCATGTCCAAAGAATAATGATGCTTTTCCAACATGTAAAATCCTTGGATCAAAACACTTTTCTCAAATCATTTTCTTTCATTTGGGTCCCTGACCCAACTACTATGCACCGAAAAAGAGCTCGCACACAAAGAATAATCAAATGGCCAATAATATCGTTATGATGTTACGTGTGGACCATCCTCCGGCTTGACCAAGGGTCCCCTACTTGCGTCCCTTGTGTCCGCCAAGAAGTATCCCACCCCGTAGGGTCATAACATAGGTACCCACAAATCGTCCATCCTCCTGTGACCCACCGAGAGCCCATCTCCCATCTAACTTTGTGTTCACCAGGAAGTACCCCACTTGCTATACCTAAATATATATCATAAGCACGCCCAGCGTGCCTCGGTGCACTAGCAGTGGTCAATAAACATTTATTTTCTTCCAAAAAATATTTTCGTGCATGCAAACATCCTCGGTAATATGCATGCACATGCAAATGCTGCGAATGATATATTCAATGGCTCACCAAGCACCATATTGCAACAGCGTACAGGCCAACTATGCAACATATAACATCCACGTATATTCAACAAGGTACTAAGTCACATATAATACAATCAATTCAGACAATACTATGTTCATACATTACAGTTACAGATGGATTTTTACTTACCTTGAATAGAACGTCTCTAAACTCACTGGTTCGTTAGCTAATGGTAACTCCCCAACCCTAAACCGTGATCAAACCTCAATCCCCCAACGCATATATACATTGAACATGACTTATTTACATGCTGACACATTTTAAAATAACATATGTTCTTTACAACTAAGCCTCCCTGTCAACTGAACTCTAACTAACATATATTAGGCTTCTTATTACTTCATTATTCATTCCATTTGCAAGCTTAACGTAACCATATACATAACATCTCAAATTCAGCCTATATTAATTAAATCAACATTTAAACTGATTTTATATCACCATATGGCCAAACAAGAAGATAAAATACACCATTGGAGATCACTTACCGATTTGCCCTCTTTGTAAACTAACCCCACCCTTTGTTTGTTTTTTCTTTCTTTTTTTTTCGTCTTTTTCTTTTCTTTCTATCTCCCTTTTTTTTATTCTTATTATTTTTAATTTCTAAGCATAGTAAACTCGACTGCTAAGTTTATTCAACTAAATTCCTTATCAGACAATTCTCTATAGCAATTAAGTGCATTTCTTAATTTGCTAAAAATATATGTTCTTCCTTAAATTCCATTTTCATATGCATGTGCGGGGTTGCGTATATTATAAGAGAGAGATAGTAATTACCTTTCTCCTTATTGCAGTTTGTGTAGTACACCTCCAAAATTTTCGCATTAATTTCTTTCTCAAGTTGAGATAAATATGGTTTTGGAATTTAACTTGGTTTTCTTTTCTTCCATCCCTAGGCCCGTATGTGTGTTTGTTTGATCTGTTGTTGCTTTAAAGGAATTACATATATTTATATCAATCTGTTCCTTAAGGCGGTGGAGGTACACTACCGACCATATTTTGTTATAAATGATAAATCTTATATAATTATACATATATATATGTACTACTTCTGAATGTGATTAATCCACATAACCATGCACACATCACCTAGGCATATTAATTAAGTAATTCACTAAGCTACTACTTGTCATCATTGCATACTTGAGAA
Organism: Rehmannia glutinosa; assembly: GCA_016081115.2. Classification (NCBI taxonomy): domain Eukaryota; kingdom Viridiplantae; phylum Streptophyta; class Magnoliopsida; order Lamiales; family Orobanchaceae; genus Rehmannia; species Rehmannia glutinosa. The sequence continues at coordinate 33,763,138 of CM071933.1, read as the reverse complement.
TAATCAATTTATTTGTATATCACTCTTAATATCTGATCTTATTACACGTATGATATTAATCCTTTTACTAATATACTCGCGTGTTATATTTTTAAATGCACCAATAGATATCATCTTTCACTTCAAGTTTCCGCATGTAATCTAGTAATTTCCATATTTCTAAATCTACCACATGTATCCTAGTGATATTTAATAGTTTAATACCTCAATGTCCTACGGTATGGTTAACCACAAAAATTAATAATCTATCAACTAATACATGATGAGAGTTCAAGATTATGAAATTACTCCCAAAGATATAAAATAAAATAAACTATGCATACATCTTTATATATGCAAGCAACACATAACCAACAAGTAATGCATAAATTATATTGGCTTAGTGAGTAGTGAGAGGCTCGGTATTACACTGGGGTCTCTCTTTCCTTTGATGATGCCAAAAAGGGGGAAGAGGATGCCCTAAGGAAGTTGAAAGAAGAGAAGTTAAAAGGATCGAAGCTAAGATGAAGGGAAAAGTAGGCGAGGGGAACGTTCAAAGGATTTGACGTTAATGATAGTGAAACCCTCTCAGAGTCATGTTACGGCTTCTATCATCAACAAACTTCCGGTGACTCTACGCCGATCGAACACTCTTTGTGCCAATGTCGGAGAAAAGAAAATCATCGATGTTTAAGGAAGATTGTGGTAATCTTCTAGGAGATTGTGGTAATCTCAAGGTGGTGTTGAAGAAGAGTGTGGTGCTCTTTAAGGTGATGTTGTATGGTGATGTTGTATTAATTGTGGTAATTAATAAAATCTTTTTCTTTTTGAAATCCATCCCAGGAGATCTTTGGGGTGGTAGAGGATTAGGCCCTAGGTGGGTTGAACCTCTATAAATCGACGCGTGTTATTTACTTCCCGCACCTTCATTCTTGTCTTGGCTTGTTTGATTCGAAAAAGAGGGCATAATCGAGAAAATGGAGATAATCTATTCACCCCCCTCTAGATTATTGTAGCCACTTGGACTTACAAGTGGTATCAAAGCCAAACTCTTTGGCAAGCTCGTTCCACATCGCGAGTAAAGAGGAACGATCAATGGCTATGAATGAAGTCTACCATACCGGCACCTCCACCAACAAGCCACCGCTATTTGATTCCGAAAATTATACATTTTGGAAAGAAAGAATGGAATGCTATTTACAAAGTTGCGGGTTCAAAATTTAGAACACGGTCATAAATGGAGAATCCATCCCGATGAAAGACGAACCACTCACCTCCAAAGTCCTCAAGGAGCTCAATGATGAAGAAAAGGAAATTCTCTCCTTAAATGGTAAAGCTCTAAATATTCTTCATTGTTCACTTACATTTTCGGAATACGGTCATATTCGAGGAATAGGATCCCTGCATGAAGCATGGGAAAAATTAGAAGCTATTTATGAAGTATATGCAAATGAAAGGAGCAACTCAAAAGCATCTACCTCTCAAATGGATACAACATCAAATCCGACAACATGGGATGAGCTTCTTACAACTTCCGACGATGAAAAAGTCGAACAATGTCTTATGGGCATCGAAGAAGAAAACGAGGTACGCTCTAAACCTTCTACTTCTTATGATAATGAATTACAAAATGATTATAGTGATTTGCAAAATGATTTTGATGAGCTTCAAAATGAATTCCAAAGCTTGCTTGTTAAATACAAAAATCTGAAAAAGAAATTCCATGTTTTGAAAAATGACAAGGATAATTTATATTTTTCTTATGAATCACTTTCATGTGCTCACACCACCACCCTTGATAAGGTTAGAATCCTTGAAAAGGAAAATAGTACTCTTGTTGAGGATATTGAGTGCATGAAAAAGGATTTATCCAAATTCAACTTAGGTACCGATAAAATGACGAAAATTGTTGAGTTCATAGTTGTGATAAATTGAAACAAGAACTTGATCATAAGCATAATGTTGTTAATCATATGAAAAAGAGTCAAGTCTCTAAGCATGTTGGTCATTATACTTCTAGAATTGTTACTTGCTTTTATTGCGGTAAAAAGGGTCACACGGCTAATTCTTGTCGGGCTAGAAATAACTCTAATTATTATTGGAGACCTAAAAGTCTCAAAGCTAATCCCAAAGGACCCAAACACGTGATGGTACCACAAAACAATGTCATATTAGGTACCCAGTGGAATGACATTCAAAGAAAATTTATACCACAAAGAAGACATCAAATGCCCGTTTCATTTGATCAAAGGAGAAGACATCACCACAATGAATTTCCAAGAAGGAAATATTATCAACAATGGGAAGAATTTCCAAGAAGGAAATATTATCAACAATGGGAAGGTAACAATCCTTGGAAATGGAGCAATTGGAAAAGCTATCATCAACAAGGTGATTTTCAAAGAGGAAGATATCATCAACAATGGGAAAGACACAATCCATGGAAATGGCGTAATTGGTAAACCTTATCTCCCTATTTAAATATGCATTTTGTTATTATGCATGTTTTTATTTGTGTCTTAATTGTCAAAATGAGTTTTCAAATATTTATTTTTTAAATTAAGGTCTTCAATATATATTTGTTTTTTCAAAATATTTTGAAGAGGAGACCTTGTATAAAAACTCTTGTGCATTTATTTAGACTAAAGTGTTTTATTATCTCTTATGGATTTTTATAGCATGAGCATACTCGTAATATCTCTTTGCTTTAGCCTACACTTGTATCATTATGTGTTGTGCAAGAATTTTTTCTAAGAATTGTGTAGGATATATATATATATATATATACATATATATCTTCACCAATGGCTACTTATGTCAAAATATGTCAAGAGTGACATAAACTATCGAGATACACTTATCATTGTTATTCATCTCATAGACTCGATATATTTTTGCCATATGCCTTTGTGCTTGCTTTTCAAGATGTTTCAAAGTATCTTTCTTAAGTGCCATTAAATGAATTTTTCGATTTTGAAAGGCACTATTCGATAAAAGCTTGTTTTATTTGTAAAGGATTATATTTTGATAAAACATTCGATTTTTATCCTCCTCTCAAAATTATGCATTTGATTGTACATATTCATGTCCTTATTCTTGTTTGCTTTGTCAAAGCTCTTTTTCAAATACTTCTTATAAATGAGGTCTCAACTATATGCTCTCGGATTTTCAAATTTCAAAAGAGACCTTATATAGCTTTCTATAAGCATATTTGAACTTACAAGTTTTATGAAACTCTTGATGATTTGTTTTAAAGCATAGTATGTGTTACTTGTTATAGTGTCACTATTATTCGATATTACTATTCTCTTGTGCAAGATATCTTGTTAAGATATTGCAGAAATTTTTGGTATTTCGAACAAGCTTGATGACCAAGGCAAGGTTAGTAGCTCAATGGTATTGTCAAATAGGATGTATTGATTATGTTGAAACATTTGCACCCATAGCATGTTTATTGAAGCTATTCGTATTTTACTTGCCTATTCTTGTTTTAAAAATTTCAAGCTTTACCAAATGGATATTAAATCCGCATTTCTAAATGGTTTTATTCAAGAAGAAATCTATGTAAAACAACCTCCGTGGTTTGAAATTTTTTCTAGTCCTAATGATGTTTATAAACTTTAAAAGGCCTTGTATTGTTTAAAACAAACCCCGTGTATGGTATGATAGACTTAGCTATTTTTGCAAAATGGTTTTACAAGAGGTAAAGTTGATACTACTCTCCTTGTTTTTGAGAAAGGGAAAGATTGCTTACTTGTGCAAATTTATATTGATTATATTATTTTTGGTGCTACTAATGAATCTTTGTGCAAGATATTTTTTAAGTTGATGCAAGGTGAATTTGAGATGAGCATGAAGGGGGAGCTCAACTTCTTCCTTGAACTTCAAGTTAAACAATGTCAAGAAGGTGGTTATATTTCAATCAAAGTATACAAAAGAACTTTTGAAGAAGTTCGGCATTGAAGAAGGAAGAACCGTCTCTACTCCTATGGAAACCTACATCATGATTGATCAAGTTTGAGAAAGGCATATTGGTTGACAAACAAATTCGAGGTATGTTTATCTACGTTTATTACTCCTTAGACTCGACATTTTTTATGCCTTATGTCTATATGCTCGACTTCAAAACTATCCCAACGAATCTCATTAAAGTGCCGTTAAAAGTAATTTTCAAATATTTGAAAAGCACTTCTTCTTATGACTTGTTTATCCAAAGTTTTAAAATGTTCACATTTTTAAAGATAACAAGTCCGGTGATAATAATTTCTCAAAATATGGTTCGTTATAATCGAACTAAACATATTGAGATTCGATAACTTGTTCTAAGGGATTATGTTTCTAAAAACAAAAAATTGAGATGTGTTTAATTCCATCTCAAGGATAACTCGCGGACATTTATTTTTAATCATTAAATCGCGAGTCTTTTACCTCATTTTGAGCTTGTTGAGACATAATGTATATTGAATGAGGTCTATGTTTGCATTTCGTACGTTTTTAAAACTTAGGGGTGAAAAATCGGATTTTTGGATCAAATTTCAAAAAATGGCAAAACAGACAACTCCAGTGACCAAATGGAGTGAGGTCGACCGGTCGACCTCATCTTGGACCGGTCGACCTCACCTCAGACCGGTCAAGTTGATGAAAAATTGTTGATAAAATCGTTTATGTTCCCGCTTAGCCAATGTTTTGTGGTTTTCACTATTTTCGCACCCTTTGCAAATTCACACACAATTCACTCAAAATGATTTCTTTCTTGTAAATTATACATTTTTGAGTTTATACTATTGATATATCATCTATGATACTCGACATCTCCAATTAATTGGTAAGAATTCTTCTTCTTTATCTCAATTGGGTTGAACCCTTGAGAATGTGCTTCATCTTCAATATTTTGTTGGAATTCTCATATGTTTGTGTTGGGCATGATGATTGTTGTTGGATGATATGTGTATAATTGTATTTGGTGATGAAAAATTTGGCTTGGTTATTTTTACAAGGGCTATTTACATCTTTATTATTTGACGCCCGCCAAGTGTTCGATAAAATGTTTCAAAGAAATATTCATCACCTACATGATTCTCTCGTCTCCAAATGTCTTATATATTTATAGAGATCATATTTTGCAAATCAAATGAGCTTTTACGAGCTTTTACAAGTCATATGATCAACTCTTCCCTTAGCTTTTGGTTTTTAAGCTTAATGATCACTAGCTCGATGAATCGGTTAAATTGCGCACTTTGATATGGATATATGATGTTTTTATCGTGCTAACATTCTTTTTGATGATTCCAAAGGGGAGAAACATGATATAAGATCTTATGATGTTTAATGATGTTTTTTTGACAGGGGAGCTTATAAGCTCGATACTTAAGCTCAATATGTAAAAGCTGAGATTTTAGCTTTTGGTTGACTGTTTCTATATTTCTCTTGTTGTGCATATTGATAGGGGGAGCTTTTGCAAAAATGTTTTTAAAATCTCTACTCCCATCCTTGTGTTTATTATGCATGGAATGTTGTCGCTCTCAACGGATAGTTTATTTTAACCGGTAAAATTATTTTGTTTTCAAAATCGACCTCTTTAAATTGTTTTGGTTTGTAATCATCAAAAAGGGGAGTTTGTTAGATAAATGTTTTTATCATGATTTTGATGATTTTATTTTTACACCAAAACAATATTTTTAAATGTTGTCCAAATACTCCTAAATGATTTAAAATGTTTTTACTAATTTTTCTGAGTATTTCTTCTAGTTTATTTTCAACAAAAATTGGACAACACTTTTGATGATTTTGTGTTAATGTGTTTTTACACCAAAACAATATTTCTAAATGTTGTCCAAATATTCCCGATCGTTATAAAATGTTTTTACTAATTTTTTTGGAGTATTTCTTGAAGTTTATTTTCGACCAAAATTGGACAACACTTCTGTCTCGTGTTGGACCGGTCACCATATAGGGAAACCCGTGTCTGAAAGATGATTTCCAAAACAGAAACGAGACATTTGAAATTGTATTGGATGTCGACTGGTCGCGCAAAGGGCGACTGGTGCCTAAAGAGATTACAGAACTGACTGTATCTCAAAATATGTTGAGACGGATCGGTCCCTATGGTGGGCGACCGGTCGGACCCTAGGTCAACCGGTCCAACCCCCCTGGACCGGTCCCTATGTTTGTTTTTGCTGTTTTATTTTATTTTCTGTATTAGTGCGTGACCGTCCGCCCATCCTTTGACAAAGAAATTCTAATCGTTGTAGCAAATGAACAATTTTTCCTTAAATTGTGGGGTTTATTTCTAACAGCTATAATCTTGATTTTAATTGCATTTTTCTCAGTAGATTTTCAATCCCCAAGAGGAGCCTATCCATGATCAATCATCTCCTATAAATAGAGGAAGATTTGAAGCAACACAATAAGAGAAAACTACAACACAACAAGATACATTCAAGCAAACACTTTTGTTGTTCTATTTCAATATTCTTGTTGTAATAACCTAAGGTCTTACACTTTCACATCTTGAGGTCTAGGCTTAATTCTTGATTACACTTGCACTCAATATTGTATTATCCATTATCGAGTTGTAATCTTGAATATTTGTGGTCATCATTCAACACAAGATATCCTTGTGAGTGTTCTTGTGGTAAGAACACACTTGGGTGATCTAGGTGTTAGGTGCAAGAAGATTGTGGTAATCTTCTTGTTGAAGAGTTTGGTGCTCTTCGAGGTGTTGGAGAGTTCGGTGCTCTTCAAGTCGGAAGATTGTGGTGATCTTCACAAGGTGCCGTTGAAGGAAGATTGTGGTAATCTTTAGGGAGATTGTGGTAATCTCCAAGGTGGTGTTGAAGAAGAGTGTGGTGCTCTTCAAGGTGACGTTGTAAGGTGATGTTGTATTAATTGTGGTAATTAATAAAATCTTTTTTCTTTTTGAAATCCATCCCGGAGATACTGGGGTGGTAGAGGATTAGGCCCTAGATGGGTTGAACCTCTATAAATCAACGCGTGTTATTTACTTCCCGCACCTTCATTCTTGTCTTGGCTTGTTTGATTCGAAAAAGAGGGCATAATCGAGAAAATGGAGATAATCTATTCACCCCCCTCTAGATTATTGTAGCCGCTTGGACTTACAACTTCTTCAACAAATGGAAAATATTCTTCGAATAGGCCACTAGGGACTGAATGGACATCTCCCACTCCTCCATCAGGAGCCTTTCCTTTATTCCCCTGGCTTCCAGCTCTTTGTGCCTCAATTATGGGAGCTTCATTGGCAGTTGCAGTTGTGGTAGCCTGCTGAGTTGATTTGGCCTCAGCTGTCTCAACAACTTCGTTGGCTCCAATTGTTGCTTCCTTTTGAGTATTCGTGGCCTCAACTGCCTTAGCAGCATCACTGGCTGGTGATGGCATCATTGGGGGTGGACCATCAACCAAAATGAATTGGGACAAGGCATCTTTCTCTCGTTTATTTTTCAGTCGCCACTTGTTCCTCTGACTTGGTCTTGGGGTGGACTCAACTTCATTGTCAGTGTCAAGGAGCTCTACTGACACATTATCATCGGAGTCATGTAGCGGACTAATTTCTTCCATTTCAGGTGACTCTGATGTAGGAACTGCAGTTTCCCTTTCTCAAGTACAACACCTCTTGAAGTCTCAACCTCTGGGAGCCTTCAACAACCTTAGTAATGTGATCTCAACCGTTGCAAGGCCTTCATCAACCCCTTCTGCAGACTTAGCTGCATTAGGGTCTTCGATGGTGGCATCCTTTGAGGTCTCAACCTCTTGGATTGCACTTTCAAGAGCAGCAGTCTCAACTAACTTGGTCTTCTGCCCATCTTGTGCCTCAGCTATTTCAGCAGCATCCTCGGCGTGCAGTGCAGTTGGAATTTCAGCTGAGACAGTCTTAACCGTCAAAGCTTTGTCAATCCCACTCTGTTGTTCTTTTTGTGCCTCACCTTTGCCTCCTAACTTCACTTTGTTTAAATCTCCCACAACCTCCTCCAACCCGGCTGTGGTGTGACAATTTCCCTCTCACTGGCTCACCAGCTGATTCACGGGCAGCGGGGTCAATTGGCACATGAGACTCGGCTATTTCCTTAGAGTTTTCAGTTGTCTGGGAAGTTGTCTCAACAACATTCACATGACTTGTCTCATCTAGGTTGCCCTCTACATCTTCATCCCTAGCTTCATCACCAAATTCCCTGGTTTGTCCTTTAGAGTGAGCTGGTGAGGTGGTTTCTGCGATTTGCCTCACCGTGTCAAGAATAGTTGGGGTTGGAGAGATTTGAATGTAAGATGACTCTCTAGGGCCCCTGAGCAAGGATTGCTCATGCATCACTAAGGACTCGTTCAGTGCTTGCTACAGCTCAGCCTTCTCGACTAGGTCAGCTGCATCCATAACTTCCACATCACTGCTGCTCTCACTTTGTAAGGCACTCTCAGGAGTATTAGGGTCCGTGAAAGGACAAAAGTGAGGTTTTAGGGATTCCTCAATAGCTTGGCCTTCTCCATCGCCTTAGCCTTCTCCTCATCCTTCTTCTCAAAAAGGATAGTTGTGCGAAAATCTGCATCGAGAGCAGAGCGAATAACAACGTTCCCCAAAAAGCTTAGGAGGTATTCCTTCTCCTCAATGAACTCGGGCCTTTCAAATTGAAACCGGGCGGCACTCAGCTTCCAGGCTCTCCATATACACAGTCTGTCTTCAATTTCTGGGTATGCTGGTGATAAAAGAAGAACATCATCATCATCTTCTTCCTGCCTAGGCTCTTTAGTAGCTTTCTCTTCCTCAGCAACTACAGAATCAGTCTGAGGTGGTATCACAACTAAGTTTTCTTTCCTTGTATCAACTGTGTTTATTTCAGATGTCTAAGCTATGGGCCTGATAGCTGAATCTTGTTCAGATGTATGTGGCTGAGCAGCTACTTGAACTTCTTTAGCAGTGCTTGGACCACTATCTCCATCCTTTGATTTCTGTTGTTCTTCGACAACATCGTCTTCTTTCTCAGCTGTGGCGGACTCAGCTGGCTCAGCAACTTTGCCAGCCTTATTCACAAGTCACCCCCCGATCTTTCTCTCCAGGGAACTTCACTTCAACTTGTTTCGCTCTACAACAGGTGAAAGTTGTCTCTCCAATCTTCTGCTTCTTTGCAGCTGGCTTGCGGGGAATAAATATTCTCTTCCTTCAAACCACATGAGAGGGAGTTGGAACATGCTTAGTGAGGGGGATTTTGCAGAAACAACTATGTTCTTAGGGACATGCTCACCTGATTCCCCCTTAGAGGTAGCAAACTTCTTTGCATGGGCCTGCTTCTGGGCGCCAAATAGGTTGGCCTTAAACATTTTCTTATTTGCATGGAAGGGTTTCCCATTGCGCAGAGGAACACCCTTCTTCTGCATCGAATGACCTAAGATCCGGCCATATCCCAGCGAACTTGCAAACTTCCCATCATCAACCACCTTCATGTTGAGCACGTTCTGGCACAGCTTGCCAAAAATGAACTAAGCCTAGTTAACCTATTTTTCCTCCTTAGTGGCCGCCATTACAATCATCTTAGTCTGAGAGAGCTGATTGAATGAGCCAAACTTCATGTCGATGCATTTTGCTACCACATCCTTGAGGTTGTGGTAGTCTTTTTTAATCAGCTTCTTCACAACTGAGTAGTTTGGTTTTCCAGTAGCCTCATGCTTGGCTCTCTCATTCCAAGCCGCAGTTAAGTCCACGTCCTTACCAGTCAACTCTTTCAGACCACTGGTAGGGAGAAAACAGTATTTAGCTAAGTCAACCGTAGCCAACTTGAATTCTTTTCCGTTCATAGAAGAACGAATCTCATCATCGTGAACCGCAACATTCATATAGTACATAGCCACTTCCTCAAGGTATGTATGGGACATCTCCATAGTCTGAAACTTCATGAGACCAACCTTCTCAAGTTTCTGAGCAATCTTCTTAGCCGAATCCTTGTTAACGCCCTGTTTGACAAGGTCTTCAAAATCAACAGTGGCTCTAGTATGAATCTTCTCAGCGAGTTTGACGTAGTTGTATGTAGGTGCCATTTCGACCTTGAATACGAGTGATGAAAAACTAGGGCTTTGAAACTTCTTTGCAGAGAGAAAGTTTGGATTCCTTTGTGAGCAAGAGAGTGAATGTGAGGATAGAGAAAATGGAATTTCTCTTTATATGGGACATGAAAGGATGGTTTATGAATTTGAAAAGTTTAGAAATTGATCAACAGTTGAGATTAAAAGATCAAAGCTGCATTGATTTCCCTGCATTAAATGCAATGGCATTTATATCCAATCATGGATAAACCATCGCAGGCTTTTGACTGACACCACTAATGATGTTGACTCATGTCTAAAAATATTCCCGCTCGAGGAAAACAACCTTGTTTTGTCACTTAGCTCATAAATGTTTCAACTTTCTTCATTTATGACTTGACTTTGCTTCACTCTTCCTTGAATCGTTGAATAATCACTTGGATGTCCAAAGCCTAACTCAATACAATGACTAGCCATATAAGTTGTTTCACTTGCCACGATATGTGAAACTCTTTTGACATGCACTTCTCTCATGTTTATCTCTGCTGAATGAGTCTTCCGAGCTTCCTAACACAGCTCAATCAATCCAAGCTCATTCTTAAGTTCTTCAACCTTGATTCACATAAGGGCTTTATGAATATATTAGCTAACCGCTTCTCAATTGATATGTATTCCAATGTGATGTCTTTCTTTTCAACACGATCTCTTATAAAATGATATCTGACATCATTGTGCTTGGTTCTTGAATGCAATACTGGATTCTGAGTAATTGCAATGGCACTTGTGTTATCACACATAATTGGAATCTCTCTTTCTTCAATGTCATAATCTCTCAGCTGTTGCCTCATCCATAGAACTTGGGCAATACAGCTGCCTGCAGCTATGTACTTTGCTTCAGCTGTGGATGTAGCTATTGAGTTTTGTTTCTTGCTGAACCAAGAAACCAATCTATTTCCAAGCATTTGACAAGTACCAGATGTACTCTTCTTGTCAACTCTACATCCAGCATAGTCTGAGTCTGGGTAACCAACCATCTTGAATCCTCCCTCCTTTGGACACCATAAGCAAACTTCTTGGCTTCCCTTCAAATGCCTTAGGATTCTCTTGGCTGCAGTCATATGACTTTCCTTTGGAAAAGATTGTAATCTTGCACATACACCTACAACAAAGGTGATGTCTAGTCTGCTAGCTGTCAAATAGAGCAGTGATCCAATGAGTGCTCTATACCTTGTTTAATCAACAACTTTTCCTTCTGCATCCATATCCATCTTCACAGATGTATTCATGGGAATCTTTAAAGATGACTTCTCTTCCATACCAAATTTCTTCATTAAATCTCTGGTATATTTGGTTTGACTTATGAAGGTTCCATCCTTCATTTGCTTGACTTGAAGACCTAGGAAGAAAGTCGGCTCTCTCCCATCATGCTCATCTCAAACTTTCCTTGCATAAGGTTTGAGAATTTTTCACTGAGCTCTTTATTTGTGGATCCAAAGACGACGCGTCATCCACATATATTTGGACAAGCAAGATACTCTCTCCATCTTGAATTCGAAGAGTGTTCTATCAACCTTGCCTTTGGTGAATCTATTGTCTATTAGAAAGCGAGACAATGTGTCATACCATGCTCTTGGTGCTTGCTTCAAACCATATAATGCCTTCTTGAGCTTATAGACTTTATCTCCAATAGTAGTCTTCGCTCAAAACTTGGAGGTTGTTTCACATAGACTTCTTCTTCTAAAAGTCCATTAAAAATTGCACTCTTCACATCCATTTGATAGACTGTGAAGTTCTTGTGTGCTGCATAAGCAAGAAACATCCTTATTGCCTCCAATATAGCAACAGGTGCAAAGGTTTCATCAAAATCTATGTCATCTTCTTGGTAATACCCTTTGGCTATCAATGTTGCTTTGTTTCTTATTACAGATCCCTCGTCCTTCATCTTGTTTCTAAATACCCACTAAGTACCAATAACATTTTGGTGGGTAGGTCTTTGAACCAATTCCCAAACTTTATTCATTTCAAACTGATTTAACTCTTCCCGCATAGCTAGAATCCAATGTGTGCCATCCAATGCTTGTAACACATCCTTTGACTCAATTTGAGAAATGATACAAGTGAACATAGCTTCATGTTGGGTCCTGGATCTGGTTCTTACTCATTCTCTAACATATCCAATGATAAGCTCTGGTGGATGGTCTCTCAGCCATCTCACATCTGGTTGGAGTAAGTCTGCTGTATTAAGTCTCTAGAACACACTCAACTCCTTCCAAGAGCAAGGAAGACAGACCACCAAAGAGAGCTGACAACCAGAGAGCTGAATACCAGAAAGTGGAGAACATGTGCTAGAACTGCAGACAGCCAGGACACTTTGCTGTTGACTGTTCCTATCCACCAGTCAACAAGTACAGAAATGAGGAAGAAAGAAATTTTTTCAGGAATAGAAGACAAGAAAGAAAGAATGCCATGGTGGCTGCTGAGCCGAACACAACTAAGATGTAAGGAAACAACTGAGTCAGACAACAGTGAGGCAGACTATTCCTCAGACACAGAAGAAGAGACATTACTATGCCTCATGGCCAAAAAACAAGAAGATGAGGTACATTCTAACTCATCTAGCTCACATTCTGATGATAGTGATAGTGACACACACACACTTCATCAACCACAGATCTTTATGATTCATTAGGCAAAATGATGAAAGACTTTGAGGACATAAAATTCTCACACACACTTTTAAATGAGGAAAACAACCAGCTCAAATGCTAAATCTCACAGCTGACTGAAGAGATGAGTACCCTTAGTCACATAGCTGATGAGAATAAAGAGCTGAAGACTGAGATAGCTAAGGTCAAGGCAGAATTAGCTGAAAAGGAAAAAAGGGAAAAAGAACTGAAAAATGTGATTGCATCACTCAGTAAGCCATCCTAAAAATTGGATGAATTAATGATAATACAAAAAGAGATTGGAGATAAGGCAAGCTTAGGATTTAATTACTTTGTCAATGCTCAGAATCCTAGAGTGACTTTGGAATCACAAGCAATCACAAGCACATATATGCTGGCGTATGCTATAAAGTCAAAGGTAAAAAACCTGCGGGGTTTGCTGAAATGACAATTGAAACAAAATTCAGAAGAGTCCATCAGCAGACTCCAAACAGAAAATATTTTGTGAAGGCAAAACATAACTACCAAAAACCCCAGAGGTTTCAGCAGAGAAAACCATATACAGAGAATGGTAGAAACTATTTAAGTCACGCTGATTGGAACAATCAAATGAAATATCAGCCAAGTCCTATGGGATACAAACCCAAGTAGCAAAGACCTCAGACTCAATATAGGTCATTCCCAAGGCAAAAAAACCAATATCAGCACATATATGCACCAAGCACAATGCACATTAAGCACAAAAATTTCCATATTATCCAAAGAAAGGAAATGCACCAGTACAATCATAGGCATACATACAAAAAAGACAGCTGCATGTTCCTAAAGCTTCTAAGTATTTGCTAAGATTCATTATGATTATGGAACTTAAAGGTGACAACCTCTTTGAGTCAGATCTTCTGGCTATAGGTTGGTTGGATCACCTTATAGTGCTAACCCCTCAGGACCTAGACAAGTTTGGGTACCTAAAACTTAGCAGCTGAGTGTCAAGGAACCTGGTACATGGATAATGCTGTTCCAGATAGATGACTGGCAATATGAAGAATCTATCACACTTCAAGGAGTCAAGAGGAGAAAAAGTTATATTCGGAGAAAATAAAGCTCCAGGGGAGATAAGAGGCATTTGATACATAAAAAAATGGATTGGAAATCACAAATGTAGCCTATGTTGAATGGCTGAATTTCAATCTGCTGAGCATCAACCAACTCTGTGATAAAGGCTGTAATATAGGATTCAACATGGGTATCTGGCAAATCAGGGATGATGAATCTAATGAAGTTATGCTATCTAGAACAAGGAAGAAAAATATGTACGTAGTGGATTGGTCTATTGCTATACCAAGTACGTGCCTACTAGCAAAGATTACAGCCGAATCAAGTTGGTTGTGGCATAAAAAGCTGAGTCACCTAAATTTCAAGACAATCAACAAGCTTGCAAGGAGTCATCTTGTGGAAAGATAGCCAGGCTCACTGTACAAGAAAGAGAGCATCTGTGATGCATGTCAGAAGGGAAAGCAAATCAAGTCTTCATTCAAGGATAAACCAAGTCCGTCTTCAACAAAGATCTTACATTTATTGCATATGGATTTGTTTGGCCCTATTAAACCAGCTAGTATCAGTGGAAAGAAATATACCTTAGTGGTGGTGGATGATTATTCAAGATAGACATGGACGATCTTATGAGTAAAAAGAAGGAAACTTTGCAGAATCTTCCACAACTTATGTGGACAATTCAAAATGAGAAGAGCAAAACCATTATCAAGATAAGGTGTGACAGAGGAACTAGTTTGTCAATGGGATTATAACTCAGTATTGCACAAAGAATGGTATTGGTCATAAGTTATCAACTGCAAGAACTCCACAATAAAATGGAGTAGCTGAAAGAAGAAACAGAACCTTCAAGAAAGCTGCAAGGTCCATGTTAGCTGAAGCTGGATTGCCTAAGAGATTTTGGGCTGAAGCCATTAACACAACTTGTTGCACTCAGAATAGGTGTATGATAAATAGGCAGCTGTCCAAAACACCCTATGAAATTTAGACAGGAAGAAAGGTTAATGTAGGATATTTTCATATCTTTGGAAGTAAGTGTTTCATTCATAACAATGACAAGGACAATTTGAAAGCTTTTGATGCTAAGGCTGATGAAGGTATCTTTTTAGGATACTCTCAGCTAAGAGTAAAACTTTCAAAGTGCTGAACAAGAGGACTATGGTCACAGAAGATTTTATCCATGTGGGTTTTGATGAACCTAATGTAAATGGAGGAGACATTGATGAATTAGCTGACAAGATGAATCATCCAACTATTCAGAAGAGTCCCTATCTTTGCAGATATCAGAAGACTCGACCCTGATGAAGATGAGATAGCTAAATCTCAAAGACAGCTGGAAGGATTGCAGCTGAATGAAAATAAAAATCTTGTCGCCATATTTTTTTTAAATAATGACGATGCCTATATTTAGTCATTTTTCATAAAGCTTCTACTGCACAATAGATCAAAACGATTTCTATTTTGATAAACTTAGTATTATTGTGCGAAACTACTACTTTTGATTTAAACAAACTACTTCTCAATTTTTGAGATTTTAAAATAAAAATACAAATTGAAAATATTACATACGATAAACTCAATATATTTACTCAAAATCTATTATCTTGGATTATAAATATTGTGTAGGTCCCAAAGGGTGTGAAGTAAGGTCTAGAAGGGGGAGGATTGAATAAACCTTACCAAATTTTCGATTTAGTCCTTTTAAAGTAATTCAACAGAGTTGACTCAAACAGCTGTGTCCTTGATGGACAACTAAGTTGGCTTTTCAGCTAAGTTACCCACTCAACAGACTCGATAGAGCTGTTGATAGTATAACTCGGCTGCTCAAGCCAAATACTTAACTTGGTTGATTGGTTTTTAACAGCGAAAGACTTAACACCCTCAGATTTGTTTTAAGTTTGTTTTTAACACTTGATTCTTAGCACTTAGTTATTAATCAATTGGATAGCAAATATGATTCTAACAGCAGATATAATGTAAATCTGCAGGAAAGTAAATTTGCTGAAAGTAAATGACACAAATATTTTATAGAGGTTCAAAGATGGGGTAATTATTCTAATCCTCTCTTCTCCAACTCCTGGAGGAATCCACTATGTAACAGATCAGTTTACAAAGCGGTGAACAGTCTGGAGACAGCCTTGATCACACAACTGGCTTCTCTTGCGACCCAGCTTCTTCACAGGGCAGTTACCTTGCTACTTCAGCTCACTTCTCAAGTTCTTGGATTTGATCATGAAGCCCTCCAACAAACTTGATAATGGTTCGACCTGGAACATTTCTACAATCCTAGCTTGGATAGTAGACCCTTTGATTTCTTCAAAAGTTTATTCTTCAACAGATTTGAAGTTGTCTTTCCTTCACTACTTGTGTTGGATTGATTTCCTTCGAGTTTCAGGCTTGAGGATTTGCTTGCTCATTTTTGAGAATATTGCAGGTTAAATGCTTGAATATTGCTTGCTTGTTCGTGGTTCAGGTAACCTCTTCTCAATAACTTCCTCAGCTTTTTATAGTGCACATTTGATATTTTGCCCGTTGAAGAGATAAGCTAATTTCAAATGTCACTTTTGTTCGTTGGCTTGTCTTGTTGCAGTCCTTGATGTTGACATTTCCTCGTATTAAATGTCTTCGCAACATTGCAAGTGTCTGACACAAGGTGCAGTGTTTCCCATTGGTTTATTCCTTTTGCACAATTCTGGGACTAAAACTTTAGACCTGACAACTTTGACATATTACTATATTGAGTAATATTCTTGACTTTAATCAATGGATCTAAGTCAGCTTGTCTTGACTAGATCATTGCTTTATCTTTACCCTAGGTGACTTTAGTCAGCTCCAGTCATTGGATAACTCAACTGTCACTTCAACCTTGAGACTTGGCTTCTTGAGTTGACTTGACTAACACTTCTCACAGCTGTTCCTCAGTTGACACTATTTCAGTCGAGTCCTTGACTTCCTTCTTGGCCATACTCAGCTCACACACATCAGAGTCTTCAATTCAATCCGCAGTTGACTTCTTGTATTCCTTGGCATAGCTGACTTGAATCAGCTTTCTCAGCCCTATCTATTACAATCAAAACTACAAGGAAAATGGGGTGCCAACCTCCTAGTTTAAGTTTTACATGGTATCATCAAAATCTACTAAATAAATTTCCTAACATATTGTATTATAAAATTTTAAAATTCTTAGCATATTATAGTAGTGCTTAAAACTATTTCGAAAAAATACGATTCCGTGCTTTACGAACAAACCTTTTCATCTTTATGATGTTTGAAAACTATCTACTACTAAATTAGTATTTTAAAAATACAGTACCTTTGTCTTGAAAGATCATTTAGTAAAAATATATTTTCAAATGAATAGTACTTTAGATTTATTCTATAAAAAACCATTTTTTTTATTGAAAATAACAAAGTCTCATTTTTTATTTTGTTGAATTAACTTCTACTTGATTTAACTAGTAGACGCATCATTTATACTTAGAATTATTTTTATTTTATGACAACACCTATTTTCACTTCTTTAACGATTGTCGATTTCTTTCAACTTTTAACGTGATACACCGGTTGGATTTCTTTTCTTAACGACCAACTAGTTAACTTCTTATAGCATAATATATTTATTTTTATTTTATAAATTTTGAAAATTAATATTTATATATAGTTATATATATTTCAAAATATTTAAATTACTTGATTGATATTTTTGACTTGTACTATTAATTTTAATTTTATTTAGTACCTTAGATGATAAATGATGATATAACATGTGGGAATTATTAGACACCTTATAACTTAGATGATTTATTAGATAGATGATATATATAGCTTTTTTTTAGGAAGGTGATATATATAGATTATAGAATAAAGTAGTTGGCTTATAAGATCCATAAGTGGCTGTGGGATTAATTATTGGATTTTTGGACATGTCAATCTACACCAAAAATCACAAATCTTGGACAAAAAAAATAAAAGAAAAATGGGAGCACTTGAGGAGATGGTGGACGTCCATGATGGAGTGGAGGAGCAAGAGCAATTCTAATAATTCAAACACCCCACACTTTCTTGTATAATATTCTCCCATTCCACCATTTATTTAATTTTGCCCATTCTTCTCCCATTTTCCCACTACTTTCCCCACTTTTTTTTTATTCCATTCAAAGTTCTTGCAAGACAACACCATTCCCCTTTGATCCTTTTTGTCCCCATTCAAGAAACAAGACAAACAACAAAGAAAAAAATGGGGAGAGGGGATGCGAATGGATCGGCCAAATTGGCTAAGGGGGAGGAGAATATTTCTTTTGGTCATATTCCACTTACTCCACTCTCTCATTTACTCCCTCACTTAGTCATTTTTTTTCCTCTCTCCAAAAACAAGACCAATTCTCCTATTCTTTGAAACTAAGGGCCGAAAATAATAAAGAAAAAAAGAGGTAAGGTTCTAATCTTCACTTTTTCAAAATTCTTAAACCTTTTTTTCAAACACTAAGCCCTATTTATTTTCTCAGTCTCTCCTAGTTTTGAAAATAAGCTTGAAGAGTTAAGAAAATGGTCATTTTGTGGTGATTATAGCAAGCAAAAGTAACTCCATACCTTAGACTTGAAGAAGGTAAGACTAGTAGAATTTTCTTAAGCTTTATTCCAAGTTTGGATTGATTGATCACCATGTTGTTTTGGTTCGTACTAAGGGCTTCCCTTTTGGGTTTGGGACAGTGGATTTAAGCTTTTAATAGGTGGAGATGAAGGAATTTTGGATGGAAAAAAAAATTGGAGTCAACTTATTACTTCAACAATCAAGACATTAAGGTAAGATTGTTGGTTTTTGTACTCCTTTCTTTTTCTTGACTTGAGAATATAAATATTGACTCAAGGACTTAAAAATTTTCATACCTAGGGGCTGCCTTGAAGAGTTAGGACCGAAAAGGTGGAAGCAAGAAGAAGGAATTTCAATTTTAAGGACACAATTTAAAGACTACCAAAGTTGGGTAGAAAATCTTTCAAAAAAAATCAAGTATTTGTAAAAATGGCATGTAGTATTTTACAAATTACATGAGCTTTTATGAATATATATTGCATGTACAATTTATTTACCCATGTTCAAAAATTTCACAAAGATATGCCCATTCCTCAATTCTTGTAAAAATAGGTGCATGCATGTACATATTTGTGAATTTTTTGATGATTCCATGATATATATATATATATATATATATTAATGCATGGTTTATGTGCTTAAAATATCCTTTTATACTTGGTTTATATTCAGAAAATTTTGAATGTGTGTATTAAAGGACCACTGTAAAATTCAAAATTTTGGCAACTGGTAATTCAATATTTTAAGTTAATAATAGAAGTTTAAAGGTTTTGAGTTGATAAAACCAATCTTTGGAATTTTAAGGACTCAAATGTGGAATTTTGAAAATTTAAGGACCAAAATTGAAGTTTTTAAAAACTGTCAAGGGATACTTTAAGGACTAAAGTGTGAAAATTCCAACTCTTAAGGACCAAAATGAAATTTTCAGAAATGGTACAATCCATGTACCTGAAACATCACTTAACATTAATTTTATAATATTTTGAAGCTATGGTTCAAGTTTCAATACAAACGGACCCCAAATAAGCTCTTAAGTACAAAATCAAATTTTGGACTAGAAATGGAATTTTTGAAAGTTAAGGAACTTAAACCGAACCTTTTTCAAAACTCCTTTTGTCCCAATATCCCCTGTCCTAATGATATTTTAAACTTGGAATCACATAAAAAATCCTTCTGGTTTGTGAGATCCAAATTTTTATGTTCGGGGTCCAAAAAAGACAATTTTGACAAAAGAGGGGACCAAACTGAAATCTTCTTAAAACTCGACCTAATATCTCTGGAAAAAATGATTCTATACGACAATTTGGAGAATTTAGAAACTGACCTTATATTTTTACGAGATCGAGACCAAAACTTATTCAATTTCAAAACCCGATAAGTATTATTTTCCAAAAACGGAGCTACTTATGAAAATCTTCTTTTAGCAAGGACCCCAAATGCATTATTTTTTTTACTACAGACCTGGAACTAGCTTAATTACATTTTAATTACACATTAATAATTTTCTTAAAAATTTTCGGACCTTGACGGACTCCTTATCCACACCATACGCAATAAGCATGGCTACTTTCTCGCCTTATGAGAATTTGAACTTCCAATTGGGTTGAAAACTCACGCATAAAATACCGAGTCCACCAAATCTTTTGAAGCATAGATTATCCATCTGATAATTAGCTTCATTAATCATATTTACACCGCCAACGATACCGCACACTCGCGTTAAATAAACCTAATTTGTTTGTATCTTGTACTGCTCTTATATGAATCACCATGCTTTTGTTCGACTGCCTCGTTGACATGTTATAAACGCTGTGAACATACTTGTACTTAAGTCATCTTGGTGTGTCGAGCTCACTGTCGGAGTGGACTAGTCGCGTATAGGAATTGGGCAGCACGACTGCAATTCCTTAACGACCCCATCGTCCTAATCCCACAACTGTGGACGGAGTGTCCAAGGGAAGTGGGTCGTAGTAATGGGTATAATCATGATTATGACAAACTTCAGGCTTGGCTAGCCCCAATGTAAATTTGTCGTGCCTAGGGAGCGATAAGGTGAACTGGGCCACGTGCCAAACTTGCTCGAGGGGATACAAGGTACAACGGAGGAATAATTGTCTGATCCACACGATTCCAAAGTTACTCAATTGTTTACTTGCTTAGGTTGGCATTACATTTCGTACTCAACCGTTTACTTCCTTGGGTTGGCATTATATTCCATAAGCAAGCACTACTCGGTTTGTTTACTTGCTTGGGTTGACGTTACATTTCGTACGCAATCAATACTTGAATCACTTGAATATCATTCATGGTGCTTGAATGTTCAGTTATATCCTACTGTATTAATGTTGGAACATTTCGTTGCTTGTAGATAGTATGTGACACACACATCAAGAATCATGCATTCTTTCATATAAATGATTTCTTGCATCGATATAAGCCACACATGCACACAAACACCCATCCACTGAGAATTTTGTCTCACCCCTGCCTTTTCAATGATCAAATGATGAGACTCCATAACTTGTGGACGATACTGAGGATTTCCAGGCGATAGAGTAACACGTGTATTGGACCTGCTTATTAGATCAGCTAGCTTGATGCATAAAACAATGTTAATGTTATTTGGGATATTTGGCTCGTAATTTGGGTCATGATGTAGACCCTAAGACTTAAATTGAATTTTGATTATTTCTGCTGCAACTTCGTACTCTGATTAGATATTTATGATGACGATGGTTATTGGAGGAATTTTGTCGTAATTATGTTGGATAAATTAGCCGGCGTGGTAAAACCGGCGTAAGTTTGACTTCTCGAGTCATGACTTCCATTTTTGGGGCGTGACATTTGTGGTATCAGATCTCAGTTGTAAGAAGGAAACTTATTGATCTGAATCCAGTCACGAAGGATTCGAGCAACACCAATTGCAAGTTATCTCGAGTTCTTGAAGACTATGTAATTGAGTTCTTGAGTTCTTGTATTTGTTTATCATAGATTAAGTGTTTATTTTCGTTGTTTTGAGTCATTTGAGTGGCCAAGATGATGTTAGAGGCCACATATATTGAGTCAAGAGTCATGTTAGTTAATCATGTGTTGAAAGGAAGCATTGACGATCGAACAACAAGAGGTCGCATTCAAAAATCTCCAAGCGCGTCAACAGTTTTCAACACTAGTAGGGTTTAGTATTTTGGCCATACCTTTCTCTACAAAATTGATATTGAGATGATTCAAGATGCTATGGAAAGATAAGAGAAATGGCTACAACTTTCATGAATACTCCATAAGCAAACTGCTGAGGACAACAAGCAACATGGCCTGGCCGTGTTCAGTGACACGGCTGTGTCCGCGGGCGCGTTTTAGGTTTTATCATGTTTTTGTTTCTTTTTTTAATTTTTAAGTTGTTTCCTAGTTGGTTTAGAGTTTGTTTTGAGTCACCTATATAAGGCAAACACTTGTTTTCACAACAACTTTGATATTGAATATTGAATTGAGATTTTCTCTTCAACCCTTTGGGTTTTTCCAAGAGCTTCAAGATTGTTCATCTTGTTGCGAATTCCGACTTATCAAACAAACTTCCGCATTTGTTTGTGGCGTCTACGCATACCAAGGTTCTTGCTTTTCTAAGCAACGGGCCGAGATTCTCACCATCTTTAACCGAACTAGTAAAGATATTGGGTTTACAACATATTTTTTGTTTGGGTCGTATGTACGTTCGTTGCTACGGTTCACATCAGTTGGTATCAGAGCCAGGTTGCAAGGTTAAATCTATCCTTGTTTCTTTAATCCTTGTTATTTTCCAGATTTTCTTATAAATCCTTGTTCTTCAAGGGTGTTCGCCAAAAATATTTGGATCATACAACTGCAAGTGTACAGTGTAGTTTATAGAATAATGGCAAGCAAGGTCGTATTCCTCTGGGATTGATATGTGAAACACTTAGGCTATAATAACATCGTATTCCAATTTTATTGAAGCGACCGAATTACAAGTTTAACTAAAAATTGAAAATAATAGAAAATAAATAAATTTGCGAACCCCACAAGTTTTTTCAACAAATACGGAAGCAACCTTAGGCACATAATCTCAATATGTTTCTTCAATATTAAATCCAATTAAAGTTTCAAAACCAATTCTTGCAATTCTATGGGTTCAATTCCTAAGATAGTCTATTCCCCCTCCCGGGTGATAAATAAACAGTAGATTAATAACAATTGTAGATCTCCCGATACGTTACAACTATTATTAACTCCCAAAAGATTTATGAATTGAATGACTCCCCACAAAAAGTTGTAGGTCTCCTGACTCGTTACACCCGTTTATGTCTGAATTTGATTTTCGTCTTTGTTAGAACTCATCTCCCGAATCTCGCACTAACAAATATGACATGCTAATTATTGATCAGATAAAAAGTAATTAAGAATAAACACTCGAATGCATAAAATAGAACACATGAATCAATTAAGAAAACAATTAATCAAGATTTAACATGAATCCACAGTTTTGATTATGCCCCTAAGATCCGAAAGATTAGCCAAACATTGATAACAAATTCATAGACAAATTCAAAATCAACATTATGACATCGTTTAAGTACAGTCAAGAGATCTAGACATAGAAAGAAAACCTCTTCTTGGTTACAGCTCTTGTGCTCCCCATAGATGCGAAAGGCCTTGTGGTGTTCTTCGACCTAGCCCTCTCTCAAAAGACCTTCGATCTTGTGTTCCTGCATAATTTGATGTATTTTTGTGGTATGAATGTTGTAATTTTGATGTTGAGTCCCTTTTATAGATGCTAGGAGAGATCACTTGTAGAGTTGGGTTTGTCAGAAAAACACGCCGAATCACCACACGCCCGTGTGATGTCACACGATTGTGTGGGTTTTGGTCCCACACGCCCATGTGGGTCCCACACAGTCCGGCAATGCGTCTTGGTTCTGTCCTTTGTTTCTTCCCCTTTTTCACACGGACATGTCATTTCACACGGGTATTTTCAGACGGCCGTGTGGCACCACACGATCTGGCCGTGTGATGTATTTTTGTCGATTTTCTTCGTCTTTTTGATCTTCTCTTTGCACTCGTCAGTCCTATCCGGGCCTTCCAACTGATAAGTCTTCGTTTTAAGCTCCGTTTCCTGTAAAAAGTTACAAGAATATACAGTATCATGCCCTTCTAAGGAAACCAAGTAAAACACACTAAATATGCTTGCAAATGCATCAAATATATATCATTTTAAGCCCCAAAATGCACGTATATTTTACACTCATCAAAGGTTAAAAAATTCAAAATCTGCACAGAAAAATCATCGGGTAAAAAACCGTAATCCACGTACAAAAATAAAAAATAAAATAAAAATTGAAAATTCTGGAAATAGGATTTACAAACCCGTAGTCTTATAAATTCATCTTATTGAGATCCATTATTTGCTTGGTAATTGTCTTGGTTTGTTGGGGCATGCTTGCAATTGGCTGATTGGTTTACAATCATAACAAGTGCGGGCATTTGGAAATTGTGAGTTGAGTGAAAATCGAGTGCATACACGTGAGGGAGTGAACCAACCATGTCCGAAGAAAATCGACAGCCGTCAGATTTAAGTAATAAGTTGCATATGAGGCACTTGCAAG
The DNA here is from genome assembly GCA_016081115.2 of Rehmannia glutinosa. NCBI lineage: Eukaryota > Viridiplantae > Streptophyta > Magnoliopsida > Lamiales > Orobanchaceae > Rehmannia > Rehmannia glutinosa. The sequence goes on along the minus strand of CM071933.1, from coordinate 33,739,214 downwards.
CCTGATAAAGAAAGCGATGATCGAGACATACGGGGATCCCAATGAGGTGCCGAAAATAGAGGAGCATGTTCCTAGGTCACAGAGGACTAGGAGGATCGAATTGGAGGAATGGACGAATGATGTGGATGATTTTGATTGCGAAAGGGAGCAAAATTACAATCGGGGCCGAAGTCGGCGTGGAAATAGGGTTGATAGAGGACGTGAGGATGGCAATTTGAGTAACATCAAAATACAAATCCATCGTTCCAGGGAAAGAGTGATCTGGGCGCCTATTTGGATATCATTTTGATACCATTAGATCAACCCCAATAAGAAGAAATATAATTATCATTTTCAAAATGCAATCTTACAAGGTCATGTTACCTATTTTCATATTTGATCTCTACTCATTTACCAAAAATCAAGTGAAGCGTCTCCGTATGCCTTATGTGTTAATCCTAACCTATTATTTTCTTTGAATCCCAAGCATTTAAAACTCAACTGAATAGAAACCATTCACCCTATATTATCCATAATAATTAATTTATATTTCACTAGAGTTCAACCTTTGGATCCTCAATTCAACAGTAGGTTGTTCGATAAGGCTGAAAAGGATTCTAGTCTCATAAATATCATTCAAGTAACACCAATTCTTATGTGTTCAATATATTTATATTATCTAGGAATATGAGTAGTCACCACATCTCGTTTGAATTTGTTCTTGTTTCTCTTTAAATCGTGTTGCACTAAATGTTTGCAATAGTTTGAGTTACTAATCATCTTGTATAGATATAGATCTAAACACAATAATAACACCATTATGGATAATAAATAGTTACATAAGGCAGAGTTACTTGGAGCTCAAATCAATTACCTAAAATTAATCACAAGGTTTATATATATATATATATATATAGTCTCAAGGTTCTACGTATTTACACGATCATTCTTTACAATTACTAGTCCAAAATCATATGACATTGCATAACCAAAAGATCACAAACTTATTTGAATAACTAATATTTATTTTTTTTTTTTTTTATTTTGAGTCTCTAACATCCTTAAGGATCAGTTGATTTTTCTATGTTATCATGTGTGCCCTAATATATCATTAGTAAACACCACCATAAACATACCCATATAAGACTATCAACACCTTATTCATCAAGATGAATGAATATTGCCATAAATATACCAACAATCAGAAATTTTATAATAACTAGGGGACTAATTAACCAATATAAATGAAGAAACTTAAAGAGATTCCAAACCCAGAATCAATTCTAAAGATCATAACAATTTTTTCTTAATGTTTTTGAATAAACCATAACTTTGACAACATATATGTATTATGAATAATTTTTCAGCTAGCTTAATTGCCACATGTATAATTTCTGAAAACTTATTCTTCAGCTTGACCTATATATAAGATTAAGGTTTATTTAAGGGAGTCACTATGTCTTAATTTCTCACCCAAAATTAATAATAGTTTCAATTAAGGTTAACCAACTTTCAACAGAAGTATATGGTTAATAGTAAGGTGTGTCAAGGTATTAAAGTATGAAGTATAAAAATCAAAGAGCCTAAATTTTCCAAGAAAAATGACTTTCATAAATATATCAAATTAAGATAATTGTTACCTCAAGACTAACTCTTACAAATGAAAGATCAACCACTTCATATACATATCCTTTCATTAGCTAAATTTTCCATATAGGATTAGTTTATAACATTACTAATCATAAAATTCACCAGTAGAAAAAGTTACATTATACAGTCGATACATTACTTTATACTTTAGCCTCTATTGTTATCATCGCCACCTCGATATTATTTTTACCCCTAAACTTCTCTCATATCTATCTTGTCTTAGATCATGCCTAGACATTCAATTTGATCCCTAATTTGCAATCATTAATTAGACTTGTAATCAAACTTCATCCCTATTAATAATTCGATCTCAGCCTAGATATAGGGTCATTTGAGTCTTGATATGAGACATTTCCTAAAATTGCACGTATAGATCCAGTTCTTCTTCTTCTTAAGTGATTATAGTGAAGTAATCTACTGATGGTATTACCCCACGAATCTTTAAGTGGTATTCCGGAAGTAGATGTCAAACCTATAAAACAAGTTTAAATGGTTATATCAGAACTTACCATAAAAATTCATCAAACTTAATTCACTAAAATGTTTCTTGATAAACCCATGTTTAGACAAAGGGATATTGCTCAGTATCTTAGGAGTATCTCAAAACCACTAGTTGCTTTTATCTACCAAAGGATTTGTCACTTGTATCTAACCAGACTATCTTGAACAAATGACTTAGGTAGTCCTTGAGTCATATCTTCCAAACAACAATATTATAGAGATACCGGGACTTTCATTTACTACCTATAAGTTCATATCTCATAGACTGGCAATAATCTTGATATCGTATGGCCAATATTATTCGTCACACGTAATGAATCATATAAACAAAACAATAAATCATCATAATATAAGATAACTTACTGGCATCACTATACTCCTCAATTTCTGATTTCATGTACATAGATAGTCTACAAAACCTGCAACCGGGATCAGATACCACTCTGTGACACCCACCCCTACTACTACATTACTAAACAATATAAATAGTGCAACTTAACAACGTAGACTCTATTTATGTGTACATAATTTTTGTTCCTTTATCCTTGTAGCATTTTAATAGAAGACGAATAATATCGCACACATTATTCTTATTATACTTAAAGAAAAAGACAAGAAACGTCCACAAACTAACGAATAGCAACCCCACATACCGGACAACAATATATACGAGCTCATTGCTTATCTCAAGTCATCTAGAGGTATAATCATATTAGGATTTCAAAAGTTTTATGCCATAACAATTCAAAAAACAATATAGTAACCATTGAAAGGAAAACAAACCAAAATCCCAGCCCAACAGGTCGTCACCCATGTACACGATCTTCAAAATCGAGAGGAGCTTCAACAACATGCCTAGTAAGCTAAACAAGTATCATACAAAACATCTTCTCTCTATAAATAATGTTGTGTATGCAAGATCTTAATGTGAGTGTTTATTATGCGTGCACGTGAAAATACTATGAATGATATGCACAATGGCTCACCAAACACATTGTCTCAATATCATGCAACCAATAGGGATCATATTACGTCCACATATATTCAACAAGATACCGCATCCATGTATAATTCAAATAATTCAAAGAATACTATATTCACCCATAAATATTCTACTGAAAGTTGCATAAGTTGTCTTTCTTCTTTAATCTTACATGTAAGAAAACCTGTACAAATATAAGATATAATTTCTTTTTTTTTTAAATATATAAATTCACTATACGAAATTTCATAACAGAACTTATATCAGAAATTCTGACCAAATAATAGTCTAAATTTCCAACTTATACCTAAATATAGTGAAGTTTTCTAAACACTTTAATTTTTTATTTTGAATTTACTTTACCATTACAGTCTTTGTATAGTTCATATCATTATAAAGAGCTAATAAAAGTATTTATAATTCAATATTAAGCCACATCCTTCTATTGTACTATACTAATTTATTTCTATTTTTATATGTGTGTAATTTTTATATATATATATATATTTCTTATTTTTTCTATTTCCTTCAAAAATTGCAACAAGAATTATATATATTTCTGACATGATTCTTGTTCTTTTACTGAATTCAAATTTACTTCACATCTATAAATATAATAACCTTTGATATATATATATATATATATATATATATATATATATATGTGCGCGCACGCGCGTTGTATTTCTTTTAGTTCACAATCAATTCATTGTTCGTAACTTAAGATTACTCATAATCAGTACACATTGACGGCCTAAATCAAGATAAAGGTTAAAACTTACCGATAAAAAAAACGATTAAAACTTAATATACTATATGGCCATTAACCTTCTGCACCCCCACCATCCTCTCTATTTCTCCCTTTCACATCTTATTATGAATGTTCTGCATGTGTGTGTTTTGTTTATTAGTGAAAACCCGAAAACATACGACGGTGGAAATATATATTACATATCTTCTAAATATTATGTGGCTATAAATTAATGTGTGTGTGTGTGGTGTTAATTAAGAATTATATATATTACCTATACATGTCATCCCATATGTTAGCTATAAGTTTTAACTCACGCACACGTGTATACATTGGCCAACAAGTAACTTTTAAGTCTTCTATTAATATTTATATATTTTATATATATTTCTCCATTTAAAATTTCTATAATAATTCTTCTTTACTACGAATTTATATATATATATATATATATAATATACATATATATGGCTAATGTACAATTAGTAATCTGCAAATATGAAATTAGTACATTTCTTTTTCATACTTACCAACAAAACCTTTTCTTATCCTCTTATTATTATTAAAACAATAGTAATAACAACAACAATTATTATTATCATTATTTTCTTTAAAAAAATATTAATCTCACATAATATATTAACTTTGACATGAAATATATATTTATTAAACTTAATATCTATCTTGTTTTCTAGTATTTTGTTAATTCTTCTACTTAATTTATCAACAAATTTTATTCCTCAGATGCACACATTTATGCCATCTATCACCTCCAATTTTACAACCTGTAACCTAGCGACCTCCCTTTTTTTTAATGTTACCACATGTAATCTAACAATATCCATCGACTTGACACCTAGATGTTATTATTCCATGTATAAAAAACTAATTAAGTTAGACATCAGGCAGCTAAGTACTATGTGAGAATTTCAAGATTTTAAAATTCATGCCATATAAAATGAAATGAGTTATACAAATGTCAATATCAATAGCGCATAAACAAGGCCAATCCGTTAACTATATTGGCCAACTGAGATTGAGAGACTCTGATATTTCTAGGTATTACAAAACTTCAGCAATGGCTGCAGGTAAGCCTTCCTCAGCAACAAGCCTTACTTCAACTGTTTCTGTAATGGTCTCCACAACTACCTTTTCGATGTTCGTGACAGTTGTTTCATCAACCTTTTCTATGATCTGTTCCTCAACCCTCTCTACATCAGTCAACTCTACTGCAACATGCAACAGTGGGTCTATCTTGGTTTCTCTAGGATCGCCTTACAATAGGAATCTCAACTGATTCCGTTTCCTCTCAATCGACTGTCATCACCCCTATAGTAGACTCAACATGCTCATCACATATCCCTCTTTGAGTCTTTTGTTTCTTGGCGATTGGCTTTCGGTCGGTGTGCCCTTCTCTTCATAGGGACGGGGCGATTGGGGGATCTCGATTTTCTCGCCCTCCGAAGTACCCTCGTTTTGCATGGGCCTTCTTCTAAGCAGCTGAGAGGTTTCCCTTGAGCAACCTCTTATTGACGTGGAACGACTTCCCTTTCCTAAAGCTCAAGCCCTTCTTCTCCACCAGATAACCCAAGAACAACACATAGCCAAATGTGCTTTTGAAATTCCCATCCAATACATCAATATTCTGCGCATTCAAGCTTAGCTTGTCATAAACAAACTCAGCCAATTCACCTCCAACTCCTTCATAATGGTTGCCATCATAGTCAGCTTAGCCACGGACAGCTAATTATAGGAGCGTATTTTATATCAACGCACTTGGACACTATGTCAATCAGCTTATGGAAGTCTTCCTTCAGTATATCCTTTGTAGCTGAAGGATTATAGTTTTCAGCCTCCTCCTCGACAACTATCTTCCTCCATTTCATTATGAGATCAAATTCATAGTCCTTCAGTTCACTTAGACCGTTGTTAGGAAGATGCAGCAGCTCAACCATGTAGGCTGCCGTAATTATCACTTTTTGGCCATTCACGATTGAATGAATTCCATCATTATAAATCGAAGAGTTCACGTAGAACATTGCCAACTCTTCTAGTTATGTTTATGGCACTGCTGCCTGAGAAGCTCGACCAGCCTTGATTTGTCTAAGTGTTCCACAATCTTTTGAGCCCTAACTTGGTTTGAGGATTGCTTGATCAAACCTTCAACATCAATCAGTACATCGTAGTACACTTTCTCAGAGAATTTTGTGAAGTCGAGAGCATAACTAGAGGATTTATTTGGTGACATCATGATTTTTGAAGCTTTGAACGATTTCGAATTAAAGGTTTTTCTCTAAGAGGTTTTCGGAATTTGAGGATTTGAATGTAAGTGTGAGAGATGTGAGAGAAAATGATTGAGATTTATACGAAATGTGATACGATGTGAGGATAATCGTCGAATTTGAAACTTGATCAACGATTGAGATTTGATCTGAGTTTTGCCTTTAATTCTCACATTAAATGCCCACAGCATATGGCCAATGATAAGGTTTTCTTTTGTAGTTTTATTGTTCAGTATTAAATGATGCTGACATCATCTCATAAACAATCTCGCTTAAAAATACGACCTCGTATTGTCTCTTGGCTGATAAGTGACTTTCCTCGCTCAAGTCTACTGGTAGTACTATTTTTATCGATGACTTGAACTAGTTGAGTATCCAATCGCTAAAAGAGTAAAAACTCTTTTGGTATGCAATTTCCTTCACTTGAAACTCTGTTGAATGAATCTTCTGAGCATTTTAACTTAGCTCAATGAAAGCAAGCTCATTATTCAACTCTTCAAATCTTAATTCACATAAAGGTTTTGTGAATATATCAGCTAACTACTTCTCAGTTGACACATATTCCAACTTGATGTCTTTCTTTTCAACACGATCTCTGCTAAATGATATATGACATCAATATGCTTTGTCCTGAAGTGCAAAACTAGATTTTGAGTGATAGCAATTGAACTTATGTTTTTAGGTCCCAAGGGGTGTGGTGTAAGGTTTAGAAGGAGGGTTGAATAAATCTTACCAAATTTTCACTTTTTAGTCATTTTAAGATATTCTACAGAGTTGACTCAAATCAGTTAAGTCCTTGGGGGACAGCTAGGTTGGCTATCTTCAGCAAAGTTACCCACTCAACAGACTCGATTGAGTTGTTGATAGTATAACTTAGCTGCGTCAGCTAACACTTAACTTTTAGATGATTTGGTTTTATACCGCGGAAGATTTAACACCCTTTGTTAATTTTAAGCACGTTTTTAACACTTGTTTTAGCACTTGTTATTATCAGTAGCAATATAACTTATCAGTAGATATAGAAATATAAGAAAGAAAGCAAAGTGCTGAAAGTAAATGACACAAGGAAATTTTATAGTGGTCCGAGGATGGGGTAATTCCTCTAATCCACTCTTCTCCAACTCCTGGAGGAATCCACTAAGTAACATATCAAGTTACAAAGTAGTTCTCAGTCTAGAGACAACCTTGGTCACACAACTGGCTTCTCCTGCGACTTAGCTTCTTCATAAGATAGCTGTCTTGCTACTTCAGCTCCCTTCAAACCCTTGGAATTGATCACACAGCCTTCCAACAAGCTCAAAACTTCTTGTTCCATCTTGAGCCTCACTACAGCTCCTTCAACATGGAGAGTAGACCCCTTTTCGATCTTTAAAAATTTCCTCTTCAACTGGTTGAAGTAATCTTTCCTTCAAAACATGTGTTGGATCGAGTTCCTTCGAGTTTTAGGCTTGACGAATTTCTTGATAAGCTTTGAGAATGTTTGCAGGTTATGCTTGCTTGACCTTTTATAGTGCTCATTTGAAAATTTGCCCGTTGAAGAGATATGCTATTTTCAAATGACACTTTCTTGTTCGTTGGCTTGTCTTTTCTTGGCCTGCAACAATGTGATGGTGACCCTTCCTCGTATTAAATAACTCTGCAGCTTTATAGGGTCTGACACATGCTTTAGTGTTTCCCATTAGTTTATTCTTTTTGCATATTTCTGGGCCAAACACTTTAAGACCTGGCAGCTTGGACTTATTACTATATCGAGTAATATCCTTGACTTCCTTCCAACTGATCAATGTCACTTGTCTTGACTTGACTGCTTCCTTTACCCCTTTTACTTGAGTCCGCTCCAATCATATAGGAATGACTCAACGGTCAATTTAACTGTTAGACTTGGCTCTTTTCTGACTTGACTGCACTTCCACATCCTTTATACAGCTGTTCCTCAGCTGGCTCTCCTTCAGTCGAGTCTTTGCCTTCCATCTTGACCATACCCGCTGACACACAACTGGGTCTTCACTCTATTCTTCAGTTGACTTCTTGCATTCTTCGACATAGCTGACTTCACTCAGCTCTTTAAGTCCTATCTATTACAACATAGAAATACAAGGAAAATAGGGTGCCAACTTGCATTCTAAGTTTTACATGGTATCATCAAAATCTTAACAATAAATTTCCTAACAATGTTGTCACACATAATTGGAATTTCATTTTCCTCAATGTCATAGTCTCTTAATTGTTGCCTCATCCGTAGAACTTGGGCATAACAATTGCATGAAACCATGTACTCTGCCTCAGCTATTGATGTAGCTACTGAGTTTTGTTTCTTTGTTGAACCAAGAAACTAACCTATTTCCAAGCAGTTGACTAGTACCTAATGTACTCTTTCTGCCAACCCTACATCCAGCATAATCTAAATCTGAATATCCAGTTAGCTTCAGGCATCCTTCTTTATGATACCACAATTCAACTTCTTGATTTTCTTTTAGATATCTGATAATTTTCTTTGGTGCAGTCAAATGACTTTCTTTTGGTGCAGACTAAAACCTTGCACATACACCTACTACATATGTGATGTCAGGTTTGTTGGCAGTTAAGTAGAGCAATGATCTAATGAGCTCTATATATTGTTTGATCATTTGATTTCCATTATGAATCCATATCACTCTTGATTGATGGATTTATTGGTATTTTGAAAGATGACCTGTTTTCCATACCAAATTTCTTAATCAAATCTCTTGTGTACTTGGTTTGGCTTATCAAGGTTCCGTCATTCATTTGCTTCACTTGAAGTCCAAGGAAGAATGTTATTCTCCCATCATGCTCATCTCAAACTTTTCTTCCATCAGTTTTGAGAATTTATCATACAAGTCTTTGCTTGTGGATCCAAAAATGATGTCATAAAGATAGATTTGAACAAGTATGATGTTTTATCCATCTTGAATTCTGAAGAGGTTTATGTCAACCATTCCTTTAGTGAATCCATTGTCTATAAGGAATTGAGACAATGTATCATACCAAGCCCTTGGAGCTTGTTTCAATTCAAAAAGTGCATTATTTAGTTTGTACACTTTATCTCCTATAGTGTTCTGCTCAAAACCTTTAGGTTGCTTAACATAAACTTCTTCTTCCAATAGTCCATTAAGAAATGCACTTTTCACATCCATCTGATAAACTGTGAAGTTCTTGCGAGCAACATAGGAAAGAAAATTCATTATTGCTTCAAGTCTTGCAACAAGAGCAAATGTTTCATCAAAATCTGTACCTTCTTCTTGGCAATACCCTTTGGCTACCAATATTGCATTATTTTTTACTACAGTTCCTTCTTCATTCTTTTTGTTCCTGAATACCCACTTAGTACCAATAACACTTTGGTGAGTAGGTCTTTGAACCAATTCCAAAATTTTGTTTCTTTCAAATTTATTTAATTCTTCTTGCATAACTATGATACAATGTGTGTCATCTAATGCTTCTGACACATCTTTTGGTTCAATTTGATAGATGAAACAAGTGAACATGGCTTCATGTTGAGTTCTTGATCTTGTTATTATTCATTCTCTTACATTTTCAATGATCAACTAAGGTGGATGGCCTTTCAGCCATCTCACATTAGGTTGGAGTAAGTCAGTTGAGTTGTTTCTTCTTGCAGCTACGTTGCCTTGAACAACTTCTTCTTGATCATCTTCATTACACTGCAATCTTTCCAGCTCTCTTTATTGAGATTTAACTTACTCATCCTCATCATGATCGAGTCTTCTAGGAGTTGTCTCAGCATAAGGACTCTTCTGAACAGTTGGCTGATTCAACTTCTCAGCTAACTCGTCAGTATCTTCTGCACTGATATTTGGTTCATCAAATTCTCAGCTAACTCGTCAGTATCTTCTGCGCTGATATTTGGTTCATCAAATACTACCTGAATTGATTCTTCTATGACCATAGTCCTTTTGTTTAGAACTCTGAATGATTTGCTTTCAGATTAGTATCCAAGGAATATTCCTTCATTTGCCTTAACATCAAAAGCCTTCAAATTATCTTTTCCATTGTTATGTATAAAACACTTTGTTCCAAAGATATGAATATATCCCACATTTGGTTTTCTTCATGTCCAAAATAAATAGGGAGTTTTGGATATTTCCCTGTTGATCATGCATCTGTTCTGAGTGTAGCAAGTTGTATTCGAAGCTTCAGGCCAAAATCTCTATAGCAACCCAACTTCAGCTAACATGGTCCTTGCAGCTTCCTTGAGTGTTCTGAGTCTTCTTTCAGCTACTCCAGTCTGCTGTGGTGTCCTTGTAGCTGATAACTCATGAGCAGTCTCATTCTATACACAATACTGAGCTATAACCCAAATGACAAACTCAGTTCCTCTATCAGATCTTATCTTTATACTGGATTGACTCTTTTTATTTTAAACTATTTTCATCAGCTGAAGAAGCTTTTGCAGTGTTTCCTTCTTCTTACACATAAAAGTAGTCCATGTGTATCTTGAAAATCATCCACTACCACAAGTGTATACTTCTTTCCACTGATGCTTGATGGTTCCACTAGTCCAAATATATCCATGTGCAACAGATGTAGAATCATTGTTGGGAAGTATTTGTATTTTCTTGAATGAAGATTTGATTTGCTTTTCTTTCTGGCATGCATCACACATAATTTCATTTTTGTACACTGAATCTGGTAATCCTTCAAACCAAATGACTTATTGCAAGCATGTTGATAGTCTTGAAATTCAGATGACTTAGCTTCTTGTGCCACAACCAACTTGTTTCAGCTGTGCTCTTTGCTAAAATACATGTGCTTGGTGCAACAGTTGACCAATCTACCACATACATGTTCTTCTTTCTGATTCCTAACATCACTATTTAATTTGTCTCAACATCTCTGATTTGACAAATATCCATATTGAATCCAATATTATATCCTTTATTACAGAGTTGGCTGATACAGAGCAAATTAAAATTCAACCCTTCAATACATGCAACATTTGTGATCTCTAAACCATTTTTGTTGATGGATCTAGTGCCCTTGATTTCCCCTAGAGCATCATTTCTCGCAAATATAAATTTGGCTTCTTTTGTTTCCTTGAATTTTGATAAATTGCTTTTATTTCCTGTCATGAGTCTGGAACAACCACTATCCACGTACTAGGTTCCTTGGCACTAAGATGTTCCTTGAACCTGCAATCAAGGAAATGAAACATTAGGTGCGCATACATGTGTGGGTCCTAAGGGGTTAGTACTATAAGATGTTCCAACCAACTTATAGCCAAATGATCTAACTCTAAGAGGTTTCCACCTTTTAGCTCCATAATAATAGTGAATTTTAGCAAATTGTTTTGGTGCTTTTGGTATATACAATTGTCTCTTTTGTATGTATGTCTGTGTGTGCATTTGTGTGTGTGCATTCTTGTGTTGGTATGGAATTGTTTTGCATAGTGTGCATTGTTTCTAGGTGCATAGGTGTGTTGATTTTTGTGCAGTGGGAATGACCTATATTGATTTTTAGGCCTTTGCCATTTGGTTTGTTTCACTTTAGAATCTGCTGATATTTTATGGGTGGATTCTAATCAGCTTGAGTTGGATAATTTCTACCATTCCCATCATTAGTTTTCTTCTTTTGAAAGTTCTGGTGTCTTTGGTAGTTCTTCTTTGACTTAACTAAATATTTCCTATTAGAATTCTGTTGATGAGCTCTTCTGAATTTAGTTTAAGCAATTCTCTCGGCATACTCAACTGGCTTGTTACCTTTGTCATTGTATCCAAGGCAAGCATATGTGAGCTTTTGGTGATAAGTTGGTGCAACATATGGGGTTTAAGATTTTGGATTCCCCTATTGCTTGAGGATCCTTTATCTAAAATCATTCTTGGAACTTGAGCATTCACAACGAAATTGAATCTTAATCCTGCTTTGTCTCCAATCTCTTTTTAGATCATCATCAATTCATCCAATATTTTAGATGATCTGCTGAGTGATGAAATTATATTTTTGAGGTCTGGTTCTCTCTTTTCTTAGGCAGCATAGTCTGCTTTTTACTTTTGCTATCTCAGTTTTTAACTCTTTATTTTTCATTAGCTAAGTGACATAGAACATTCAACTCTTTAGTCAGCTGTGAGTTTTGGCTTTTTAGTTGGCTATTTTCCTCATTTACGAGTGTGTGAGTGGTTTTTATGTGCTTAAAGTCTTTGATCATTTTTTCGAATGAATCATAAAAATAAATCGATGATGATGTGTGTGTGTCATGATCACTATCATCAGAATCTGAATCAGATGAGTTATGAATTACCTTATCTTCCTGCTCTTTTGTCATGAGACAAATCAATGGCTCGCTTGATTAATAAAGAACGTGAAGTCGCTTCACTGCTATTTGACTCTGTTGCTTCATTATACTTGGTTGTCTCAGACTTAGCAACCATCATTGATTTATTTCTTTCATTTCTTCTTTCTCTGAAGACTTTCTTTTTTTCATCTTCATATACTTGTTGTCTGGTGGATAGAAGCAATCAACTGCAAAGTGACCTGGCTGTGTGTAGTTCCATCACAAGTCTTCCACTTTCATATCAGCTCTTGAGGATTCTCCCTTCTTCCTCTTGTAGTTCTTATTGAAGAACTTGTTGAATCTATTGACCATCAAGGTTATTTCTCCTATATCAGTGATGTCCTTGGAGTCTCCTGACTTAGACTCACTTACTACAAGGGCAGTAGTCTTAGGTGCATCTATCTCATTTTGCTCTTTACTTTTGAGCTTGAATTCATAGGCTTTCAGGTCTAAGAATAACTCACGATTTGAAATATTTATTAGGTCCATTGCATGCCTTAGAGCCATTACCTTCATTTCCTATTAAGCTGGGAATGCTCTCAAGATCTTCATACACATTTCTTTATGTGCATATTCATTAACTAGGGCAGATAACTCAATTGTTATCTGAGTAACCCATGCATCCAACTGATCTAATGACTCTACAGTCATCATTCTAAAATTCTCAAACTTTTGTACAACCAATGTAAGCTTTTTTTTCTCTTAACCTTCATATATCAGAGTCAACTTATCCCAAATATCTTTTGTTATTCTGCATGACTTGACTTTTTTGAACATGGATTTGTTAAATGTCTTGTATAATATGTCCTTAGCCACATTATCTAAGTTGTATTGCTTTCTATCTTCATTGGTCCATTCACTTCTGGGTTTTTCAACCTCAGCAACTCTCACTGCTTCATCTCATGCACCTCTTACAGTTGTATTAACTTTAGCGATGCTGATGGGTCCATCCTCAACGACAAACTACATTGAATCGTGCAACGTAGAGAGATATGCCTACATACATATCTTCCAGTCATCAAATTCTTAAATGGAAAACATGGGAATACGAGTTAGATTTGTTCCCATGTTAATAACTCTTTAAAAAATTTGAAAAACTCAAGTGTTGATATTTTTGAAAATGGAGATCTAGTTCAATAACCAGTGCGGAAGTCTAGAATGGGGGAGGGGGCGGGTTGAATGCATTTTACGAAATTTTTCGATCTTTTAAAATGGTAGTATTCAAGAAAATAGCTAAGTCTTTTAAGACAATTGTGTTGAGATTCAGCAGGAGAGTTAACCATTCAACAATTATCTTAAAGATTTTTTGATAGAGTAACTCAGCTAAAGGAGGTCAAGCAGGGATGTTAGAGTTCGACAAGAGGACGGATGCCCGCATTGAAGAAGTGATGAAACAATTCGGCGACATTCTGGCAGGGAAGGATCAAGATGCTATTCCTGACAATGGATCTGAGCCAAGATCTGTTGAAGAATTCAAGACGCTCGAATCCGAAGGTTATTTCCAAGGGATGTCACTAGCCCAAGCCTGGGATCTGTACTGGGAGATGGGTCTTACATTGTGCGAAGAAGCTGATAGGCAGCAGATTACCAACAACCACTCAGCTGGCAAGCATAAGACTCCTGTGCAGTATACACCCAGAGAAGGAGGAAGAAGTGGTGGTGGAAGAGGTTCTTAACCTCGTCCAAGACCCAAGAACATTGAATATGTAGATCCAGGAAAGAAGGGAAGGATCTACTGGGCTGGGTATGATGAAGTGGCAAACCTGGAAGTGGCAAAGAAGAATGCAGACTACGTGAGAAGACACGAAGAGGAAAACAGAAGGCAAACAGAGCAATGGCTCGAGAGGAAGCGGAAGTATGATGCTTCTAAAAGATCTTATGAAAAGAAGAAAGCAGCTGAAGAAGAAAGAAAAAGAAAGAGAGCTGATGACTTCGACAGAGCTGATGAAGAGAAAAGAAGGAGGCAACGAAGGCGTTGAAGTGTTGCTGCGAACCCTTCATGTATTTTACTTATGTAAATACACTTTTGTAAGTCATCTGTATACTTAGTGAAGTTTTCTGTAATTTTTCACTGTGTATTAGTATCCTAGCATAGATGTTGTTGCTCTCATATAAAATGCTCTGATACAAAATGTAAACAGCTGCGTAAAGGACAAGAATGCTATGATCAATAAAATGATCGATTCTACGCATACATTCCTTGTTACTGCATTGTCTGTATGTATCTTTGATGTTTACATGTTGTTTATTGTTTTTAAGTTTTGGCATCATCAAAAAGGGGGAAATTGTTGGGAAATTTATTTTATAGATTTTGATGAATGCCATGTAAAACTTAAACTAGAAAGTTGGCACCCCATTTTCCTTGTAATTTTCATTGTAATAGATAGGGCTGGAAAAACTGAGTCAAGTCAGCTACGCCTGAAATATAAGAAGTCAACAGAAGACTGAAGTGAAGACTCCGCTGTGGAACAACTGAGTATGGCAAAGAAGGAAGATCAAGAACTCGACTGAAGATGTAACAGCTGAGGAACAATTGTGTGAAGAGTCAGTCAAAGTCAACTCAAGAAGCCAAGTCTCAAGTTGAAGTGATAGATGAGTCATCCAATGATTGGAGCAGACTCAAGTCACCTGGGGAAAAAGGCAGCAGCCAAGAGGAATTAACTGAAATGAATCCGTTGCACAGAAGTCAAGAACATTACTTAAATAAGTAATACTTCCATGCTGCCAGGTCTTAAAGTGCTCATCCCAGAAGCGTGCAAAAGGAATAAACCAATGGGAAGCACTGCACCTCGTGTTAGAACCTGAAAAGCTGCAAACTCATTTAATACGAGGAAGGGTCTACATCTCAAGATTGAGGACCAAGAAAAGACAAGCCAACGAACACAAGTGTCTTTTGAAAATCAGCCTATCTCTTCAACAGGCAGATTTTTGAAAGTTCACTATAAAAGGCTGAGGAAATTCATTGAGAAAAGGTTACATTGGATACCCGAACCACGAACAAGCAAACAATATTCAAGCTGTAAACCTGCAAATATTCTCAAAGATATTCAAGCAAATCCTCAAGCCTGAAACTCGAAGGAAATCGATCCAACACAAAGCTGTGAAGGAAAGACAACTTCAAACTGTTGAAGAGGAAACTTTTGAAGAATAAAAAGGGATCTACTTTCTAAGGAGGATTGTAGGAAGGTTCAAGGTCGAACCAGTATCAAGTTATTGGAGGGCTTCATGATCAAATCCAAGAGCTTGAGAAAGTGAGCTGAAGTAGCAAGGCAGCTGCCCTGTGAAGAAGCTGAGTCGGACGAGAAGCCAACCGTGTGGCCAATGCTGTCTCTAGACTATTCAACACTCTGTAAACTGATCTGTTACTTAGTGGATTCCTCCAGGAGTTGGAGAAGAGAGGATTAGAAGAATTACCCCATCTTTGAACCTCCATAAAAATTAACTGTGTCATTTATTTTTCAGCACATTTACATTTCTGCATACTTACCTTATATCTGTTGATAAACTTATTTGCTATCCAACCTGATTAATAACCAAGTGCTAAAATCAAGTGTTAAAATAAGTTTAAATCAATTCAAAGGGTGTTAAGTCTTCCGCTGATAAAACCAACACAGCCAAGTTAAGATTCAACTTAAACAATTGAGTTATTCTATCAACAGCTCTATCGAGTCTGTTGAGTGGCTAACTCTGATGAATAACCAACTTAGCTGTCCCTCAAGGACTCAACTGTTTGTGTTAACTCTGTAATATTTTAAAAGGACTAAAATCAAAAAGTTGGTAAGGTTTATTCAACCCCCTTGTAAACCTTACTCACACCCCTTGGGACCTACACTTATTTCTCTCACATTTTCAGTAACTTTTTTATTGTAACTGCTTGAAACCGCTGCTTGAAGTCTTTTATTTTAATGGCGCCTAAGAACTCTTCTTATTAGAATGTAGGTCCCAAGGGGTGATGAGTAATGTTTAGAAGGGGGAGTTGAATAAACTTTACCAACTTTTCAATTTTAGTCCTTTTAAACAATTTCAAAGTTGACTCAAGTCAACTAAGTCCTTAAGGGACAACTAGGTTGGCTTACACATCAAATTTACCCACTCAACAGACTCGACTGAGCTGTTGATAGTATAACTTAGTTGTTTTCAGCTAACACTTTAAAAGCAGTTGACTTGGTTTTACCAATGGAAGACTTTTACCTTTAGAATTTTGAGTATGTTTTTCAACACTTGTTTTTAGCAGAGTTATTAGCAGTAGACTTAAGCAATTTATCTTATCAGCAGATATGAATATAATGCAAGAAATTATGTGCGCTGAAAGTAAATAGACACAAGCAATTTATAGTGGTTCGAGGATGGGGTAATTCCTCTAATCCACTCTTCTCCAATCCCTGAGGAATCCACTAAGTAACATGACTTGGTTACAAAGTAGTTATCAGTCCAAGTCAGCTTTGGTCACACAGCCTGCTGCTCCTGGGACTCAGCTTCTTCACAAGACGGCTGCCCTGCTACTTCAGCTTCCTTCAATCTTTTGGACTTGATCATTTAGTCCTCCAACAGGTTCAAAGCACTGGTTCGATCTGGAACCTTACTACACCTCCTTCAATCTTGGAGACTAGACCCCTTGTCTTGATAACAAGTTTTCGTCTTCAACTGATTAAGTTGTCTTTCCTTTACTGAGTGTGTTGGATCGATTTCCTTCAAGTTTAAGCTTGAGGATATTCTTTATAAGCTTGAGAGATATTTTGTAGGTTATTGCTTGAGTATTTGTATGCTTGATAGTCTGTGTAGTTCGTAGATTGGGTTCGTAACCTTCTTTCAAGTGACTCCGCAACCTTTTATAGTGCATGTTTGAAAATATGTCTGTTGAAGAGATAGACATATTTTTCGAACAACACTTCTTGGTCGTTGGCTTGTCTTTTCGAACAACACGCTCAGTGCTTCCCATTGGTTCATTCCTTTTGCATGCTTCTGGGATGAACACTTTAAGACATTGCAGCATGAACGTATTACTATAATAAGTAATGTCCTTGAATTTTGTGCAATATATCCATCACAGTCGACTTGACTTGACAGCTGCTTTAACCCTTTGTCTTGAGTCAGCTCCAATCTTTTAGGAATGACTTAACTGTCTGTCAGCTGACAGAAACAACCTTCTAACAACTTGACTGATACTTCTCTGTCCTTCACTCAACTGCCTCACAGCCGGGTCTTCCTTCTTCAATCTTCAGTCGAGTCTTGTAATCCTCAACTTGACTGTCTTTGACCCAACTCATAGAACCTTATCTATTACAAGTTGAATTACATTTGAATTGGGGTGCCAACTTCCTAATCTAAGTTTTACATAATATCATCAAAATCTGTACATAAATTTTTCCAACATTTTTTCCTTTTTGATGATGCCAAAACTTAAATAAACATAGCAAAGTAAATAGTGCAGAAAATAAAGAATGATTGTATAATATGTCATTTTATTGAACATATCATTCTTTGCACTTTACAAAGCTTTTTACAATGTATAAGACAAACAAAGTATCAGAGCATCAAACGTATCAGAGCATTAAAGTATATTAGGGCATATACATTGTACTTACAAGTATGTGTATTTACAATTAAGTATAATACGACATGAAGGGGTTCAACCGTCTTCAACACTTTGGCTGCTTCCTTCTTCTCTCAGCATCCTCCTTCGCTTTTCTTTAATCTTTGATCTTCTCCTTTTTCTATCTTTCTCCTCCCTCTTCTTCTTTTCATAGGCTCGTTTTGCAGCAAGCTCCTCCCTCAGCTGTCTTTCTTTCCATTCTCGATCAAGCCTAACATTTTCTTCTTCATGCCTCCTTCTTGCTTCCTCATTCCTCCTTTCTATTTTTAAGTTTGATAGCTCATCCAGCCCAGCCTAATAGATCAGCCTTTTCTTCTGGGGATCTACATAGCGAACATCTTTAGGCCTTGGCTGTGGTTGAGTACCTCTGCCTCTTCCACCACCACCAAGCCTTCCCCTTCCCCTTCCAAATTATGCTCCTTCTCTGGGAGTGTACTGCACGGGGGCCTTAGAAGTCTACTGACAACTTGAGGTGTGCTGTTTCTCAGTTGATTGACATAATTCTAAACCCTTTTCCTAGTACAAGTCCCACACCTGAGGTAGAGTCATATTTCTAAAAAATCCTTCTGATGCTAGAGTTCGAAATTCCTCTAAGGATCTTGGCTCAAATCTTGCATCAGGGACAGCTAACTCCCGAGGGGGCCTTACTATAGGGGAGTCCTTTAATAATCCAGCTGGGGGGCATCAAACTTCGCTTTTAGGCTTTCAATCATGTCTTGCTGCCTTTCACTTACTTTCTCAAAATCAGCTTCAATGGTTTCTCGAGATTTCTTGACGGCCAATGTAGCTTTCTCTTATGCTGATAGATCTTGTGCCAATTGACTAAGGAAAGAGGCAATGACTGAGCCAAGTTGAGGGGTTTGGGCAAGCATAATCTTCAAGGGAGGTTTCTTTATCTCACTTCCTTCCCCCTTAATGCTTGCTTCCCTTTTGCTATCATCTTCCCCCTTACTTCTGGCATCATCACTAGGATGTAGAGTCGACTGAGAGGATACTCCCAGGATAAGATCCAATTTTTGTTAGTCATGTCCATCTTGTCCTGACTTGCGAAATATGGTGTTTTGAACTCTGATCGCAGAGCCTTCGTCTCATCTGCCATCAGCTTTATCTTTGTCTGGAGCACGATTATTTATGTTCTCATGGTAGCTTCAGTTTTAAGAAGGTTTGCCTTATGGTGTGCCTTCAGCAACTCCATATCCGTTTTGTGCGACTGGTCTATCCTGAAGATGTGATCCCTCTATCTCTGCTGAAATTTGGCATTCTCTGCGCTCCAAATTACCTTCTTGGAAAATGGAGACTTGAAATACGTTACTTGCTCATGCCTCAGTGCTTTTGTTTGGGTTGTCCATTCGTTGATCTTTAGCACAGTCCCTCGGATATCTCCCGTGATCGTAACATCTTTGTTGTCTAACCGTTGGTTAAGTGCTATGAATATTTTTTCCATATTTTCTATTTCAGTACAAATGGCCTTAAAAGCTTTTCTGAAGTCGGCTGCATCAGCGGACTGCTCCTATGGACACACAACATTAAAGTCAAAACCAAACGGTACCATTGTATGATCATCTGGGGTTCCAATTTCTTCAGCAGGACTTAGACATGGTATCTTGCACTTTCAGCAGCTGACTCTGTCTCCAACGGTGCTTCCGCCACAAACTGGAAGTATTCAGCAAAAAGATCCTCAGGTAAAATGGGAATTTCTCTCCCTTCTTCTTTAGGAGCTTTATCCTCTCCCTTTAAATGTTCTTCAGCTCTGTGTGCCTCAGTTGTCTCAGCGTTATCGGCATCTTCTGCAGTTGTGTTAGCCTGCTAAGTTGACTGACCCTCAGCTATCTTAACAACATCATTGGCATCAGTTGATTCTTCCTGTTGAGTAGTATGTTCCTCAGCTGATTGATCAGCGTCATGGGAAGGTGATGGCACTATAGGAGGTGGGCCATCAACCAATGTGAAATTTGTGAAGGTAGCTTTGTCACTAGCTTTTCTTCTATGTGCCAGGGCCTCCTCAGCAGCTGTGTTCTCTTCAAATTTGTCTTTAGGACTAGACTCAGCCTCATTATCCATATCTAAAAATTCGACATCGACGTGTTCCTATGAGTCATGTGACTCACATGTAAGGCACTTATTTCTTCTTCTTCCACTGAATCTTCTTGAGGGGCAGACATTTCCTCCAACCCAGCAACCCCACTCTGCTGGACGTTTATGATCTCACCTTCGCCTCCAAACTCCTTTTGAGTATTGTCTCCCACAACCTCCTCCAACCCGACTGTGGTGATTTGAGTTTCTCCCTCAGCTGGCGCACCAACTGAGTCTCGAGCAGTGGGGTCACTCCTGAGACTCGACTTCTTTTCCAATTGAGTGAGCAGCCATTAGGGAGGGTGTCTCAACACCTTCTTCAGAGTTAGGCTTGGCTAAGGTGCCCTCTTCTTATCCGTCCTTAGCTTCATCGCCATTCCTCCTGGTATCTTGTTCCCCTGAGTGCACTGGTGAGGTAATAGCATCAATCACCCTCACCATCTCCTTGATATCAGGGCTAGGAGATATCAGGATTGAATAAGACTCCCCTGGGCCCGTTTGTAATTTCTTCTCGTGCAACTCTTTGGATTCTTGAATTGCTTGCCTCAGTTCAACCCTTTCTACTGCATCAGCAGGGTCTAATTTTTCCACGTCATTATCACTGCTGGTAGCTGGCTCTAAGGCATGTTCAGGGGCGTCTGTGAAGGCACAAGAGTGAGGCTTCTTCGAGTTTGCAATAACCTTGTCCTTCTCGATTACTTTAAGCCTTTCATTTTCTTTCCTATGAAACATAATATCGGTGTAGCTGCTTTCATCTAGAGCCATTCATACACCAACATTCCCCCAAAACCCTAGCAGGTATTCTTTCTACTCAATGAATTGCGGGCTTCCGAATTGGTGCCTAGCCAAGCTCAACTTCCAAGCCCTCCAAATTTTAAGCTTGTCCTGTATGTCCAGATATGCAGGAGACAACATCACCAGATCATCATTGTAGGTCCCAAGGGGTGATGTGTAAAGTTTAGAAGGGGGGGTTGAATAAAATTACCAACTTTTTGATTTTAGTCCTTTTAAAATATTTCAGAGTTAACACAAGTCAGCTAAGTCCTTAAGGGACAACTAGGTTGGCTTACACAATAAAGTTACCCAGTCAACACACTCGATTGAGCTGTTGATAGTATAACTTAGCTGTTTTTAGCTAACACTTACAAATGCAGTTGACTGGGTTTTTGTCAGCAGAAGACTTTCACCCTTAGAGTTTTAAGTATGTTTTTCAACACTTGTTTTGTTATTATCAGCAGACTGAAGCGATTTTAACTTATCAGGAAATATAAAATAATGCAAGAATTAAAGTGCATTTGAAAAGTAAATAGACACAAGCAAGCGGTTTTTATCCTGGTTTGAGGATTGGGTAATTCCTCTAGTCCACTCTTCTCCAACTCCTGGAGGAATCCACTAGGTAACTTGACTTGGTTACAAAGTAGTTATCGATCCGAGTCGCCTTTGATCACACGACCGCTCCCGGGACTCGACTTCTTCATAAGACGGCTGTCCTGCTACTTCAGCTCCCTTCAAACCTTTGGACTTGATCACGTAGCCCTCCAACAGGTTCAAAGCACCGGTTCGATCTGGAGCCTCACTACTTCTCCATCAACCTTGGAGAGTAGATCCCTTTTTTCTTGAAAACAATTTTTCTTTTTCAACTGATAAAGTGGTCTTTCCTTCACTGAGTGTGTTGGATTGATTTCCTTCGAGTTTAGGCTTGTGGATTTATTTGTAAGCTTGAGAGATGTTTGCAGGTAATTGCTTGATTGCTTGTATGCTTGTTCGTAAATTTGGTTCATAACTTCTCTCACTTGCTTCCTCACCCTTTTATAGTGTGCATTTGAAAATATGTCCGTTGAAGAGATATACACATTTTTCAAATCACACTCGTAGGTTGTTAGCTTTTCTTGTCTTGCAACATTCATGGAGATCGTACCTTAAATTTAATTCTCTGCAGCCTTTCCTTAAACTCTGCAGAATTTCAGGTACTTCCCATTGGTCCCTTACTTTTTGCACTCTTTCAGCAAAACAACTTTATTGCTGGCAGCCTGACACATGCCTATTTCCATAAAAATCTTGACTTGTCTTGACAACGGATCTCTTTCAGCTTTCTTTGAGTCTTGTCTGCTGCATACCCCTTTGACATTCGATTTCAATCAATTTGGAATGACTTAGCTGTCAGTCAGCTGACTGAGACAACTTTTCTGTCACTTGACTGAGTCTTCACTTCCCCTCACTTAGCTGACACACAACTGGGTCTTCACTTCAATCTTCAGTCGAGTATTGTAATTTTGAACTTGGCTATCTATCACAAGTTGAATTACATTTGAAATGGGGTGCCAACTTCCTAATCTAAGTTTTACATGGTATCATCAAAATCTATACATAAATTTTCCCAACAATCATTATCCTCCTGCATGGGCTCAAGGGGAGCCTTCTCCTCCTCAGCTGTTCTAGCATCCGTCTGAGGGGAGCATACAACTAACTCCTCTCATTGGTCAGATGTCTCAACTTCTGTTTCTTCAGTTGTCTCCTAGACAAATGTCTCTTCCAAACTCTGTTGTGTTTCTACAATAGTCTCTTCCAACCTCTGCTGTTTGCCAACATCAGTCTCATTTTTCTCAGTTGTCTCCACACCACTCTTTCCTTTTGAACTTTGCTGCTCCTCACCAGCAACCTCTGTCTCCACAACAGTGCCAGACACAACCGGCTTAGCTAAATTAGACTTCCTCACAAGTCTGTATCTATTGGTCTTAACTAGTGGAACTTCGGGTTCCACTACCTCAGGTTCTTCAGCTGTGAAAGCTGATTTTCCCATCTTCAGCTTCTTTGGTGCAGGTGGCTTCCGCGGCACAGTTGAGCACTCCTTTTTCATGATTGGAGAAGGTGCAGGGATTCCTTTTCTCCTCCCAGGGGGTAGGTGCAGGGTCTTCCACGGTTTTAGGGGTAGGCGTGGTCTTCCACGGTTGTAGGGGCATGTGTTGTTGATGCAGGGGCCTTCTTCTTCTTCTGCACAAGGTTAGGAGATGGAGCCTTAGCAGTCGCAGCTGTGTCCTGGGGCACAGGGTCAACTCATTCCCCTTCGCTCATATCAATTTTTGTTGCATGGTCTTGTCATTGGGCAACTGATAGATTGGCCGTAAACATCTTCTTATTCACATGGAAGGGTTTCCCATTCCTGAGAAGAATGCCCTTCACCTCCACCAAGTGGCCTATCACCAGGTCATATCTCAGTGAACTCTCGAACAAACCAGTATCATTTATGGTCTTGTTCATCACATTCTGGCATATCTCCCCAAAGATGAACTCAGCCCAGTTCACCTTCTTCTCTTCCATTATAGCAGCCATTACTGTCAACTTAGTCCTTGACAACTGATTGAAACTGCCAAACTTCATATCCACACTTAGCTACCATATCCATGAGCTTGTGGTAGTCCTCCTTGATCAATGACTTCTTAGCAGTGTAGACTAGCTTCACAGCTGACTCTGGCTTAGAAATCTCCTTCCATGCAACATCCAGGTTTATGTCTTTCTATGTAATATCCTTCAACCCAGACGAAGGCAAATGACATTTAGCAGCTAAGTCCGCAACAATTATCTTGATATATGTGCTATGGACCGATGAACTAATCTCACCATCGTGAACCTCAGCGTTCACATAGAACATCGCCACCTCCTCCAAATAGGTATGTGAAAACTCCATCGAGAGAAACATTTTGAGACCTGACTTCTTGAGTTTCTTAGCTATCTTTCTGGCTAGAGCTTTGTCAATCCCTTGTTTGACTAGTCCTTCGAAATCCACTATAGCTCTGGAGTGGATTTTCTCAGCCATCTTCACATAGTTGTACGTTGGTGCCATTTCTGAGTCTTGAACTTGAAGATTCGAATGGGTAAAGAACTAGGGTTTTGCTTGGTTGCAGAGAAAAAAATACTTCCTTTTGCTAGAGAGAAATGAATGTTATGTGAGGAGAGAGAAAAAAATTGATTCCTCTATATATGGGATGTGTGAGGATGGTTTTTGGAATTCAAAAATTTCAAAAATGATCAATTGTTGAAATCGTGTCTTGAAACCGCATTAAATGCAGCAACATTTATATCCAATTATAGGTAAAATGGGTACAAACTTTTTACTAACACCATAATTACTACTGACGTCAAGCCCAAAACATTCCCGCTCGCAGAAAATAACTGTGTTTTGTCACTTAGCTCTTAAATTAACTCAGCTATCTTCTATAAGTGACTTGATTCTGCTCTCTCTTCACATAATAAGCACTCGGCTGTCCAGCTAACTCGATACAGCTGACTAGCCATCTTGGCTGTTTCACTTTGCTAAAAAATGAAACTTTGTTGATCTCCAATATTCTCTTCTTTGACTCTGCTGATTGAGTCTCCGAGCCTCCTTACTCAGCTCAATCAATCGAAGCTCATTTTTAAGCTATTCAAATATTGATTCACATAATGGCTTAGTGAATATATCAGCTAACTGCTTATCAGTTGATATGTATTCCAATGTGATGTATTTCTTTTCAACATGATCTTTTATGAAATTATATCTGACATCAATGTGCTTGGTTCTTAAATGCAATACTGGGTTCTGAGTAATTGCAATTGCACTTGTGTTATAACATATAATTAGAATCTCTTTCTCTTCAATATCATGTCTCTCAGCTATTGCCTCATCCATAACACTTGGGCACAACAGCTGCCTGCAGCTATGTACTCTACTTCAGATGTGGATGTAGCTATTGAATATTGTTTCTTGCTGAAACAAGAAACCAACCTATTTCCAAGCATTTGACTATTACCTGATTCACTTTTCATGTCTACTCTACATCCAGATAATCTGAGTCTGAGTAGCCAACTAGCTTGAATCCTCCATCCTTTGGATACCATAAGCCAACTTCTTGACATCGCTTCAAATACCTTAGGATTCTCTTGGCTGCAGTCATGTGACTCTCTTTTGGTGCAGATTGAAATCTCGCACATACACCTACAACAAAGGTGATGCCTGGTCTACTTCCTGTTAGATAGAGCAAATATCCAATGAGGGCTCTATATCTAGTTTGATCAACAGCTTTGCCATCTGCATCCATATCCATCTTGACTGATGTATTCATGGGAATCTTCACAAATGACTTCTCTTCCATACCAAATTTATTCATTAAATCTCTGGTATATTTGGTTTGACTTATGAAGATTCCATCTTTCATTTGCTTTACTTGAAGACCTAGGAAGAAAGTCAGCTCTCCCATCATACTCATTTCAAATTTCCCTTGCATGAGTTTGAAATTTGTCACACAACTCTTTATTTGTGGATCCAAATATAATGTCATCCACATAAATTTGAACAAGCAATATACTCTCCCCATCTTGAATTATGAAGAGTGTTCTATCAACCATGCCTTTGGTGAATTTATTGTCAATATGGATGTTCATAATTTTGGTGATCGCCATCATGTGTTTTCATTTTATTTTGTTTTATTATGCCAGCTTTTGTCTAATTTGTAGTGGAATTGGCGTAGATCTTAGTTTTGTTTAACTTTTTGGTCAACTCTCATTGTTATCGATTGTATAATAATTTGTATTTGGATTAAGTTGTATTCCAGAATATTTGACATTTGTAATGAATTTGGATTTGGATTTATTATATTATATTAAGTGATTGATGTTCAACCCAACACTATAACATTTGGTTTATGGCCCTTTTCTAAAAGGTTTAACACATCAGTTTCTAACTGATTTTGTTCCTAACAAATTCGATGTTCAACCCAACACTATAACATCATTTTTGTTAGAAACAAAATTGGTTACAAATTGATGGGTTAAGCTCTTATAACATCGGTGCAAAACTAATCTCTCAACCGATCTTAAAGGTAGCCAACAACATTGGTCAAAAACTGGTGACGCTTATGAAAAAGCTAACAAACCGCAAGTTAACAACATCGGTTGCAAAACGATGTCTTTTTGATATAACAACATCATTTTTTACATGTTTAAACCCGATGTTGAATATGTAATATTTAACATAACCGATTACGATATTGGTCGCGTACAAAAACAATGTTGAATATGTATACATTTAACATCACCGATTACGACATTAGTTGATTTTCACATAGACATTAGCTAAAAACCGATGTCTATGAACGTTTTTCTTATAGTGGACGACTCTTCCACCAGAAGGCAAGGCAAAATCTGGAAGGCCAAAGAAAAGAAGACACACGGCAGCTTGAGAGCAAAAGGCCAAAATCAAATATGAAAGATATGGGCATCTTGGCCATAATAGAAAAACATGCAGAAATATACCAAAAACAAAATAAAATTCATAGTAGAATATACCATTACAAATATATGTGTAAATTGATACCATTACAAATATATATAAGACAATAAAAAATAAATCGTTTCTATGTTGCTTCCAACATGTTTCTTACACTGAAATGAATGTTTGTTATACAATGGTAATGAATTATTGAAATTAGGAGTATTTTTACGTTGCATAGAATTATTTTCTTTTTCCTAAACACTAAACACTACTAGCCACAAAAACATAACCCAACAAACATATCACATCAAAAACTCGAACTAAACTTACGAATAGAAAAACAAACAAGACTTGAAAATAAAACTAAGCTAACAAAACAAATGTTTGTTGCGAACGTGTTGCTGATTTGTTTCTAAAACACAACGAACCATTTAGAAATAGAAACAATAAGAAACAGAAAACAAAACGCACAACATTTTGAATACAAAAACAAGGAACAACAAACATTGACTGAACAAAAAAACATAACTCATTCCAAATTATTCCAATACCTACTACCAACAAATCTATACTAAATCAAAGTAGACAATAACGATTCAGACCCTAGAAAGCTAATCAAATACATAATAGTTACAAACTACTAAAAATATCAAAATCAAACATATTGTTCTACTGATTACACCATCATTTCTTTAGATTTACGTAACAACAATTCCTTAGAATCATTAGGAAGTGGAGGAAGAATTCCAGTGTCGTTGTCATCATCAATACCATTTTGCTGCTTCAACTTAGCATGATTGTAAAGTAGATGAATAAACCTTGCTCGTTCATTCTCTACATCAAAATGCATCAACATCCATAGACTTCCTAGCAATAAAGTACTCCGCATAACAAGCAAAAAAAATCCCACAATCACTACAAATAAATAAAAAAAATACACAGTGAGATAGATAACACTACAAATCAAAAGCAATAGAAGAGAACAAACAAAGGGAAAATACATAGTAAAAACTTACTTTTTAGTTTGCAATGGAATGCCTTCAACAACAACTTCTTTAATAGGAGAATTCATATCAACAGAATAAGTACCCTCACCAAGAACAATATCAGAATGGAAACCAAAAAAGGCTACCATGGACAGGAACCGAGGAAGGAGCAAGCTATAAGCTTTAATAGCTTCACCAGCTATCATCATTCTTCAAAGAATTGAGAGATAAATAGTTCTCTCCTTCAAGCTCAACCGTCTAAGAACCCAATCTTCCATATCAATGCAATGAATAGGAAAAAAATATGATCCACCTCAGACCATGGCCGTCCACACCCTATATCATATCCCATGATATAGCCTCCCACTGTAGTATTAACATTAACCATTAATGTTTCAAAATGCTTCTTCTTCTTTTTGTTCACCTGAGAAAACTTCTTGTAAATACTTTGAATGCATCTGTCGAATATCAAATTAGTTGTTGTGAATGTAACAACAATATCCCCATATAAGAACTTCTTCCTCAAATAGTAAAAAATCACATCAACATGTTGCAAATGAAGAACAAACACAATCAAAAAATAGAAGAAACAATAGAAAAACAACATGAAAATAATAATAACTTACACAAGAAAACAAGTACTCAGCAACGTAGTAAAGGCTGTGAAACCATGATTTAAACTTTACTTCGCAAACACCAAGCTTCAATGATGGATCAATCTTGTCATCTTCCTCAAAGTGACGTTTGGAACTGAAAGAAAATTTAAACAAAATAACAAATAAATCACAAATTTCAAAATGTTTATGTAATTTGTTTCAAACTTATTTCAACTTGTTATGAATTTCAAATATAAAATAAAAGCTTTATACCCTTGATAATTAAACCCTTCAACAAGCCAATCATTCAGACCATCAGAAAGAGCCCTTATCTCTGGACCTTCACCCATGATGACACCCGAGCCGAGCTGGAAGAAATTAATCCACGTCATCAGTCCAGCACACATCCGAGTAGGGGACCTACGGGTGACGTCAGTAACGGCGCGTGGCAACACGTCACAAATTCGGCTCGCCCGCTACCGAGCCCAACCACAGAATGGCTGCCGAGCCCCGAGCCCCAAGCCCAAATTTCGGCGGGAAACGCATGCGCGACAGACTTATAAAAATAATCACTTGCCCATGCTTAACGCTTTATTGGTATCAGAAACTGCCACATGTCGGAAAGTTATAAAGAGAAGTCGACAAGTGGCAAGATTTGACTGACATGAACAATTAGAGAGAGACATGTGTCTTTCCTTAATTATTTTACTAGTTAATGACTAGTTAGTACAAGGATGACTATTGTAAACCCACTTACTCGAAGGGGTATAAAAAGTCTGATAGAGAGAAGAAAAAGGGAGGAAGATTGTAAGAAAGACCGACCCCAATAATTCGGCTCGGTATTATGCAAAAAAGACAGAATTAGCCATAAATAAACACACGTTACGCACGTTTATATTTCCACGTGTTGAATCTTTTACATATTTTTGCTTGTTGACCAAAATGCACGTCAACAAATTGGCGCTAGAAGGAGGGCCCGTATTGGTCCAATCAGAGTTCCAAGCAAAAGCAAGTTAAGTGAAAACCAGGTAAAGTTTAACATTTATCCTTTTCATAATAGACAAAATGAGTCAACAGTCGAGAAATGCTCGCTTGACTGAAGAGCAACATTTGAACAACCAAACTGGCCAGACTACTAATGGTCAAAATATGCTCCAGACAGAGGCAGGGAACACTACTTTATTTCCTTTCGCTCAGCTAATTGCCAACCCAACTTTTGTACAGCAAATGAATCAACTCATATCACAAACTCTCGCTACCACAAACTCTCAAGCACCTCCTCCACTCCTTGTAAATACTAACCCACTCAATCCACAACTAAATGTTAATATCAATCCTCAAGTTCCCGGGCTTCCTCATGACGAAGCCCAAGAAGCCAGTTCAGGTAATGAACAACGTGTCCGTCGTGACAGAAGACGGCCACGAGAAGATGAGGAAGGGCAAAGTCGTGTAGCAGAGTCACTACCGGAGCCAACACGACATCGCCATGCCCACTCAGTGTTCGCCGGACGACTGGGAGTTGATCCTTTTCGCCCAGCTCGATCGATAAGTTCCCGACTCAGGTTTCCGGATGAGCGGGAGCAGCTTAGGGTCAATCAGATCCAAGGCCCTAGCCTATGGCAGGAACGGGATGTAGAAATACACCGCCTGCGCCGTCGTTTGAATGAATTGGAAGGCGGTCCAAAAGGCGAACAGTCTCGAAGACCGCCCCAAGCAATGAACCAACTAGCTGTTATGTCGCCATTTTCCCCTGGAATCTTAGCGACCCCATTACCGCCAAAGTTGAAAATCCCCCAGGTCGGTCTCTACAATGGGGAAACTGACCTGACCACTCACGTCCACAAGTACTTAGCATGGATGGGGCATGCACGAGCCCTAGTGATGCCATCCTCTGCGCAGGCCTTCCCACGACTGGGCGACCGAGCCCACCGTTGGTTTAGGACCCTACCACAGGGGTCCATTCGGGCATGGGGGGATCTGGCCTCCGCCTTTACGACGCATTTCTTAACGTCCAAAGTCCGAGCCGCACCTAAGGACTCCCTCGTGAACATCAAACAAGGGAAAGACGAGCCCCTGAAAAGTTATATTTCTCGGTTCAACAAGCTATATTTCTCGGTTCAACAAGCAAGTTCAACAAGGGTCGGATGACGCCATTTTAATCGTAGCCATGGCTGGTCTTGCCCCGAAAACTTGGTTTAACTACTCCATCCATGAATCAAGGGCGACCTCGTATCTGGTCCGCGCGGAACGCCATATTTGCGCGGAAGAAGCCATGGCAAGTAACCGCCCCGAGCACCGGCCAGGGGGCGTGAGAAAGGACGGAAGGAAAGAACCTGCAGTTGGGCCGGGGTCGGGATTTAGACCGTTCTCGGAAAACCCGACCACCGGATTTAGGGCTCGCCAGGAAGCGCGAGCCGAAGTTGCCGCACTGAGGAGTACTTTGACCCACACTCCATCAGCCATATGGAATGAAGTACAGGGTCTAAATTTGTTACCTCCGGCTCGACCTTTGAAGGTCGAGCCGACAAAATTAGATTCACGTCGATATTGTGCCTATCATAAATCAATAGGTCACGATACCGATGAGTGCCGAGATCTAATCAGAGAAATTATGCGGATTGTTCGGCAAAGCGGTCTTAAAAGATACGTTCATGAACTACGCCCCCCCCCCACCGCACGGGCTCAAGGTGTCAACCGGAGCGCGTAGAACCAATCCATCTCTCCGCCGCCACCACCGCCAAAAACCAGGGTAGGGAGATCCTCATGATGTCGAGTGTAAATCGAATCAATACTAACACAGCCGAGGATAGCCGCTCCAACAGAAAAAGGAAAGCTGATGTTAGACAGGTCACCAACGCCGAAAAGCAAGTTCGGGTGGCGGAAATCAAGGAAGGCCAACCCACCGGCCATTTTGTGTTCTCGGATGCGGATGCCGACCAGGTGGTCCATCCTCATTCTGACCCCCTGGTCATTACTGCACCGATTTTGGGTATTCCGGTCCACAGAATTTTGATCGACTCTAGAAGCTATTCATCAGTCATTTATGTCCGAGCTTTTCGAAGATTGAACGTGGACGATAGCTATATCCGTCCATGCAACGATAGCATTCTGGGGTTTGGAGGAGGAAGAATAGTCCCGCTCGGGGAAGTTGATTTCCCATCCAAATGGGACAAGGGTTGCATAAACGGACCGTCATGACAACATTCAAAATAATCAACGTCGATTCGGAGTACAATGCTATCATTGGGAGGCCATTACTTTATCATATAAAAGCAGCTGTTTCAATATATCATTTTTGTATAAAATTCCCAACATCTGATGGCGAGGCTATACATAAAGGAAATCAAAGAGAGTCACGAGAATGCTCTCTCAAACTCCGACCGGTAGAGATTAACGTGGTGGAACGAGGACAAACCGGTGGAACCACACAAGGCGATCCCCAGCCCAAGGAGGAGCCCGGGCGGAAAGTGGTGATCGTTCAGGAGGATAATCCAGGTCGTCGACCTGGGAAGGAGCCGATGATGGAAGAACGTGAGCCGGCAGTCGAGAACGAGCCAGCCACTGAAGATGAATTGCCCCTGCAGATCAAAGAGGGGCAGAGCAAGAAAAGAAAATGGGCGGAACCAGTAGAACAGGTTGATACAATCAACGTCGGAAGGCCAAGCGAGGGGCGCCAACTACGTACGATCATGATCTCCCAGAACCATATTGAACCGAGCTGATTGAGTTTTGGGAAATAATCTTGACATCTTCGCATGGACTCATGCAGACATGCCGGAATTGACCCTAAGTATGCATGCATGCACCGCCTCAATATTGATCTAACATTCCCCAGATTATCGAGAAAAAGCGTAAGCTCGGCCCCGACAGACAAGCAAAGACTCGAGGCCGAGGTTAACAAGTTGATAGACAATCAATTCATCCGGAAGCCCTCTATCCCCGATGGGTTGCCAATCTGTTTTGGTAAAGAAAAGCAATGGCGATGGCGCGTGCGTGGATTTTACCGACTAAATAAGGCATGCCCTAAGGATGAGTTATCCATTGCCAAATATTGATTATATGGTAGATGCCACGGCGGACACGAATC
Source organism: Rehmannia glutinosa (assembly GCA_016081115.2). Taxonomy (NCBI): domain Eukaryota; kingdom Viridiplantae; phylum Streptophyta; class Magnoliopsida; order Lamiales; family Orobanchaceae; genus Rehmannia; species Rehmannia glutinosa. The sequence goes on along the minus strand of CM071933.1, from coordinate 33,707,180 downwards.
GATGAGCTTCATGGATGCATACTCGGTTACAACCAAATACGAATGCACCGGAAGACGAAGAAAATACATCATTCTTCTCTCGCTCGTGGAATTTATGTTACAAGATGATGCCGCCGGGTTGAAGAATCTTTGGTGCGACCTACCAAAGGTTAGTAAATAAGATGTTTGAGAAAATGATAGGTCACACTATGGAAGTCTATGTAGATGACATGTTGGTAAAATCACTGTACATATCCGATCATCTAAACGATCTTAATAAAATGTTTGCTATTTTGAGAGAGTACAAGATGATGTTAAACCCGAGAAAGTGTACGTTTGGGGTCGGCTCGGGTAAATTTTTGGGGTATATGGTCAGCCAAAGGCAAATCGAAGCCAACCCAGACAAAATAAAAGCCATCATTGATCTAGAACCCCCGAACTCTGTAAAAAGGGTACAAAGCCTAACAGGCCGATTGGCCGCCCTTAACCGATTTGTTTCGCGATCCACGGACAAGTGCAAACCTTTCTTTGAAATTATAAAAAAAGAGCAAAAATTTTGAGTGGGTGAGCAAGCAAGCTGATCGCCTTTGAATCCCTCAAACAACACCTTTCTTCAATTCCTATATTGCAAAAACCTACCCAAGGGGAGGACTTGTATTTGTACTTGGCGGTATCCGAATACGCCATCAGCTCGGTGTTAATCAGGTTAGATGGTTCTATTCAACATCCGGTCTATTACACCAGCCAAGCGTTACATGACGCCGAGCTCCGCTATCCACCAATGGAAAAATTGGCTTATTCGCTAGTCACTGCGGCGCGGAAACTCCGTCCATATTTTCTAGAGCACAAGATTATAGTCTTGACAAACTACCCACTGAAGCAAGTACTACACCGACCCGATATTTCTGGTCGGATGATCAAATGGGCCGTCAAACTCAGTCAGTTTGATATTATATACGAACCACGTATCGCAATAAAAGGGGAGGCTTTAGCCGACTTTGTGGCCGAATTCACACCTTCCATACGATTGGAAGTTATGGAAGACCAAGAATGGAAATTGTTCATTGACGGCTCTTCCACCGCAGGTCGAGCAGGGGGCGGAATCGTGATAATCGATCCAAATGAAAAGTGCTCTTTGCTTCGGTCGCACGATTTCAGTTCCCTGCAATGAACAACGAAGCCGAATACGAGGCACTTCTGGCAGGCTTAGAGATGGCAACTTCTATGGGCCTAAAACAACTTTGGTACATAATGATTCTCACTGGTCGTTCATCAAATCAACGGTGAGTACGGCTTAAAGAGCAAAAAATTGCACAATATTTGGACTTGGTCAAGAAGAGATTATCACACTTTAAGACAAAAGTCTTGCATGTGCCCCGAGCCGAGAACATGCGGCAGATGCCTTAGCTCTTAGCTCGGTTCGGCCCAGGGACGGATGCCATCGCGGATGTGTCACACAACAACCTCATCGCCCCGTCACTTGGCACAAAGAAGATATATACAACTGAAACCGCCAAGCAGACCTGGATGACCCCAATCGTTCAGTATTTAGAGAAAGGAGTTCAACCTGAAAACAAAGCTGAAGCCCGAACACTACGAACCCAAGCGACTCGGTTTACACTAGTAGATGGCATCCTATACAAACGAGGATACTCCGTCCCACTCCTACGGTGCCTTTCCGAGACAGATGCAGATTATGCACTTCGAGAGGTTTATGAGGGAATATGCGGGAACCACGCTGGGGGCCAGACGTTGGCCTACAAATTAATATGGCAAGGATACTACTGGCCATCCCTAAGAAAGGATGCAACCGATCTCGTCAAAATATGCGAGAGGTACCAAAGATTTGAACCGCAGGTCAGATATCATCCTGAGCAACTTACCTCCGTATTTAGCCCATGGCCGTTTGCCAAATGGGGAATGGACCTCATCGGACCACTCCCCACTGGCAAAGGGGGCGTCAAGTATGCCATTGTGGCGGTGGATTATTTCACAAAATGGGCCGAGGCGGAGCCTCTGGCAAAAATAGATGAGGAAAAGATTGTGAGCTTTGTATGGAAATCCATTATCTGTAGATTCGGGATACCACATTCGATTGTTACAGACAATGGGAAACAATTCGATAACCGGAGGTTTCGAAATTTTTGTGAAGGTTTCCGCAACAAAAACTATTTCTCAACTCCATACCATCCCCAATCGAACGGATAAGTTGAGGCCGTTAATAAAATACTCAAGTATACCTTGAAGGCGAGATTGGAGGAGTCTAAAGGTAATTGGCCGGAGGAACTACCCGGTGTACTATGGTCATACAGAACGACGCATCGAGCGGCCACTAGAGAAACACCTTTTTCTTTGGCTTATGGAGCCGAGGCGGTGATTCCTGTTGAGATTGAAGCCCCTACCTTCAGAATTGTAAATTTTTCTGAAGACGGCAATGAGGCTACGCTTCGAGCCGAGCTAGACTGCTCAAGAAAAAAAGGTGCGATTCCGAGATGAAAAATGCAGTATATAAACAAAGGAGTGAAAGGTACTACAATTCGAAAGTAAAGGAAAGGAGATTTCAGGTCGGCGATCTTGTGTTGAAAAAGATAACGGGTGTTCAACCCAACCCATTGAAGCCAACCTGGGAGGGCCCATTTCGGGTCAGCCACGTCTTATCTGGTGGGGCGTACCAGCTGGAATATTTGAGTGGAGAAAAATTTATGCATCCATGGAATGTAGCATACCTGAAATGGTATTATCAATAAAGATCTTGGTTTATGATCCAGATAGGATTCCAAGGAATTATCCTTTCATCTGATATTTCGTGAGCTCTCTAAAGGGAAACGAAATTTTTACTCACCTCGGCTATGTGCCGAGGACAGTAAAAATCGCCTCGGCTTAAGCTGAAGGCCGAAAAGTCATCTCAGGTACGTCCTTCGCACGATAAAATAAAGGCAACCCGTCCACAAGGCGGATCTATCCTCACAAATCAAAGACTTGGTTACGCACCGAGCACAAATCAAAGACTTGGTTACGCACCGAGCACAAATCAAAGACTTGGTTATGGACCAAGCACAAATCAAAGACTTGGTTACGCACCGAGCACAAAACAAAGACTTGGTTACGCACCGAGCACAAATCAAAGACTTGGTTACGCACCGAGCACAAATCAAAGACTTGGTTACGCACCGAGCACAAATCAAAGACTTGGTTACGCACCGAGCACAAATCAAAGACTTGGTTACGCACCGAGCACAAAACAAAGACTTGGTTACGCACCGAGCACAAAACAAAGACTTGATTACGCACCAAGCACAAAACAAAGACTCGATGTACACACCGGGCACAAAATGAAGACTTGGTTTATACGCCAAGTACCAAATACAAAGTAAAGATCAGGTTCATATACCGAGTACGAGAATCAATTAAGGCGAATAAAGCCCATTACTTGGGAATATAAAAGGAAAAAGAAGACAGGCAACAATCTTACAAAAAGGAGAAGAGTCAAGCATATGCAAGAAGCTTAAAACAAATACACGGGTGATAGAAAAAAGATTTCATTTCTACTACAAAAGTATTTACACAGGGAAGGCCGGAGCCCATTACATCTTAAGGCACGAGGCCAAGTCACCTACCTACGAGTACATACGAAAGCTTGTAAATAAAAAATGGGGCAAACAACATCAAGACTGAGCAGGGGGCGGAATTTCAACGGCACCGCTGGAGGCGACTTCTTCCACGTCCGGAGGAGGAGAGCCCTGAACATTAGGGGCCTCGGCAAAGTTTGGCCGAAGAGTATCGAGATCAGCCTCCAGGAGGGCCAGATCTTCCTCAAGCTGAGCAACAGTCATCCCGGCCTTAACCAAATCGAGAATTTCTCTGAGGCTGGTCGCGTGGCCGCAGGTTAACATAAATGCATACTCCTCAGAGTCCTTGTAAGCTTCAACGGCCTGTGTGCGAGCTTCCTCAATTTGCCGATGAGCAGTCTCTTCGACCTCTCTGCGCACATCGGCTAGACGCCTCTCCATTTCCTCGGCCCGGGCAGTGGCAACACGTTCCAACTCGGCAACCTTAGCCCTAAGCTCCTCTTCAACCCTGCGGGCCTGATCTCGCTCTGCCTCGGCCCTCGCTGCAGTTTCTCTCTCAGAGTTGGCCCGAGCCGTAGCCTCATCCGCTTGGGTCTTTAACGATTCTTGTACCCCTTGAAGGGTAGCATAGGCCTCCTGCAGGTCCCCGTGCCGCCTTTCCAGATCGGCGTATTTTTTCTCTAGCTCGCGAGTTCCCCCAATCGCATGCCATAAGAGCCCAATCATCCGCCTAGACATTGCCATGGCGTAATGAATTTGTTCTTCGAAGCCAGTCTCCGAGCAGAATTGCTCGATGCCTTTTGTCCAGGCATGAACTGGGACACTCATCGCGGCCCGACCCGCCTTCGGTAAAACTCTCGACTGCTCCTCCGCGGTGTGGCACATCGAACAAATTCCACAAACCATCGAGGGCGTAGTCCAATCATTCCCTCGCAATATTCATCTCTCACTTGACTTGGAGGGATGAAGTGACCTTCCCTGCCGAAGTCATCTGAGAAAGTTCGCGGACCTCCCCCTTCTAGGGCCTGTTCAGGATGTTCCAGCGCCGTTTGACCAACCCCTTCAGTCTGTCCGGGCTCCTCCATCACAATCCCTCCTCTTCTCCTTTGAAGAGGAGGCTCCACTACCTCCGGCACTCCATCAGCCGGACGTTTACCGGGCCGGATATCAGCTCTCCGAGCCGCCTCCGCATCCGCATCTACAGGGTGACCGGCAGTCGCCCGAGTTCGCCGAGTGGCCGTGTTCCTCACGCTGCGAAGGCGTGCACGCAAATCCAAGCCACGCCCTACAAAAAGCAACCACCGTTAATAGGTCAAAAGAAAACAAAATAACATTTCAAAAGGAAGTGTAAAAAATACAATGTTTACCTCGAACGGCAGCCGCACTCGGCGGCTCCGGAGTCTGCGTTTGCCGAACGGGCGCAAATGATCTGCCCACAGGACTAGCCATTGCAGGAGACGGCGCAGCTCGCTCTGTTCGCCGCCGCTTGCTCCCCGGAGAATGGGGTCGCATTTCTTCACGGGAGGGTTCTCGCTGAGGCTCTCTCTCAACCTTCACCTCCCGCTCAGCCGAATCCCGAGCCGCCCCTCGGCCTCGGGGGGTGGCGGAAGCAGAGCAGCAAGCCAGCTGCGGCCAAGTTTGCCTCGGTAGACAACCTCTCAATCCGCCTGTCCATGATGCCCCGAGCCTGGATGTTTTCCAGCCTTCGAATAAAGGTGGCCGACAGAGGCCCCTTTGATGCCCGGTTCTCTATAAAGGTAAAAAGATAAAAGTCAATCACAAAAGGAAACAGTAAACAGCAAAAGCAGAGAAAGGAAAAAAGATAATACTTACTGTAACCAAAAACAAAATTCGATGGGGGATGAAGAACGGTTTCCCTTTCCCCATCCTCCACGCGAGCCTGCCACTCGCCGCTCACCCAGAGCCACTTATCCTTCCACTCCTTCAAAGATGAAGGAAGACCTTCCACCAAGCCGTCCGGATACCCCAGTCGGGTCTGTACATAATACCACCCGGACGGCTGACCCTGAGATGAAGGAGTCGCTTGCCAGATAAAGAGCTCGTTCATCTCCTTGAATTTGGGGCGAGGATATTTTTCCAGGTGGAACATCACCAGGAGGCCAATGATCCTACCCCAAGAAATATGGTGCACCTGGGTCGGATGCATACCCCACTTACAAAACCACCGCGTAAGGAAAGCCGGCAGTGGAAATCGCAATCCGTATAGGAGGCTGGCGGAAAATATGGCCAAGCAACCCACCGGTGGGTACTGAGGAACCTCTGTGCCATCCGGTACCCAAAAATGGATGCTACTTGGAATACGATACCTCCGCCGGAGCTCTTCTACCTCCCGGATCATCAAAGATGTTGGGATATCATTTATATCACTCGGCATCCACCGAGGCTCGACACGAAGGCGAGGGCCTCCTCCTTCGGCCGTCACCATTACGATGGCCCATGGGCACTTGAGGCCTCTCGGCCTTGAATCTCCGGAGGGTTCGTCTACCCGCTCCACGTTATCACGTTCCGGCTCCGATGGGTCCATATTTTCTTCTTCCTGCTGATACTGCCTAAAATTAGCACTCGGGGATTCTTCGTCGGAACTCTCTTGTACCAGGCCGGGCTGATACACCATTCCTTCTCTAAAAAGCGATCCATCAAGCGTCGGATCGAAAATAGTATGCGTCTGCTCTGAAGACGTTCCGCCTCGAGAAGAGTCTGGAGAAGATATATGAATGATGCTCGGACTATGAGGCGGAGATGGCCGTGCTGGTGAGAAATAAACAGAAGGTTCAGAGGGGGGATCTTCGATTTCAACCTCTACACTATAACTACGACTCCTACTATCCTCAAAAGAAGACATTTTATAGGTAAAGGAGAGTGTTTTGAAAAAATACCTAAGTTTGAAGTCTCTGAACTTTGGAAGCCGACCCGAAATTTCTGCTCGGTCTTAGTTACTCTAGCTCAAAGGTTAATGGATGCGAAAGTGTATAATGGAGGGAAAAAGAGGTATTTATAGATGGAGTTCCTCGATAAACGAAATGTTTATTCGAAAAGACGCACCTTTTAAAAACTCAAAAGCCGTCAAACATGTCGAGAGAAGAACATCGCGTCCCCACGCCGCCGACGTAATCGACGACCTTTTCGATTCTGCGCGCAAGATTGGTCCAACCACAAGATGCCACGTGTCTGTCATTATGGAAACCCAATTAATGCGCCGTTTCAGGCATTAATCACTACGCGACAAATGTCAGGAATGAACAAAACCTTGAGAAATCCGTTTCCCATTAAATGTTCATCATTAGCATTAAAGTTTAACTCCGACTTGAAATTCTTCTCTCGGAATTAAACTTAGGGGCCTTTGATGACACCGAGCCAAGCGGGAAGAAATTAATCCACATCATCATCCAAAGACACGTCCGAGTAGGGGACCTACGGGTGATGTCGATGGCGCGTGTGGCGACACGTCACGAATTAGGCTCGCCCGCTACGAGCCCAACCACAAAATGGCTGCCGAGCCCCGAGCCCCGAGCCCAAATTTGGCGGGAAACGCATGCACGATGACTTATAAAAATAATCACTTGCCCATGCTTAACGCTTTATTGGTATCGTAAAGCGCCACATGTCGGAAAGTTATAAAGAGAAGTCGACAAGTGGCAAGATTTGACTGACATGCACAATTAGAGAGAGACATGTGTCTTTCCTTAATTATTTTACTAGTTAATGACTAGTTAGTGCAAGGATGACTATTGTAAACCCACTTACTCGAAGGGGTATAAAAAGTCTGATAGAGACAAGAAAAAGGGAGGAAGATTGTAAGAAAGACCGACCCCAATAATTCGGCTTGGTATTATGCAAAAAAGGCAGAATTAGCCATAAATAAACACACATTACGCACGTTTATATTTCCACGTGTTGAATCTTTTACATATTTTTGCTTGTTGACGAAAACGCATGTCAACAACCCATATTGTCATCAAGCGGCCACGTTCCATTGACCAAGGTTTTTGGGGAGTTTTACCCCGGCATCCACATTCACATCTTTGTCACCATCTTCTTCTGATTCCTTGTTCACCATGTCCACAACTTTAGCACCGTCCCCAATAGCATCACTAGACGACTCAAAAGAGTGGTAAAAGGAGTTCTCACAGAATAGAATATTTCAAAACCCTCCTTAAAGCAGGGGATTAATGGGAAGAATCTTCAAGTGGACTTTTTAAAGCAATCTGAACCAAAAAAAAAAAAAAAACAATAAGGAATAAATTAACAAAAAAAGAATTTAAAAACAACAACATAATAGAAACAATAATATAAATGTGTCTTCTCCAAAGCAACTTGACTTGCACCATTCAAAATACCCTCAACTTGAGTGAAATTATCAATTTCTTGAGAACTAATAAATTGTTTCTCATCATCAGCATCCTTAATTGATTGAATAGACCCCTTCTCAATATCTCACCAAAGCTTATCAAGCCAATAACTTCAACTACCTTAGCAGCAGCGACACCAACTTCATCAAAAGAAGTATCACCCTCAACAAAATCATCATACTCAACATCATCAGTAATTTTTTTCCAAAACTCCACCAACATCATCCTCACTAGAAACATGAACTTATCTCAAATCAGTAGGCACAAAACTATCCCCAACAATCTTAGCATCGCCACCATGAACATCTACATCCTCGCCATGAACATCTCCATCACTACCAGGAACATCTCCATCTTTTTCTCGATCTAAATCTTTTTCAAAAGCTGTCTAATGACATTCCATTAGATTCAGTTTCATCATCCTTCTCAGCTTTATCCAAACCAGCACCAACCCACATGAAAAACAAAAATGATGTCATGAAAAGAAACATCCAAGAAACAACCTTAAAACATAACAGAAACAAAAATAAAAAATCTAGAAACGCAACAAAAAATAGTAACATAAAAAAAGTATACAAACCGCAAGTTTCCTCTTAATATTCGACAACTCAAAAAAAATAATTTCAAACTGTTCTTTCAAAACTTTTGTAATGGAATTCTTAAAAACTTCAAATTCCTTGAACAACTTCTCCTAATTTCCAACAATATCGTCAATCGTGTTCTTTGACACAACATCAATAACAACCTCCTTCCGCTTAAAATTTCCAATCATAAAGTCATCATCAACAGGACTAAAGGTGTACTTTAATTCATCAAAAAAAATTGCAATATTCAACTGCACCTTCTTGTCGTCAGACATCGATAAATTCTTCAACTTCAACTAAAAGAAAAAGAAACAAAAAACAAAGTTAGAAACAATAAAGAAATAATTATGAAACATATCCGAAACAAAACAGGGGAGAAAAAAAGAATAGTAACATATTGCCTGTTCAGCAGAACAGTTGAAGATCTTCATCTCCAAACCATCAGACCTCATGTTATTGTCTTTCACGGACTTTGAGCAAACCCAATTCAAAATCCGGGGGATATCACATCCAACATGCACACAAATCTTGCCATTAACCTCCAAACAATACTCATAAAACCAAATTTGGAATGCCAAAGGAAAACTTTGAATTCTGTAGAATATGGCGCGCTTCCCACCACACTTCTCATCATCAAATTGAACTTTGTTTCTATCAAGAACGTGTTGCCTAAATTCTCGGATAGTCAAATCAAACAAATCCCTCCCCAGGGATATGCGTTAAACTCATCTTTATCAACTAACTCAAAAAAAGACATCTCCACAAAACTACCAATAGACGTGAAAAGAAAAAATAAAGAAAATACAATAAAGACAACTTCAATGCATCTTGATCATCATTACCCCAAACTCACAACAAAAAACTCTCTTCAATAGATTGCCTATTGAACTTACTTCCATTAGCAAAATACTTCTGGAAACAAAAATAGAAGTAATAACATCACCATAAAGTGAAGGCCTCTCACCAACACAAGTAAGGCCAGTAACTAAAGCGAGCTCACCAACCCCAAACCTTAGCAACTTCTCATTGACAGAAACCACTATTTCGTCCTTCTTCGAGTGAACAACTTGTCATTTCAACAAAGATTGAAACAAGTTGACTCTGGAAATCAACCTCGTGCATGTCCAACAAATTCCGAAAATATGTATTCCTAAAAGCCTCAGTTGGCTTTCAGTTAGATAGTTCTTCAAATTATTTATAACATCAAAAGAGAACCCAGTATGTAACCTAGCAGTATACCAGTCCTCAGGATAAATAACATACTTGAAACCCTAGAAACAACAAAGAAACAAAAGAGAAACAAGAAATATTATAACAAGAATTTCAAAAAAACACATAAAACAACAAAAGAAACATCATAGAAACAACACAAAAACAAAACAACATAAAAAAAAAAAAAAAAACAAAAGAAATAGAAATATACACAGAAAAATCATACCTTTGCAACATTAGATTCTAGAAAAGAAACATTCTTCTTTTTCGAAGCTTTTACACAAATCTTAGATTTTACACTTTTAGGAGTCGTTTAACCTCTAAAAATTCTTCATCATCAACAACTTTTTCGACTTTCCTCTTCTTCGAACTTCGAAAGCAAGCATTTAAGGTGCTTCCAACTTCGAAGAACTTCTCAAAATCCTCTATGTTGGGAAAATTTATGTATAGATATTGATGATACCATGTAAAACTTAGAATAGGAAGCTGGCATCCCAATTCAAATGTAATTCATCTTGTAATAGATAGGGTTCTATGAGTTGAGTAAAAGGCATCCAAGTTGAAGATTACAAGACTCGAATGAAGATTGAAGAAGGAAGACCTAGCTGTGAGGTAGATGAGTGAAGGCCAGAGAAGTATCAGTCAAGCTGTTAGAAGGCTATTTCTGTCAGCTGACAGATAGTTAAGTCGTTTCTAAAAGATCGGAGTTGACTCAAGACAAAGGGGTAAAGCAACTGTCAAGTCAAGTCGACTGTGATGGATCCGTTGTACAAAAGTCAAGGACATTACTTATTATAGTAATACGTCCATGTTGCAATGTATAAAAGTGTTCATCCTAGAAGCGTGCAAAAGAAATGAACCAATGGGAAGCACTGAGCGTGTTTTAGGACCTGAAAAGCCGCACACTTCATTAAAATGAGGAAATGTCACCATCACTTGCTGCAGATCAAGAAAAGACAAGCCAACGACCAAGAAGTGTTGTTTGGAAAATGTGTTTATCTCTTTAACGGACATATTTTCAAACGTACACTATAAAAGGCTGAGGAGTCATTCGAGAGAAGTTACGAACCCAATCTACAAACTACACAGACTCTCAAGCATACAAGGATTCAAGCAATAACCTGCAAAGTATCTGGCAAGCTTACAAAGAATATCCTCAAGCCTAAACTCAAAGGCAATTGATCCAACACACTCAGTGAAGGAAAGACAACTTCATCAGTTGAAGAGGAAAACTTGTTATAAAGAACAAGGGGTCTACTCTCCAAGGTTGAAGAAGGTGTAGTAAATTTCCAGATCGAACCAGTGCTTTGAACCTGTTGGAGGGCTAAGTGATTGAGTCCAAAGTTTGAAGGAAGCTGAAGTAGCAGGGCAACCGTCTTGTGAAGAAGCTGAGTCCCAAGAGCAGCAGGCTGTGTGATGAAAGCTGACTCGGACCGATAACTACTTTGTAACCAAGTCAAGTTACTTAGTGGATTTCTCTAGGGGTTGGAGAAAAGTGGATTAGAGGAATTACCCCATCCTCGAACTACTATAAATTTGTTGTGTCTATTTACTTTCAGCGCACTTAATTTCTTGCATTATATTCATATCTATTGATAAGATAAATTGCTTAAGTCTACTGCTAATAACTCTGCTAAAAACAAGTGTTGAAAAATGTACACAAAATTCTAAAGGTGAAAGTCTTCCGCTGGTAAAACCAAGTCAACTGCTTTTAAAGTGTTAGCTGAAAGCAACTAAGTTATACTATCAACAGCTCAATCAAGTCTGTTGAGTGGGTAACTTTGTTGTGTAAGCCAACCTAGCTGTCCCTCAAGGACTTAGTCGACTTGAGTCAACTCTGAAATTGTTGAAATGGACTAAAATCTAAAAGTTGGTAAAGTTTATTTAACCTCCCTTCTAAACTTTACTCATCACTCTCTGGGAGCTACAAGTGGTATCAGAGCGGTTGGTTCATTGAGCCTTCTGCACTGGTTACTGAACTAGATCTCATTTTTTTTCAAAAGGATCAACACTTGAAGTTTTAAACCTTTTATTTCAAAAGCAAAGTTATTATCATGGAAGCAAATCTAACTCGCATTCTAATGTTTACTGTCAAAGAATTTGATGATTGGAAAATACGTATGCGGGTTCATCATTCAGCCCTACATGATGAGATGTGGTTCGTGATTGAGGATGGGCCACTATAAATTCTAAAAGTCAATAAAGCTGTAAGAAGGGTTGCTCCTACTGAAGGAGAAGATGATGCACCTGCAGATCCTAGACTTGCCATGGTGGAGAAGCCACGTTGCGAGTGGACAAATGAAGACAAGAAGAGATATAACTTGGACAATGTTGCCAAGGATATATTATATAAAACTCTTGATAAGGCCATATTTAATAAAGTCAAATCTTGTAAAATGGCCCAAGATATTTGGGTAAAACAAACCTTAATTTGTGAAGGGTCTGATCAAATTAAGGAAAATAAGTTAACTGTTGCAGTTCAAAAATTTGAAAATTTTAAAATGATTGCATGTGAGAGTCTGGATCAGTTGGATGTCAGATTCACAGAGATAACAAATGAACTCTCAGCTCTAGGAAAAGAATATACACAAAAGGAAATGTGTATGAAAATTCTAAGGTCTCTCCCAGCTGAGTGGGAAATGAAAACACTCCATAGATCTTACCAGAACATCCAACCATGATTTTTTCTCTGATATTGAAGCTTATGAGTTCGAGCTAAGAAGGAAAGAACAAGAAGAGACAGTTGTACCCAAGACAACCGCACTCATGGATGGTGAATCAAAGAGAGCTGAATCCAAGGAAGCCATAGACCAAGAGGAGATTGCCCTGATGGTGAAAAGATTCAACAAGTTCTTTAATAAGAACTACAAGAGAAACAAGGGTGAATCATCCAGGAGACACTCAGCACCTTCTAAAACAAGGGAGGATAGGCCATCAAAGAGAGCTGACCATCAAAGGACTGAGTATCAGAGAGCTGAAAGAGCAGACTTGCAGAGAGCTGAAAACCTGTGTTCAAATTGCAGACAACCAAGACACTTTGTTGTTGGCTGTCCTTATCTACCAGTCAACAAGTGTAGGATTGAAGAATAAAGAAAGGTCTTCAGAGAAAGAAGACAAGAAAAGATAAAAGCCATGTTGGCTGCGGAGACTGCATACACATCTAAGTGCAAAGAACCAACAGAGTCAGATAGCAGTGAAGTTGACTACTCAAGTAATACAGAGGAAGAGGCTTTGATATGCCTCATGGCCAATGAATAAGACTCCAAAGAACATGAAGATGAGGTACACTCTAACTCATCTCATTCAGATTCTAGTGATAGTGATATTAACACAAACACTTCATTACCCACATATCTTTATGATTCTATTGGCAAAATGATGAAAGACTTTGAGCACATAAACACCTCACACACATTTTTAAATTAGGAAAACAGCCAGCTCAAATGCCAAAACTCACAGCTGACTAAGGAGTTGAGTACTCTAAGTCACATAGCTGATAAGAATACAAAGCTGAAGGCTGAGATAGCTAAGATCCAAGCAGACCTAGCTGCAACAGAAAATAGGGAAAAATATTTGAAAAATATGATTGCATCATTTACTAAGGCATCTAAATCATTGGATGACTCAACTTCAATCTTGAGCATTAGCCAACTATGTGACAAGAGCTATAATGTGGGATTCAACATGGATGTATGACAAATCAAGGATGCTGAATCAAATGAGATTGTGGTACAAGGATCAAGGCAGAAAAACATGTATGTAGTGGATTGGTCGACTGCTACACCAAGCACATGTCTGCTAGCAAAGAGTACAACCAAATCAAGTTGGATGTGGCACAAGAAGCTGAGTCACCTGAACTTCAAGATAATCAACAAGCTTGAAAGGAGTCATCTTGTGGAAGGATTGCCTGACTCAATATACAAGAAAGAGAGCATTTGTGATGCATGCCAGATGGGAAAGCAAATAAAGTCTTCTTTCAAAGACAAGCCAAATTCTTCTTCAACAAGGATATTGCACTTATTGCATATGGATTTGTTTGGTCCTGTTGAACCAGCTAGCATCTGTGGAAAGATATACACCTTAGTGGTGGTAGATGATTATTCAAGATGCACATGGACAATCTTTATGTGTAAAAAGAAGGAAACCTTGCTGAAGTTCCCTAAGCTGATGAGAAGATTTCAAAATGAGAAGAGTCAAACCATCATAAAGATAAGGTTTGATAGAGAAACTAAGTTTGTCAATGGGATTATAACTGAGTATTTCACAGAAAATGGTATTGCTCATGAGTTATCAACTGCAAGAACTCCACAGCAGAATGGAGGGGCTGAAAGAAGGAACAAAACTCTCAAGGAAGCTGCGAGGACCATGTTAGCTGAAGCTGGATTGCCTAAGAGATTTTGGGCTGAAGCCATTAATACTGCTTGCTACAATCAGAATAGGTGTATGATCAATAGGCAGCTTTCCAAAACCCCTTATTAAATTCGGACAGGGAGGAAGCCAAATGTTGGATATTTTCATATCTTTGGATGTAAGTTCTTCATTCAAAACAATAGCAAGGACAACTTGAAAGCTTTTGATGCTAAATCTGATGAAGGTATCTTTTCGGGATACTCAACTGAGAGTAAAGTTTATAGAGTGCAGAACAAGAGGACTATGTTCACAGAAGAGTCTATCCATGTGGTTTTTAATGAACCTAATTTTAATGGAGAAGACATAGATGAGTTAGCTGATAAGAGAAATCAACCAACTGTTCAGAAGAGTCCTTATGTTGAGGCAGATAAAAGAGGACGCAACCCTGATGAAGATGAGATAGTTGAATCTCAGAGAGAGCTATTGTTCAAGACAACTTAGCTTCGAGATGACTGAATCCAGCAGACTTACACCAACCAGATATGAGATGGCTGAGAGACCATTCTCCAGAGCTTATCATTGGAGATGTTAGAGATGGAGTAAGAACCAGATCCAGGACTCAACATAAAGCTATGTTCACTTGTTTCATTTCCCAGATTGAGCCTAATGATGTGTCACAAGCATTGGATGACACACATTGGATTCTAACTATGCAGAAAGAGCTGAATCAGTTTGAGAGAAACAAAGTTTGGGAATTAGTTCAAAGGCCTACTCACCAAAATGTTATTGGTACTAAGTGGGTATTTAGAAAAAAGATGAATGAAGACTGATCTGTAGTAAGAAACAAAGCAAGACTGGTAGCCAAAGGGTATTTCCAAGAGGAAGGTATAGATTTTGATGAAACATTGACACTTGTTGCTAGATTGGCTGGAAATAGATAATTGGACATATTTAGCTAGAATCGCAAAGTCAGGTTGAGTATCATAATCTAGTCTATAACAAAACTATATTCATAAGCTAACACCATATCGACATAGACTGCCCACATTAGAATAAAAAGAATAAAGGACTTTGAAGGAAAAATCTTACGGCCAAATGCATCAACCCTTACACTTATCTTCTGTAATAATAAAACACAATTCACTATTGCAAAAAAAAGCACAATTCACAATTAATGTACCATATAGAAATAATGCATAAAGTGTTCTAGCCCACTTCCAGAGGTGTTTGAAACCAAATTTTCTCGAAGAATCACCATCACCAATCTTATAGTAACACTTCATGTCATTCTGCAATATTCAACATCCATCACAATGAGTGAAGAGAAGGGGTTATGAAAATAGATTATAAACTAAGTACATTGGAAAAATAGAATATAAAAACTGGGCAGTATGTATCTTTACCAATATGAAAACCATGGAAAAAAAAACAGCCAATTCTAATTGTACAACAATGAAACTAAAGATATAAAATGGAAAGTAAGGATAAGGAAAATCACCAAACGACCTGTAGGTGAACAAACATGTTCCAAAGTAGGGAAAGTGTAAGCTCCTTGTCCAATCTACATGCAAAGCTCCCAATAGAGAATAACATCGGACCAAAACTGAATATATTATTTTGCACTCTAGAGGAAAGTTGCATCTACTATCCAATAAGTGTTCCTTTACTTGTCCAATATGGTTTCCCATTCTTACTTTCTTCCCCAAGTAATAAAATTATAGCTTCACTGTAGTCAAAGCAAAATCAAAATTAGTGAGCTAACAATCACTTTTTTTAAGTGTTTGCAAACAATAAAAACTTTTTTTAAGTCAAAAGCTGGAAATCACTTTTTAAGTGTTTGCAAATAGTCCTTACATATGATGAAATGAATTTGATGTCATTGCAGCATTATCCTGATCAAACCCATATTAGAGCTTTCCCAACCGAACATGATGAAACGAGGCAGATCAATCAGTTCAATCAATCAGGGGTATTTTCTTTTTCAACTCTTATTTCTTGCTCAAAATCAAACTCCTTGAAAGAAGCAAAGAAATCAAGAATAGCATACATCTCACTGAAAAAATAAAAGGCCAAAAAACAAACCATGAACCAACAAATTGAATTCCAAAGAAATAAGTACCCTATTTCACCAGTTTTGTTTAATAAAACAACCATGCAGAACATATCAGTATCATGCATGTGGCCCCATGGTAGTCCAAATTGTTTAAATGTGGATCAAACTGGATTATATATTTGTTTTGGCTTACAAGAAATAAATAAAATTCATATTTGTCAAGAGAAGGGACACCAAGTTGGGGGCAAAGATGACAAAATTCATCTTCACAACTCACCTGCACCAGAAATTATCGCACTTGGTGTCACGATACGCTTGCTAGCTTTCAAAATTTTGATATTGTATAAGACTGCAGTTGCTCCTGTAGGCCTGAGGAATAAATCTTGATACAATGCATTAGCATAATTTCACCATGGCAAATACTACTAATTGTCCAGTGCCCTAAAACAATGTAGGAGAGAAATTGTACATAGTTTTCCCAGAAGAAAAAATAAAGAATTTTGAGAAAAACAACAATTAGAGGTAATAGTCTATAACAAAATTCATTAAATCCTGTAAAAGCACATGTGACACTGTTCACCCATTATATATTCGACACACGCATGAGTACAAGTACACTGATATAATAGCTCATCCAAATCATTTGACATTTAGAATATTGAAGAATTGGATGCATGAGAAAGGAATTAAGCAATCTTTTATACTCATGAAATGCGTGCATTTTGAGAATTTTATAAGAATCCTGGGCTTTCTCTACTTTCTTTAGCCTTTTGATTCCCCAAAAGTAAAAACCACATAACGAGCAAAGCGAAAAGATGCATTTGCTATTCGAGTAGCTCAATGGTTTATGTTGATGCATTCACGAGCAATATGCCCATCTTCCCCACGGTTATAACAGCCTTCACCGTGGCCACTGCCGCCGTACCTTCCGCCTCCGCCGCCACCACCGCCTTGGGGACACTCCCTAGCCATATGCCCAGTCTCACCACACTTATAGCAGCCACGGTCACCGCCACCTCTATCTCCGTATCCACCGCCGCCTCCGCAGCCACCGCCTACGCCACTATATGAACGACCACCACCTTCCCTGCTTCCTCCATTGTAATTGCCTCCAATGTCGCTTCTTCTGCCATAAGATCCACCACCGCCACCGCCGTGGGTGCCTCCATGAATGGATCCACCATCTGGCCCGGTCATGTTTGCTGCCTTGGCACGGCCGTCGTTGCCATGCTCCACGATGACCTCAACCGCCTCTCCTTCCCTGAGACTGCGAAAACCCTCAGATTTGATTGCCAATTGATGAACGAACATGTCTTCAATACCATCATTCGGAGTTATAAACCCAAACCCTTTGTGGTCATTAAACCATTTAACAGTCCCGTTTCTCAAATCACTCGCTGCCATTGATACAAACCCTAACTTTCACTCTTCCCTAAGTGTCTTAAGTCTATGAAGAAGTATAGGTTTGAGGGATTTTGTTGGGTAGGTGAAGTGAATTTGGGGATATTTCTATAAAAAAAAATATTTGGGGAAAAATTAATTTTATTTTATTTTAAAGTGATAATAATTGAGTAATAACATCTAATTAAAATAAATGATGTTAATAATGATGTTATAAACCAATAAAAGGGGACAAAGACATCTGTTGGAGTAACTGATCTTAAATTTGATGTTATAAAGCAAGAAAGGGGTGGCCAAAGACATCAGCTCTTAAAAATAATGTGTAATAGCAAACAAATTCGCTCATACACATTGCTTCACTTAAAACATGATGTTGTATAGTATAAGACATCATGAAATTCGTGAAACAGATGTCTTTTAATCGATGTCTTTAAGCTTCGTTGGGAAAATTTATGTTTAGATTTTGATGATACCATGTAAAAATTTGATTAGGAAGTTGGCACCCCAATTTCTATGTAATTCAACTTGTAATATATAGGGTTGTATAAGCTGAGTTGAAGTCAGCTAAGTTGAAGATTACTAGACTCGACTGAAGATCAGAGAGAAGACCCAGCTGCGTCAACTGTCTGAAGTGAAGTGAAGACTCAGTCAAGTGACAGAAAAGCTATCTTAGTCAGCTGACTGACAGCTAAGTCATTCCAAAATGATTGGAATCGAATGTCAAAGGGGTATGCAACAGACAAGACTTGAATAAAGGTGAAAAAGATCCATTGTCAGGACAAGTCAATGTTTTGCTGGAAATAGGCATGTGTCAGACTGCCATCAATAAAATTGTTTTGCTGAAAGAGTGCAAAAATCTAGGAACGAATGAGATGTACCTGAAAAACTGTAGAGATTAAGGAAAGGCTATAGAGCATTTGATTCATGGTACGATCCACATCAATGTTGCAAGACAAGACAAGCCAACAACCTAAAAGTGTGATTTGAAATTTATGTCTATCTCTTCAATGGACATAATTTCAAATGTGCACTATGAAAGGCTGAGGAAGCAAGTGAGAGAAGGTTACTGAGTTTATTACAAGCATACAAGCAATCAAGTAATAACCTGCAAATTCTCACAAGCTTTTCAAAAAAATCCTCTAGCCTAATTTCGAAGGAATTTAATCCACCACATCCAGTGAAGGAAAGATTATTTCATCAGTTGAAGAGGAAATCTGGTTTAAAGAACAAGGGGTCTACTCTCCAAGGTTGAAGGAGAAGTAGTAAGGTTCCAGTTCGAACCAGAAGCTTTAGACTCGTTGGAGGGATGTGTGAACAAATCCAAGACATTGAAGGAGCTGAAGTAGCAAGACAACTATTTTGTGAAGAAGCTGAGTCCCAGGAGCAGCAGGCTGTGTGATCAAAGCTGACTCAGACCGTTGACTGCTTTGTAACCAAGATCAAGTTACTTAGTGGATTCCTCCATGATTTGGAGAAAAGTGGAATAGAGGAATTACCCCATCCTCAAACCACTATAAATTGCTTGTGTCTATTTGCCTTACATCACATTTAATTCTTCCATTTATTTTATATCTGCTGCTGAGTTAAAATTGTTGAACCCTGCTGATAATAACTATTGCTAAAATAAGTGTTGTAAAACGTGTTTGAAAATCATAAGGGTGAAAAGTCTGCCGCTGACAAAACCAAATTAACTGTAAATCTAGGTGTTAGCTGAAAGCAGCTAAGTTATACTATCAACAACTTAGTCGAGTCTGTTGAGTGGGTAACTTTGTTGTGTAAGCCAACCTAGCTGTCCCTCAAGGACTAAGCTGATTTGAGTTAACTCTGAAAATATTTTAAAAGGACTAAATCGAAAAAGTTGGTAAGGTTTATTCAACCCCCATTCTAAACCTTACACATCACCCCTTGGGACCTACAAGTGGTAACAGAGCGGTTGGTTCATTGAGCCTTCCGCATTGGTTACTGAACTAGATCTCATTCTTTTTCAAAAAAATCAACACTTGAGTCTTTAAAGATTTTATTTCAAAAGCAAAGTTATTATCATGGAAGCAAATCTAACTCGCATTCCAATGTTTACTGGGGAAGAGTTTGATGATTTGAAAATTCATATGCAGGCTC
This sequence comes from Rehmannia glutinosa, assembly GCA_016081115.2. Lineage (NCBI taxonomy): Eukaryota > Viridiplantae > Streptophyta > Magnoliopsida > Lamiales > Orobanchaceae > Rehmannia > Rehmannia glutinosa. The sequence continues at coordinate 33,687,544 of CM071933.1, read as the reverse complement.
ATCTATCAGCCTTGCATGATGAAATGTGGCTAGTGATTTTGGATGGGCCACTACAAATTCTAAAGGTCAACACTACTGTGAGAAGGGCAACTCCTCTTGAAGGAGAGGATGATGCACCGACAGAGCCCAGACCTGCTATAGTGGACAAACCTCGTTGTGAATGAACCAATGATGATCGAAAGAGATACAACCTTGACAATGTTGCCAATGACATTCTTTATAAACTCTTGATAAGACTATGTTTAATAAAGTCAAATCTTGCAAAACAGCCAAAGAAATTTGGGAAAAACTCACTTTGATTTGTGAAGGGTCTGATCAAATCAAAAAAAAAAATTAACTGTTGTAGTCTAAATTAGGGAAGGAATACAGAAAGAAAGAGATATGTATGAAGATCCTAAGGTCTCTCCCAGCTGAGTGGGAAATGAAGGTCATGGCCCTGAGACATTCCATAGATCTCACTAAGACATCAAACCAAGAGTTTTTCTCTGATCTTAAAGCATATGAGTTTGAGCTGAGAAGAAAAGAACAAGAGGAGACAATTGTACCCAAGATAGTTGCACTGATGACTAGTGAAGCTAAGCGAGCTAAATCCAAGGAGACAATAGACCAAAAGGAGATTGCCCTGATGGTAAAAAGGTTCAATAAATTCTTCAATAAGAACTATGAAAGGAATAAAGGTGAATCTTCAAGAAGACACACAACACCCTCCAAAGCAAGGGAGGAAAGACCACCCAAGAGAGTTGAACATCAAAGAACTGAGTATCAGAGAGCTGATAATCAGAGGACCGATAGAGCTGACTTACAGAGAGTTGAGAACCTGTGTTGGAATTGCAGGCAACCAGGATATTTTGCTATTGACTGTCCTTATCCACCAGTCAACAAATACATAAATAAAGAGGATATAAAAGTCTTCAGGCAAAGAAGACAAGAAAAGAAGAAAGCCATGTTGGCTGCTGCGACTGCTGAAACAACCAAGTGCAAGGAACCAACAGACTCATATAGTAGTGAAGTAGACTACTCAAGTGACACATAGGAAGAGGCTTTGATATGCCTCATGGCCAAAGAACAAGACTCCAAAGATCAAGAAGATGAGGTACACTCTAACTCATCTCATTATGATTCAAGTGATAGTGATAGTGACAAACACTTTATCACCCACAAATCTTTATGATTCAATTGGCAAAATGATGAAAGACTTTGAGCACATAAAAACCTCACACACACTGCTAAATGAGGAAAACAGCCAACTTAAATGCCAAAACTCACAGCTGACTAAAGAGCTGAGTACTCTGAGTCATATAGCTGATGAGAACACTAAGCTGAAGGCTGAAATTGCCAAGATCCAAGTGGACTTAGCTGCTACATAAAAGAGGGAAAAGGATCTTAAAAATGCGATTGCTTCATTCACTAAGGCATCCAAATAATTGGATGAGCTTATAATGATTCAAAAAGAGAGTGGTGACAAGACTTGGTTGTGGATTGGATTTAATTCTTTGTGCATGCCCAAGTCCCAAGATTGGTTATGGAAAAAGGATCCTCAAGCAATGAGGGAATCCAAAAATCCAAAGCACCATATGTTGCACCTACACCAACTCAAAAACACAATCATAACCATACTGACATTGGATACAATGGAAAAAACAAGAAGCCTGTTGAGTATGCTGACATGACAACTGATACTAAATTCAGAAAAGTTCATCAGCAGACTCCAAACAGAAAATACCCTGTAAAATCTAAACGAAGCTACCAAAAGCCCCAAAGATTTCAGCAAAGAAAACCAAATGATGGGAATGGTAGAAACTATCCAAGCCAGGCTTATTGGAATAACCAAATGAGATATCAGCCAAGACCTATGGGATACAAGCCAAAGTGGTAAAGACCTTAACCTCATCATAGGTCATTCCCAAGGCAAAAGATCTATAATCAACACACATATGCACCCAGGCACAAAACCCAACATGTACATAAACTCCATTATTACCCCAAGAAAGCAAATGCTCAAACACACACACACACACAGGCACACAGATTGAATCAGCTAAGCCCATGATTATTGATGCCTTAATAGAGATTGAATAAGAAGTAGAATTTTTCGACATAGCTAAAGAATTGGAAGCTAGTGATTCACCTAAATTGGATAAAGAGGTTGTTGATCCAGATGATAACTTGAATTACACCAGGATGAGGTTTGTGTTGGTTGGTCCCCCACCTCAATTGGCACAATCTCCTACAAATGAGGCTGTTAACACAATTGATGCACCATTAACTTAACAGGAAGTTCAAACTATTGCCACAGCTGCGTCTACCGATGAAGCTTCAATAGCCGAAGCACAAAGAACTGTTGGTCTTGGTGATGAGGCAAGGATTTCCGAAGTCAGAGTGGGACCTTTCTCTAATCCTATTGACAATTTGGGAATGATGCATTTCCCATTCGGCGAATAAATCCCTTGGGAAGAAGAGTCAGAAGAAGAAGCTTCCAGATTCCAAGTCCAATTGAACCCATAACATTTGCATGTTCCTTCGGATACGAGGATTGTTCCGTATGGCCATGATTTTGAGTTTGCACTAGAAAATAGCGGTGAACAAGCAACAGACTTTCGAATATCCTTCATAGTCATGTGCAAAGAAATGGAGGCTATGGAGAAAGGCTTTGATTACATAAGCACATGAATCGATCATAATGATGCCATGATCAGGAAATATCCTGGGAGCAGTGTTCAGAATCAAGGAATGGGCGCAACAGACTAAAGCTCTTCGCATAGAGCAAGTTGTCTACTTCAAACAACTGTATTCTAAGATGTTGGTATGTGGAGCTGACCAACTTTTCATTTAGCAGAGACAAATGGATAATATAACAAGGATTGAAAGGAGTCACTTGTCCGATATGGAGCTGCTACAAACAAAAATGGAGTAGAAGATGGAGTACATGGAAGCTTCGTTGAAATAAGAGATTTTATCCATGAAGAAACAACTGCATGTACTCAGCTCAAATTAAGAAGCAGCAGACTCCGCGACTCACAAGAAGTTTGATTCTATTCTCCAATCAGTCCAACCTTCTTCAGGTGGTGATGCCAAGAAGGGGAAAGATAAAGCATCCCCTACAAAATCGATTAAAGGCAAATACACCACCTCCATCCTATCTCAGCTATCTCCCTCCTTGTCAGCTGAAGAGAAGGCAGATTTGGCTTTTCAAAATTCTAAGGAAGAAATTGCCAATCTTGATAAGAATCAAGAGAAAAGGATTCAGAAATTAAAGATCCAATATGGGGGTCCACCAGCAGGGTCCCGAGAGAAGAAACTACTCCACCAGCAGGTCCCTTGGAAGAAAGGTCAAATGAAAAGTTCGATACTCTTTTATCTGAAGGGTACTATGCAAGGATGGACACTATTGATGCTTGAGAACTATATTGGGAAAAGGGCTTAAGATATATTGAAGAGACTATGAAGCAGCCGACTCAAGGGAAAAAAGCCAAGAGTCATCAGAGTTCTAAAAGTCAGCAGCCACCCAACAGTCAAGTATCTAGAGGAGGAAACCATGCAGGGGGAAGAAGCACTGATAGAGGAAGAGGTCGAGATTCTCATTATGGTGGGAGAGGCAGAGGCTCTCCACCTAAGAGAGTAAGTGGAATCATGACCATCAATCCTCTAAAAGGGATGACGTATATTGGATGGGTTTAAATGAAGCTCAACACATAGAAGATGAGCGTAGGGCTGATGAACTCTCTAAAAAGATGGAAAGGGATGAGGTATAGCTCAGAAAGAAAGAAGATGAGGAGAGAAGAAGAAAGAAGGAGGATGAGGAAACAAGAAGAAGAAGAAGGGATGAGGAAGAAAGAAAGAGAAGATCAGAAGAAGAGGAAATGAGAAGAAGACAACCAACATGATGAATAAATAGCTGTCAAAAGTTTTGTTTTTACATTTTTACAATACACTTGTAATATATATACAATAATGTAAGTGTTGAATATTCATGAATATAATTGATACATTCTTTTTGAATTATTTAAATTCAGCACATGATGTTGTAGATAAGTTTTGGCATCATTAAAAAGGAGAAAATTGTTAGGAAATTTATTGTATAGATTTTGATGATGCTTAGAAAACTTTGCATTAGAAAATTGGCACCCCGATTCTGTATGTAATTTCAACTATGTAATAGTTAGGAAATCTAGCTGAGTCAAATATCAACTAAGTTGAAGGTACATAAGACTTGTTGAAGAATGCAGAGAAGAATCAGTTGAGTCGTAGCTGAGTGGTTCAGAAGAGCTTCAGTCAAGTACATCAGTTGAGTCTTTCAAAAGACTTACAACAGAGTCATCCAAGAAACGATGGAGAAGACTCAACTTAAGGGGCAAAGCAACTGAATGACTTAGAGATAACTGAAGAAGTCCGTTGTGTTGAAAGTCAAAGACTTACCTATTTTGGTAATAGAGACATACCTGCAACCTTAATGTTTTCTTACTGAAAGAGTGTAAGACATTGGAACTAATGGGAAGCCTACAGAACTCTGAATGATTTCAGGTTTCTACAAGTACTAAAATTCAAAGGTTGGGTCAACATCAATGACTGTAGAAATAAGATAAGCCAATGAACAAAAGCGAGAATTTAAATTATCTATCTCTTCAATGGACAAAATTCAAAATCACACTATAAAGGGCTGAGGAATTTTCAGAGAGAAGTATATGACACACAAGAGAACAAGCAACTCAAAACATTAAAGCATTCAAGCAAAATCGGCAAACACTCTCTCTGAAGCGAAAATTCATACATCCTCAAGCCAACATCAAAAGACACTTTATCCAACACATTCGTGGAACATAGAAGTTGTTCTTCAAGTTGAAGAGGAAACATTTGTTTCAAGACAAAGGGGTCTATATTTCCAATAAGTGAAGGAGATATAGTGAGGTTCAAGTTCAAACCTGTTTCAAATCCGAAGGAGGGCTGGGTGATCAAGTCCTGAAGATTTAAAGAGCTGAAGTAGTGAGCAACTACCTTACGAAGAGCTGAGTACTAGAAGTGTAGCCAGCTGTGTGATCATGGATAAACTTAGATTGTTATACTTTTGTAACAAAGTCACCGTTACATTAGTGAATTCCTCCTAGAGTAGGAAAAGAGTAAAGTAGAGGAATTATTCCATCTTGAACCACTATAAACTTTGTGTCATTTAATTTTTGCACTTAATTTCCACATATTTATTTACTTGCTATATAATTGCTATCCAACTGAAAATAACCAACCTAAAGATAAGTGTTGATAAACCAAACTTTTAAAAGGGTGCTTGACTCCACTGTAAAAATCAAGAAACCTGAATTTCTAGAGGTTAAAAATCATTCAGCTAATTTACTGTATCAACAGCTCTCTCAGAATCTGTTGAGTGATTAACTCTTCTGCTGAAGATTGACCCAGTTGTCTTTCAAAAGAATGAGATGTTTTCTTGTAAAAACTCTGATTTCGTAAGATTCAAAAATTTAGTAAAGTCTATTCAACCCCGCTTCTGGACTTTACTCACACCCTTTGGGACCTACACTAGGCACTTGAGTTTTTCGGTTCCTTGCTTGGTATTTTGGTTTGTCTGGACAAAAAGGAATATAGTCAAACATCGACACCTTTCTTTGTTGGCTTCTCACATTATCTGGCAAGTGGAGCAGTATCTCTCGTTTCTTGTTTCAGGTTGATAATTGCGCCCTTAATATTATTTTGGATGCTTTCCTATGGTGGTCTTTTTGTAGGCGGGTGATCCTCCACAGATTCCACGTCGACCGAGGTTGGTGATTTTGTGAGCTCCTCAATCTTCTCAGATAAAGTTGAACACAAATGGTTTGTTTGATCGAGGCACGCTGATAGTTGGAGGAGGGGGATTGATTTAGGATCATCTGTGCATATTTATGTTAGAGTTTCACAGTTTCTTTCAGGAAGTTTCTATCTTCCACGTGGAGCTATTAACATTGGAGATAGGACTACAACAAGCTCGGCAATTTTTATCACAAATTTGGATAGAGTTGGATGCAACGGCGGTTGTTACTACGATCACATTCGTTTGCCTCGGTTCTTGGTAGGTTCAACACGCCCTGACTCGTATAAGAACATACTGATAGACCTTCAGTATTTGATTTCTCACATCCACATAGAGGGAAATCGACCAGCAGATCACTTGGCAGAGTTGGGAGCCGCCTTTGGTAGCCATCTTATCTATGAGGGCACGACATCTCACCATCTAGTATCTCTCATTAGGATGGATCAACTGGGATATCCGAGCTTTAGATTCTGATAGATCTTTTGTAGTTTTTGATATGATAGATGTTATAATGTTAGGTTGTTTATTTTTTGATTTTATCCCATCGTGATGGGACATGAATGCAACTTGACATTGTATGATCTTTTGATGGTTTGATCTATAGGTAGGGAATAATGCCTCAATCCCCCACCCCATGGGGTGTTATGTTGCTTTAAAAATACTTATCTGGAAATCAAATCAATCCAGTTGACTTACTCCAACCGGATGTGAGATGGTTAAGACATCATTTAAATGAATTGATTATTGGGAATGTTAGACAAGGAGTGAGAACTAGATCAAGAACTCAACATGAAGCCATGTTTGCATGCTTCATCTCTCAGATTGAACCAAATGATGTATAAGAAGCTCTCGAGGACACACATTAGATTCTAGCTATACAAGAAGAGTTGTATTAGTTTGAAAGAAACAAAATATGGGAATTGGTTCAAAGACAAGCCTATCAACGTGTCATTGGAACTACATGGGTTTTCAGAAATAAGATGAATGAAGAAGGAACAGTAGTTAGAAACAAGGCAAAATTGGTACCAAAGTGTATTGCGAAGAGGGATGTATAGATTTTGATGAAACCTTTTTCCTTGTTGCCATATTTGAAGCAATAATAATGTTTTTAACCTTTGTCGCTCACAAGAATTTCAAGGCCTACGAAATGGATGTAAAGATTACATTCTTAAATGGAATATTGGACGAAGAAGCATATGTTGAACAACCTTCGGGATTTGAATAGAAGACTATAGGAGACAAAGTGTATAAGCTAAAGAAAGATCTTTATATATTGAAGGAAGCACCTAGAGTTTGATATGATACACTATCTCAATTTCTCATAGACAATGGATTCACAAAAGGAAAGGTTGACATAACCTTATTAAGGATTCAAGATAAACAAAGCATTTTGCTTATACAAAACTATGTAGATGACATCATCTTTGGATCAACAAATAAAGAACTATGAGACAAACACTCAAGGCCCATGCAAGAAAATTTTGCATGAAACATGATGGGAGAACTAACATTCCTCTTATGACTTCAAGTGAAACAAATGAAGGAAGGGACATTCATTAGCCAAACCAAATGCACAAGAGATTTGATGAAAAAATTTGGCATGGAAGAGAAGTCATCTATCAAGATACATTTGAATACTTCCATAGAAAGGGATATTGATGCTGAAGGAAAACCAACAGATCAAATAAGATATAGAGCACTTATTGGATCATTCATATATTTTATTGCCATCAGACCTAACATCACCTTTGTAGTAGGTTTATGTGCAAGATTTCAATCTACACAAAAAAAAATCATTTGACAGCTGCTGAGAAGATCATGAGATGTCTGAAAGGAAGCAAAGAGGTTGGATTATGGTATCCAAAAGAAGGAGGATTTAATCTTGTGGGTTACTTAAACTCAAATTTTGCTAGATGTCGAGTTCACAGGAAAGTACATATGGACGAGACAACAACTGAGGGATTATGACTGATAACACAAGTGCAATAAACATCACTCAAAATCTAGTATTACACTCAAGAACCAAACATATTGATGTGGCGTTGGAATATGTACCAACTGAGAAGCAATTAGTTGAAATATTCATAAAACCCTTATGTGAATAAATATTTGAGGAGTTAAATAATGAACTTGGCTTAATAGAGCATAGTTAATCTCATCAGAAGAGTTAAAAAGAGTGAAGAATATAACTTTAGAATAGTTTCCTAGTGATAGTTGAGGAAAATCAGTAGAGTTGAAGGGTCAGAAGAGTTAAAGTCATCTGAACAGTTGAGTCAAGTTTCAACTGACTATATGTGAAGAAGTCTCTTCAGCTAAGAGACGTCAGCAGACAAATAAATTACGACAAGGCAAAATGATGTAGCATTCAATTGAGTGGGAATGTTTTATTTCCTTATGTCAACAACATTTAATGTTGCGCAATAACTAGTAATTAAGTTGCGTGTGAGCAGTTTCTAAAAGCCTATGATTGGCCATAAATATTATGGGTCATTTAATGCTCCAAAAAGGTAATTTCCAAGATCAAATCAGGACCGTCAATCAAATTTTAAAATGCACAAGTTTTGATCGTGCCAATGATCATACTTGTTGCTCTTCTTCTTCCCTAGCAGATTGACCATCATCATCTTGCATGGCCTCAACAACTGTCTCCTCAGGATTTCTTTTAGCAAATACAAAAGGTCTATGTTGAATTGCCTTAGGCATTACTTCATTATTAATGGGTGAGGTATCAGTTGTTTCAGTGTGTGCTGCCATATTAAACTCTTCAGACTCATCACGCAGTTGACTCTTGGGCAGAGTCTTCTGCTTCTTAGTAGCAACTAGTTTATGGAGAGCAACTGTCATCCTTTTCTATGTCTCTAGGCTGACTTAGCTGGCAGATTCTCAGTTGTTTCCCCTTATGATGCACTACGCTTCTTCTTGGTGTGGCCCTTCTATTGAGCTCCTGATAAATCCCCCTAAACAACTTCTTATTTATGTGAAAGGGCTTCCATTTCCTGTGGGGAATTTTCTTCTTCTCCAGCAGGCAGCCTATCACAAGGCCATATCCCAGCTTACTTACAAACTCTCTGTCCTCCACCTTACAGTTCAACACATTTTGATAAAGTTTGTCACATAAAAACTTACTACATTTAACTTCTAGTTCCTCTAGGATGGCAACAATCACTAATATCTTAACATTCGACAAATGATTATAGAAACCAAACTTGATATCTAGATATTTGGGCACAATGCCCATCCTTGTGGTACTCCTCATTCACAACTCCCTTAACCCCAGATGGGTTGTAGTTGTCCTTCTCTTCCTCCACAACTATCTCCTCATAAATCCTCTGCATGTTAAATTCATAGTTCTTCACCTCACTAATCCTAGAACATGGAAGGCCTATCAGCTTACACAGGTCTTCTGCTATGAGCAACATTGTCTCCCTATTAACAAATCGTCTTACATGGTTGTGTTCACGTAGAACATAACAACTTCTTCCATATAGGTCTGTAGCATCTCTATTGTTAGAAACTTTAGAAACATGGATTTTTCTAGGCACTTCAAGATTTCTTACGCCCTAGCTTTGCTGGTTTAGTGTTTGATCAACCATTCAAAATGAATCGTGGCCCTGAAGTATATCTTCTCTAACTGCTTAGCAAAGTCCAAATTCTTTTATCCTGATGGAGCTGATGATTTCTTGGGTACCATTTCAAAGTGAAGGGTTTGATAAATGTTAGAAAATTTGCAGAGAAATTCTTTGGATATCTTTCTGAGTATTTTGTGCGTGTAAAAAGATAAAAAAATTGATGAACCGTTTATATAGAAGGTGATAAGATGAAAAGTACATCAGAATGGAGGATGTGGAAATTGAGTAGGAGCAGAATTCAGTTTCAATCTCTTGAGATGTCAGATAAAGAGGATTGGATCTTCAAATTCCTTAACCAACCCTCAATGCTGGAAGCTCTAGATCACGTCTTTGTTTCATTTACCCTATATAAGATCTCTACAAGAAAAATGCGAATAGATATCACTAAAATGACTTCGTTTATTCAATATTTCCGTTGTCTAATATGTTTTAACAATGATTTTTGATAAAACCTATTATCACATTTATCCACTAATACACAACTATTTTAGCACAAAGACGTCTTTTAGCAGAAAATTACTCTAATAGACATTTATTGTGGCAATGGTTTCTTGACAACAATGTGTAATGTTGGCTCACTGCAATAAAAATGCTAATAGACATCACTACAAAGATAGCGGTTTTATGACTGCTGTCTTTTCCCCAATAACAATGATTTTCAAAGAAACTAGTGTCCAATAAGTGTTGTCTTTTGATAATAAACATTGGTTTCCTAGAACCGATGTCTATTATGAAAAATATCCCCAAATATACATCGATTTTAGCATTGGATTTACGGAACCGCTGTCTATTTATATAAACTATTTTAAAATAGACTGTAGTTGTTTTGACATCGTGTCTTTATTATTTAGAAACAGATGTTCGTTCTAAAATCCTTATGTCGGTTTAATTATTTGCATATTTTTTTAAGTTAACTCTTTAATTAGGCATTACTTAGATCTTTTTTTTTCCAAGCAAATTAGGTATTACTTAGTTTAAATTCATATCTCTCACAATACAATCAAAGTTCACCCAAAATTTTCATACTCAGTGGCGCCTAAGCTTTCTTGGGAATGTCTTCGTTAGCTCTGCGCTCGACCCAGATTTTTGTTCAGTTACCCTTTTTGAGAAGAAAGAAGAAGAGAAAGCTAAAGAGAAGGCTAAGGCAAAGGCTGTTGAGGATTCTCTAAAACCTCACACCTGTTTCCTGACAGAATTTCCAGAGCATGCACGACAAACTGGCAGCAGCGATAGTGACATTGAAGAAATTGATCCTGCTGTTGCCATGGAGAAAGCTGAATTTAGGCAAGCCATAAGGAATCCAAAGAGTGGCACGAGCAGAGCATGACAAAGGGCCCTGGAGAATCTTCATCTATCATGATTACTCCTAGCACATAATAATGGAGATGGTGAGAAACATTAAGTCTACCACATCTCCTGTGCACTCTGAGGATGATAATTCCAGGAAAGCTGGCGATGAAGCTAAGAAAGATGATGTAGAGGGCACCTTAGCCAAGCCACTCCCTGAAGAAGGTGTTGAGATACCTGCCCAGATATCTGATCACTCAATTGGACAAATAGCCGTGTCTCAGGTTTTGAGTGACTCCACTGCTCGAGACTCCGCTTGTGCGCGAGCTGAGGGGGAAACTTGTAGGTCCCAAGGGGTGTGAAGTAAGGTTTAGAAGGGGGGGGTTGAATAAACCTTACCAAATTTTCAATTTAGTCCTTTTAAAATAATTCAACAGAGTTGACTCAAACAGTTGTGTCCTTCATGGACAGGTAAGTTGGATTTTCAGCTAAGTTACCCACTCAACAGACTCTATAGAGCTGTTGATAGTATAACTCGGCTGCTTAAGCCAAATACTTAACTTGGCTGGTTTGGTTATAACAGTGGAAGACTTAACACCCTTTGATTAGATTTTAGCTTGTTTTAAACACTTGATTTTTTTGCACTTGGTTATTTATCAGTTGGATAGCAAATATAATACTTAACATCAGATATAAAGTAAATGTGCAGGAAAGTAAGTTTGCTGAAAGTAAATGACACAAATATTTTATAGAGGTTCGATGATGGGGTAATTCTTCTAATCCTCTCTTCTCCAACTTCTGGAGGAATCCACTATGTAACATATCAGTTTACAAAGCGGTAAACAGTCTGGAGACAGCCTTGATCACACAGCTGGCTTCTCTTGCGACTCAGCTTCTTCACAGGGTAACTGCCTTGCTACTTCAGCTCACTTCTCAAGTTCTTGGATTTGATCACGAAGCCCTCCAACAAACTTGATAATGGTGTTCGCCTTATTTTTAGCTTCACCCCAAGTGTACGGTGTAGTTTATAGAATATGATTAGCAAGGTCGAATCCACAGAGACTAATAAATTATTGTACTAAGTATTGAGATTGTAATAGTCTTATTTTTATCTATACAATCGAAATTGGGTGATTGGTTTTGTAAAAGCAAGACAAGAATTTATCCTAAAAAAACAAAGTAAAAGTTGATTGAAAGATCAAGGGGATGAATGGATTCCAGGGTTATGGTTTCAATTAATATCCCTTTTGTTATCTGATTAATCACAACCAAAGTTATTATAATTATTCCCTATAAGACAATCACACAAGTATTTTACCCTCTCTCTCGAGATGTATATAAAAATGTTGATTGGATCATCTATGCTAGCATCTCTACTCAACATAAGATATCCAACTCCCAAAAGCACAAAAGATTATTAATCCTCACAAATATTTACAGACTTCTCAATCATGCAAATATTCATGTGAAGTACTCAAAGATCTAGTATTGAAACTCATCTCTCGAATTATGAATCAATACATCAAAACAAGTTAAACCGAAGGCTTTTTGATAAAACAAGAAATAAAATAGAGTACTCGAATATGGTTTGAAAATAATAACTTCAATTGCAATTAAACATCAACCAAAAGTATCCATTAACATACTCCCAAACCTGGGAATCACAAGGTGTTTAGCCAGACATGGGAAATAAATAATTCATAAACAAATTATTCAAGTTCATATCTAACTAATTGAAAGTAAAAGATACTATAGAATGAGAAAACTCAGGGATGTCGATGATCTCTCGATCTATCTTCAATCCTCAAGCATGTGGTTGCAACCTCGATCAATCTCTCGAATCCTCTGGTAGTGGGTTGCTCTTTTCTCTGTTTTCTAGGGCAAATATCAGTTTACCCTTGTTTGGGGCTGCCTCGTGTCTATTTGTACTCCCGTTGGGTCAAAACCTGATTAGAATTCGTAAAACCCTGAATTTACCGCACAGACGCACGGGCCGTGCGCTTCATGCATGACCAGCCCGTGCGTCAGGCCGTATGCACTTTTTTTTCGCTGAGTTGATGCACGGGTCGTGCGTCCAGGCACGACCAGGTCGTGCGCAATGCCGTAGGACTTGGCTTCTCCTGGGTTGACGCACGGGTCGTGCTACAAACGCACGCCCTGCCCGTGCGCCCCTGCTAAGGCTGATTCTGCTTCGTTTCTTTCCGTTTCTTGCCCGGTTCGTCTGACTTCTTCTCGATTCAACTCCAAACATCATACATTAGCTCGATTATTGGTGGTCCTTTACAAGAATATAGCCCATTTTACTCAAGTAATATCCACAATTAAGCCCAAAATACATGCAAAACTCATACCAATCAAACCCCCAAACTTAAACTGTTGACAGTCCCAGTCAACGCTTTATAAACAGGACAAAACACAAATGGGTGTAATGAAGGGCAATCAAGAACAACACATCAAAATTCATGTCGTTTATCCATAGACGTCAAATAATAAATCAACCAAGCCTCGAACATCTAACACATAACACATGCCAATTAAAACCACGGCAAATGCTTCGAATCACGACTCTCACAGATCAAGTGTATACTCTCCTCTCAAGTGTATAAGGGACATGTTTATTCTCAAATCATATCAATGTTGAAGAATTACCATAAGCTTGCGAATCGTCTCACATCTCCGCCACTCGAATGTATGCAATTCATAAATCAAAAAGGACTTTTTCTTTTGGTTGTAATAAAGGCTCTTTGGTTAGGGTAGGGAAATATGAAAAAAGTGACTCAAACTCAAGCGTATAGACTGGTAAGCACATCTTTCATTCAATCAATTATTTTCATTCAACCCCAATATGCTACCCCAATCACCTCTCGTTCTTATCAACTTTTCGTATTTCTTTTCCTCTCTTGTTTCTTTCTTTTATAGACTCCACTTTCTTTCGCCTCACACACAAATCCCAGCCTACAAGTTCATTCAAAGCCAACTCACTTACGAAGCCGATTTTTTTTCCCACTCTTTTATGAGTATTCATGCTTTCTTTTTCTCATTTTCTTTCTTATTTGATTCCCATCAACCAACACTTGCACAATTATCTAAATACTCGACATTCTCCCATTCAATCTTATTCAATCCCCTTACTCAATGCTATACGCTCAAGTCTAGGGTAACAGATATATCAAGTTAAGGCTTGAAATGTGGCTATCAAAAATTAGGCAACATGCTCAAATTGGCTAACTAGGGAAATTCAATGTCATTAGGTAGGCAAAAGGCTTGGAAGGCTTAACAAAAATGGCCTTAAATCATTTTCATAAATCGCATACAACATGTGGCTTTGACAGAGATACCAGAGCAAGTTCTAGAATTCAAATCAACATGAATGACACACTCAATCAACAAACAAGACTGCATAATATGAAAGCAACAAAGGCTCAAAGCTCACAAGCTTGCAATTGCGTAATTCAAAGCATAACAACCATGTTTTCAATATTCACATGCTCCGTATCATCTATTCTCAACACAATCAACTCACACTCAACACCCAATTCAAAACAACACAAACTGTTTCAAAGATGCTCCCAAGGTCACAACAAATACCACAAAAATGGTCAACTCACACCCTAAAGACCTAATAAAGCAATAAACTTGCTAAAGCAATAAACGTGCTAAAACTGAAAACATGCGTCTAAAGCAATGCAACCTACATGATCTAAATACAACTATATGAATGCAAAATATATTTTTTTTTCGCCACACCCTTCAAATCAAAATAACTATCTCTCCCCCCAAACTTGAATGGAATTATATCGCACAAAAGAGAATATAGAATTTCAAAGAAAAGTGTGGAATGGACCTGAATCACTGCGGGGGTGGTGGCGGAAAGTGGCCCTGGGAGATGTGCCTCATATGTATCTGATGCATCATCTACATCATCTCCAGGTCCCTCTGTTCCTGCGCCATGTGCCTTTGCTCTTGTTCCATCCTGAAAGTATGGAACTCATCCTTTGCCGGAAGTTCTTTGCCGCATGCTCTCTTCAAGAGCAAAGTATGGAACTCTGGCCCCCGCGCTCCTCTGCCGAGAGCTCTCGAGAGCTCTCGAAACCCCTCTCCTGTCTGTCATACTCCATCGCCTCAACCACCAACTCATCCTCATCAGGCAACCCGGTTACCCTTCGCCTTTTTCGCGCAATCATGGCCTCCATAACTTTGGTATGCGCCTCAGAGTTCATCAACCAATTGGCCTGATCATTCATATTGGCCACAGTCATGAGTGACGTGTTAGGAAGTGGGAAGGCAGTTCCGACCCTTGGTTGGAAGAGGCGCATGTCCTTTTCTTCCGTAATAATCTTCATTTGGCGTAGGGCCGCCATGTTGATCCTCCTACTGCCCTCAATTGGCTCTAAGCCTCTCAAATCCACATTAAATGCCGAGCAATCGGAGTGATCATCCCCCCAGTCAAGATCATGCCACTTGGTTGCTTGGCCACATATTCAGCATGTTCTGCAAAATGGGCCGCCGTGTTGTAGGGGTGTGGGTTAGCATACACCACAGTAAATAAAGCTCCCGAACCTGCATACCCCCATTATTGTGCCGGGCAAAGACAGAGTGAGTCGTGACCTTCGAATATATCTCAAAACGGATTAGCGATGATGCTTTAGGGGAAGAGCATTGGGCGATCTCCGTCCGAACCAACCAATAATTGGAAGTTAGGCGCTATAGCGCTCCGTTTTTTAAGGGGCGTTAGTAGGCACCCCAAAAATGGCATTGAGTTGGCGATAGATAAGCGCTCCGCTCGTTGCCATGTTGAAAATCCCTCACAGGCTCGTAATTTCTTCTCCTTTCATAGATATCAAGTGTCTTTCAGGAACTCGAGGGTGATTTTCTTGTATGTCGGCCACCTCCCTTGCATGAAAGCGGTCCACCCAACTCTTTCAAATAAGCGCGGACATCATCATGTATCCCAAGGTTTGGGTACACTCGTCATCGGCAAGATCATGCGTCGGTGCCATTGGTCGGGTGACCACTTATTCCATTGCTCCAAGTCATTGTCCTCGTAAGAACAATGGGCTATCCGGATGCACTTCTTGTGATGCATTTGTGGGGGAGCCCCCTGTGGGGTTTTTCCCCTACCTGTTGGTTTTTCTTGACGGCCATGAGTTCAAATCTGTACCTAGCAAAACATATGTCAGATTCCGAACATGCCAAGTATAAACAAAAATAAGATGAATTCAAGCCCAACAATTCATAAAAGGCATAGTGGCTCTTTCCCACAATTTTAATCAACAATTAAACTTCAATGTCCAAATAATAATACAATTGTAGAGAATCGTAGCCACTAATACCCTAAACATCCAAGCTCATGCAAGATTCATCATTAATTCATCAACTATGCCTCAATTCAATTAAGCCCCCAAGGTGTTCGATAATATGCCTCATAGAAACAATTCGAGTAAAACATGGCAAATTTATCAACACAAGCACCACATATAATCCCTAATCCATAATCTACAAGAAATTCGAACAAAAACTTGAAGTTCTTGCCGGAATTCTCAAAGATTTGCAAAGGGGCGAATTTGAAACCCTAGATGCTTCCTTCCACCAAAATCTCAACCCAAAGCAAGTGTGTGTGCTCAATTCGTGTGTGGTTAGTGAGAGGGACGAGTTTTGTAGTGAAAACCAAGTGTACAATCGAAGCTTGGAGAGGTGGGATGAGAGCTTTTTTCGAATTAAGGTGCAAGAAAAATTTTAGAAGTGAAAACCATACCTGTTGCGCGACCCTCTTAACTTTCGTTTAGGTATCAAGTGTCGCGGACCATGATTTTCGTGCACGGCACGGGCTGCTGTGCGTCATGCCATGCCGTAGCAGCTCTTCAGACCCTCAGGCACTCACGGGCCATGCGTATGGCGCACGCCCTGCCCGTGCGTGGTGCCGAACCAAAATCCGATTTTTTTCAATTTTGTTTTCATAGAGAAAAGCAAATAAATCCTAACTAATAAAGGGAAAACAAAAATTTATACAACAAACCATTGGGTTTCCTCCCAACAAGCGCTAAATTTAACGTCTATAGCTTGAAGCCTATATAACTCGATCACGGCTCCTGCAAGGTGAGGCGTGCCACCTCTTCCTTTTGATCTCTATGAAAGTAGTGTTTAATCCTCTGGCCATTCACCATGAATGTCTCCCCATCCCGCGGAGAAGTATTTCAGCAGCATGCTTAAGGACATCATTTTGATTTTGCAACTCGTCTGACATCAATGCCAGCATGTAGCACCGAGATTGCACATCATCATTCAGCTGCTTGCGATGTTTTGCAAGCTCCTCCTCAGTGGCATTCACTGGAGGATTTTCTGGTGGAATTGCATCGAGAACATATTCTCGACACTTAGATTGGAGAACTATCTGAAGGTTCCTTAGCCAATCGATAAAATTGGGACCAGTGAGTCTATTGGTATCAAGTATAGTAGCGAGTGGAATTTTAGCCATTTGTAATCTACAAAATTTGAAGCAGAAAATATAAGCATGCATTCAACAATTTATTCATTTTTAATAAGGTCTTAAATTATAAACGTCTCCCACTATTTTATTCAAATCACGTCACCCTCATGATAGCAATTCGAGAAATCCAATTTCCTAGTGGGTTTTGAAGTCCAATCAATTTTAATATATACCCCAATAATATGAGCCCATATAATAAAATTAAAAGGTAGCCAATCCTTTAGCAATTACATCTCTATGCAACCTTCAAAATTATTTTGTCTCACCTTTTCCCACATGCCCCAATAATATGAGCCCATATGGTACTAGGTGTCAAATGCAACAAATCAAACATCATGTTAAAAAACAACTAAGGATAGTCCCACGACTCGTGGCCAACTCCATTAACCGTTAATCGCCATGTGCATCTCTATACGAGTAATTGCCACAACTATTACCTTTACTTAGCACATCCCACGACTCATGGCCAATGGGCTAAGTTGGGCAATATTTCACATGTCAATTACTTTTGATTGAAAACTTGGACTATTGAGTTCCAACTCAATTTTGTCCATTCACATTTGATATAGAATGTAAAAATTATTTTACCCCAAACTCTTTTGAGAAAAATCAATTTAAAAATTATTTAATTCAAACAATTTGAATGAGGGTTTATTTTTAATTACCAAGACCTCATCAATTTTATCTTGTCTATTTAATGGCATACATTCCTAAGATTGCAAGCATAATCATAAGGAAAATATTAGATAAACCTACGCATGCATCTACTATACATACATAACATGGATGATCATGGGACTTTCCTATGCGATCCACTTGAGCCAAAGTGGATCTAAAGGTCAATCTAGGGTAATAATTAAGGATGACAAAAAGATCCTATCTATTATATGAATATATCACCCACACACTCATGGGCCTTCCTTTCCTTGTAATTCTCCGCCTTTGCTCCTTCTTGTCCAACAAAAGAAAATCTAACCAACTAATTCTAGTCTCATAACATTTCAAAATAATAAGAAACCTTGGTATTAAATCCAAGGGGAGGTACATAGGAGGGAGATAGAATTTTATATCCAGAACAAAACAGAGGGAGAATAAGAGACCCGCAGGCCTCACCCAAAATTAAATACCATAATTAAATCATACATAGAAAAATAAACGGTTTAGGCCCCATGATCATCCCTAACACGCTTTATATATTCATCACATGAAATAAAACAAGCATGCGCACATTGCCCGATTTTGTGTGTCAATGCAATTTGCGATAAATTAAATTTTGATAATTCATAAAATGTGAAGCCCCGATTTTTCCGAGCTATTAATTGATCCTTATTGTCGTTTATACTTTGATCGACTATTTTACCGCGTCATTTTGACGGGTAATTATTAATAATATATACGTTTTGTATTTTATTTCATTTTATTTAATTACTTGTGATCATGATCTTATTTAATTCTATTCTTCATTTATAATCACTTGATTGATCATTATTACTATTTTTGTATTTATTAGTCACCTTAGAATTTTAAGAGACTATTTATTTTGGAGACTTTTACCTTATAGAATTAAGATTTTGATTTAGATTAAGTGATCATGAGACTTACAAGTGATCAAGGAAATCACTAAATATTTTGGAGATTGATATATTTCATCTATTATCATCAAATTTGGGACAAAAAAAAAATATATATGGAATTACCATAATGCCCTTGAAGTGGACGGCCAACATGGTATTTTGGAGTAAAAATATCATCCAACACTTGTACACCTACACCATATATTAGTCATCTTGTGTATAATTATATCATTAATTCAAATATTATACACATCATCTTATACATCAATTTTATATCATTAAATTCCCCAACATATTCTATTCTTCCCAACATTCTTCTTATTCCCCTCAACATTCCAATTTGACTCATACCTTGACTCACCTTTGTCTCCATGCAAGAGACCAAATTCAAGACACAATTTGAACAAAATTTTCTCTCCCTCTCTCACTATGTTGGACGGCCATATGGCCTAATTACACAAAAATTTCATCTCAAATTTCACCAACACATTTGATCTTCCAAATAAATTCTTTTCCTACTCTCTAAAAACTCCCAACTTCTCTCTATTCTTCCTTTCACTTTCTTCTTCTATACTTAGAAAAAATTTCAACATTTTCCTCCTATTCTTCACTAAAAATTGAACCATCATCATACAAGGTAAGAAATTTTAGCGTCAATCCATTTTTGGATATCACATTGTTCATCTCTTCCACCATCTTAACTTAAGTTTGAATTTGGTTTGGAGGTACATTTAGAAGACCTTGAAGATTAGAGCTTGACAACATTTTTGAAGAAGGACCTCAAGCTTGAAGAGGAAATAGTAGAGGAAATTAGATCACAAGGTAAGAATTGAGTACTAGACCCCTTCTTCCCTATTTTTCTAAATTTTCTAAATTTTAACACCCCTTTTTCATTTTTGAGAAATAGGGGCTGACCTTAGGAGATTTTGGAGTTGAGCCAAAATTTCCAATTTTTGAGCTCCAACTAGTCTCCAAACATCTACTACACAAGGTAAAGTGTAGTCCTTTTCATTTCCTTATTTCCTTCTTTTTCTCCTTAATTTTTCTCTCATTTTTCTAACTCCAAATTTTGATATTTTCTTGACTTAGGGGCTGACCTAAGAAGCCTCATCCAAAAATTGTGAAATTATTCTTTTATTTCACAATTTCCAATTTTAAGGTGGGTGGAAAAATATTTTCCAACTTTTAGGTGTTTTGATTAAATGCATGTAGAAAATTTGATCATGAGCCTTGAGATATATATAATCTATGTATTGCATGTCAATTTTATATATCAAATCATGAAAATTCTCAAGAGTTGCTCAAAATTACTATATATTGAATTTTAGGTGCATGCATGTACACTTTAATGTTTTAATTGATGAATTCTTGTATGTATTGGACATGCATGTGTATGATCTTTAAAATCTATGTTTTGGATGCCTTATAACCTGGAAAAGTCGAGCATAATTGATTAAATTTCAATTTTGGACTTAAAAATGTAAAAATGGAAAGTTGGTGGACTAAATTGCAAGAAAATAAAAGTTAAAGGACCCCTCTGCAAATTTCGAAATTTGGGACTGTACTCAGGTTCAAAAATGACTTTTGGACATTTTAATAAAGTTTTAAGAGTTTTAAGATAAATAAAATCAACCTTTAAAAGCCCAAGCACTAGATTGTAAAATTTTGAAAGTTTAAGGGCTACTTTGCAATTTTTAAAACTGCACCAGAACATAACTTTAAAATTTAAAATTTTTACTCTTAAGGTACTAGGAATTACATATTTTAAAAGTATTCCAAAAATCCAAGTGGTTAGGGCTTGGAAAACAATTTTTCTAAAATCGAGGGACTAATGTGTAAAATACTAAACTTGAGGACCCAAATGAAATTCCCAGGACTTATGCAGCCCATGCACCTGGAAATACTAACTTAACTATAACTTAATTATATTTTGGACCCAAGGTTCAAATTTCATAACAATTGGACCCCTAAAAGCCTTAAAGGCAATTATTTCAAAATGGGACAAAAATAATATTTTCAAAAGTTAAAGGACCTACACATATTTCTTTTAAAAACTGCTTTTGTCCCAATATCCTAGTAACCTTAGTGACATTTTCCAACTGTAATCACATTAAAAGCCCTTCCGGTTTGTGAGTTCCGAATTTTTAAAACTTAAGGTCCGAATTGGCAATTTTTACAAATTTGGGGCCAATGTGAGATTTTTATAAAAACGTGACCTCAAAACTTTAAAAACCTGAATCTCTGGACAATTTGGAGAATTTAGGAACTGACCTCATAATTTTTCAAGGTCGGGATATTTATTTATTCAATTTTTAACCCCAAAAGTGTTAGTTTTTACAAAACGGGGCCAAATTACAATTTTTCTTTTATAAAGGACCTAACTCAAATTATTTTCTCTTTTACTAAAATAGCCCTGGACCCTCTGACTTGGAAATTTAATTAAATTATTTTATATTTCCCAAAAACCCTTGACTTATCGGATCGACTTGACCGATTAATACCCGATCACGGAGCGACTTCCTCGCCTTGCGATTTGAATCTATAACGGGACTCATGTTCCACCTAATCTTTCAAGATATCGAAGGTTGCTTATCCTTCCGATAATCATCTTCATCCAAATACTCCACCAACGCCATAATTGCCACTCGCGCTTTTCAAAAATTTTCCTAAAATCGCTTCCCTGAATCAATAATACTACTCGATTGTCCAGGTTGACTCTCGTAATTGTAATTTACTGAGTCAACTTGGTGTGTCTGCCGAATGGAACTGGGGATGGTGTCGCAGCTCGGCTGCTATTCCACTCTTAGGCCCCATCGCCCTAATCCCGCAACTAAGGGGACGAAGTTTGTCCAAGGGAAGCGAGTCGTAATCTTGAGGTTATAATCATGATTATGACAAATCAGAGCCTTGCAAGCTCCTTTGTGGATCTTGTCTTTGCCTACGGAGCGATAAGGTGCGGTCTTGGACCATCTTGACCGGGAGTTACAAGGAAGAACGAAGGAATCGCATTGTCTGATCCACACGATTCCGGAGTTATCGGACCCGTTTTGGTTGGCTTTACATTTCCGTACGCAACCGCTACCTGTTTTGCATTGGTTGGCGCTACAAATCCATGCGCAACCATTAATTGCCTTGCATGGGATTGGCGTTACACTTCCGTACGCAATCCTACCTGTCTTAACTGAATCACATAGTGCCTGTGTGACCATGAACTGTTTTCTTGAACTGTATAAGTATATTATTTAATATTTTATCACGACGCTTGCGAACTGTGTGTGAATTCATGCATCATACTCACGCGTTTTCACATAACTGTTTTCTCACATTAAATATATATTGCACCACACTTGCACACGATCACCCAATCCACTGAGATTTCTGTCTCATCCCCACCTGTTTTCTAACCTTAGATGAGGATTTCGTTGGAGATGCTGAACTGGCTCGGATTGAGACCTTGTACTACGCTTGTTGGATTTACTATTTCTTGTTGTTGATTGGACTCTTTTCTTATGTTGTTGTCGGACTTTTGTATTTCGTTCCATTCGGGTTTGTAATTGAAGGGCGTAGGACCCTTTGACTTTAAGTTGCTATTTTGTTGATTTTCGGGTTGTAATTTGGATGTTGCATTGTAGACTTTAAGTTGTTCTTGTATCTGTTATTTATTTCCGCTGCTATTTAGACTCTGTCTCATTGGGTTCTCGTTGATATTTGTCTGGAGTGTTTGGTTATTATATTTAAGTTGTGGATCGCCGTCGCGTCCCGTTTGGGGCGTGACATAAAATTCCTTTTATTAATTTTAAATTAACAATTAATTTAAAAACTGAATTACACAAAACCCTATTTGTAACTATTACAAATAGTTTATATATATATATATATATATATATGTGGGGTTAGAAGGAATCTGAATTCCTACCACCAGGGTGAATCTTCACAATCTTCCTTCAACGCCTCGATCACAAGGGATGAAAGTACTTCGCAATTTTGAACACAAAATTTCGACCAAGTGAGAGAGAAAGGGGCGGCTGATTTTAGGCGTCTCTTTTGTGTGTAGATTGTATGTCCAAAATTGTTCCCAAGCTTTTGTATTTATAGTTGGTAATTTAGAGTTTAATTGGAATCCTATTCCAACTTGGAAACATTTTTTCTTGCCAACAAAATAATAGGAGTCTAACTATTCCATAAGTTAATTTTCTAATCCAATTAGGAAACTTCTACATTATCCAATTGCTTGATGGGCTCTCCTACGTGAGCTAATTAAATTGGGCTAGACCATTTAATTTTAAGGCAATTCACATAAATGTCCCACTTTTTGGAGACAATGTCAGTCTTTTACGCTTTCTGATACTATTTTACCAAAATTTACGCTCCCGCTCTTTTTTTTACACTAATTTACGCTCCCCCCAAAATTTCCGGAATTTTTAACGCTTTGTTTCAAGATTGTTTATAACATGTTTCAAACATGTTTCTTTCAATAAAATTTCAGTAAAAAAATAAATTTTGCCTTCGTTAAATAATCCATTTTATACTCGAAGTCTTATAAAAAATTCAAGAAATATACACATAAAACAACATATATTAAAACCAAACAAATTAAAAATATTATAGAAACAACAAGAATAAAAAAACACAATTCAATTTTTGATACAATGCATGAAAACATAAAAAACATGGAAACAACCAGGAGCAATAGAAAAAAAAAACAAGAAAAAATATAGAAAACACCATATGAGCAAAAGGAGTTAAAAATAGGTAAAAATGACATTTAAACATCGAAAACTACATGGAAACAATAAAGAAACATCATAGCAACATTAAAAACGGTATGAAAACAACCCAGAAACAATGTAAAAAATATTAAAAACACCACATGAATAAAAAGAGCTTAATAATAGGCAAAATTTATATTTACACATTGAACACTACACGGAAACAATAAAAACAATTATTAGAACAATATTAAAAATATTATAGAACAACACCGAAACAATAGAAATAATGTACAAAATAATACATCAACAAAATACAGCATAAAAAATAGGTAAAAGTTGTTTTGAAACATCGAAACAACAAAGAAACAACATAAAAATAACAAATAAACAAATTTAAATAACATCGAAACAACATATATAACAATATAAAACAATACATGAACCAAGAAAAACGAAACAAAAAAAAGTAAAATTAATCAAAAAATATGCAGGAGCGTAAAAAAAGAAAAACATAGGTACCAAAATGATAGGAGCATATTTTGTGGTATGTTTACCAAAAAGAGGGTATTTTATGTAATTTTCCCTTAATTTTAATTAAAGGTCCATTAATTAATTCTCCAATTAATTAACTAAACCCATTTAATTTACTTGATCTCCATCAATAATTTCATCAAGCCCAATTAAGTAATCCAATTATTTAATTGACTAAATTAAATCAACTTTCTAAATTAATTTAGATTTCTTATAATTAATTAAATGCATCAATTAATTATTTCACTCTAACTTGGGTTTCCTAACATTTATTAGGTTCAATTAAATAATCTTATTATTTAATTAAATATTTTATCCATCAAGTGAATTAAATTAAAAAACCATATTTAATTAATCTATATTAATTAAACGGATTCAACTCTTTGAATCTGTCCAAGATCAGAAAAGTTTCATCTTTTCTTTTGTGTGTGACCCTTTAGGTTCACAACTAAGCTAGTAGTGGGCTTGCCACAATTGCAACTTATAAGTATCATATATATTTCGATTAAATAATCCAATTAATTAATATGTTTGAAATTAACTCCTTAATATCAAGAACCTCACAAATCAAAGGGAAGCACCTGACAAGTGCATCATGATAACCTAGTCTTAGGTGAATAGCGAGCGAACCTATTCATTATATAAATGACGTGCATATACATTCCCTCTGCCATCTAATCTCCCGATTAAGTCAATAGTATGGTAAAAGTCAAAACCCTTTATAGACTTAATAACTATGATCCCATTTCAAGTCACTTTGATCCTTTGATGAATCACAATTCCTCATTGCTCTGGCCAAAGTCTTGTTTGGATCAACGACTAGGAAAACATAAGAGATTCACCTAGTCCATAGGTGACAGATTCTATATTGGTGACTCATTAGTCCCAATACATAAAGACTATGCACCCAACGTAAATCCCTTACGATTTTCAAGCAACCGGGAAATACGTCAAAGTGCATAGTGTTATGTACAAGACTACTATGGTCCCTCAAGTCTAAGGACTAATTAAAGCACTATCATAAATTAGGAAATTCATTATTCGATATACAATTCCACAAAGAGTTTCCACTGGGTCTTTCAGTGTACTTGTTCTCCAACAAGCACTCACATACATGCACTATCATCCCAATGCAAATATCTATGGAATGAGATATTTCTCCTTTCAAGCATGCATCATATGTGCGAGTCTCCTAGGTTTATCGATGCCCCATCTCAACGAACCCTTAACTTAGAATATAATTTAAGACCACAACCATAGAGACGTCATTACATGATTACCATCAAATGCGTAACCACGTCCCGTAGCTAAATGTGATTGAGGGACTTTATCGAATTGATAAAATAACTAATGATAAAGATAAATGCCATTATTAATAAATATTATGAATAAGATTGTCTTTACAAGAGAATAAATGATCGCCACTAATTAACTCGTAGGGCACTACTCTAACATTAACAACTCATGAGTTCATTTCGTTTGATAGGGACCAACAACATTTAAGAACTTACCTTTAAACATCTTTTAGCTTTTTCTTGAATGCATGAAACCCTTAAAAGGTAATTTGTGATTGCTATATCTTGTTTATTAAACATATTTTGTAGAGTATGATAATGGCTGAAAGGTATCATAGAGATTTATGAAATTTTATATATTTTGATAATTAAAAGGACGCTCTTATGTTGTTTTGATGAAATGCCTATGTCAAATCTTTTCTCTTCTTTGGCTCTATCACATTTTCCATCTTTCCCTAACGAAAGATAAATTTTTTTCTGGTTATGCCACCATTCTTGATTATGAAATCAAATGCTTTTTCCATGCATCTACCAAGGCTCATTTTTCATTGTAGTGTAGAAAGTACCAAAAGCTCCATTCTCTGAATAGTTTTGGCTTTAAACATATACTTGGATTCTTCTACTTGATGGTCTAATAAAAGAGGCACTTGAGTGTCCTCCACTTTGGCAGCTATAGAAAGACAAGCCACAACTACCAATTGACTCATCCATGACTTATCTCTCTAAAAGCAATGGCTTGTAATAAACCTATCGTACTACTTCACAACCAAAACATCACTTAAAACAGCAAACCCAAATGCCAATCGCCTTAAACATCCACTTAACAGCCTCTTTTCTCACCATTTTCAAAGACCAAGATGAATTTATTATAGGAATAATTAAAAAAAATACCCCACTGAGGTTTGAGCTAATTACAAAAAAAACTCAGAGATGTTTCAAAATAACAAAAAAAAAACAATCAAATTTGATTATACATTAAACTTAAGGGGTAATTGTAATATTTCTACAAATATTAAGGAATTTTTGAAATATTTTTTTACTTCTGAAGGTAAAAATGTAGGCGGAATCAAACCTCAAGTTCTTTTTTTGTAATTTTCGAAAATCTCTTGGTTTTTTTGTAATTAGCCCAAACATCAAGGGTATTTTTGTAATTATCCCTTTATTATGTCATCATAACTCAAACCTTCTTATTGTCTTTTCTACTTATACAATATGTTTAAAATCTCTTCATCCTCCCAGAAAAGGTCGTGCCCAAACAGGAAACAAGAAGCTAAAGCGGAAAAGATTGAATATTGGGCTCAGTATCATATCTTATTGTGCTTGTATTTACCCCTTTTTTCCCTTTTTTTCTCTATCTAGCTGGTACTGAAAAGAGAGAGATGAAGGGAGCTTTCCATGTATCTACCATTACAATCTTGGTTGGCTCCATTAACATAACAATCCACAATCTCATTGCAAAAACAGAGGAGATGAACATTGCTAACTAATGAGAAGCATTTAAATATCAAGTTATCGCATCATATTTTTTCCAAGGGGATGAACACCAATTTTCAACTCATGGTGTTTTTATGTAATTGAGACAACATGATTGCCATGAGTTTATACAACGAGGGCGCTATAATAGGAAATAAATTTAACTTTCCTACCACAATTGCCTTGATTCTTCATTAGAGTTACAACACTGTTCATTATCCAAAGTTATAACATAGCCTTGTTAACTATAATTAGAATTAAAATAAAACTATAATTAAAATTAAAAAGAATATTATTATTGATTTATGTAGTAATACTAACATACCTACTGTTATTTTCCACCTAACCAGTTAACCACCACATGGGTACCATTTTTCTTCTCTTTTTTAGATCTTTCTTTTATCTACCCAATCAAGGTTGATGGTATAATACAATTATGAATCATGATGTTGTGTCTATCATGTGATTTTCCATTACTATGTAACCTATGTATATGACCAAATTGGTTTTTATAGATTCCAACTAGTCTGATATTTCTTTATTATGTAATATCATATTTATGCATAAATTATTTTATCGTTTATTAAGCATTCAGGTTGGATAGTGAATAGTGAAGCAAGTCATTGGATCAATTTCCCACAATCTAGCAATGAGTACGCTAGAGGGGTGGAGGATTATCTAGATTTTGCTTTTTGTACTCCAGATGAGGGAGATAAGATTAGTTGGCTAGTAAAGAGTGATATCATCATTTTTGGCATCATAGAGACGAAGTGTATAACCATTTAATTGCCAATGTCATTGGTTCATAAATTAAAGAATGTCATTTTAATAGGAACAACATATCATCTATGTCAGATACAATGAGAGATTCTGATAATCATACTTTGAACTTACATGACGACATGCAAAGTTTTTTATATGATACTCACATGGATCTAGTTGGTAAGTTATCAGATAAATCCCACAAAGAAGAAGAGACTGCTAATGTAGAGGACAAGAAATTCTTTAAGTTGATTGAGGATGGCAAACAAGAGTTGTATCCAGGGTGTAAATCCTTTTCCAAGTTATAATTTATTATTCGGTTATACCTTTTCAACTGTGTTCATGGGCTAAGTAATATGGCATTTTTTATCTTCTCGAATTTATCCAATAATTAATTCCAGAAGCTAAACTGCCTAAGTCTTTTAATGAAGCCAAGAAGTTAGAGAAGGACTTAGGTCTTCATTAATAGAAAATTGATGCATGTCGTAACGATTGTATGCTCTTTTGGAAGGACCATGAAGGTTCCACTTCATGCCATATTTGTCATGCTCCAAGATGGAATGAAGTTGAATACGAGCCAGGAGACAATGAGAATCATCCGTCTCAACATGTTCATCAAATTTCGGTCAAAGTAGTGTGTCACTTTCCTTTAAAACCTAGGCTTCAAAGGTTGTATATGTGCAAAGTGACATCTAATTATATGAGGTGGCATGATGGAAAAAGGCCCTGAGATGGGAACTTAAGACATCCAGCAGATGGCAAGGGTTGGAAGGATTTGACTCCTTTTATCGAAACTTTGCTCAAGATTCTCGTAATGTGCGGCTGGGACTAGCATGTGATGGATTTAATCCATTTCGAACAATGACCACCACACATAGTGCATGGCGAGTTGTTTTAATTAACTACAATCTACCACCATGGTTACTTATGAAGGTAGAATATCTTATATTATCTTTAATTATCCCAGGGCCTCTTACCCCTAGAAATGATATTGATGTTTACCTTCAATCTTTGGCGGAAGAGCTAAAAGATTTGTGGGAGTCTAGCGTAGAAACATACGATTAGTCAAAGCGCCAACTTTTCAGATGCACTCTACTTTACTGTCAACAACAAGTGACTTTCCTGGCTATGTTATGTTATCTGGTTGGAGCACGAAAGGGAAGTATGCATGTCCTCACTATCACTACAAAACAGATCATTGTATTTGAACAAAAGTAAAAAATCATGTTACATGGGTCATCGTAGATTCTTGGATCCAGATCATTGGCGTAATCATAAGAAGTCTTTTAATGGAAATATAGAGAAAAGGGTTGGTCCAGATCCTTTAACAGGCACTGAGTGTTATACTTGTTGCATAATTTCAAAAATAAATTTGGAAAGACACAATCGAGAAAGAAAATTAAAAATTGCCGTTGGAGGAAAAAGTCATGCTTTTTAAATTTGTCTTATTGGAAGGATAATGCAGCTCGTCATCATTTGGATGCCATGCACATAGAGAAAAATATCATTGATATAGTGTGCCCGGGATTTTGTTAGAAATACAAGGAAAAAGAAAGGATCATATAAAGTGGTTATCCCTAGGTCCTTGCAATGTTGCAAGGAGATATGTAGGTTATTTTGTTAATGGCTATAAGTTTTATACTAGAGAACGTGATGTAAAATGTAAATCACAAAATAGCGGAGTCAGTTTGATTGCTTTAACTTCAAGTTTTTCCAGTACTAAGGATCATAATCCTATTCCTGACAAAGTTAATTATTATGGGGTGATACATGAGATCATTCAACTAGACTATTGGAGCTCTTTTAGTGTCATCTTATTCAAATACGACTGGTTTCATGTGGAAAAAGATTACTATGGTCTGACTCATGTTAATTTCAACAAGAATTGTTATGTAGACAATCTTTTTGTATTGGCATCACAAGTGCATCAAATATTTTATGTTGAAGATCCTATTGAAGAGGGTTGGCACTATGCAACAAAAAAGTTACCGAAAGAATTTTTTAATATTGAGCAAAAGGAGGAAACATGTTTGGCAGAACCTGATCAATCGCTTAAGGATAGGGTGGGGGCTATGGGTGATAATAATGATGATATACAGTGGTGTAGAGAAGACATACTTCACACGGTCGTTGAGACGCATCACGACACTTTTCTTGAAGATAAACCTATTGAGAGCTATGAAAATGAATCAGACCAAGATGATACTGATGTGGAATGGATTTAAGTTTAATCCTTTTTCCATACATGGCCCTTTATTTATTATTTCAAATGTTTTAATGTTTCTGGGAATTTGAGAATAGAATTGTTTCGTGCTTTTACCATTTGTTTGTGGTGTTCTATCTTGTTCTTCAGTAGTCGAACTGAGAAATGAGGCATATGATGGTAGAAATGGTGAATTATTATTTCATATATAAATGATTGCTTTTGTTCTTAGAATGTTGGGAAATTTAATTATATAGATTTGGATGATGCACGTAAAACTTAGATTAGAAAGTTGGCACCCCATTTTCTGTTGTAATTCAACTATGTAATAGATATGAAATATAAGTTAAAGTAAAGAAACAGACAAGTTGAAGTTTGTAGAAGCTGAATGAAGGAAGCAATGAAGAATCAGCTGAGTTGCAGCTGAGTATCAAAGAAAAGCACCAGTCAAGTATTTTAGTTGTGTCTGTCAGCAGACTAACAGCTGAGTCATTCCCAGATCCATGGAGAAGACTCAATAAAGGGGTAAAGTAGCGAAAGGACTCGAAGAAAGCTGAAGAAGTCCATTGGAATGAAATGTCAAGAACATATCCAAAATGGTAAGGGAACAGACCTACAACCTTAAAGCTGTCTTGCTGAAAGTGTGCAAGTAGCTGGGAACCAATGAGATGTTCGCAGAAACCTGCAGAATTTCAGGCAGCCTGTAGAACATTAAAAGGGTCAACATCATCTGTTGCACAATAAGACAAGCAATTGATCAAGAAGTGAAGTTTGAAAAATACATATCTCTTCAACGGACACTTTTTCAAACTGTCACTATAAAAGGCTGAGGAATTTTCGTGAGGGAGTACGAATGACACAAGTGAAAATCTGAGCAAAGCAAGTAAGGAAGAACACTCTCAAGCTATTCATTCTAATCCTCAAAGCCTACATTTGAAGTGAATCTATCCAACACACTCAGTGAAGGAAGAAAAACTTCAACATGTTGAAGAGAAAAATTTGTTTCAAGTAGTCAAAAACAAAAGGGTCTGCACATCCACGAAGTGAAGAAAGTGCAGTGAGGTTCAAGTTAGAACCTGCTTTGAATCCATCGGAGGGCTAAGTCATCAAGTCCAAAGTGTTTGAAGGAGTTGATGTAGTGGACAACCGTCTTGTGAAGAAACTAAGTCCTAGGAGTAGAGCTAGTTGTGTAACCAAGGCCTACTTGGACTATTTTTCCCATCTTGTAACAGCCGTTGCATTAGTGGATTACCTCCAGGAGTTGGAGAATAGTGGAGTAGAGGAATTACACCATCCTTGAACCACTACAAAATTGCCTTAAGTCATTTTACTTTCAGCACTTTAAATTCTGCATATTTCACTCTGATGATTATATTTGCTTAACTTAACTGATAATAACTTAATCAAAATAAGTGTTGTAAAACCATTCCATAAAAAAGGTTGACTTCTATTGTAAAAACCAAGTAAGTTGTATTTTCAAAAGAGCTCACTTCCCTCAGCTGAGTTACTCTATAAACAGATCAATTTAGTTTATTGAGTGGTTAACTCTCCTATTGAGGCTGAACTAAGCTATCTTTATGGACTAAGCTGGTTACTTGTGTAAAAACTCTGATTTAAGATCAAAATCCAAAAATTGGTTAAGTCTATTTAACCCCCCTTCTAGACTTAACACATACACTCTTTGGGACCTAGAAGTGGTATCAGAGAAGGTGGTTCAAAGAACCTTCCGCACTGATTACTAAACTATATCTCAATGTATTCAAAGAACAACATTTGACTGTTTTTAAACTTTCTTTCAAAAGTTATTATCATGGAAGCAAATCTATCTCGCAGTCCCATGTTCACTGTTGAAGAGTTTGATGATTGGGAAATTTTTATGCAGTCATATCTCTCAACACTGCACGATGAAATTTGGTTTGTCATGTAAGATGGACCCATACATATCACAAAAGTGAATACAGCTGTGAGAGTTGCTGAAGAGGGTGCAGCTAAAAGGCCTATTGTGGTTGAAAAAACAAGAAGTGAATGGACCAACAAGGATGGAAAGAGAAGAAGATTGCAAGAGAAGATAGTTGTATACAAGACAACTGCTCTATTAGTAGAGAATCAAAAAGCAAAGAATCCAAAGACATCATAGATAAAGAGGAAATAACCCTAATGGTCAAAAGGTTCAACAAGTTCTTTAATAAGAACTATAAAAGAAACAATGGTGAATTCACCATTGTTTCCACTACAAGAAAATGGACTTATACCCACACATATATGTGTGGGTAAAAATATGCTTACGTGTAGGTAAAATGCTTTAACCACACATTTTGCAAATGTCAACAAGTGTCACTATATTTATGTAGGAAAACATTTTTACTTGCACATTTTTTATATGTGGGTAATACTTACTCATTACCTACACATATATGTGTTGATAAATATATATATATATTATATGTAGGTATATGTTTTGCCAAGTGGATAATGTTGACGTGGATGCTGACATGGATGATGATGTGGACATCACATATGATGATGTGGATGATGACATGTCATCCATTTGGCCTATGACATGTCATGACATGTGAAGCTTTAGATGGTTGACATGTTGAAATGATTATGTGTGGGTAAAATTATGATTTATGTGTAAGCAATGATAAATTTTTTACAATAGAAAAATAATGCAATTATGTGTGACTAATAATAAAATATGTGTGACAAATGAGATTATAATTTGTTCATAATAATATTTTATATTTTAATCAAAATGTGTGTGTGGGTAATATATTTTTTTTAATATTTTCAAATATTATGTGAATATTTTAAATTTAGTCACCATAAAACATGAAAAAATTATTAAAGTATTTAAATTAATTGTCAAATTTGATATATAATTATAAGAAAATATTAACATTCGAATTACAATCATTCTAATAAATTTCCAAACATAAGTTGAAAAATTACTCGAAAAAAAGTCGCACCAAAATATACATGAGGAGTAGACATGAAATGTGCACAAGTCACAAGAAACACTAACAATACTAAAAACTCAAATAATATCATCAAATTCACCAGCATAATCAGCAGAATCAACACTAGGAGTTGATCCATGGTGGGATGGCGTTGAAGAGTGGTCTGACGACATATGAGGGAAATGCGAAGGAGGAATGACATTCTTTTCAATCAAAGTTTTCAAACAATAATTTGTAACCCCTTCGAGCTCTTCGACACGAGACTTGTATTGATTCAATTCATTAACTAGCTGACTATAAGTAGGACGAACTGATTCATTACCGGTTGATCTGGCTATAGACTTACTTGGGGATGGTCCTGAACCAAACAAGCAGACTGACTCTCGTCCAAGAACCTTCTCTAGAATTTCTTTATCAGTCATTTGAGGATTATCTCTTTTCAATTGCATCATCTTCTCCTGTTAAAACAAGAAACTACTTTAGAAACATAATCAAAAAAAAAAAAGTTATGTCAGACAATTGTTACCAAGAAAAGGTATGATTATGAATATCTATGTAGATGTCAATTTGGCTCAATCAAAAAAAGGGTATGTTTATGAATATCCCTTGAGACCACCGAAACATGAACACAGACAATTAACAAGTTCTGTGTAATCAGAATGATTAATATTTCCTCAAAAAAAAAATAATTAATGGTTCATTCCATTTATTTATCCCTTTATTCCATTATGGCTTGGCCAAATTTGGAAGTTGTGAGTCCAAATTTAGTCTACTTTTATATCTTTTTAGTGCACTACAAAATATTTCCAAATACACAACTTGACATGTACAATGACTAATGAACAAGCTATAAAAGCAACTTAATTCCGTCTACCCCCACTCATCTGCCACTAAGTTAACTTAGTAAGTTAACTTAGAACAAACATCCTTAAAATTTAAAAAAAAAAAAATAAAGTTCATGCATGTATTCATGCAGCAATTAGGGGTTCTATCCCTATAATATAAATCACACAAAACAAGTGTTGTAGTGATAAATATGCTATATTAGCAACGAAAATTATCATCATCAAAAATCAAATTTGTTGTAGTGGATGAATAGAACAGTAGGAAACATAAAATCTGTTAAGTAGGAGTTCTTTCCGTATAACGTAAATCACACAGATAAAAGTTGAAACTTCCTACATTTTGCAACAACTTTGAAAATAAAAAAAATTAAAACATTGCAAACAAATCCAAGTAACTTACCAATATGTTTTTTGCAACATTAATTCTACAACTCAATAGATAGCTCCAGCAAAAACCAAAAGCATCAAAAATTCTAGTAAAATTACTCAGCATGAAGTCCAAGCACCATGACACTATTACCCATCACAATAGAATAAGAAGCAAGTATCCTCTAAAAAACATCAGCTACCAAATGACCTCATCAGAATTTCACCAAAAACTAAATCAAACAACCAAGCTAACAACTTACCAAAAACCAAATTTCCTGGTAATAATTTTTGAAAGTAATTTACTTACATATTTAGCTTCTAATTCTTTAAGCCATTTCTAGTTTTAAATTTTATTTGTCCACGAGCGTGAACATTCTTCTGTGCTTTGCCCTTCTATAAAAAATATAAGAAAATAAATAAAGTGAATATTACTATAACACAACTATAATAATAATGGACCTAAATATGCATTACCAAATATTTAGAGTCAATCCAATGGTCACAAAGATAATCCCATTCCTCCTGGCTAATTCTTTGCCATATTCTTTGAAGTACTTATGCAACTTAAAGTACTTATGCAACTTAAAGTGCTTATTCTTTGCCATATTTGGATCCTCCTCTCCTCCAATCTCTTTGAAGTACTTATGCAACTTAAATTTATAGCCCTTCCAAGCTTTGTGTATTTGGGCATCAATAACGTTTTTGACATTACCATCCTCAACATCAATATCGAAAAGTGTCTTACAATACCAAAAAATAGTGCCAGTTAGCTTATTCATATTACAAAAACTCATCCTATTCATAGTAAAAAAAGATCCTTACTATAAGTTTGTGGCGAAGTGGTGCCCTCACATGCATTGGTACGTATCTCCACTCCTTATAGTGTAAGCTATAATAGTTATGTATGATGTAGCCAATTTTATTATTAAAGCACTCTGCATTACTACATATTGGTTGCATCAAGGAAAAATCAAATTGTACAGTCAATCTTTTCGTTGCATTGCTCATTGCCTTTCGAGCGCCTTGACCACAATGAAATCCCGCATTTTTTTGAACCTTTTGTTTACGTCACATTAGCACTGTCGGATCCACTTGAACCTGATGGGTTGTGTGCTATTGGAAAAGACGCTATAGTTAAAATATGAAGATATTATATAACAAACAAGTCCAAAAATGATGTTGCATTCTTTTCTCAGAGGCAAACCAAGAATCACTATTAGTTACTAGAAACAAAGACACTAAAAGCTAGTAAAAGCAAAATAAATACAATTTTTTATGAAAATAATGAATGGTTCATGAGACAAAGTATTTTCACCTTACAAATAGGAAACAACAACAGTGAATATTATTTTTATTGCAAACTAAAGATATGAGCTCCTTTTGAACTAGATCCAAATTCAACTGTTCACCAGTTTCAAATGTTTTTCTTATAGTTATGGAGTTACCCTTTAGAAATGAAGGAGAAAATAACAATCAGTTTATGACTCAGACATCCGCTCATTAACTTAAACTCTGATGCGAATCATTCAGGATTAACAAATTAACAAATTATGGATATTACTATTGACGATCATTAAGTGATGCAGAATGGTGGACAACCATAAATTTGCAAAATGATTATAAATATTAAACAATCTATATAAGCAAGTTTTGAAAGTTTTACTAACCAACTTGTGGCTCCATTGCTGAAGATTTACCTATAAAAAAAATGGAAACAAGGCAGACAACAAACATTTAAAAAAATAATATAAAAAGTAATAAAGAGCAAATTATATTTACAAGATTAATGTTTTAATAACCAACGTGTGGCCTCGTTAAAGGACATGGACCTGAAAATAAATTTAAGTACGAACAAGTTAGATAACAAACAAAGCTCAGACTTCCATTAGTTATAAAAACAAAACAAAAAAGTTATATTAGGATTAAGAATAAATTAAAAGTTCAATTAGAATGTAATGTACTAGAGGGAGCAATAGGCTCTGCACATCCACCATGTCCACCACGTCCACCATGTCCTCCACCTCCTCTTGTGATAGCCATGTAATAACTGCATGATAAACAAATATTAAGTTATAATCCATTTAAAAATAATAAACTCATTTTAAAAAATTATTCATGGAAATAACCTAGTCAAACAAGACAATCATGCCATATCATCGTCGTCGTCGTTGTCAAAATCCAAGTCATTAGAGTCACTGTCAGTATCAGATTCTAAAGTAACTTCATCATTAATAAAAGCTTTACCATCATCATCATAGTCCTCTAGATCATCTATGTCGTCTTCTTGATCACGAAGCAAGGATTTTTCATTACGCAGTTTAAGCACCATCTCATGAGACAAAGTTATTGGAGCCACATCTTCTCGAACCAAAGAAGATGTGTCTGGAACATCTTCTATTGGCTGAAATGATGGTAACTCATTAGAATCTTCTTCTTGAAATGTGTCATCACTCGCACTCTCTTCTTCATCAACCTCAACTACATCATAAATGTAGCGATGATTTATTTTTTGTACAACCATCTAATTTTTCCCTCTAGTCCAGTCATTCAAATAAAAGACTTGTTGAGCTTGTGCGGCCAAAATGAATGGATCTTCCTTATACCATTCAGATGTAATATCAATTGATGTTAAATTATTGTCTATGAACATTCTATTTCGTTTTTATCTGTATTATACCACTTGCAATGAAACATGAATACCTTTCTGTGATAGATAAAATCCAATTCTAGAATCTCAAGTAAAACACCATAATAAATGACATCATCATTCTCATCATCACCCGATGTACAAACTCCACTACATTGTGTCTTAAACTTATCATCTTGTTCCTTGCTGCGAAACCTAACACCATTAACAATGCAACTATCCCAAATCGTGTAACGGTCATCTGCACATTGGGACAATGCGTACAAATCATCGGTTGTTTTGGGGTCACCTTTAAATTTTGGATAGCCATCTGAAATACTAATATTAGATATAATCATTTTAAACTCTTAATTATAAATACATGCAATATATAATTTACCTTGTCCTTAAACCAAAAAGTAAATTCACGTTTTTGTATCATGTCAATATTTTGTTCTCGTATATTTCTCGAGTGCAGAATTTCCTTGTGCTCACTATGAGGAAAAATAAGTGAATACTTAGTTTAGATGATATAATAAATTAATATCCAAATCCTATTGGAATATGGGCAACTCACTTTATGTAATCATCAAATTCACCTCCGCAGTTATTAAAAAGATACCATTGCACCATACTAGTACAATCCCCTAGCTTTCCAAATTTGGGGCCCCCCAATGTACGAACCTTATTGTTGAATAACTCCATCATAAATTTTGTGGTAGGTGCATCCCAATTACGTTCAACACGTGTGAATCTAGTTTCAGTATCGTGTAAATAATGAGATAGAAATGTTATAGCATCATCAACAACATATGCTTCAGTAAGAGAGCCATCAGGATGCGCAAAATTATGAACATATCCTTTCTATGTACCAATTCAACGTTCAATGCCAAACATTCATCTCATATTCACATGTCCTCCAAATAATGCTTGTTCTGGTAAATGCACACATAAGCGGACCATAATCTTTTCAAGTTTGCATAATAAGATAACAATCGAGCTCACTAACATATAGAATCTTGGCACATAATTTTTGAAAGAATTGGCCAAACTCAATCAACGTGGCACGTATTTTCTTATCTAAGAAAGGGAGAATGGCCACTGGTAAAACTTTTTGAAGTAAGACATGACAATCATGTGTATTCATCCCTGAAAGTGTATTCGAGTCTGCCACACATTGACTGATGTTGGATGCATACCAATCCTACTCAATCTGTAATTAGCATGAGGTTTTTCAATTTTTCCATTACGTTCCCTTAACCATAATTCTTTGCGACTATTAAGATCTTATAAATCTAGACGTGTTTTCACAGTATCCTTTGATTTCACAGGATCATTTAACAAGGTCCCAACATTATTGTCACAAATATTTTTTTCAATGTCCATGACATCAAGATTATAACATATCAATAGCTTCGACCAGTATGGAAGTTCAATTAAAATACTTTTTTTGACCAATTTAACTCATCAATACCACGTTTACGCTTTATATCATCATTATTAGGTACTTTACCAGGAGTGCGTCTCGGTATATCCTCTAACTGTGATAAAATATCATCACCACAAAATTGACGAGGTGGTCCCCTTCTTTCTGGTTTTCCATCATATTCCAAGCTCTTTCTCCACGAGTGTGTCTTACTTAAGAAATATTGATGTCCCGTATAACATTGTTTTCCCCGAATTCATTTAGATCGGGTGTCCTCATGGCATACAGGACATGCCAATTTACCATAGTACTCCACCAAGACATGTAAGCATAAACAAGGAAGTCACTGACCGTCCATATAATTGCCGCATGAAGAGTGAATTGTGATTTAGAATATTCATCATATGCCAAAACCCCATCATACCATAAAGTTTTAAGTTCATCCACAAGCGGCCTTAGAAAAACATCAAAGTCTTTGCTAGGGGACTTTGGCCCAGGAACCAACAATGTCAATAGGTAGTTGCTCTTATGCATTGAACACCAAGGTGGCATGTTATATGGCATTAAAATTACAAGCCACAAACTATATGTTGTTGACATATTCCTAAATGGGTTGAATCCATATAAAACTAACCCCATTCGTACATTTGTTCAATCATTAGCAAAGTCAGGGTACAACTCATCAAAGTATTTCTAAGCCTTTCCATCAACAGGATGATGCAACACTCCAGCCTCTTCCTTACGAACTTCTTTATGCCAACGCATGTTTTTAGCTGTATGCGTTGTGAAGTATAATATCGTTTTAGGAGAAGGGTGATAGGAAAGCAACGCAATCTTTTATGTGGAACCTTGTTACGAACATAGAGACTACTTTTACAAATATGACATACTATAGCATCCCTATGTTCACCATAAACGATAGCACAATCATAGTGACAAACATAAAAAAGATCATAACCTAAACCAACTTCAGACAATAGTTTTCTAGTGCTATAATAGCTCTCTGGGCAATTATTACCCTCTGGTAGCACCTCATGGAGCAATTTCAGCAACATCCCGAATGAATTATCACTCCATTTATTTATCACTTTTATATTCATCAGCTTCACAACAAAAGTCAAGGCAGAGTTCTGGCATTCCCTATACAAAGGATTATGCACAAATTCATATAGCTTATCAAAATGGGCATCTTCATTACTTGGTTGTTGATTTCCAGCATAGTCGCTTGAAGGTCCAATATTGAAAAATGGACCCCAATTGCATCTTGCAATCTTGCTCTCAAACCATCAAATTCCTCATTAGCAAAATCCTCATTATCTACACCTTCTTCGTCGAGTTCTTCCTAACCATGGTACACCCATCTTGTATATGAGCTTTCGATTCCCACAGTAATTAAATGAGCTTTGATCACATCTATACTTTGCAACCTCGTATTGAGACAATTGAAGCAAGGGCATAAAGTCAACCCCATAGAATTCAAACTACGCTTTGCTAAATTTATGAACTCTTGTATTCCCAACACTATTACAGGTGATACCCAATTCGAATTATTTACCCATTAATGTTCCATATTCTGTGTGTACTAACTAAGAGAAAAGAAACATAATATCATAGCATCAAAATGCTAGTTAACTTAAAAATTAGATTAAAATTATAGAAAGGATTTCTAGAATATACTAGTTAAAAAGTATTGACCAACTAGTGCTTTAGTATATAGTCTATTTAAATCCTTTTAACGTTAAAATTTCAATCCACCACGTTAAACACCGGCAAACCAAACTTCAAGATTCTGGTGTTTTTATTTTCCATAAATAATTCACACTCTAATCTAAGACTAATGATTGGTCCAAATTTTAAGGTCGACAAGCCCACAAAAAAATATTACTACAAAGTATGCTACCTTTAAATTTTGCCTAATAGTTTTATGTTTTTGAAGTGTGGTTAATATTTAGCCCAGTGGACTATAAATGAACCTTTCTTGATTAATTGGTCATCCATTACCAAAAGTCCACACGTATTTCACAATTCACTCCTCTATGTAATATTATTATTTAAAAATTTACTCCTCTATGTAACATTATGATTTTTTTTTCTTTTTTGCAGTTCTGGAAAATGGAGCATGCATAAATTGACCACTAATTTACCATCAAAACCAAAGTTCTACAATGTAAATACATATTTTATGTGACATATATGCACAAAAACCAGTTGCATCATGAAAGATTCCATATTTTATGTGAATGAACAGAAACAAATTTAATTACTTAAACAATTTCATTATCACACAACATATCCAACAAGAAGTTCAAGGGTGAACATCAAAATAATACCCATTTCAAGTAATTTAATAAGAATGTCCAAGAGTATATAAACATGACAACAGTCAAGGTAAATGATCTCTGCCAACGCACACCATAATCGACAATTAGAAATAGCTTATGTTCTAAACTGAGGGCACATACTGATTTACACCACTAGCCACCGTATACATTTGGACATAGTACACACAACAATACAAAAAAGAATAATGTGAAATGTTGCATCAATAAATCAAATGTTACGTATGACTAGTTACATCAAACCCTCTTAAAATGTTCCCAACACACAGAATCTTAGCATATGATGATATAGAGAGTGTTTGGTAAAAATGTTCTAAATAAAGTGCTTACTTGTTTTTAAAAGTCAAACCAGAGATAGAACGACAAATCTAAACACCACCACTGCTTTTAGATTTTGATTAAATGAAGTAGAACCAGAAACAGAAGTTGGCATTTGCAAACACTAAAAAGTGATTTTTTTCAGCCAAAAGCTGATAAGAACTTTTGTAGTGATTCCAAACACTCCATAGAAGAATAGAGTTCTGATACCAATGTAAGCAAAATTCTGGATAACAAAACAGAAAACATGTGAACACCCACAGAAAGAAAATGAAAGAAAAAACAGTTGTGGCAATTGCCATAGTTAATTTTCATATTCATCAAACAAAATACCAAAATAACAAGTCCCCACAAACATCAAAACCTACAATAATAAGAAGTTATAAGAAGACAAAAAAATTGACATTATGCAGTCTATGTTGGTGAGAAGGCATTGTTTACATACACAAACTAGGAGAACAAGAAGAAATTTAGCAATATCATAAAAAAATGGTTTAAAGTTTTCAAGACCAAAAGTATAAAATAACTTACTAGTGTCTCCCTGTGAAGTTGACGACAAAGAAATTATAACATTTTTACAAACTTGTCAGCCCTAGCAATCTGCACTCAGATAAACTCACAACATAGATGCTGAAAGATCAAATATGAACTAAGAAGGGCATAAAACTGAAATAATACTATAACAAAAGAAAGGGCATGCCGTGACTTTTAACATTTTCATTATCAAAATGACCAAAAATTCGGACAAGCACAATTCACCTAGAACATTCTCGCTCGGGCTCAACTAAAATTCATACCCTTGGAAATCAACATGGTTTTGCTTTAGGCCCTATTATAAATTATTTTTAAAAGAACAAGGGGTTTAACGCTTTGATGCAGATTCAATATATTAATTGATTTTCCAGAAAAATTGATTAAAAAAGAAATTAATTACGATAACCTAGAAACTATTCATCAAATTCCTATCAACAATGAAAATATAATCAAAAGATATTGGACAGAAATAGGATTAGTAAAGAGGACAATGTCTCAAAGATTTTTTTCTCTTCAGGAAGTGGCATCTCATAATCTCTTCAGGGAGCAACTTCTCGGCGTCTCAGATTTTCTTCAGGGAGTTCGCGGCTTCTCGGCGTCTAGCGGGTGTCTCAGAATTTTCTTGAGGAAGTGCGTGGAGGGCTTCTCGGCGTCTAGCGGGCGTCTCAAACTTTTCTTCAGGGAGTGCACGGCGGGCTTTTTGTCGTCTAGCGGGAGGTTTTTAGAGAGATTTTGTAGTTGTGGGCAAAAATTGTAAAAAAAGATTAATTATATTATCGGTGTTAAAATAAGACTAATAATTGGTACAATTGGTGCTTCTAAACGATATCATTCAAAGACTTGATGTGGAAATATTTTGCCACATCATATTCAATATATATATATATACATATATAATTATTATAATCACATTTATAGCTACTCATTTTTTTTCATTTGTGAATGTGTAAGTAATTGTATAAAAATAGCCACACATTCATAACATTTTTAATTATGGGTGGGTAATTTTAGGTAATAAGAGATACACGTCACCACTGCAAAAAAAAAAAAATGAAAACATCCCCCCAAACTCTATAACCGGAGGGATTGTTTCCCTCTATGTTTTAATGTTACTAATTATTTTCAGTGACACATAATAAATGTCAACAAGTAAATTAGATTGGCTTGTTTTATTATCCACACATATCCAAATTATGTGTGGCTGGGTACCCACACATAAATATGTGTGGGTAATTATGTGTGGGTAAAACTCCAATTTCTTGTAGTGCGAAACCTCCATTCAACGCCTTCCAAAGGCAAGGAAGAAAGATCCCCCAAGAGAGCTTAAAATCAGAGAAATGAATATCAGAAAGCTGAAAACCTGTGCTGGAATTGCAGACAACTAGGACATTTTGCAGTTGACTGCTCCTCTCCACCAGTCAACAAATACATAAATGAAGAGGATAGAAAAGTCTTTAGGGAAAGAAGACTGGAAAAAA
This sequence comes from Rehmannia glutinosa, assembly GCA_016081115.2. Lineage (NCBI taxonomy): Eukaryota > Viridiplantae > Streptophyta > Magnoliopsida > Lamiales > Orobanchaceae > Rehmannia > Rehmannia glutinosa. The sequence goes on along the minus strand of CM071933.1, from coordinate 33,644,902 downwards.
AGTCATGATGGTTGTTGAACCTGACACAACTAAGTGCAAAGAGATAGCTGAGCCAGACAACACTCCTCTGACACTGAAGAAAAGGCATTGATATGTCGCATGGCTAAAGAACAAGAAGATGAGGTAAAATCTAACTCATCTAGTTCACATTCTGATGATAGTGATAATGACACACACTTCTTCTCCCAAAGATCTTTATGATTCATTAGGAAAAATGATGAAAGACCTTGAGCACATAAAATCCTCACACGCACTTCTATATGAGGAAAACAACCAACTCAAAAGCCAAAACTCACAGCTGACAGAAGAGGTGAATACTCTTAGTCACATAGCTGTTGAGAACTAGAAGTTGAAGGTTGAAATAGAAAAAGTCAAAGAAGACTTAGGTGAAGAGAAAAGCGGGCAAAAGAATTGAAAAATATGATTGCATCACTCAACAAGTCATCCAAAACATTGGATGAATTGATGATGATACATAAAGAAATTGGAGATAAGGCAAGCTTAGGATTTAATTCCTTTGTCAATGCTTAAACCACCAGAGTGATAATGGAAAAAAGATCCTCAAGCAATGGGGGATTCAAAAGCCAAAAGCACCATATGTTGCATCCACACATAATCACAAGCACACACATGCTGGCCTTGGTTACAAAGCCAAGGGTGAGGAGCCAGCTGAGTTTATTGAAAGGGCAACTGAAACGAAGTTTAGAAAACCGATCAGCAGACTCCAAACAGAAAATATTATGTGAAATCAAAGCAGAACTACCAAAGTTCCAAGAGGTTTTATCAAAAGAAACCATATGAAGAGAATGGTAGAAATTACCCTACACAGGCTGACTAGAATCGCCAAATGAAATATCAGCCAAGTCCTATGGGATACAAGCCCAAGGGGCAAAGACCTCAGACTCAATATAGGTCATTCCTAAGGGAAAGTAATCAGCATCATCACACTTATGCACTCAAGAATAATGCTTATAATGCACAAAAGATTCCATATTATCCAAAGAAAGCAAATGTACAAGCATACTCACAGGTATATAGACAAAAGAGATAGTTGTATGTTCCTAAAGCTTCTATGCAGTTTGCTAAAATTCATTATGATTATGGAACGGATAGGTGGAAACCTCTTAGAGTAAGATCATTTGGCTATATATTGGTTGGATCACCTTATAGTGCTAACACCTTCAGATCCAGACAGGTTTGGGTACCTAAAACTTAATTTCCTTGTTTGCAATTTCAGGGAACAACTGAGTGGCCAGGAACTTGGTACATGGATAGCGACTGTTCTAGACATAAGACTGGGAATAATTTTTTTTATCTAACTTCAAGGAATCAAGAGGAGCAAAAGTTATATTTGGAGGAAATGAAGCTCCAGGGAAAATCATAGGCATTGGATCCATAAAGAAGAATGGATTGGAAATCACATATGTAGCTTATGTTGAAGGGCTGAATTTCAATCTGTTGAGTATCAGCCAACTTTGTGACTAAGGCTACAATATAGGATTGAACATGGTTGTCTGCCAAATCAAAGATGTTCAATCAAGTGAAGTTGTCCTATCTAGAACAAGAAAGAAAAATATGTATGTAGTGGATTTGTCTACTACTACACCAAGTACATACCTATTAGAAAAAGCACAACTTAGTCAAGTTGGTTGTGGCACAAAAAGCCGAATTACCTGAATTTTAAGACAATCAACAAGCTTGCAAGTAGTCATCTTGTGGGAGAATTTCCAGACTCAGTATACAAGAAAGAGATCGTATGTGATGCATGCCAGAAGGAAGAGCAAATCAAGTCTTTATTTAAGGATAAGCCAAGTCCTTCATGAACAAGGATCTTGCATTTATTGAACATGGATTTGTTTGGTACTGTTGAACCAACCAGTATAGGTGGGAAGAAATACACATTAGTGGTGGTGGATGACTACCCAAGATATACATGGACCATCTTTATGTGTAAAAGAAGGAATCATTGTAGAAGCTTCCACAACTTATGAAAAGAGTTTAAAATGAGAAGAGCCAAACCATTATCAAGATAAGGTCCGATCGAGGAACCGAGTTTGTCAATGGGATTATAACTTAGTATTGCATAGAGAACGATATTTCTCATGAGTTATCACTACAAAAACTCCATAAAGAATGGAGTAGCTGAAAGAAGGAACAAAACCCTCAAGGAAGCTGCAAGGACCATGTTAGTGGAGAGTGGATTGCCTAAGAGATTTTGGTGAAGCCATTAACATTGCTTATTACACTCGAGAATAGGTGTATGATAAATAGGAAGTTGTCCAAAAGCCCATATAAAATTTGGGAAGAAAAAGCCTAATATAGGATATTTTCATATTTTTGGAAGCAATTGTTTCATTCATAATAATGGCAATGACAACTTGAAAGCTTTTGATGTTAAAGGCGATGAGCGTATCTTCTTAGGATACTCAGCTGAGAGTAAAGCTTTCAAAGTGCTGAATAAGAGGACTATGGTTACAAAAGAGTCTTTTCATGTGGTTTTTGATGAACCCAATGTAAATGGAGAAAACATTGATGAGTTAGTTGAAAGGATAAATCAATCAACTATTCAGAAGGGTCCCTATGCTGAAGCAAGTATCAGAAGACTAGATACCGATGAGGATGAGATATCTAAGTCTTAGAGACAGCTGGAAGGCTTGCAGCGAATGATGAAGATCAATGAGAAGTTGTTCGAGATAACTTAGATGCAAGAAATCGAACCCATAAGAAGACTTACTGCAACCAGATGCAAGATGGCTAAGAGACCATCCACCTGAGAGGATGTTAGAGAAGCAGTGAGAGCCAGATCCATGACTCAACATGAAGTCACGCTTACTTGTTTCATTTCTCAAATTGAGCCAAAGGATGTGTCACAAGCTTTGGATGACACTCATTGGATTCTAGCTATGCAGGAAGAGCTGAATCAGTTTGAAAGGAATAAAGTTTGGGAATTGGTTCAAAGTCCTCCCACCAAAATGTTATTGGTACTAAGTGGGTATTCAGAAACAAGATGAATAAGGAAGGATCTGATGTGAGAAACAAAGCAAGATTGGTAGCCAAAGGGTTGCCAAGAAGAATGAATAGATTTTGATGAAACATTTCCACCTGTTGCCAGATTGGTAGCAATAAGGATATTTCTTGCTTATGCAACACACAAGAACTTCACAGTCTATGAAATGGATGTGAAGAGTGCATTTTTTAGTGGACTTTTAGAAGAAGAAGCCTATGTGGAAAAACCTCCAGGTTTTGAGCAGAAAGCTATTAGAGACAAAGCCTACAAGCTCAATAAAGCATTGTATGGTTTGAAGCAAGCACCATGAGCATGCCATAATACATTGCCACAGTTTCTTATAGACAATTGATTCACCAAAGGCAAAGTTGATAGAACACTCTTCAGAATTCAAGATGGAGAAAATATAATGTTTGTTCAAATTTATGTGGATGATATCATCTTTGGATCCACAAACAAAGAGGTGTGTCACGAATTCTCAAACCTTATTTCAAGGTAAGTTTGAGATGAGCATGATAGGAGAGCTGACTTTCTTCCTAGGACTTCAAGTTAAGCAAATGAAGGATAGAACCTTCATAAGTCAAACCAAATATACCAGAGATTTAATGAAGAAATTTGGTATGGAAGAGAAGTCATATGTGAACATTCCCATGAATACTTCTATGAATATGGATATGGATGCAGAAGGAAAATCAGTTGACCAGACAAGATATAGAGCGCTCATTGGATCATTGCTGTACTTGACAACAAGCAGACCAGACATCGCCTTTGATGTAGGTGTATGTGCCAGATTTCAGTCTGCTTGAAAACAAAGTCATATGACTAGAGCTAAGAGAATGTTGAGATATTTGAAGGGAAGCCAAGAAGTTGGCTTATAATATCCAAAAGAAGTTGGATTTAAGATGATTGGATATTCAGACTCACACTATGTTGGATGTAGAGTTGACAGGAAAAGTACACCTGGTACCTGTCAAATTCTTGGAAATAGATTGGTTTCTTTGTTCAGCAAAAAACAAAATTCAATAGTTATATCCACAGCTGAAGCATAGTACATTACTGCAGGCAACTGTTGTGCCCAAGTTTTATGGATGAGGAAACAACTGAGGGATTATGACATAGAAGAAAGAGAAATTCCAATTATGTGTAATCACAGAAGTGCCATTCAATCACTCAGAATCCATTATTGCATTCAAGAACAAAGCACATTGATGTCAGATATCATTTTATACGAGATCATGTTGAAAAGAAAGATATCACATTGGAATACATATCAACTGAGAAGCAGTTAGCCTATATACAGTTAAACCTCTATAAATTAATAACCTTTGGACTATCAATATTTATTAATTTAGCGAGATATTAAATTAGTGAATTATTAATTTTGCTTGTTGTCCCTAATTCAGGACCGACCAAAAGAATTATTTAAATGAGGTTATTAATTAATTGAGTATTAAATTATCGAGGTTATACTGTATTCACAAAGCTCTTCTGTGAATCAAGATTTCAAGAACTTAAGTATCAGCTTGGTTTGATTGAGCAATGTTAATATGCTCAAAAAACTCATTAATCAGAGTTAAAGATGGGAGAAATGCATATCAGAAGAGTCTCACTCATTTAGCCGAGTGAAATAGCTTTTATAGTTGTTCAAATTCAAGGAAGAGAGAATCGTCATAAAGAAAGAGCATTTATTTTCTAAGTGACAAAATGAGGTTGTTTGCAAGTTCATTCACTTGACTTCAAATTCAAGGAAGATATAAAGCATTTAATCTCTTCAAGTAACATATAAGCAAAATTCATTTCGTCAAGTCATAAATGAAGAAAGAGGACTCATTTATTTTCTAAGTGACAAAATGAGGTTGTTTGCAATTAAGCAAGAATGTTTAACCCAACTTCAAACTCTTGTCATTAGGCGTTGTTGTTCAAAATTCCTTGTGAAAGGGAAGGAGATTAAGTTGACTTGGAAAAGTCCTCAGAACTAAGGAAAGATTTGTTGGGAAAATTTATTATATATATTTTATAATTTTATGTAAAACTTAGATTAGAAAGTTGGCACTTTCCCATGGTTTTTTCAAACTCTTGTCATTAGGCCCAAAATTCCTTGTAAATTCAACTATGTAGGGAAAATTTATTATATGGTTTTTAATTCTATGTAAAACTTAGATTAGAAAGTTGGCACCCCATTTTTCATTTGTAAATTCAACTATGTAATAGTCGAGTTGAAGCGAAGTTGAAGACCGCAGAAGTTGACTGAAGGATAAAGTGAAGAATCAGCTGAGTTGCAGTCGAGTGTCGAAGAGAAGATTTAGTTAAGTACCAAAAGATGTCCTTGTCAGCAGACTGACAGCTGAGTCACTCCCAGATGTTTGGAGAAGACTTATAAAGGTGTTCAACAGAAAAAGAACTTACAGAAAGCTCAATAAATCCATTGATAAGTAAAGTCAAAGAATTACTCAAAGTGGAAAGAAGACAGACTGCAACCTTAAAGCTGTTTTGCTGAAAGAGTACAAAAGGCTAGGAACCAATGAGATATTCGCAGAACACCTGTTGTGTTTCAGGCAAACCTGGAGAGCATTAAACCAAGGTTGGGTCAACATGAATTGATGCATACAATACAAGCCAACGTCCATGAAGTGGAGTTTGAAAGTATGTATATCTAACCAACACTCTAAGTGAAGAAAAGAAAACCTTCAACATATTGAAGAGGAAATTTGTTTTAATACAAATGGGTCTGCACATCTAAGGATTGAAGGAAGTGTAGTAAGGTTCAAATTAGAACCGACTTTGAATTTGGTGGAGGGCTTTGTGATCAAATCCCAGAATTCGAAGGAGCTAAAGTAGAGAGACGGTTGTCTTGTGAAGAGCTGAGTCCCAAGAGTGAAGCCAGTTGTGTGATCAAGGCTTACTCGGACTATTCTATCCTTTTTGTAACACGACTATTGAATTAGTGGATTACCTCCAGCAGTTGGAGAAGAGTGGAGTAGAGGAATTACCCCATTCTCGAACAACTATAAAATTGCTCTGTGTCTATTTACTTTCAACACTTTATTTATTGCATACTTTATATTGCTTATTGATAAAATTGTCAAACTAAACTAATAATAACTTGACAAAAACAAGTGTTGTAAAACCTATTTTACAAAAGAGTGTAAGACTTCCGCTGTTAAAACCAAGTTAGCTGAAAATTTAAAGGAGCACACTTCACTTAGTTGAGTTACTCAATCAATGGCTTAGTCGAGTCTGTTGAGTGGTTAACTCTCCTATGAAGGTTGAAATTAGTTGTCTCTCAAGGACTTAGTTGTACTTGTGTAAACTCCAATTTAAAATTCAAAACTCGAAAATTGGTTAAGTCTATTCAAACCTCCCCCATTCTAGACTTAACACAAACACCCATGGGGCCTACTAATGGTATCAGAGCAGTTGGTTCAAAGAATCTTCCGCATTGGTTACTGAACTAGATCTCAATCTTTTCAAAGATACAACACATGACTGTTTTTAAAACTTTCTTTCAAAAGTTATTATCATGGAAGCAAAACTATCTCACATTCGTTTGATGATTGGAATATTCGTATGCAGGCACATCTCTTAGCACTGCACAATGAAATGTGGTTCGTCATGGAATATGGACCTCTACAAATCGTGAAAGTGAATACAACTGTGAGAGAGTTGTCGTTACTGAAGAAGAAGTTGCTACTACAGCACCAAGGCCTACTATGGTTGAAAAACCAAGAAGGGAATGGACCAACGAGGACCAAAAAAGATACAACTTAGACAATGTTGCCAAGGACATTTTATACAAAACTCTTGATAAAACCATGATTAATAAAGTGAAATCTTGCAGGACTGATCGTGAAATATGGGAGAAACTTACTCTAATTTGCAAAGGCTCAGAGAAAATTAAGGAGAATAAGCTAACTATTGATGTACAAAAATTTGAAAATTTTAAAATGCTTGCAGGTGAAACTCTGGATCAGATGGATGCCAGATTTACTGAGATTACAAATGATTTTTCAACTCTTCATAAGGAATACACAAAAATGAAATGTGTATGAAAATCCTAAGGTTGATCCCAGTTGAGTGGGAAATGAAAGTGATGGCCCTAAGGCATACAATGGACTTAACAAGAACCTCCAACCATGACCTATTCACTACAAAAAATTGATTTATAATGACGGGAAGTTTCATCATTATATATCCAAAATCAATCATTAAAAACTTTTAATGATGGATAATTCTCGTCATAGACCCCTCATTATTGTCCTCCTAGGTAAAAGTAAATAATGACGGTAAATAGGTCTCATCATTATTGATTAAATATTTCTAGTGATAGGATTATACCGTCACTACAAATTAATTTTAATATTGCTAAATTTCATCATTAAATTGTCATTTGACCCTCATTAAAAGGTAATTTAGTGACACGATATCCCTTCATTATATGATTATTTGTCACTCATTATATGGTGTTTCTTTAATAAAATTTATTATTAATATGAGTTATTAGCCCATCATTAGAAATTAATTTAGCAATAAAATTATTTTCGTTAAAAACTATTTTTTATGAATTATATAATTATTATTCCATATGAATTGTGCATTAAATAAAAGCACATAAATGAATATTGCTAAATATTTTCAGCAAATAATTGTTTAAACTAAAAATTATATAAACAACCACATCCACATTTATTCATTAATTCAAAATATACACAAGTGTAATATGTTCCAAAATATGAGTTTCATCTCGACGTATAGCTAAAGTATCCCCTAATATCTACTTATAAATTACAAAAACAATTAAGCACAACAAAAGTGAATCGCCTGGTTGATTCGGAATTCCTTGTACAAGTTCCTAGTTCATACTTGAATTCTTCTTTATGAACCAACCTATAAGAAATTCAGAAAGAACTATTAGAAATATAAACAAAAAGCATGAAACAAAGATGCAACTTTAATTTGCACCTAAATGAATACGCAAAAAACTAAATCAAGTATCGAATTTAACACTCAGAAACTAAATAACATTTAAAGTAATTGGAGACATAATGCAAATGTACATGAAGAGACAATATGTTATACATTGCATAAGTCTGCCCATCAACCCACTCTTGTTCTGCCACATACCTAACCATATCAATTTTTTTATTTTTTGCTACAAATTATTATTCTCTATCACATTGAAATTTTACTTACCGAATATGATTGAGGGAAGGAAACTACTCTATGTCAGTCCAAGTGGCTACGATAATCTAGAGGGGATGTGAATGGATTATGCCGATTTTTCCGATTTGGCCCTCTTTTTCAAATGTAGAAACAATAGCAATAATATCCGAAGTGGCTTTTGAAAAAGAAAAAGAAATTTTATTAATAACACCAAACTATTACACCTTCACCCTGAAGAGCACCACACTCTAAAACACCACCAAGAAGATTATCACAATCTTCTTACACCTATGAATAGTACCACACTCTTCAACACCTAAAATCACCCAAGTGTGCTCTTACTACAAGAACACTAACAATGATATCTTGCTTTGGATGATAGAAACAAATTCAATATTACAACTCGATATGAAGTATATAACTTTGAAGTGCATGTGTAATCGAGAATAAAGCCTAGTACTCAAGATGTGCAAGTGAAAGACTTAGGCTAAATACAATAAGAATATGAAAGTGAAGAACAAGAGTTTTCCTTGTATTTGTATTGCTTGTGTTGTTGTATCTTGTTGCTTCAATCCTTCATCTATTTGTAGGAGAGGTCTTGGATTTGATTTTTAGACATAGGCTTCTCCTTGGAGATTGAAATCTACAAAAAAATGCAAATCAAATGGAGATTATAGTTGTTAGAAATCAATCCCTTAAAATTATGAAAAGTTGTCTGCAGCGCAACGGATAGTTTCTGATAAAACATTAGGTCGATCGGTTGAACACAAATGAAAGAATTCGAAAATAACTTGAAAAACACCCTGTTGGACCGGTCAAGAAGGGGCTCGACCAGTCGGCCCCCTATTGGACCAGTCCAACACCCTTGAAATTTAATACAGGAAGTTATGTATTCCATTTTCAAACTTCAGGCACCAGTCGACCTCAAGCTAAATTTCTTCCGTCTCTTTTTTGTTTTAGAAATCAAACTTCAGGCACGGGTTGCCTTCTAGGGCGACCAGTTGACCACGAAACGGAAGTGTTGTCCAATTTTTGTCAAAAATAAACTTCAAGAAATACTCCGAAAAATTAGTAAATATATTTTAAATCGATTAGGAGTATTTGGACAACATTTAGGGACATTGTTTTGGTGAAAAACTCAGTAAAATAAAATCATCAACATTACGATAAAAATATTTATCTAACAAACTTCGCTTTTTGATGATTACAAACCAAAATAATTTTAAGAGGTCGATTTTGAAAATGAAACAAGATTTTCTGGTCAAAAACAACTATCCATTTTGAGCGACACTTTTCATGCGTAAGAATCATAAGGATGGGAACAAAGATTTTTCAAACCATTTTGTAAAAGCTCCCCCTATCAACATGCACAACAAGAGTAATAATAGAAGCAAACAATTAAAAACTAAAAGCTCAGCTTTTACACTTTGAGCTAAGATATCAAGAGCTTAGAAGCTCCCCTGTCAAAAAGAAAATCATTAGGCATGTATAAAAGTCCATAATCCATCCATTGGATTGAGTTATATCCTCGACTTATGGGCTTTTTTATCCATAGCTTATAGCTTTTTGCGAGCTTTTTCGAGTTTCTTTGAGCTTATGAGCTTATTTAATATTTCTCCCCTTTGGAATCATCAAAAAGAATATTAGCATAATAAAAACATCATATAATCATATCAAAGTGCGCAATTCAACCGAATTATCGAGCTTTTGGAACATAAAGCTGAAAATTCCAAATATTAAGGGAAAATTCGATAAGATGAATTTTAAAAGCTCATTTGAGTAACAAAACATGATCTCTATAAACTTATAAGACTATTGAAATCAAGAGAATCATGTATGGAATGAAATTTTCATCGAAATATTTTGTCGAACACTTGGCGTGCGTAGAATAAAAACAAAGATGTATATAACGCTTGTAAATGTAATCAAGCCCAAACATTCATCACAAAATGCAATTATATAAATATTATCCATCAACAATCAACATGCCCAACACAATGATACAACAATTTCACCTAAAAATACTTTCCAAAGGGTTAATTGAGATTAAAAAGGAATTAAACTTACCAATTAATCGAGAGAATCGGACAATTATGATGATATACCAGTAATATAAGTCCAAAAATATAGAATTTATGAGAAAGAAATCATTTTGAGTGAATTGTGTGTGAAATTTTCAAATGGGTGCGAAAATAGTGAAAACTATGAAAAATGACGAAGTCTGAGAACATAAAAGATTTTAACCAAAATATTGGCATGTTCGACCGGTCGAGGGTGAGGTCGACTGGTCCAGGCTGAGATCGACCGGTCGACCTCACCTCATCCGGTCCCTGGAGTAGTCTGTTCTTGTTCTATCCGAATTTTGAGTTAAAAATCCGTTTTTTCACTCCTAAGTTTTAAAAACGCACAAAATGCAAACACAGACCTTATTCGATATGCATTATGCCTAAACGAGATCGAATTGAAGCAAAAGACTTGGCGGTTAGTGGTTTTGTAAAAATATCCGCGAGTTGATCTTGAGACGGAATGAAACACATCTCAATTTTTCGTTTGAAAACACAATCCCTTAGAAAATGATGACGAACCTCAATATGTTTAGTTCGGTTATAATGAACTGAATTTTGAGCAATATTTTTAGAGGACGTGTTATCACAAAAAAATAGGAATATTTTCAAAAGAGCATTTGTAATCCGCTAAGGTTTGTTTCATCCGAAGCATTTGAGTGCAACAAAAGACCGCAGAAATGTATTCGGCCGGTAGTAGATAAGGATACACAATTTTGCTTTTTGAAAACCAAGATACGAGGCAATCGCCTAAAAATTGACATGATCCGGAGGTGCTTTTGCGATTATTAATATTTCCGCGTAGTCCGAATCATTATATCCTTTAAGAGAAAAAAATTTCATTCTTTGGATAAAACAAACCATATGAAATAGTGCCTTTCAAATATCGAAAAATTCTTTTAACGGCACTCATATGAGATTCTTTGGGATTGCTTTGAAAATGAGCACATAAGCATACGACATGAAGAATATCGAGTCTACTTGCGGTTAAATAAAGTAAACTACCAATCATACCTCGATATTTTGATTCATCAACTGACTTGCCTTTTTTATCCTTGTCGAGCTTGACATTGGTTGCCATAGGAGTAGTGACAGTTCTTCCTTCTTCAATTCTGAACTTCTTTAGAAGTTCTTTAGTATACTTTGATTGTTATATGTAGATACCTTCTTGGCATTGCTTAATTTGGAGTCCAAGGAAGAAATTGAGCTCCCCATCATACTCATTTCGAATTCACCTTGCATCAACTTTGAAAATTTCTTGCAAATGGATTCATTAGTAGCACCAAAATTAATATCATCGACATAAATTTGAACTAATAAGCAATCTTGCCCTTTCTCGAAAACAAAGAGAGTAGTATTAACTTTACCTCTTGTAAATTCATTTTGCAAAAGAAAAGAGCTAAGTCTATCATACCATGCTCGGGGTGCTTGTTTTAAACCATATAAGGCCTTTTTAAGTTTGTAAACATCATTTGGCCTTGAATCATTTTCAAACCCCGGAGGTTGTTTTACAGAGACTTCTTCTTGAATAAAACCATTTAGAAAAGCGGATTTAACCCATTTGTTAAAGTTTGATATTTTTAAAACAATAATAGGAAAGTAAAATACAAATTGCTTCTAAACGTGCAACGGGTGCAAAAGTTTCATCATAATCAATACCTTCTTCTTGACAATACCCTTAAGCTACTAACCCTGCCTTATTTCGAACAATATTGCCTTGGTCATCGAGTTTATTTCGGAACACCCATTTTGTGCCAATAATTGTTTGTGATGGAGGACAAGGTACCAATTCCCAAACATCATTCCTTTCGAATTGATTCAACTCCTCTTGCCTTTCTAAAAGCCAATCCTTATCTTCAATTGCTTCATTTGCATGTTTAGGATCTTTTTGAGAAATAAGAGCTTTCTCGGCAAATTTCCTTCTAGTCATGACTTTGTCTAGAGGGTCTCCAATTATGAGATCTTTAGGATGATCTCCTTTGAATTTTAGAGCAACGGGGAGATCTGAATTATCACCTTTTTCTTCTTGTGGAACATTTGAAGTTGAAGGTTGATCATTTGATGTAGAAGGTTCATCATTTTGAGCATCATTTGAAATAATTGGTTCAATAACATCTTCCTCATCACTTTCATCATTGGGTATCCTTTCAACACCCGAAGCTTCATTGAATTTGACGTGAATAGATTCTTCAACCACCATGATAGTCTTATTGTAAACCCAATATGTTTTGCTCTTAATAGAATACCCCATAAATATTCCTTCATCGGCCTTAGGATCAAGTTTGTCCAATTGATCCTTAGTATTCAAAATAAAACACTTACACCCAAATATTTTGAAGTAACTAATATTTAAAGTTCTTCCTTTCCAAAGCTCATATGGTGTTTTATTCAACTTGGGACGAAGGTAAACACGATTAATACATAGCATGCGGTACTTACGGCTTCGGCCCAAAAATGTTTTGGAAGAGAAAATTCATTGAACATTGACTGACTCATTTCTTGAAGAGTCCGATTTTTTCTTTTGGCTAATCCATTTTATTGTGGTTTTCTTGGAGCCGAAACATTATGAGCATATCCCTTGGTTTCACAGGACTCTAAATTTACCATCAAATTCACCGCCTCGATCACTTAGGATAGACTTAATGGTATTCCTTTTCATTTTCAATAAGTCTACACAACTTAGCAAACTCATTAACGACATCGCTTTTATTGGCAAGAAAAATAGCCCAAGTATATGTAGAATAATCATTGACTATAACAAAAGTGTAATATTTTCCACTTAGACTAGTCGTGCCAATATACCCGTACAAATCAAGATGAAGTAATTGTAGAGGCTTGGTTGTGGAAATTTCATTTTTGGGCTTAAAACTACTTTTAAGTAATTTGTTCTTTTGACAAGTGCCACATAAGCCAAGATTTTCAAAACTCAATTTGGGTAGTCCTTTTACATGTTGGTTTTTGTAAATATTTTGCAAATTTTTGTATCCAACATGTCCAAGTCGTCTATAACATAAACTAGTTAAATCATTATTGGAGACAAAACAAGAAACATTTTGACTAACCAAATCATTTGTTCAAATTTTGTAAAGATTGCCTTTTCTATTTGCTTCACAAATAATTTTATCATTTTTAAGAATAAGGTATTTTTCTTTATTGAAAATAACATTATAATTTGAATCACAAAGTTAGCTAATACTTATCAAATTAAAATTAAGCCCTTCAACTAAAAGAACATTACTGAGAGAGAAAAAAGAGTTACCAATTTCTCCATTTCCAAGAATTCTTCCCTTGCTATTTCAGAACATAACCATGCCTTCTTCTTGGAGCTTGATGTTGGTAAAAAGTTCTCTCCTTCCGGTCATGTAGCGTGAACACCCGCTGTCCACCAGCAATTTTGAATCTTCCATAATGGTTATAGCCCCTAGCACCTACAAATGAATCATTTTTAGGTACCCTATAATTTTGGGGTTCATAACGGTTAGTCTTGAGACCTTTGGGTCTCCAAAAATGACTAAAGCTATTTTTCAATTTACAATCATTTGCATAGTGTCAATTTTTACCACAATAAAAACAAATAAGATTATTAGGACTACTAGCACGTATAAAAGTCGGACCTTGGTCATTTTTCTTAGAAATATTTTGAAAAGGTTTATAACCAAGTCCTAGTTTAGAATGCTCACTTCTTTGTGCATCAAGAATTTTTGTAACTTTATCCGTGCTTAAATTAAAATGATGCATATCCTTTTTCAAATTTTCAATCTCTTTTGTGAGCATTTGTTTTTCGGAATCAAGAGCATGCATTTTAGTAATAGTAATAACATGGGCACGATCAAGTGATTCATAAGAAGTAAATAAAATGTTTTTTTTTCCAATTTGAGCTCTTTAAACTCCTTTTCCAAAAGTTTGTATTTACATATCATATCTCTAAATTCATTTTAGAGTTCATCAAAATCACCTTGCAATTCATCAACTAAAGAATAAGATGAAGAATTAGAGCCTACCTCGTTGTTTTCATCATCTATGGCTTCTTCCAGACCATGTTCGACTTCTTATTTCTCGTCGGATGTGGCAAGTAGCTCATCCCATGTTTTTGATTCGGCATTTAGAGCTTTTTTCTTAGAAAAAGGCTTTTTCTTCTTTTGCTCCTCTTCCACTAACTTCGGGCAATTGGTTATGTAATGCCCGAGTTTCCTGCATTTGAAGCACGAGTTGTCTCTTGATTTTATTGCCTTATTGTATTCACAAATTTGGCAAATTTTTGGACAAAGGCGGCCGTCTCCTCATCATCTTCATCACTAGCATAATATGAAATATTAGAAGAAGATGCTAAGCCTTTAGGAATAATTTGCGTACCCGATTGAGAGGTAGATGGTTTGAAATTTTTCCTCTCTTTAAGATATATTTCGTAGATGAGGAGGTTCCCAATGAGCTCATCGAATTTGAGTGTTTCGAGATTTTGAGCTTCCGTGATTTGTGTTACTTTTTCAGACCATGAACCGGGAAGAGCATTTAGAACCTTGGTGACTTTGTCTTCTTCGGATATGGCTTTCCCAAGTGCCAAAAGAGGATTGACTATGTTGTCAAGCCTTTCTACCATCTTTGAAATATTTTCTCCATCAAGCATAATGAAGATTTCAAAGTCTTTAACAAGCATGGGTTTTCTTGCTTGTTTGACTTTCTTTGTACCCTCATAGATGGTTTCAATTTTTCCCAAACCTCATGTGCGGACCTTATGCCTATAATACGATTATACTCGGTGGCGGTAATAGAGCAATGCCTAATATTTAATGTCTTACTGTTTAGAGAAAATGACTATCGTGAAATTCCTTGAAGGTCTTTACAACCGAGTGCCATCGCCCAATTTCTTGGTCGGTTCGGCTATCCCTTCAATGACCACTTTCCATATATCGAACCTGCATCCTTGAATGAAGCACTTCATTCGGTCTTTCCAAAAAGCATAATTATTGGCGTCGAATAGAGGTGGCTTGTTGGTGGAGGCGCCAGTGGTAAGGTAGCTTTCACTCGTAGCCATGGATCTTTCCTCTTTACTTGTAATGAAGAAATGAGCTTGCCAAATAGTTTGGGTCTGATACCACTTGTTAGTCAAAGTGGCTACGATAATCTAGAGGGAGGTGAATAGATTATGCCGATTCTTACGATTTGGCCCTCTTTTTCGAATGTAGAAACAACAGCAAGAATGTAAGTGCGGAAAAATAAACAACACTCGATAATCTAGAGGGGGTGAATAGATTATCTCAATTTTCTTGATTATGCCCTCTTTTTCGAAACAAACAAGCCAAGACAAAAGTAAAGGTGCGGGAAGTAAACAACACGCGTAGATTTATAGAGGTTCAACCCACCTAGGGCCTAATCCTCTACCACCCCGGTATATCCGGGATGGATTTCAAAAAGAAAAAAAGATTTTATTAATTACCAAAATTAATACACCATCAACTTACAACACCTTGAAGAGCACCACACTCTTCTTCAACACCACCTTGGAGATTACCACAATCTCCCTTGAAGATTACCACAATCTTCCTTCAACAGCACCTTTGAAGATTACCACAATCTTCAATCTTGAAGAACACCAAATTCTTCAAACACCTCAAGAGCACCAAGCTCTTCAAACACCTATCACCTAGATCACCCAAGTGTATTCTTTCCACAAGAATACTCACAAGCATGTCTTGTGTTGAATGATGACCAAAATCAAGATTACAACTCAATAATGAATGATACAGTTTGAGTGCAAGTGTAATCAAGAAATAAAGCCTAGACCTCAAGATGTCAAAGTGATAAGCTAGGCAAATTACAACAAGAATATGAACAATGAAGAACAAATATGTTTGCTTGAATGCATCTTGTTGTGTTGTAATTTTCTCTTTTATTGTGTTGCTTCAATTCTTCATCTATTTATAGAAGATGTCGTGAACATGATAGGCTCCTCCTAGGAGATTGAAATCTGTTAAAAATTGCAAGACAAATGAAGAATATAGCTGTTAGAAATCAATCCCACAAATTAAGGAAAAGCTGTCTGAAAATGCAACGGATAGTTTGCTGATAAAATAAGGGTGCGACCGGTCGCGTAGAGATAAGTTTGAAATGAGTTCTCTGCGAAAATTACACAGGGAGACCGGTCGACGTGGGGTCCGACCGGTCACCCCCTATGCTGAACGGTTGGAGGTGAGCAAAATAAGAAACAGAGACTTCTGTTCTTCGAGGGGAGGCAACAGGCACTGGTCGCCCTAATGGTCGACCGATCGCCCATAGGGCCGACCGGTCGCCGCCCTCAGCTTTCCCTCCATCCCTTTTTCTGTTTCAAAACTCAACAGAGGTACGGGTTGTCCTATAGGGCGACCGGTCGAGCCTGAAACATAAGTGTTGTCCAATTTTTATCGAAAATAAACTTTAAGAAATACTCCGAAAAAATAGTAAAAACATTTTAAACCGATCGGAAGTAAAAATACATTAACACAAAATCATTAAAATTGTTGTCCAATTTTGTCGAAAAATAAACATGAAGAAATACTCCGGAAAATTAGTAGAAACAATTTAAATCCTTTAGGAGTATTTGGACAACATTTAAAAACATTGTTTTGTTATATAAACAAAACCATCAAAATCATGATAAAATCATTTATCAAACAATCTCCCCCTTTTTGATGATTACAAACCAAAACAATTTTACCGGTTAAAAAAGAACTATCCGTTGTGAGCGACAACATTCCACGCAACATAATCATAAGGATGGGAGTATAGATTTTCAAAAACATTTTTGCAAAAGCTTCCCCTATCAACATGCACAACAAGAGTAATATATAAGAAATCAACCAAAAGCTAAAAGCTCAGCTTGTACAATCTTGAGCTTAAGTATCAAGAGCTTATAAGCTCCCCCTGTCAACAAAACATCATTAGACATGTATATGAGTCCATAATTCATTAAATGGACTAAGTATGATCCACAACTTATGGCTTTAAGGAGCCATAGCTTATAGCTCTTTTTGCGAGCTTTTATTAGCTTCTTTGAGCTAACGAGCCAATATCCTGTTTCTCCCCCTTTGGAATCATCAAAAAGAATGTTAGCATGATAAAAACATCATATATTCATAGCAACGTTCACAACTAAACCGATGTATCGAGCTATTTGAACATTGAAGCTTATAAACCAAATAGGAGGGAAAAGTCGATCATATGACTTGTAGAAGCTTATGAAAACTCATTTGATATGCAAGAACATGATCTCTATAAATATATAAGACTTTTGGAATCGAGAGAATCATGTAGGTGATGAATTTTTCATTGAAACGTTTTATCGAACACTTGGGGGGCGTCAAAAATAGTAGAAGATATATATAGCCCTTGTAAATATAATCAAGCCAAGTTTTTCATCACCAAAAGCAATTTTACAGATATCATCCATCAACAATCATCATTCACAATACAATTATATACGAATTCCAAAAAATACAATACATAAGCATCTTCTCAAGGGTTCCACCCAATTGAGATAAGGGAGTAGAATTCTTATCATTTAATCGGTGAGGATGGGTAATAATGATGATAAACGAGCAAGATAATCCCCAAAAAAGTGTAATGTATGCAACAAAACTCATTTGAAGTGAATTGTGTGTGAAATTTGCAAAGGGGTCGAAATATAGAAAAACAACGCCAAAATGACTAAGTCCTGGGAAATAGAATGAATTTAACCAAAAATACACTATGGGCGACGGCCAGTCCAGCCGAGGCGACGGTTGGCCTCGGCCTCACTGGCCCTCTTGTTTGATCTGTTTTGAAAAATCCGAAGTTTGAACCAAAAATCCGATTTTTCGCCCCTAAGTTTTAAAAACGTGCAAAATGCAAACGTAGACCTCATTCAATATACATTATGTCATAATCAAGCTCGAAATGAGGCAAAAGACTCGGCGGTAAATGGTTGAAAATAAATGTCCGTGAGTTATCCTTGAGACGGAATTAAACACATCTCAATTTTTCGTTTGTAGAAATGCAATCCCTTAAAAAATATCGAATCTCAATATGTTTAGTTTGATTATGACGAACCATATTTTGAAAAATTATAATCACAGAATTGTTATCCCGAAAAATATGAACGCGTTTTAAAACCTTGGATAAACAAGCTATAAGAAGAAGTGTCTTTCCAATATTTGAAAATATCTTTTAACGGCACTTTAATGAGATTCGTTGGGATAGTTTTGAATTGAGCATATAGACATAAGGCATAGAAAATGTCGAGTCTAAAAGAGTAATAAACGAAGATAAACATACCTCGAACATGTTTGTCAATCAATATGCCTTCCTCAACTTTTGTCAATCTTTACATTGATTGTCATAGAGGTTGAGATGGTTCTTCCTTCTTCAATGCCTAACTTCTTCAAAGGTTCTATTGTAAACTTTGATTGTGAAATATAACCACCTTCATGGCATTGTTTAACTTGAAATCCAAGGAAGAAAATTTGGGCTCCCCCATCATGCTCATCTCAAATACATCTTGCATCAACTTAAAAAACATCTTGTACAAAAATTCATTAGTAGCACCAAATCAACTTAAATTTGCACTAATAAGCAATCTTGCCCTTTTTCAAAAACAAAGAGAGTATTATCAACTTTACCTCTTGTAAAATCATTTAGCAAAAAAAAAAAAAATAGCTAAGTCTATCATACCATACACGGGGTGCATGTTTTAAACCAAACAAGGCCTTTTTTTAAAAAAAAAACATTTGGCCAAGAAAATATTTTAAATCCCGGTTGTTTTACATAGACTTCTCCTTGAATAAAACCATTTAGAAAAGTGGATCATCCATTTTGCAAAGCTTGAGGTTTTCTTAAACAACAATGGGCAAGTAATGTACGAATAGCTTGAAAAGCATGCTACGGGTGCAAATGTTTCATCAAAAAGCTTCAAAAGCATGCTACGGGTGCAAATGTTTCATCTAAATCAATACCTTCTTCTTGACATTACCTTTGAGCTACTAACCTTGCCTTGGTTATCAAGCTTATTTCGAAATACCAAAAATTCCTGCAAAATCTTAACAGGACATCTTGCACAAGTGCATAGTAATATCGAATAATAGAGACACAAAGACAAGTGACACAAACATTGCTTTCAAACAATTCATCAAGAGTTTCATAAAACATGTAAGTTCAACTAAGCTTATAGGAGGCTATATAAGGTCTCTTTTGAAATATGAAAATCCAAGAGCATATAGTTGAGACCTCATGTAAAAGAAGCGTTTGAACAAGAGTTTTGACAAGAATGAATATGTGCAATCAAATGCATAATTTTGAGAAGAAGATAAAAATCGAATGTTTTAACAAAAACAAATATAATCCTTTACTAGTCTCGGATAAAAAGAGCTTTATCAAATAGTGCATTTCAAAAATCGAAAAATCCTCTTAATGGCACTCATGTGAAATACTTTGAAATAACTTGAAAAGCAAGCACATAGGCATATGGCAAAAATATATCGAGTCTATAAGATGAATACCAATGATGAGCGTACCTTGATAGTTTATGGTCCTCTTGACACATTATGAAATAAATAGCCATTGGTGAAGATATATATATCTTACACATTTCTTAAACAAGACTAGCACAATACAATATGATACAAGTGTAGGCTAAAAGCAATAAGATATATCACAAGTATGCTTATGCCATAAAAATCCATAGGAGGTAATAAAATATTTTAGCTTTAGTAAAACATCACGCAGGGTCTCCTTTTCAAAAGATTTTAAAAACATAAATATGTAGAAGACCTCTTTTAAAATTATTTTGAAAAATCATTTAAGGCACAAATAAAAACATGCATAATAAAATAAAATGCATATTTAAATAGGGAGATATGGTTTACCAAGTACTCCATTTCCATGGGTTATGTCTTTCCCATTATTGATGATATCTTCCCCTTTGAAAATCATCTTGTTGATGATAGCTCTTCCAATTTCTGCATTTCCAAGGATTGTGTCCTTCCCATTGTTGATAGTGTCTTTCTCTTGGAAATTCATTTTGGTGATGTCTTCTCCTTTGATCAAATGAGATGGTCATTTGATGTCTTCTTGGCGGTATGAATTTTCCTTGATTATTATTCCGCCGGGTACCTAATATGACATTATTTTGTGGTACCCTCAAGTGTTTGGGTCTTTTGGGATTAGCTTTGAGACTTTTAGGTCTCCATCAGTAATTAGAGTTATTTCTAGCCCGACAAGTATTTACCGTATGACCCTTTTTACCACAATAGAAGCAAGTAATAATTTTTGGAGCATAATGACCAACATTCATAGGGACTTGATTTCTTTTCACATAATTAACAACACTAGGCTTATGACCAAGTTCTTGTTTCAATTTATCACAACTATGAACATCAACAATATCGGTCATTTTATCGGTACTCAAGTTGGATTTTGATTTTCCTTTTTCATGCAATTAATATTCTCAACAAGAGTACTATTTTCTTTTTCAAGGTTTCTAACCTTATCAAGTGTGGTGATGTGAGCACATGATAGTGATTCATAGGAAGTAAATAAATTATCCTTATCATTTTTCAAAACATTGAATTCCTTTTTCAAATTTTTGTATTTAACAAGTAAGCTTTGGAATTCATTTTGAAGTTCATCATAATCATTGAGCAAATCACTATAATCATTTTGCAATTCATTGTCATAAGAAGTAGATGGTTTAGAGCGTACCTCGTTTTCTTCTTCGATGCCCATGACGCATTGTTCATCTTCTTCATAGTTGGAAGTTGTAAGAGGCTTTTTCCTTGGATTTGATTTTGTATCCATGTGAGAAGTAGATGCTTTTGAGTTGCTCCTTTCATTTCCATATACTTCATAGATGGCTTCTAATTTTTGCCATACTTCATGTGCCGAACGAATTCCTACAACATGATCATGTTCCGAAATTGTAAGTGAACAATACAAAATATTAAGAGCTTTACCATTTAATGAGATGATTTTCTTCTTTTCATCATTGAGCTCTTTGAAGCCTTTGGACGTGTGAGGTGTGTCCATCATCGGAATGGATTTTTCATTAATGACCGTGTTCCAAATATCGAACCCGCAACCTTGTAGATAGCATTCCATTCTTTCTTTCCAAAATGTATAATTTTTGGAATTAAATAGTGGTGGCTTGGTGGTGGAGGCGCCGGTAAGGTAGACTTCATTCGTAGCCGATGATCGTTCCTCTTTACCCGGGATGTGGAAAGAGCTTGCCAAAGAGTTTGGCTCTGATACCGCTTGTAAGTCCAAGCGGCTACGATAATCTAGAGGGAGGGTAAATAGATTATCTCCATTTTCTCGATTATGCCCTCTTTTTCGAAACAAACAAGCCAAGACAATAGTAAAGGTGTGGGAAGTAAACAACACGCGTCGATTATTAGAGATTCAACCCACCTAGGGCCTAATCCTCTACCACCTCAGTATATCTGGGATGGATTTCAAAAAGAAAAAAAGATTTTATTAATTACCAAAATTAATACACCATCAACTTACAACAACACCTTGAAGATCACCACACTCTTCTTCAACACCACCTTGGAGATTACCACAATCTCCTTTGAAGATTACCACAATCTTCCTTCAACGGCACCTTTGAATATTACCACAATCTTCAATCTTGAAGAACATCAAATTCTTCAAACACCTCAAGAGCACCAAGCTCTTCAAACACCTATCACCTAGATCACCCAAGTGTATTCTTTCCACAAGAATACTCACAAGGATGTCTTGTGTTGAATGATGACCAAATCAAGATTACAACTCAATAATGAATGATACAATTTGAGTGCAAGTGTAATCAAGAAATAAAGCCTAGACCTCAAGATGTGAAAGTGATAAGCTAGGCAAATTACAACAAGAATATGAACAATGAAGAACAAATATGTTTGCTTGAATGTATCTTGTTGTGTTGTAATTTTCTCTCTTATTGTGTTGCTTCAATTCTTCATCAATTTATAGAAGATGTCTTGAACATGATAGGCTCCTCCTAGGAGATTGAGATCTGTAAAAAAATTGCAAGACAAATGAAGAATATAGCTGTTAGAAATCAATCCCACAAATTAAGGAAAAGCTGTCTGAAAATGCAATGGATAGTTTGCTGATAAAAGAAGGGTGCGACCGGTCGCGCAGAGATAAGTTTGAAATGACTTCTCTGCGAAAATTACACAGGGGGACCGGTCGACGGGGGGTCCGACCGGTCGCCCCCTTTGCTGAACGGTTGGAGGTGAGCAAAATAAGAAATAGAGACTTCTGTTCTTCGAGGGGAGGCATCAGGCACCGGTTGCCCCCCTCAGCTTTCTCTCCTTTCCTTTTTCTATTTCAAGACTACACACAGGTACGGGCTGCCCTATAGGGCGACCGGTCGAGCCTGAAACATAAGTGTTGTCCAATTTTCATCGAAAATAAACTTCAAGAAATACTCCGAAAAATAGTAAAAACATTTTAAATCGATTGGAAGTATTTGGACAACATTCAGGGACATTGTTTTGATGTAAAAACACATTAACACAAAATCATTAAAAGTGTTGCCCAATTTTGTCGAAAAATAAACTTGAAGAAATACTCCGAAAAATTAGTAGAAACAATTTAAATCCTTTAGGAGTATATGGACAACATTTAAAAACATTGTTTTGGTATAAAAACAAAATCATAAAAATCATGATAAAACCATTTATTAAACACAACCCACCTAGGGCCTAATCTTCTACCACCCCGGTATATCCGAAGTGGATTTTGAAAAAGAAAAAGAAATTTTATTAATAGCACCAAACTATTACACCTTCACCTTGAAGACCACCACACTCGTTTTACAACACCACCAAGAAGATTACCACAATTTTCTTACACCTATGAAGAGTACCACACTCTTCAACACCTAAAATCACCCAAGTGTGCTACTACCACAAGGACATCTTGCTTTGGATGATAGAAACAAATTCAAGATTACAACTCGATATGAAGTATACAACTTTGAAGTGCAAGTGTAATCAAGAATAAAGCCTAATACTTAAGATGTGCAAGTGAAAGACTTTGGCTAAATACAACAAGAATATGAAAATGAAGAACAAAAGTTTTGCTTGTGTTTGTATTGATTGTGTTGTTGTATCTTGTTGCTTCAATACTTCATCTATTTATAGGAGAGGTCTTGGATTTAATTTTCAGACATAGGCTCCTGAAAAATCAAATGGAGATTATAGCTGTTAAAAATCAATCCCTGAAAATCATGAAAAGTTGTCTGCTGCGCAACAGATAGTTTGCTGATAAAACATTAGATCGACCGATTGAACACAAATGAAAGAATTCAAAAATAACTTGAAAGACACCCTGTTGGACCGGTCAAGGAGGGGCTCGACCAGTCGACCAGGGGTTCGACCGGTCGGCCCCCTATTGGACCGGTCCAACACCCTTAAAATTTAATACAGGAAGTTCTGTATTCCATTTTCGAACTTCAGTCGACCTATAGGTCGATCGGTCGATCTCAAGCTGAATTTCATCCGTCTCTTTTCTGTTTCAGAAATCAAACTTTCAGGCACGAATTTCCTTCTAGGGCGACCGGTTGACCACGAAACGGAAGTGTTGTCCAATTTTTCTCAAAAACAAACTTCAAGAAATACTCCGAAAAATTAGTAAATATATTTTAAATCGATTAGGAGTATTGGAAAACATTTAGGGACATTATTTTGGTGAAAAACTCAGTAAAATAAAATCATCAAAATTACGATAAAAACATTTATCTATCACTCTATACTATTTCTTGTGCATGCAAACGAACCACAATAACATACAAGCCCAATAGACCATAAACAAGTTACAAGTAAGAAACGTTTTAAATATCACAAATCCATAATATTTCATTTGAAAGCTTACCAAAAAATAGATCATACGGATTGCGTATGATTGATGCAAAATGCATATACAACCAGTAAAGGAAATAACTGCAAAAATTATACTGCCTGAAAAATGGAATTATCATCTTTACCAGGGAGAAAAAAAACTTAGTTATTCACATGCTAGTCTCCTCTTATAATTTAAATGGCAAAAGTAGGATTTTATGAATTATCTTAAAAAAATAGAGCATGTTGCAGAGGCCATGGCGGAATAACCGAAAGTTAAACAAGAAACTATTAAAACAGAAAGGAACATGTTAATTAACTTTATCAGAGTAGCTTGGTTAAACTCCTCATAACTAAATTAAGTTCTTCCAACATGACTTTGGCACCACGAAATCTCCACAATCAATGGTATCATCTTCTCCTGAAAACTTGCAATTGAATAGTCCGCTAAGTTCACTGATGGTGAATGCATTTCACCCATATAGATATTTATTCGCAGAATACATACACTCACTTACATGCATATATGCATGCATATCTTTAGTAAATTATGTTCAGAACTTTAGTTTAAGGAGTTCAAATACATATTAGTTTTGGGATGTGGAACTGATTTAGTTTCTCAAACTTCATCAAATATACAAATTACAGACTACAAAAGAATATATGAAGTGCACATGCAAACCTAAGAAACAATGTGATGCAGTAAATACAAGATTGGATTAATACACAAACATACAAAATTAGGAGCATATTCAATATGGTAACAATATTAGAATCTTTAAATGGGTCTGGAACACATTAGATGAACCACTTAGTAAATGACCCACTGTAGATATGCAGAAAAGAATGAAGTGTTTCAAGATCAGTTATCGAATTGTTCAATAGTTCTTAACTTCTTGTAGTGCTATCAGTATGTTTAGCTTCAGAATATGCACCTAGTCAATATTCAAATTTATTATCCCAACCGCCAGCATGTGGCCAATGCTAAATAACAAAGCAAAACTAATGGTCTTTTCATAAAAATCCTTCTCATTAGGTCATTAGGAACCTTATTTCACATTTTATGCACCTCTCTTAAGGGGAAAAAAACACACTTATTAGAACCAGACATCAATATATTTGTATTCCTTACAAATTTAAATGGAAATCTCTACTGCTAGTGGGTTCATTGACAAACAAATTAAAACGCGAAGGTCCCCATTCAGAGGGATCAAGAGAAATTGCAAAGACAAAAACCGCCCAAGGAACGCAAAGTATCCAAATAGAACAAATCAGGTTCCTAATATCCAAATATCATATAATTATCAGATACAATAACAGAGATATAATACAGTTGTCCCACTTTCAAACTTAGATGAATACTAGAAAAAATATGAAGAAGTTGTCGAGATTAGGTAATCAAATATTCTTTACCTGTAATAGTAAAATCACAACATCTTAATTTGCAAGGGTTTAAATATTCACCATTTTCCATCAAAATTAGCAATTAAAAAAAGGCAAAAAAATTGTAAAATCACAATCTTGATTACCTCTTTTTTGGTGGTTATGGCTTAAAAGTTTAAAATTAGGGCCTTTTCTTCACAAACTTACAATTAGGCCTCACAAATGGTTATAGGCACTTTCATCAAACGGCAGGGAGTGAGCGAACTTCAGGAGAAAACAACAAGAATAATAAATTAGAATGAGAGAGTCAAAGATGGGATGGGAACGTCTTTTTTATAATAATCCAAAGTGATTTTTATAGTTTCTTATTTAATAAAAGTTTCTTATTTAATAAAAGTGATTTTTCTAGATTTTCAATAATAAAAATTATAATTGTATTTATTGGAAAATATATGGCATTACCAATAATGAGGGGAATTTTTGTTGACATAAATAATGACGGGATTAATAACCAATACATATAAAATTAAGAGTTCCTCACAAATAAGTAACTCTTTTAACTACGAGTTTTATTTACCCTCATTAAAAACTCATGGGACATGCTTTTAAAGACGGTTTTTTCATACCGTCGCTAAGTTTTGGTCATTATTAAGTGAAATTCTTATAGTGATTCTCAGACCTAAAAGCCTATGAATTTGAGCTCAGAAGGAAAGAGCAAGAAGAGATAGTTGTACTCAAGACAACTACTCTATTGGCTGGAGAATCCAAGAAAGCTGAATTCAAGGACATCATTGACCAAGATGAGATATCTATGATGGTTAAAAGATTCAACAAGTTCTTTAAAAAGAACTACGAAGGAACTAGGGTAAACCCTCAAGAAAACACTCAGCTCCTTCCAAAAGCAAGGAAGACAGACCACCAAAGAGAGCTGATAACTGAAGACCTGAGTATTAGAAAGTTGAATACCAGAAAGCTCAAAACCTATGCTGGAACTGCAGACAACCAGAACACTTTGATGTTGACTGTTCATATCCACCAGTCAACAAGTACAAAAATGAGGAAGAAAGAACAGTCTTCAGAGAAAGGAGACAAGAAATAAAGAAGGTCACGGTGGTTGCGGAAACTGACACAACTAAGTGCAAGGAGAATAGCCAGCTCAAAAGCCAAAACTCACAGCTGATGAGAATAAGAAGCTCAAGTTTGAGATAGCTAAGTTCAAGGCATACTTAGTTGAAAAAGAAAAGAAGGAAAGAGAATTCAAATATGTGATTGCATCACTAAGTAAGTCATCCAAAACATTAGATGAATTAATGATGATTCTAAAAGAAATTGGAGATGAGGCAGACTTAGGATTTAATTCCTTTGTCAATGTTGAGTCTCCTAGAGTGGCTTTGGAGAAAGGATCTCCAAGCAATGGGGAATCCAAGTTGTATCTTTCGATCTTCATTAGTCCACTCGCATTTGGTCTTTTCGACCATGGCGGGCCTCAGTGCGGCGGGAGCTGCATCGGCCCTCTCTCCTCACTGCGGGTGTAGTCGCGGCCCTTACAACTATGTTCACTTTCATTATTTGTAATGGCCCATCCTCAATGACAAACCACATTTCATCACGTAAAAAGTGAAACATGTGCTGCATGCAAATCTTCTAGTCACCAAATTCCTCAACAAGAAACATAAGAATGTGAGTTATGTTTGCTTCCATGATAATAACTTGTTTTTGAAAACTTTAAAACAACAAGTGTTGTATGTTTTAAAAAGATTGAGATCTAGTTTAGTAACCAATGCAAAAGGCTCAATGAACCAACCACTCTGATACCACTTGTAGGTCCCAAAGGGTGTTAAAGTCTAGAAGGGGGTGAATAGACTTTACCAAATTTTCGATTTTAGCTTTAAATTAGAGTTTAATCACAAGTCGCCTAGGTCCTTGAGGGATGACTTAGTTCAACTTTCACAGTAGAGCTAGCCACTCAATAGACTCAAGAGAGCTGCAGATAAGATAACTCACCTGAGTGAGGTGACCATTTTAAAAATATAGCAGACTTGGGTTTTTAGTGGAAGTCTTACACCCTTTGATTAAAATAAGTTTTCAACACTTGTTTTATGGTTAAGTTATTATCAGTAGACTTAGAAAATTTAACAAACAACATATAAGATATGCAAGAAATAAAATGTTGAATGTAAAAGAAACAAATCAATTTTTATAGTGGTTCGATGATAGGGTAATTCCTCTAATCCACTCTTCTCCAACCCCTGGAGGCAATCCACTAAGTAACAGTGATTTCGTTACAAAGGATGACAGTCCAAGCTAGGCCTTGATCACACAGATGGCTTTGCTTCTGGGACTCAGCTCTTCACAAGACGATTGTCCTGCTACTTCGACTCCTTCAGACTTTTGGATTTGATCACGCAGCTCTCCAACAAGTCCAAAGGTTTGGTTTGAACTGGAACCTTACCGCACTTCCTTCAACCTTTGATGTGCAGACACCTTGTCTTTCAACAATGTTTCCTCTTCAACAATTTGAAGTTGTCTTTCCTTCATTGAGTATGTTGGATCTATTTCCTTTGAGTTTTAGGCTTGAGGATTGAATGAATGCTTGAGAGTATTTTTCACTTTGCTTAGATTGCTTGAATTCTCTTGTGTCGTAAGTTGCATAAGTGTTCTCTCTCTAAAGTTCCTCACCTTTTTACGAGTTCTGTTTGAAAAATGTATTTGTTGAAGATATAGATGCATTTTTCAAACTACACTTAAAGGTCGTTAACTTGTCTTTTCTTGCAACATTTTATGTAGATTGATCCTTGTATTAATGCTCGCAACATGCCCGATCTCTCTAGGTTTGCGGGGACATCCCATTGCTTCCCGATTATTTGCACTCTTTTATCAAAACAACTTTTTGGTTTGGAGTTTGTCAATTTCCTCTTTCAAAGAAACATTTGACTTTGCTTATCAACGGACATCTTTAGTTTTCTTGAGTCCTTTTTGTTGCTTAACCCCTTTGATAGTCCTCTCACTTAAGCGGGAGTGACTTAGGTTTGTCGGTCATTTCTTTGAGATAACTTTTCTCGGTACTTGATCCTTCCTTCACGCAATACTCGGGTGACACACAATGAGTCTTAACTTTAATAATACGCAATCTTCAACTTGGTTGCTTCGACTCGATTAATAAAACCCTATCTATTATATAGTTGATTTTCACGTTGAATTGGGATGTCAAATTCTTAATCTAAGCTTTACATAGCATCATCAAAATCTATTACATAAATTTCCCAACAAATGATACAACTAAATCTTCTCTGCACTTCTTCAGCAAGTCCTCTGCATCTTCAACTTGGTTTCTTGATAAATCCACAATATTTCTAACTATTACAAAGTTGAATACATGCAGAAAATGGGGTGGCAACTTTCTAATCTAAGTTTTCTATGCATCATCAAAATCTATACAAATATTTCCTAACAATATTTACAAACTTAAAAAAGCTTTATATGGTCTCAACCAAGCACCTCGGGCTTGGTATGATAGATTAAGTTCTCTTCTTTTAGAAAATGGTTTTTCAAGAGGTAAAGTTGACAAAAATGACAAGATTGTCTACTAGTTCAAATTTATGTGATAGATTATTTTCGGTGTTACTAATGAATCTTTGTGCAAGAGTTTTTCTAAGTTAATGCAAGTAGAATTCTAGATGAGTATGATAAGCGAATTAAACATCCTCCTTGAACTCCAAATAAATCAATATCAAGAAGGTATTTATATTTCACAATCCAAATACACTAAAGAACTTCAAAAAAATTGGAATTGAAGAAGGAAGAAACAATGGCAATGGCAACAAACATCAAGCTAAACAAGGATGAAAAAAGTAAATCGGTAGACAAATTAGAATTTTGAGGTATGATTGGTAGTTTACTTTATTTAAATGCATGTAGACTCGATATTCATCATGGCGTATGCTTGTGTGCTCAATTTCAAAGCAATCCAAAAGGAGTCTCACTTAAGTGTCATAAAAATTTAGATATTTAAAAGGTACTATTCGTAAGATCTATTTTATTCGGGAAATAAAAATTTCATTCTAAAAACCTTTAGTGACTCGAATTATGCCGGAAATATTGATGATCGCAAAAAGCACATTCGGCTCATGTTAACTTATTGATGTTTGTCTTATGCCTTGGTTTTCGAAAAAAGCAAATTGTGTATCTTTATCCATGATCGAAATCGAATATATTTTCGCGGCTTTTTGATGTACTTAACTACTTTGGATGAAACAAACCTTGGCGGATTACAAAATTGACTTTAATAATATTTCTATTCTTTGCGAAAACACCTTCGTTATAAATATTTTACAAAATTCCATACATCACAATTGAACAAAACATATTAAAGTTGGACAACATTTTCTAAGAGATTATGTTTCAAAAGGAAAAATGGAGATGTGTTTTGTTCCGTCTCAAGATCAATTAGCGAGATATTTTTACAAAACCGCTACCCGCCAAAACATTTAACTCTATTCGAGCCCGGCTAGACATAATGTATATTCAATAATGTTAATATTTATGTTTTGGGAACTTTCTAAAGTTTTGGTATGAAATTTCTATTTTTAAAACTTGAAAATCGAGGTAGAAATTTTTTAAAACAGGGGACCGATCGTTATTGAGACGAAACTTGAGTTAGAACTCTCTACCTTTGAACTTTTCATAGAATCCTCATCTTCTCCAAAGCCCTTCCTTATAAAACATTTCCCAAATTTCAATATCCAATTCTTTATCAAATTTCACAATTAATTTTGCAAATCAACTATATTTCACTTCTATACCTCAATCATGGCTCCTTCTAAAACATCAATCGGCTTATCTTTTCCGAGCAAGAGAAAAAGAGTCGAGAAGGTTCGATTTTTAATCCCCAATCTCAATGGAAAATTCAAGAAAACCTTAGAGAAAAGTCTCAAGAACAACCTGTGAGTCCGAATATCCTACTTTTTGTTTGATACATGTTTTTATCTTAATTTTGATGATTTTATTTTATCACCAAAACAATGTTTTTAAAGGTTGTCCAAATACTCCTAAATGATTTAAAATGTTTTTAATATTTTCCGGAGTATTTTCTCAAAGTTTATTTTCGTCTAAATTGGACAACGCTTTTAATGATTTTACGTTATTGGGTTTTCACTCTCAACGATGTTCCTAAATGTTGTCCTAATACTTCCGATCGGTTTAAAATGTTTTACTAAATTTTGGAGTATTTCTTGAGTTTTATTTTCGACACAAATTGGACAATATTTACTTCGTGGTCAACATAGGGCAACCCATACGAAGATGTTTTTAGAAACAGAAAATGAGACGGAAGGAAAAACAAGCGGTCGGCCGTGCATCGGCGTCGACCGGTCGGTCGACCCGCCGCCAGTCGGTCGATCGCACTGCAAGTTTCGTTTTGAAACGAGAACAAAACCTTGCATTTTTGAAACGAGGGGACCGGTTG
This sequence comes from Rehmannia glutinosa, assembly GCA_016081115.2. NCBI lineage: Eukaryota > Viridiplantae > Streptophyta > Magnoliopsida > Lamiales > Orobanchaceae > Rehmannia > Rehmannia glutinosa. The sequence continues at coordinate 33,613,975 of CM071933.1, read as the reverse complement.
GGAGATGGTCGACCGGTCGAGGTAGATGTCGACCGGTCGTGCCTGTGTTATTTTTTTGTGTATTTTTCCAACGTCTATTTCTTCGCCTCTATGCTTTGACAAAGAAAATTCTAAGCTAGTTGTGTGATGATGACTTTTCCTAAATTGTGGGATTGATTTCTAACAGCTATAATCTTGATTTTAATTGCAATTTTTTGTAGAAATCAGATTCCAAGAGAGCCTATCAAGTATCAATCATCTCCTATAAATAGAGGAAGAATTGAAGCAACACAATAAGAGAGAAAACTACAACACAACAAGATACACTCAAGAATACACTTGTTCTTACATTTCTTATTTCTTGTTGTAATTTGCCTAGCTATTCACTTTCACATTCTTGAGGTCTAGGCTATTCTTGATTACACTTGCACTCTATTGTATTATCAATTATCGAGTTGTAATCTTGAACAATCATTCAAACACAAGATATCCTTGTGAGTGTTCTTGTGGTAAGAACACACTTGGGTGAACTAGGTGTTAGGTGTAAGAAGATTGTGGTAATCTTCTTGTTGAGGTGTTGAAGAGTGTGGTGCTCTTCAAGGGTGAAGATTGTGGTAATCTTCACAAGGTGCCGTTGGAGATTGTGGTAATCTTCAAGTGAGATTGTGGTAATCTCAAAGGTGGTGTTGAAGAAGAGTGTGGTGCTCTTCAAGGTGTTGTAAGTTGAATTAATACAAATTCAACTTACAACACCTTGAAGAGCACCACACTCTTCTTCAACACCACCTTGAGATTACCACAATCTCACTTGAAGATTACCACATTTTAAATCATTTAGGAGTATTTGGACAACCTTTAAAAACATTGTTTTGGTGATAAAATAAAATCATCAAAATTAAGATAAAAACATGTATCAAACACTTTTGTGGGCTCAAATTGTCGAACTTCGATCGACAACTACACTGGAAAATGTCAAATGGACAAAAAGTAAGGAATCCCAACTTTCTTTATCTCCTAGTGGTTCTAATGCTTTGAGGTTTAACGATAAATTTGCCGAGTCGTTTTATGAGGATCCCAATATATGGAATAAATCTATTTATAGGACTAGAATTTCTAGATTCGGGACTTTTTGGATAATTTCTCATGGTTTTGAAATCCAAGGTTGGATTCAATTATGGGATCACCCATTTTTTATGCACGATGATGAAGTTATTAAACTTTTTATGTAAATATGTGGGTTGAATTTGATCAGGATAGTAAGTCGTTAGGGATTAATTCTTTGTGAAGGGACGAAACTTCCGTTGCACCCCTAATGAACATTTTCAAATGCTTGAAGTATCGGAAGGGGGTATGGATTGTGTTTCTTGTATTAGATGGGATGATCATAAAATGGGAGTGTCACTTGAGGAGGTGAAAACTAGGAGCCGATATTTACCACATAATACATGCCCGATGAACTAAGGATTTGTGCTTTGTTTGTTTCTTATTATATTTGTGTTAATACTGTTAAATTGCCAAACATGTATTATTTTCTAACTTAAAAGATCAAACAATGTGAATTAGTGAATTACGGAGTTGTATTTATACAATGTCTTATTGAATCTATTACTTTGGACTTTAAGTAATTTGCCTTAGGAAATTTGATATGTAAGTTTCTTTTGCAATCCAGCCTCCTCCTACAAAAATCAATTCCGAGGTATTCAAATGACACTAATAACGATATTATCCAACAAATAATTTGGATGCATAGGAATATGCAAAGAGTTCCTACTAAGTCGGCTTAAGGATGAGCTAGAGCTTCCACCTCTCGTGTCCCTAATGACCCCCATGATTTCATTGTTGACGTCAAAGCCCAAAATTGGGTGACGAGAGGGCATCACATTGCTTCGGAGGATAATATCGACACAAGTGATGCTATTGAGAGTGATGAAAGGAGTTACGGCGACATTCATTCACACATAAATGAGCTTACATAAAAGTATGAGGAGAAATAAGAAGACCTCAAGAGGGATTATAGAAAGCTTAGACGGGATTATTGTGAGCTTATAAGGGATCGTGGTGAGCTTTAGAAATAGAATAGTAAGTTGATGAAGTCCATGGAAAAAATGAAGAAGTTCATTGAGGATCTCTCCTGAATGTGTGTTTCTCCTCCAACGATGATTGATTGGCTTTTTATCTGTCATTTGTATTTCATTTTGTATCACTCAACTTTAAACTCATTAATAGTTTTAATGGATAATTGCATTATTGCTTCATTTTTGTGTTTCTTTGATGATATATTATGTTAATTGTTTTTATTTTTGATAGTTTCAAAAGATTAGAAAGAATGGTAAAGATTGGTATCACCATGATGTTCATGATAATATTATTAACAAGGGAAGTTTGTTATAAAGCATTATTTTTTCTCATGGCATTTTGTAAGGGAGACCTTAATATGCTACTTTGTAGAATGATTGATATTGATATAACTTGTGCTTATATGTTATATTGAAGTGTTGTGTACAATGGATATAATAAATTTTCGACCAGAAAACTCTTTTCCAAAATCTCCTCCACTAATATTGTTTTGGGTTGAAATCATTGAAAATAGGGAGTTTGTTAGAACAAACTTATTTTTTGATTTTGATGATTTCACTTTTTATGATATATAAAAACTAATATAGTATTTTCAAATGTTGTTAAAATACTATTTAAAGTATTTCAAATGTTTTAATACAAATTCAACTTACAACACCTTGAAGAGTTGTGTGTTCTTCAAGGTGTTGTAAGTTGAATTTGTATTTAAAGTATTACAAATGCCAAAAATTAGAGCAACCATCAAGTAATAAGTCATGCTTTCAACAATACATGTATCAAATGTCCCAACATATTCAACTAAGCATAACAAAGCAATAAAAGAAGCACTTTTACCATCAAGTACTTCATACCAATTATCAAACAATGCTTTAGAGTATTTTTACCATCAAATACTCCATCAAAAATCATGATCATCCACAAGTCATTATCAACTTGCAATATTAACCCTTTTAAGAAAAACAAGCAAATATCATTAGTACAAATGAGTTTTACAAAAATTCATCAAAATACAAAACATCATTAATGAAAATGCTAGAAAGTAAGGGGGTGGGGGTATCATTCCTCATCCGAGGAGAAGCAAGATCCGGGAATAAAGTCCTTGATGAATTTCTTCAATTTGCCGATAGACTTTTGCATTTTAGAGGTCTTTTGCTCCAAAGCCTCATACCTCGTCTCATGAAAAGCCCTCATCTCATCAAATGATTACCCTCCGGATTGCTCGGTTCGCCTTCTTCCACCAATCTTGCGGCCCCGGCGTCATCAAAGATGTCATTAGGATCGGGGAGACTCTTGACCTCTTCCTCTCGCCATTTTGGTTGGTCGGATGTCCATATTCTTGCGCATCGTGACTATTTGGGTGATATTATCAATGTCAAGTCATTTTGAAAAACTTCGAGTTAAACTCCGGCGAAGGAAGTCCCGATTGAATAAGAAGTTTACAAATCCAATTTCCCATGACCAACTTCTTATTACCTTGAGTAATGGACTCGATAAGACATTGAATAAGTATGGCACCAAAGTTAAGTGGTTCCCTCCTAGCAATCTTATAAGTCAAAAAAGTAATCCATATTGCTAGGCATCTTTCCGACTTACCACAAAATGCAATATGCGACAATGACCGATAAAATGCGATGCTCAAGTGTCATTGCCAACAAAGAATACTTAGGCCATACTCCCAAATACGTCTTGACTTCTTTCATCGACACCCCCAACATTTCATCATTCCAAGTCCCACAAGAGAAATAATCCCAACCACCTTCTCTAACATGTAAAAGCGCAAATATCATTTGGAGTCCATCTAAAATGACGACCCTTTATAAGCGAATTAACGGCAATCGGCTTTCTATCATTATCATATTCAACCCACATATTGGCATAAAAGAGTTGGATGATATCATCATCATACAACACATAAGCATGTTCCCATAAATACATCCAACCTTGCTCCTCAAAAATCCTCTAATCGTAGGATACTCATTCGTAAATGAACTAAAACGACACATTTTAGTCCGAGCAATAGATTTACCTTTCATTGAATCCTCATAGTACCATTCCGCATACTTATTGATGAAATTAATAGCAGGAATTAGGAGCTTGAGTAACAAAAGATTTTTTACCTTTCGCCCAACGGCAATTTTCGAGCGAAATTGTTCACGGAGCTCGGTGATTTGGGCCCGAGAGAGAATGGGATTTTGAACATCATCACCTTCTTGAGCCACGTTTCTTTGAGCGGCTCGAATATCCCTTTGTTCGGCTTCTTGCCGATTTCTTGACGAACCCTCTCCGCCCCTTCTACGCTTGGAGATGGGATTTTAACCGGTGGAATTTCTTGGAGGAGCCATATATGAAAGATTCTTGAGAAAATAAGAAGATTAGCAACAAGAATCGTGAAAAATGATGAAGAATTGAAGATTCTAGAGAAAAGGGGATGAAAAAATCGCTCTTAAGGGTTTGGGGATTTTGCTTCGTCTGTTTTGAGAAGAAGAAAGAACGATATTAAGGCTGAAAAATAACCTGGGGCGACCTGGCCGAGGTGGGGTGCACCGGTCGAGGTGCGGCAGAGTGCCGGCCGCCCTATTTTATATGATCGATTGATTTTTCTTTCTCCCGATTTTTCAAAATTCGATTTTTCACCCCAAAAGTTTTAAAACTTTGCAAAAATATAGGTTTGGACTATATCCAACAAATATGGGTTTTGGAAAACATATAAACGATAAAATCGAGACTAAGCACGTAGTGCCTTTTAAAAGAAAATATTTGCAAGTTCAATTAGGGGCACTTAAGGGGTCAAAATGAAATATCTTGAAAGAAATGTGCATAAGCATAAAATCGAGTTTTAAGGAAAAATACGAGTAGACATACCTCGATGGTTTAAGAAACTTGATGACGTAATTAGCCAATGAGTATGAAGTGTGTATCCTACACAATTCTTAGACAACATATGCATAGAAAATACAAGTGTAGGCAAGTAATATGAGATATCAAAAGAGCTTATGTTATAAGATTTCATAAGAGATAATAAGCCACATAAGTCTAATAAAATGCTCAAGAGTTTTTAGAAAAACATGCAAGGTCTTTTTTTTTTTTAAAAATATTGAAACTCATAAATATATAAGAGACCTATTTAAAAAATAAATACTTGAAAAATCATTTTGCAATTAAGACACAATTAAAAACATGCATATAATTAAAAGAAATAAAATGCATATACAAGTGGGGAGATACGGTTTACCAATTTCGCCGTTTCCATGGGTTGTGTCTTTCCCATTGTTGATGATGATATCTTCCCATTTGGAAGTCACTTTGTTGATGATGACTTCCTTGATTACTCCATTTCAAGGTTTATTACCTTCCCATGGTTGATACGAAAATCATCTTGTTGATGATGTCTTTGCCATTTCCATTGATTGTGTTCTTCCCATTTTTGATGATATGCTCTTCTTGGAAATTGGCTTTGTTGAGAGTGGTTCCTTCTTTGATCAAATGAAGCGTTCATTTGATGTTTTCTTGGTGGCATGAATTTTCTCCGATTTTTGCTTTGCCGGGTACCTAATAGTGCATTGTTTTGTGGTACCCTCATGTGTTTGGGTCCTTTAAGATTAGCTTTGAGACTTTTAGGTCTCCAACAATATTTAGAGCTATTTCTAGCAAGACAAGAATTAGCCGTATGACCCTTTTTGCCACAATAAAAACAAGTAATAATTTAGGAGCATAATGACCAATATGCATATTGACTTGATCCTTTTTCATATGATTAACAACATTAGGCTTATGGTCAAGTCCTTTATCACAATTATGAATATCAACAATATTGGACATTTTATTGGTACTCAAGTTGGATTTTAATAAATCCTTTTTCATGCAATCAATATTCTCAACAAGAGTACTATTTTCTTTTTCAAGGTTTCTAACCTTGTCAAGTGTGGTGGTGTGAGCACATGATAGTGATTCATAGGAAGTAAATAAATTATCCTTATCATTTTTCAAAACAATGAATTCCTTTTTCAAATTTTTGTATTTAACAAGTAAGTTTTGGAATTCATCTTGTAGCTCATCAAAATCATTTTGCAAATCACTATAATCATTTTGAATAACAATATCATAAGAAGTAGAGGGCTTAAGACATACCTCATTTTCTTCATTGATGCCCATAAAACAATATTCAACTTCTTCATAATTGGAAGTTGTAGGAGGCTTATTCCTTAGATTTGAGCTTGTATGATCTTGAGAAGTAGATGCTTTTGTTTGACTCCTTTCATTTGCAAATACTCCATAGATGGCTTCTAATTTTTGCCATACTTCATGTGCCGACTTTATTCCTACAATATGTTCATATTCTAAATTAGTAAATGAACAATATAAAATATTTAAAGCCTTACCGTTTAAGGAGATGATTTTCTTTTCTTCATCATTGAGCTTTTTGAAGCCTTTTGAGGTGTATGGTGTATCTTTCGTCGGAATGGATTCTCCATTAATGACGGTGTTCCAAATGTCGAACCCGCAACCTTGTAAGTAGCATTCCATTCTTTCTTTCCAAAATATAAAATTTTTGGAATCAAACCGAGGTGGCTTGGTGGTGGAGGTTAGGAAAGATGAGCTTCGTTCAGTAGCCGTTGATCGTTTCTCTTTACTCGCGATGTGAAACGAGCTTGCCAAAGAGTTTGGCTCGATTGCTCACGATAATCTAGAGGGGGTGAATAGATTATCTCCATCTTTTCGATTTCGCCCTCTTTTAACAATCGAATGCTCAAACAAAATAATGAAGGTGCGGAATGTAAACAACACACGTCGATTTAAAGAGGTTCAACCCACCTAGGGCCTAATCCTCTACCACCCCAAAGTATATCAGGGATGGATTTGAAAAGAAAAAGAATTTTATTAATTACCAAAATTAATACAAATTCAACTTACAACACCTTGAAGAGCACCACACTCTTCTTCAACACCACCTTTGAGATTACCACAATCTCACTTGAAGATTACCACAATCTCCAAGCGGCACCTTGTGAAGATTACCACAATCTTCACCTTGAAGAGCACCACACTCTTCCCAATCTTCAATGGATCTTCAAGTGAATTCAAGAGTGTGGTGCTTCTTCAGGTGTTGTAAGTTGAATTAATACAAATTCAACTAACAACACCTTGAAGAGCATCACACTCTTCTTCAACACCACCTTTGAGATTACCACAATCTCACTTGAAGATTACCACATTTTAAATCATTTAGGAGTATTTGGACAACCTTTAAAAACATTGTTTTGGTGATAAAATAAAATCATCAAAATTAAGATAAAAACATGTATCAAACACTTTTGTGGGCTCAAATTGTCGAACTTCGATCGACAACTACACTCGAAAATGTCAAATGGACAAAAAGTAAGGAATCCCAACTTTCTTTATCTCCTAGTGGTTCTAATGCTTTGAGGTTTAACGATAAATTTGCCGAGTTTTATGAGGATCCCAATATATGGAATAAATCTATTTATAGGACTAGAATTTCTAGATTCGGGACTTTTTTGGATAATTTCTCATGGTTTTTTGAAATCAAGGTTGGATTCAATTATGGGATCACCCATTTTTTATGCACGATGATGAAGTTATTAAACTTTTTATGTAAATATGTGGGTTGAATTTGATCGAGGATAGTAAGTCGTTAGGGATTAATTCTTTGTGAAGGGACGAAACTTCCGTTGCATCCCTAATGAACATTTTCAAATGCTTGAAGTATCGGAAGGGGTATGGATTGTGTTTCTTGTATTAGATGGGATGATCATAAAATGGGAGTGTCACTTGAGGAGGTGAAAACTAGGAGCCGATATTTACCACATAATACATGCCCGATGAACTAAGGATTTGTGCTTTGTTTGTTTCTTATTATATTTGTATTAATCTTTGTTAAATTGCCAAACATGTATTATTTTCTAACTTAAAAGATCAAACAATGTGAATTAGTGAATTACGGAGTTGTATTTATACAATGTCTTATTGAATCTATTACTTTGGACTTTAAGTAATTTGCCTTAGGAAATTTGATATGTAAGTTTCTTTTGCAATCCAGCCTCCCTCCTACAAAAATCAATTCCGAGGTATTCGAAAATGACACTAATAACGATATTATCCAACAAATAATTTGGATGCATAGGAATATGCAAAGAGTTCCTACTAAGTCGGCTTAAGGATGAGCTAGAGCTTCCACCTCTCGTGTCCCTAATGACCCCCATGATTTCATTGTTGACGTCAAAGCCCAAAATTGGGTGACGAGAGGGCATCACATTGCTTCGGAGGATAATATCGACACAAGTGATGCTATTGAGAGTGATGAAAGGAGTTACGGCGACATTCATTCACACATAAATGAGCTTACATAAAAGTATGAGGAGAAATAAGAAGACCTCAAGAGGGATTATAGAAAGCTTAGACGGGATTATTGTGAGCTTATAAGGGATCGTGGTGAGCTTTAGAAATAGAATAGTAAGTTGATGAAGTCCATGGAAAAAATGAAGAAGTTCATTGAGGATCTCCTCCTGAATGTGTGTTTCTCCTCCAACGATGATTGATTGGCTTTTTATCTGTCATTTGTATTTCATTTTGTATCACTCAACTTTAAACTCATTAGTAGTTTTAATGGATAATTGCATTATTGCTTCATTTTTGTGTTTCTTTGATGATATATTATGTTAATTGTTTTTATTTTTGATAATTTCAAAAGATTAGAAAGAATGGTAAAGATTGGTATCACCATGATGTTCATGATAATATTATTAACAAGGGAATTTTGTTATAAAACATTATTTTTTTCTCATGGCATTTTGTCAGGGACACCTTAATATGCTACTTTGTAGAATGATTGATATTGATATAACTTGTGCTTATATGTTATATTGAAGTGTTGTGTACAATGGATATAATAAATTTTCGACCAGAAAACTCTTTTCCAAAATCTCCTCCACTAATATTGTTTTGGGTTGAAATCATTGAAAATAGGGAGTTTGTTAGAACAAACTTATTTTTTGATTTTGATGATTTCACTTTTTATGATATATAAAAACTAATATAGTATTTTCAAATGTTGTTAAAATACTATTTAAAGTATTTCAAATGTTTTCATCGTTTATATCTATTTTATGAAGTATAACTTGAATTTAATGTTTGCCAAAATTCGGAGAATCCCCTGCATCGACCAATCGATCACTATAAAGTGCAACCGATACCTACGTGTTCTTCAATGTTTCGAAAAGTAGAGGATTTCTTTGAGGGTAGGACGACGGTCTCTATCCATAGCAATTGGTCTCTATGGTATAGCGATAGGTCGCTATGACAAATGATCGATTGACCTATGACAACAACCTGTGGTTAAATCCTAATCAACAGTTTAAACATTTAAATTTAATATATAGCTATCAATCGCTATATGAGACTTATCAAATTCTATCCATTGCAACAACATTATCAACAACTTTCACTTTATTAAATCTTAACTATTTTTGTAGATCCTTTGATCCTTATTTTATAGACAAAATTCAAATTGGATGAGTCTATCTTGGAAATCAAATCTTGAGGATCCTCTATAAATAGTTGGGAATTTTGAAGAACCAATATACAACATATTCTCTACAATTCAACAAGAAGTCAAGAAATACTATATCTTTCACATTCATCTCTCTGATTATTCTTCTTCTTTTTCAAACGATTTGATTAGGACTTGATTCTTGATTATACTTACACAAATACTATAATATCATTTGCATGTGTAATCTTGAGTTGATTATTATCATCCAAGATAAGAACTACTTGTTGGTGTTCTTTTGGTAAGAATACATTTGGTTGATTTTTGTTGAAGAGCTTGGTGCTCTTCAAGGTGGTTGTTGTAATAAGAGTATTATACTCTTCATGTTGAAGTTGTAATCCTTTTGGTATTGATTAATTAAAGTTGTTCCTTCAAAATCCACTTGGGAGACTTGGTGGTAGCGGACGTAGGTCATAGGTGGACTAAAGCACTATAAATCATCGTATGTTGATTTCATAATCTACAAATAATTCTTCATCGAGCTATTATTTGGAAAAAATAAAAGAAAAAAATTAGAATTTGGCGAAAATCTATTCACCCCTTCTAGACTAACAAAGCCAATATAAAGGTATGAAGCGGGACTAGTGTCCGTCAAGTGAACCCTAGGAAAGATATAGGCTAGTCTCTTGTCGACCGTCTAACGGATCTAACCTGTTTAGACATGGTGAATACCCAACCCATAGCTGACCCCATGACCTGGTCCATGCGAGAAAAAAAAATCGAAATAACAGACAACATTATGATTCCATCCCTACTCTCCGTTGCAAATTCAACCACCACCACCCACGACGCCAACCCCGTGCGCACCTACAATCTGTTCTACTTTCCACCACCACCACCTATTTTCCGCCATCACTGCAAAGTCGCACCACCACCTCCGTCGCACCACCATCGATATATGTAATCGTGTCAAGCCTAGTAGGTATTATTTTTGTCTATATTCCAGCTAATTAATTGATAAATCTACATTGAACAAAAGTCCACGGAAGGTGAATGTTATGTATTTTTCATTTGGTTCATTATTAAAAAGTAACATAAGTTCCATTACAATGTATTACAAGTATTAAATAAAGGTATTAGACTTTAAAAAATAAAAGTATATGTTTTATAATTAAAAGGCACAACTTTGTAGAGAAGTAACAAAAGTCGCATTAAAATGTATTAGAAGTATTATATAAAGGTATTAGACTTTACAAAATAAAAATTATATGTTAATATAATTAAAAGGGACTTTTTAGAAAAGTAACACAAGTTGCATTCAAATGTGTTAGTAGTATTAAGTAAATGTATTAGACTTTACAAAACAAAAGGTATCAGACTCTGTAGTGGTTGCATCTTATTATGTATTTTATTTCATAGTGTTTCCTCAATGTATTACTTTTAGGTGTAATGACACTTACAGGTTTCAGTGATGAGAATGAAGAAAGTAATAATTACGGAGAGCAGGGGGACAATGTCATACTGATAGATGATGAAGGTAAAAATTATTTTCTTCTGTTAATATAATAGATTTGACTGGTTGTCTTATTGGTATGAAGATGAATATTATTGAAGAAATAATACACTGTATAACAACAATGCTCGACAGCTTGGCTTTACTTTTCGTAAAACAACTACAAGATGCAATGAAGTTGGTGTTGTGACAGAAAAGTATTTTGTATGTTCCTGTGAGGGATCTACACGATTCAAAAAACACCTTTGAGAAAAAAAAAAAAAAATTTGTAATATACGGACAAGATGTAGGCCATCATTGAGGGCAAAGTTGAACAATGATGGTGTTAATGAAATTGTTGACCATAATATGTTTCACAACCACGAACTCACTAGAAAAGAGTAGAGTCATTTTCATCATTCGAAAGGTAGATTACCCTTTGAAAAAGCTAATGCTATTGGGAGATGATTTCTTCTCGGAATAAGAGCCTGAATCTTTCCCAATACATGGACAAGATGCAGGGGCGAAAACCACATTGGTCATACAAAGTGAAGGATCACTTGAATTTTGTGAATCATTTCAAAATAAATGTAATAGAGGCAGGCGATGCACGACGCCGATTGATATGTTGTACCAACAAGATGTCAAGATCAAAACTTCTTTTTAGAGTTAAATTAGATGATATGGGGAGATTGTGTAATCTATTTAGTGATTCAATGATGAAGGAGGATTACAAGATATATGGTGATATTGTTGTCTTTGATACAACATATCAAACAAATCGATATAATTTGATTTATGCTCCATTTGTTGGGATCAATAATCAATGGAAGAACATAATGTTTGGTTGTGCCTTCGATCGGATGAGAAAATGAATCATTCGAGTGGCTTTTTGAAGTTTTTAAAAAATCAATGGAGGGTCAATGTCCTATATCAATCTTTACGGATCAAGATCTAGCAATTGGAAATTCAATTGAAAAGGTATATATTAGTGTACAAATTGCACTTCAGTTTATGTGTAATACTTTTTAATTAGAATATTAATACCTTACAGTGTGATATGTAATACTTTTCAGTGTTAAAGGTAATGCCTATTGAACAGTGCTCCGTCTTACTATACAAATTGCACTTCAGTTTATGTTTAAGTACTTTTCTGTTTATATGATACTTTTCTTTGTTAATACTAATACCTTCAAGAGTTATAGGTAATACATTTAAGTATTAAAAGTAATAATCTTTTTTATGTAGGTTTTCCCAGGAACACGACAAAGGTTATCCTTATGGCACTTCTACCAAAATGTTGTGAGTGGTTTGGGAAGTTGGAAGGTGACAAATGATTCAACGATGCATTTAACAAGTGTTTATCGTGAGTGCACATATGAAGATGAATTTCAGGCCTATTGGGAAAAGATGATTACAAAAAAGGGATTAGAAGACCATCCGTGGTTTAAGAGGATATTTGATTTAAGGGAGAAGTGTGTACAACATTCAACAAAGACTTTTTCTCTAGTGCAATATTGTTTTCACAACGAAGTGAAAGTACAAACAATGCCATTGGATTTAATCCAAAGAAAACAACCAATTTGGCTGACTTTTATGGAATTTTCAAGAAAACAATTAAACGTTGGAGGAGCAATGAAGCAAAAATTGAATTTCAGGTGTTCAAGGATGGCTTATACATCCGTATTTCCATTGATTGGACTATTGAAGCATGTTTTTTAGGCATGCACGTTGACACTTTTTAAAGATTTTGAAGATGAACTTTTAAATTCAATTTCCACTTCTTGTATAATGTTCCATTTTGAGAGCGACATTATGTTTTATAATGTTTCGAATGATGATGGTGTGGGTTCACATACCATGATATTTTGTACTGCAATTAAATTGATAATTTGCTCTTGCAATAGATTTGAAGAATGTGGGTTATTGTGCTGTCATTTGTTAAGGATCCTTCATGTGAATTCGGTGACTCATACCAAATTATTATATCAAAAGAAGATAGAAAAAAATTTGCAAAAAAGGACTATGGGATAAATTAGACAGAGGAAATGGACAGAGTAACAGGCCTAAGGATTGGATTCCTTGGCGTCTTGAAATGGCCCGCAAGTATTGTAATATGGTATTGAAATGCCATGAAAATGTGAAAACAAGAAGAATCCTTGAAGATAATTGTAACCGAGATTCTATGGCGGTTAATGAATTGATGATTGTTACAATGAATTCTGTCGCAGAAATTGAGATTTTTAGTTCTTCTACTAATATCCTAGATCCTACTCGTTCAGTTGCAAATTGCAGAAAACAAAGAACGAAAGGGCATTTCGAAAAATACAAGAAGAAGAAGAGTGCCGACACATAAAAAACACATACATCGAAGGAGTTTGGATCGAAAACTCCTAATCCTAGACTGTTTTAGGAGGGTTGATTATTTCAACTTTATTTTGATTATTCTTTACAATATACTTTTCTGGAATAGGGGATTAATACATTGTAACGTATATTCTAATACATGTAAATGTATCTGCTAATACATTTTAACAGATATTTGGTACATTTCTATCTTTGTGCGTGAGTTCATATGGTTTATTGTTAATTGTTCATATTATTTCAATGTACTTCCACAGATAATGATGTTTTAAGAGGGTTGATTATATCAACTTTATTCTAATTTATGTTTACAATATATTTTTATGCTAATACATTGCAACATATCTGCTAATACTTGTCAATGTATCTACTAGTACATATTAATGTATCAGTTGATACATTTATATTTTGTGTGTGTGAGTTGATATCTTATGGTTAAGTACATTTATTGTTAATTGTTCAATGACACATACTGGACCTAATACTTGCAAATCGCTTGTAAAAATCCTCACCAAGTAGTTTGCATAATAAATTATGAAATACATCATTATTTGAACCTAAAAACATTACTTCCTCATGCTAATACTTTTATGTTTCACATCTAATACTTTTTGTTCAACACCTAATACCTTCCTTCATGTTCTAAACTTTCGGTGCTAATACTTTTTCCGTAAGTTTGATGTATTCACATGAAAAAAGCTAACAAATGCAGTAATATATTTGTGCACAAAATACTAATACAATTCCTTTTAATACCAATACTTTCAAGGTTCAATACTAATATGTTTACTTGTACTACTAATACTTCATCTAAAGCTAACAAAAACAGTACACCCTAATACTTTCAAGATTCAATACTATTATATTTACATGTAAGTATTAATAATTGCCTATAGTCCAAATAGTTTTTCATAAAACCAACAAAAGTTCAGCCATATGATCCCCATTCAACCACATCTTCCAAACCTGTACATCATAAACACATTATATTAAAAAAACAGATCACTATAAAACACATAAATAACTTGAGTTAAACAAAATCTTACATGAAAATCATTCCTCAAGATATTTCGGGACCCTTGCAAAACCAAGAACATCCTTCTCAAGTTGCATTCTTTTCTCGTTCAACTGGTTCAAAAGAATTTTGGAATAATATGATGCTCTTAAAGTACGCCTTACATTGCGCTACAGACAAAAACAAACATGAAAAAAAACAACCAGACAAAAATGGATTAATATAAATAATATTTGTTTTGTCAAGATTCATACATGTTTCAAATATGGACTGGAATAGACTTCTCCAATAAAATTTTCCATGTGGTGCATTAAGAAAACACCACAATCCATATTGTTCGCATTGGTTTGCCAGCTGAAGGGACCATTTTCCCAAGGAAAATGCTCAATCTCTTTGGCTTGTGGATGATTTAACTATTTAGCCAAAATAGAAAATTCTTTCGCTGGAATAAGTGAAATAACAATAAGAAGTCACTCCAAAAAATACATATCAGATATTGTAAGGAGTAAATCTAAAGTAACAAATATGATACTGTACCACAACAATCCCAAGCTTGTTATAGTTTTCGACAACAGCTTCATGTGGACTGAATTATCGAGATATTGCACTTTTTTGGTAGCAAAATTGATGACAACAGCAACAAAGTGTACTTTGAAGCAAATCGAAAAAAAAAATCTACAGTTTTAACAAAAAAGAATATTAACTAATACTTCTCATACTAAGTCCCAATACATATCAGTATAATAACTAATACTTTTCATTAGAAATAAAATGATTTCTTACCAGGTCAAATCTACTCAAATCCATCACGCTGACTGATCTCATCCACATTCCCCAATAATCTCTCAAATCCTTTGCCCAATCTCTGGCAGAGTTTTCTTCAACAATGTATGAGATAAATAATTGTTGCAAATAACACAATTTTAATATACCATTACATTAATGTAAAGCATGACAATTCATGACAATTCATCAAAAAAATAAAAGCATCTCATCCTCTTTTCATCCACTGGTCTTTGGTTGAGAAGCAATGCCCATATATTGATTATTCTCACGTGGATCAAACTTTCATCATTCATTGTGGACATGTCACCAAATGAAATGTAAAAAGCACCATCATATGCAAAAACTGGTTTCGATTCGATTTGGAAAAAATAGCTTACAAAAATTAATAATGAAAAAATATTATTCAAACAACATAATCAAAAATAACTTACGAGTTCAACATTACTAACTCTTTTTGTCGTTTGTGATTGTAAAAACAACAATCGACACATCCTTCTCCTTCCTTGACAATGATTAAATAATATTCTTGTTGTGTTTCCCCATAAATGAACATCTAAAAGCTTTATTTTCATGAATGGGCCACCATTCAACGGTTACCACAAAACAATAGACTAATACTCTACAAAGATTGTAATAACTAATACTATTCAAACCTACACTTCACAATAAAACAAAAAAAAAAAAAAAAAAACAGGTATCATTACTAATACTTTACAATGTAACAACTTATACTTTACAAAGTTGATACA
Source organism: Rehmannia glutinosa (assembly GCA_016081115.2). NCBI lineage: Eukaryota > Viridiplantae > Streptophyta > Magnoliopsida > Lamiales > Orobanchaceae > Rehmannia > Rehmannia glutinosa. Next base: position 33,598,007 of record CM071933.1, on the reverse strand, counting down.
ACTAATAACTTAACAGTGTAACAACTAATACTATTAAGAGAAACTACTAATACCTGAATTAGCAACTGCTTCTCATCCTTTTCAATCCTTCAAGTATTCATCTTTTTCAAGTGATGTAACACAATCAACAATTGCTTCTTCATTCACATCCGACATAGCAGCCGCTTCTTCATTCACATCAGGTGCTCCTTCCTCTTCAGGAGTCAGAATATCAAAACGAGGCATAGAAGAGTCAACGAATTTCTTCATCCTCTCAAAATTCATCAACACCTAATCAACATAATCATGAAGCTTTTCACTTGAAAAAATTGTTGACTCTCAGACAAGGTAGTGGGAGAAGGTGTAGTTTCTTTTTGTATCAATTCTATCTGCAGCTTCCTCAGTCTTGCCATGTGCGCATGAAAAATAACATTAATGTCCCATCTAAGCAACATAGATAATTCAGTCGTACCCTGCAAAACAATAGCAAAAGCTTGAAATAAACAGTTATTATTACTTTTGCAGTAAATAATAATACATTAAGAACATTTATCTTACATCCTTTGCCAATTCGTGGATCTCCGTATTGGACATCTTTCCCTTTGGCATTTTATAATTGATCAGTTGAAACGATTCATCATCTTCTCCGTCCTCATCCTTCTCAACATTCTTTCCCTCATCCATCTCAACTTTTTTTCATCCTCTTTCTCAGCCTTTCTCTTCCTCATATTTCTCAAATATCATTTACTCACTACTATTTTTCTTGATTCTTGTATTTCCTAGAAGACATTTGGATATGTGCCTTTCAATAACTCTCCTTGGCCAAATTCACCAGCAGCACATTCTTCAGCAACTCTATTCTTGATTTTATTTGTATTCCAGTGTTGGATCAAGGGTAGGGTGATGGGTTCCGCACGACCTTGCCATTTCAATCTGTGAAAGTACAAGATATGTAGAACCAAGACACACCCACTCACATTCTTAAAGTTACTGTTCGTGTACTTATTTACAGCAACACAAAGCCTATTCAGAACAAATGAACACCAATAAAACTTGCATATTTGGTCAACTTCAACTACTGACCTCAGAACACCAAAATCTAAATTTCTATTAGCACTTGGTGTAAAGAAGGAAGACAAGGAATATAGCACAAAAAATCTTTTGAAGTCATCCCCACCATTAACCATCCTCTCCATAACAGACTGCAACGACTTCAAACTAACTTCCCCCTTAAATCATACCTACCATTACATTCAACCATTATGCCCAAGCTCTCCAACTTCTCATTATTATTTAAAACATCAAATCCTTCATTCCTATGTAGAAGGAACAGTCACAAATATCATCAACTATTACAACAGAACTCTTGTTCTAGTCTATCTTATATAATTGGCTTGTACCATTAAAATTACTAATCATCCACTTCAATATGTTGGTGGGGATTGCATTCACCCCAACTATTGTTAATAACCTTCCAAAACCAATATTCCTTATGTCTTTCTTTTGTTGAGTAGACAACTTGGATATCAAACCACAAAGACCGCGTCGTCTATATATTGTGTCACAAAATCACTGCAAATTGCACAAAAAAACAGGGATCATTACTAATACTTTACAGTGCGCAAACTAATTTAATTAGGAGTGACTAGCAATACATTTTATGGGACAATAACTACAATACATTTTATGGGACAATAACTACAAACTATATAATATTACCTGCTCACAGTTCATCATATTTTCGATGTAACTTTTTTCCCTTTACTTTCTTCTTCCTCTTTGGTTGAACATATTCTTCACTTGATTGATTTTCATATAGAATCAATGCCAAGGGAGGATCATCATGTTTCAACTTCATCGCCACGTTCTTAGTATGCATTCTGATACTACACACATAAAACACAGAGAGCCTATTAGTAATAACTTTAAAGCATATTATTCACAAAACAACTAATAATATCACACATAGAAAAGTCAAATACCACCCACATAAAAAAAACTGGAAACTAATTGCTAATATTTTATAGGATAACTACTATTACAATTCAAACTAACTAGTAATATATTTCAACAAAATGATTATCACACAGAATGAAGTGAATGTTCACTAACAAAAATGCGAGAATTAACAAAAACACAGAACTAATCAAAGATCCACAGAGCAACTATAAGTAGACGAAAACTAGAGTTTCAAACTCCAGAATTCACAGAACAACTAATAATATCTCATAAACAACTAATATTTTTCAGTGTAACAACTAATACTATTGAGAGTAACTAGTAATACAAAATGTCAAACACCACCCACATAAAAACAGAGCTAACAACTTTGCAACACATAAAACACATTAAATACTTTACAAGATAACAACTAATACTATTTAGACTAACTAGTAATACATTTCAAAAAAAAATTAACTATCACACAAAATAAAGTACATGTTCATTAACAAAAGCACGTAACTAACAAAAAACACAGAACTAATTAAAGATCCGCAGAACAACTATAAGTAGACGAAAACTAGGGTTTTGAACTCAAGAATTTGAAACAAAGTAACACCAACTAAAAACCTTAGATATGAAAAAACTCGACTTAAACTATAGTTTTAAAGTCTAAAAATGGAAAAAAACTAACATCAACGAAGCAAAAATTACATTTTGAAGACAATACAAGGACCCTGATCAACAACCTAGCGCGATAACATGAAGACGTTGAACAAAAACTCCCGAACAAAAAACTCCGAAAAATATAACCTTCGATTGGAACAAACTTCTGAAAATTTTGAAAAAAACTTCAAACCTTCGATATCAAATGGAGTGGGAGAGGAAGTGACGGCTTAGTTTCAAAAATGAGTGGGAACAGATTATTTCCAAAAAAAAACCGCTGAAAATTGAAAAGTCTTGTCAAATTACAAAAATAGTTATAAAAAAATTCCAAAAAAACCTGGTAAATTGTGGGAAATTACAAATATGCCATCAAATTGTTTTGGGTGGATCGAGGACCCATTAAAAGGTGAAGATTAGATGAGTAGCAATTTTGTTGAAAGATATCAGGTTGTAATTTTAACACCTAAATTTTTTAAGTTTTAGCACGTTGACCTATAGTTTGTAGGTGGGTTTAGTTCTGAGTTATCTAAAAAAAAAAAGACATAGTTATTAGGTACTAAACATAGTAGTTTGACCGATTATTCATTTAATTTTATTCATATGGTTACTCATTTGAGATTATTTGATTTTCGAGTCTTGTCCCAACTAGAGACCCCTTACCAGCACTTTTTTCTAGTAAAGTTAGTATATTATTTAAACTAATTGACAAGTCCCTAGTGGTCCCAAAGCAACTTGGCCATTGAAATGGATTTGTGGAAAGACTAAAGACCCCTTACCAGCAGTTTTTTCTAGTAAAGTTAGTATATTATTTAAACTATTTGACAAGTAACATGGTTATTGGTGTAGCTTTATTGTGAATGATATATTGATTACAAATCATATAATTTGGATAATTATGTGATTGGCCATACACAGGGGCCGACCCAATACTTGTTTTAGGGGGGGACAATAGTTAAAAAGGAAAATTTCATCATATGCATATATATATATATATATATATATACAATATAATAAAGTTTAAATGTATCATAGTTGAATAAAAAAAATACATTAATATTCATTTGTAAATATTTATAAAATACATCATTAAATCCTTAATCAATTAAAACTTAGAACGTCTCTCTTGCATATCACGAAAATCATCAACAGTTGAATTTATAATAAACTTTTATGTAGTTTGCTTTTCAATATACATAAGCAAACAATAATTAAGAAACTTATTTCCATTTTTATTTACTTCATTTAATGAATGGAAAATGAGGGAAATTTATGTTTAATATAATAATAAAAATACATCGACCCACAAAATCACTTATTTTCCTGGTTATATGGTCCATAATAAATTTTACCAAAAATTGTGGGTCACAAGGACTAAAGTATAATACATATCATATATATATATATATACATGTATATTACTAAAATATGTCACTTTGAGTTTTCCCACATTGATTAATTAGAGGAAGAGATTCTTTCTTATAAACCAAGTGAGTTACTCCTCCTATCATCAATTGGTTTTAGGATGGAAACTCACTTTGGGCTTGGGCTCTCTTCTTGTATTGAGTGCGGTTCATGTGTTGGATCGTATCAAGTCCTCTCGAATTTAACATGGTATCAGCGGACCCATGTTCGCCCACGATGGGCCATCACATGATGTGATGGAACATGGAGGATCATGTGATGATGATTAATGATTAATGTATTGATGAAGGACTCACAAGTGGGGGGGGCATCTTTGAAATATATCACTTGTGAATTATCCCACATGGATTAATTAGAGGAAGATAGTCTTGTTTATAAATCAAGTGAGCTACTCCTCCAATTACCAATTAGTTTTAGGATGGAACCTCACTTGGTTAGTTTAGGTTCTCCCTCATATTGGGTATGTTGGGTTCGCTATCTGCATGGGGCTTAATGTAGCGAAAATTAAAAATTAAAAACATGCATACGGTTATACATAAAATAAAATCTCCGGGTTCTCATAGCAATTTAACAATCGCGCGAATTATACAAGCGGTAAAAACCAATGATAAGGGTTTTACCTAAAAAGCTTCCTTTTGAAAAAGATGTAGAAGGAATCCAAATTCCTTGCAGCAGGGTAAATCCTCGAACCACGATCTTGCAGAGGTCCAAGCGTCCCTCCTCTAATGATAGTCCACACGATGGATGAAAACACCTGAATTATTAATTTTGCTAATAATTAATAATTCGTTTCTTTGTTCAATCTAAAATATGGAGTGAACAATAATCCTTAATTCAACCTGTTAAAATAAGAATTGTTGTTATGTAGTAAAAACCTAGAAGGGTACTTGCTTTTTCCTACGAAGAAGAAAGAAGAGAAAAATTGGAGAGGGAAAAGAGTGGGAGGACGTTCAAAACTAGAGGAGACGTCTTCTCTATTTTATCGGTTATGTGTATCAGTTATTCTTCTAGTGATTGTTAAATATACTTATATGATTCATCCAATGCTCATAAAAGTGTCCAGGTTGTAACTTAAAATTAGTAGGAGAATATTATAGGATAATCTCAATTGATCTACGATATCTTGCCATATTCGGATAACGCTTATCCAGATATTCACAAGAAAATTCCTCCATCTCTTTCTTTCTTTCAAATTAGCAAAATGGGCCTATCCTTATGAACTTAATTAAATATTGGGTTGGACATTGAATTAAAAAAGGTCCATCAATTAATTTTAATTAAATGATCTAGTCAATATTTAATTAATTTGATCAAATCAATTCCATCTAGCCCAAATAAATAATCCAATTATTTATTTGCCTATATTTAACTATTAAATATAATCTTTTATAAATTAATTGATCTTATTAGTTAAATTATTTTTCACTCCAAACACTTCCTAATCTAATTAGGTCTAATTAAATAATCTAATTATTTAATTAAATATTTAATTCAATCATTGAATTAAAATCAAGCCACAATTAATTAATCTCTATAGATTAATTGTATCCAGTCCTTTGGACTATTTTTGATTGAAGAAATAATACCAACCATTCTGTGTGTGACCCTTTAGGTTCACAACTAGTGCTAGCAGTAGGCTTACAACTTTTGTAACTTACGGAAAATAATTATTCAATTTATTAATTTAATTAATTAATACGTTTTAGAATTAACTCTTTAATTCCAAAAAACCTACAAATCATGGGAACATCTAGCAAGTAGCATGAATGCCTAGCAATATGTGAAATAGCGAGTAATCCTATTTTAATTGCGGTTGCATACATGTACGGTCCTTTCGATAACTAATGTGGGCATGGATTATAAGTCGAAACCCTTAATAACGGTGGTACCATTTCAAGTTACAATGATTTCTTTAAATCAATATCCATCATCGCCTTATCAAAGGTCGTTAAATTACGAACTTTGAAAACACATGAGATTTTGTCAACAAACCATGCAACATCCAAAATCAAGAGTTAGAAGATAAATTAAAATATTACAAGATGTACACTAGACTAACCATACCAAAATATCAATAATAAATATTCCATAAGAATTATGATTGTCGATGTTAGAAGATACTTTATATGTATCAAACTCACAATTAATATGTATTAAATGCAAAATAAATAATAAAAGAAATGAACCTTTATTAATATGATTCTCAATAAAATTATCTTTACAAGCTATTCATTGAATGAAAACGACTTGGAACTAATTTCAAAGCTTTGAGACATGTTCCATGATCGGCAACCATATCCTAGCTTAATATGATCTAAGTACTTTATCAAACTCACAATTAATATGTATTAAATGCAAAATAAATAATAAAGAAATGCCTTTATTAATATGATTCTCAATAAAATTATCTTTACAAGTAGAATAAACTCCAATCTAATTGGAGCATCGGGCATCCTACTCTAACAATCTCTCACTTTCCCTAGCTCCAAATGCCAATGTATCTTAGGCCCATCTTCTCAAGATGTCCGTCGAATACCTTTTGTGAAAAGGGTTTAGTTAGTAGGTCTGCTACATTTTCGGCTGAAGCGACTCGATCTACAATGACGTTGCTTCGACCAATGATATCTCGGATCAGATGGTATCGTCTCATGATGTGCTTGGATCTTTGATGAGATCTTGGCTCTTTTGCTTGCGCAATGGCTCTGTTGTTATCGCACTAAATCATTACTGGATCAACAACAGATATAAATACACCCAACCCTTGGATAAAGTTTTGTATCCAAATAACTTCTTTTGCTATATCCAATGCAACAATATATTCAGCCTTTGTGGTGGAGTCTGCAGATGTTTCCTGTTTGGAACTCTTCCAACTGACTGCTCCTCCACTCAAGGTGAATATATACCCAGACATGGACTTAAAGTCATCTATATCGGACTGAAATTAAACTAGAGTCGGTTAAACCTTCTAGTTTCAATTCTCCATTGTCGTATATCAAAAAGATATTCTTAGTTCCTCTCAAGTACTTAAGGATCATCTTAACATCCTTCCAGTGATCATCCCCTGGATTGGACTGATATTTACTCGTGAGACTCAGAGCATGAGCAACATCAGGATTAGTACATAACATCACATACATCATGCTTCCAATGGCAGATGCATAAGGTATGTGAGCCATCCTTTCTCTTTCTGCGGGTGTTTTGGGGGACATAGCCTTGGAAAGTGAAATTCCATGACTCATTGGCAGGTAGTCTCGCTTGCATTCCTCCATGCTAAAACCTTTTTAGCATTTTGTCTATGTACATGGATTGGGATAGTCCAATCATCCTTCTCGATCTATATCTATAAATCTTAATCCCTAGGATGAAGGATGCATCTCCCATGTCCTTCATAGAAAATTGTTTAGACAACTAAGTCCTTGTTGACTGCAACAATCCTATATCATTCCCAATGAGTAGGATGTCGTCAATATCTAGCACAAAAAATGCAATTGCGCTCCCACTAACCTTCTTGTAGACACATGGTTCATCCAGATTCTTATGAAAGTCAAACATTTTGATCCTTTTATCAAACATGATGTTCCAACTCCTCGAAGCCTGTTTGAGTCCATAAATGGATGTCTGGAGTTTGTAGACCTTTTGCTTGCTCCCACTGGATATGAAGTCCTCTGGTTGCTTCATGTAGATCTCTTCTCTAATGTTTCCATTAAGAAAAGCAATTTTCACATCCATTTGCAGTATCTTGTAGTCATAATACGATGATATGGCCAGCAAGATCCGAATGGATTTAAGCATTGCTACTGGTGAAAAAGTTTCCTCATAATAAACTCCTTGCTTCTGAGTATAACCTTTTGCAATCAAACGTGCTTTGTAGGTTGCTATCTCTCCATCTACTTCAAGCTTCCACTTGTAGACCAATTTGCAGTCTATGGGATCAGTTCCCTGTGGTGGGTCCACCAAGGTCCATACATTGTTAGTGTACATGGAATCCATTTCGGATTGCATCGCTTCTCGCCATTTTTCTGAGTCATTGTTCAACATCGCCTCTCCATAGCTTCTTGGATCATCATCCAAGGGGAGTCCCTCTTATTTGTTCTCTAACAAAAGGTTCAGCCTCTTAGGCGCCCTTGAGACCTTGACAGATTTTGGAAGAGGTTGTGCTTCAGATGGTCCAGCTACAACTGGTGTGTCATTTGCGGCAACATTCAGGAGATTCTATGGCTCTTAAACTTCTTCAAGTTCCACGACTCTTCCATTCCTTTCAGTGAGAAACTCATCTTCAAGGAAAGTAGCATTCCTCAATACAAATATTTTTTGCTCCAAAGGGTCATAGAAATAGTATCCAATGGACTCTCTAGTATACCCCACAAATTTACATAAGATGGATCTCATGTCCAACTTATCTCCCACTTGCTAGTTCACATAAGAAGCACACCCCCAAACGCTAAGGTATTTGTAGGAAGGTGTTTTGCCACACCATATCTCATATGGTACTTTGGGCACGGATTTTGATGGAACTATATTCAATAGATATGTTGTCGTTTCTTAGGCATAGCCCCAGAATGAAAGAGGTAATGAAGTGAAACTTATCATCGAACGAACCATGTCTAACATGGTTCAATTCCTACGCTCCGCAGCCTTATTGAGTTGTGGAGTAGCAAGAGAAGTCCACTTTGAGAGAATCCCATTCTCTTTTAGATAATAAATAAACTGATCAGTGGTCAAGTGTTAACCCCCCCGATCCAATCAAATGGCTTTAATGCTTCGACCAGTTTGTTTCTCCACTTAGAATCTAAATTCTTTGAACCTTTCAAAGGCCTCAGATTTGAACTTCATTAGGTACACATAACCATACATAGAATAGTCGTCGGTAAACGTTATGAAGTAGTTATAGTTCCCTCGTGCACTAACACTTAGTGGACCACACACATCCATATGGATCAAATCTAATAGATCTTTGGCGCGCTCAACTTGTCCAACAAATGGTGATTTGGTCATTTTTCCTTTGAGGCATGATTCACATGTTGGCAATATTTGTTCTTCCTTAAGGTTGAGTTTTTGTCCCAACTTGTTAATTCTTTTCTCAGAAATATGACCTAATCTAGCATGCCAAAGTGTGAGAGAACTATGATTATATAACTTTTTTTTAAATTGTTGAATGTGATATATGGGTTTTTGGGGAGTCAAAGTACATAAACCATTCATCAAAATGCAGGTAGATAAAATAGAAGAACATCGAGAGATAGAACAATTTCTATCCTTTAATAAAAAAGCACAGCCCTTTTTATCCAAAATAGGAATAGAGATGATGTTTCTAACAATATATGGTGCGTAAATACAATCGTTTAAAACTAAAACAAACAATTAACAAGAGCTAAGTTAACAGTTCATATGCTAATGATCCCCAGCCGCAGGACCATCTCTCCTCTACTCAGCTCCCTTCCTTTTGTCATTATCTGCAAATCATTACAAATATGAGATGAGCAACCGGTATCTAATACCCAAGAAGAATCATTAACTAATAAGTTAACTTCAACAAAATAAATACCTGAACGTTTCAGGCTTGCAAGATACTCCTTGCAGTTCCTCTTCCAATGTCCCATCTTACCGCAGTTGTGGCATTTGTCATTTGCTTGTGAAGAGCCCTAATTGACTTTAACACCACATATTTTGTCTTCTTGTTGGGATTAGTGGAACCCTTTCAATTCTCGTTCCTTTTCTTAGACTTTGCATCCTTTGATCCAAAAGTGGATCCAACAATCAAGACCCGCGTATCCTTCTTAATGGGGGATTCAACTGTCCTTAACATGTTCACCAACTCATGGACACGCTCTATATTGTGCATGTTAATGTTGACAACAAATGAGTTAAATGAGGCAGGCAGAGATTGCAACAAGAGGTTTATATAGAGCTCATTATCCATAACGACTCCAAGGGACATGCCTTTCAATGAGTACTATCATCTTAAGCCCATGATCATGAACTGGAGAGCCCTCATTCATACGACATTTGAAAATCTCCTTAGATATCTTATATCTTTCTTGTCGGGTTCTTTCACCATACAACTCTGATACGTATAAAATATATGTGCATTTAAGGGCTTATTTGGATATATAATTGGTGCATTTGCATGTATATTTAGTGTGTTTTACTTAGCTTCCTTTGTTGGGCATGATACTACGTACTCTTGTGAATTTTGCAGAAAATTGAACTAAATTGGACAAAAGGTGATAGCATGTTTCAAAGGATATGTCAAAAGACAAGGTACGAGCAAATATGTGAAGGAAAGAAGCATGCAAATCGAACAAAAGGGAATTTCCTTCAAAAACGTCCAAATTCGCTAACAGTTTCCAGCACTGGTAGGGTTTAGTATTTTGGCCATAACTTTCTCTACAAAATTGATATCAAGATAATTCAAGTGGCTATGGAAAGCTAAGAGAAAGAGCTACAACATTTATGAAGACCCCCGGAGAAAATTCAGAATAAAATTAGTCACACGGTCGAACCGTGTGGGACTACATGGCCGTGTGACCTGCCAGTGTTAAGAAGACATGTTCGTGTGAAGTTGGGAAGAAACAGGGGACGAAAACAAGCCGCACGGCTGAACCGTGTGAGAGCCACATGGGCGTGTGAAGTGGTCATGTAAAAGCCACATGGCATGTAAAGCTACACGGCCGGGCCGTGTGACGCGCTGTCTCGAATTTTTGTGTCCTTTTCCCACTCAAACTCTACCAGTGATCTCTCCAAGCATCTATAAAAGGGATACAATGCTTGCACGAAATTAAAAACATCAATACACAATACAACACACCAAATTTCATAGGAACACAATATCCAAGGTCTTCTGAGAGAGGAGGGCTAGGCCGCGAAGAACACCACAAGGCCTTTCGCATCTATGGGAGCACAAGAGCTTCGAAGGTTTGGAAGGAGAATCCATCCTAACACGAAGGGGTTTTCTTTCTTTGTCTAGATCTAAAGTCTGTGCTTAAACGATGTCATAATGTTGATTTCGAATTTGTCTATGAATTTGTTACCAATGTTTGGCTAATCTTTCGAACTTAAAGGCATATCAAAAGCGTAGATTCATGTTAAAACTTGATTAATTGCTTTCTTAATTATTCATGTGTTCTATTTTATGAATTCGAGTGCTTATTTATAATTGTCGATTATTTTGGCCAATATTTTCATGTCATACTTGTTAGTCCATAATCCGGGAGGTGAGTTCTAACAAGACAAAAATCGAATTCAGACATAACACATGGTAATATATCGGGAGACTACTTTTGTTTGTGGGAGTATTTCAATTCAAAGATCTTTTGGGAGTTAATAATAGTTGTGATGGATCGAGAGACCTCAATTATTATTAATCTACAGATTTATGCGTCACCTAGGAGGGGAATAAACTATTTTAGGAATTGAACCCATAGAATTGCATGGATTGGTTATTGAAACTTTAATTGGATTTAATATTGAAGAAACATTTTGAGATTATGTGCCTAAGGTTGCTTCGTGGTTGTTGAAAATACTTGTGGGGTTCAAAAATTTATTTCTTTTACTTTATTTTATTTTCGATTTTTTATAAAACTTGATATTCGGTCGCTTCAATAAAATTGGAATGCGATGTTATTATTGCCTAAGTGTTTTGTAGTCTATCCCGAGGAATACGACCTTTGTTTGTCATTATCTTATAAACTATACTATACACTTGCAAGATAGAGATCCAAATATTTTTGGCGAACAAGTTTTTGGCGCCGTTTGTCCGGGATTAAAAGATTCTACTTAGATATCGTAATAAGTAGTTCAATCTTAATGAAGATTTTGTAAATATTTTTTTTTATTTTTTTGTAAATATGTTTTTTAATTTTTTCGATTTTTGTAAAATATTTTTATTTTCAATTTATTTTGTTTTGTGAATTTGTAAATATTTTTTTAGTGCTTGTTTTTAACATCGTTTTTGTTGAATGCAAGATCGAAATCGTTGGAGACACAAGTAGCCCAAAATCGCATCGTAGTGGGAGGCCAACATCAAAAGGGCAAATTCCCAAGTGATACGTAACTTAATCCGAGAAAATATGCCATTCGTCGATGGATGATGAGAATATGAGGGCTCAAGGATTTCAACTGACACGGTTCAATGACAATGATGTTAGAAATCTGAAGTCTGGCTGAAGATGTAAAACTTAGCGCTTTGTGGGAGGCAACCCAAGAGGCATCGCGACAAACCCCGTGGGTTAAAAAAATATACAAAAAAAAATAAAAAAAAAAAAAAATAAACTTCACACGACCGTGTGGAATAATAATAAAAAATAAACTTCACACGATCGTGTGGAATTCCCACACGGATGTGCGACCCATCGAGACCGGCCATACGTGCAGCCCTGTGAGCTGCACATGGTTGTGTGGCTAGAGAGAAAGAAACAGAGACCGCCCAGGGCTACACGGCCCGGCCGTGTGAAATGCACACGAGCCGTGTGAACTATCCAGGTAAGTACTCTTTACGCATTCCACTTTCTTTTGATAATTTTTCCATGTGTTCGGGACGAAGCATATTTTATGTTTGGAGGGGTTGTGAAGAATGCATAATTTAGTACTTTCTTGCATTTTTGCATTGCATCTAGGATTGCATGTAAAGCATCAATATTTGCATTGAAAAACAAAATTCGAATTTTTGGTTTATTTTCAATTTTTGGATTTTTAGCATGTTTATCGCTTTTAGCACGTTTAATTGCGATTGTGTGAATTTTAATCAATATTTTCGAATATGCCTAAAGCTTCCGTATGATTGTTTACTATGAGCATTTAATTTTATGAGATGACATATTTTTGTGAATAATGCGATGCATAGTTGAGGAGATATCATTTATTTGTTTGGCATTAGTTAAGAAAATTGGGTATTTTAACATGTTGAGAAAAATAAGTTTTGTGAGCTTTTGTGCCTTTAATCGTTTTTATCTTATGCGGTCTTATTTTTCTTGAGTGTGTCATTCATGATTGTTAGACCTTAACTTGCTCTGGTATCTTCATTGGAGCCATGTGTGTGTGCAATTTTTGAAAATAATTTAAGGCCATGTTTATTTAGCCTACTTAGCCTAAAAAAGTCTACTTATGAACTCGTGATTCCCTAGTTAGCCAATTTGGAGCCAAAACTTTTTATTGTTAGCCACATTGATCTTTAAAATTGAAAACATGATTTTGTCTCCGAAATTTCTTGACTTATAGAAAAATGAACAAAGAGATTGGTAAAAAATTATGAAAAAGAGAGAAAAAGCAAAAGAATGAGGGATGAGAAGTATCTAGGTGAATGAAGAAGAATGAGCCTCAAAAAAAAAAGAAAAATCTCTGAAAAAAGAAAGAGAGAAAATCGAGCAAATGAGAGAAAAGAAAATCTGAAAATTGTGAAAAATTGAGAAGTTGAGGCTAAAGAAAAAGAAAAGAAAAAAAACGCAAACAAGCCAAAGAATGAAAAAGGAGAAAAAGGGTGGAGTTGAGTTGAAAATAAAAAAGAGAAAAGAAAAAATATCTTGAAAGAATGATTTTATGATAAAATTGGGTTCATGAGTTGCAAGTCTGTGTGCTTTAAATTCTATTTGCTCAAGTCAAGTCACTTAATCCAAATTTTCCCTGCCCTTACCAGAGAACCTACATTACAACCTAAAAGTCCTTTTTGATTCTTAAATTGTGCACATAAAAGTGGTAGAGATGTTAAGATGATTTGCAAGCCGATGGAAGTTCTACTTTCATTGAATTGATTCCGAGCGCAAATATTATCCATACACTTTGAGAGATGAGTGATACACTACTTGTGAGTCGCGATGTCAAATACCCGAGAGAGTATTAATTATGCCGAACTTATGAATGATGACTTCTTGATAATGAATTGCATGGTTTACTTGAATATGGATTAAATGTTTGTAGTGTTCTTGTGTGTTCTTTGTACCCCTTGATATTATTTTTCTTAATTTGCTCGAGGACGAGCAATGCTTTAAGTTTGGGAGATTTTGATACGTGTAAAATATATGTGCATTTAAGGGCTTGTTTTGATATATAATTGGTGCATTTGCATGTATATTTAGTGTGTTTTACTTGGTTTTCTTTGTTGGGCGTGATACTGCGTACACTTGTGAATTTTGCAGAGAATGGAGCTAAATACAAAAGGTGATAGCATGTTTCAAATGATATATCAAAAGACAATGTACGAACAAATATGTTAAGGGCTACAACTTTCATGAAGGGAAATTCGGACAAAAGGGAATTTCCTTCAAAACGCGTCCAAATGCGCTAACAGATTTTCCAAAGGCGGGGTTTAGTATTTTGGCAATACCTTTCTCTACAAAATTGATATACAATGATTAAAGTGGCAATGGAAATCTAACGAGAAAAAGGGCTACAACTTTCATTAAGACCCCATGAGCAAATTCGGACAACAACAAGTCACACGACCTAGGACCGACCGTGTGGGACTACACTGGATCGATCGTGTGACCTCGCACGTGTGAAAAAGACATGTTCCGTGTGAAGTTGGGAAGAAACAGGGGACAAAAATAAGCCGCACGGCTGGACCGTGTGAGAGCCACATGGGCATGTGAAGTTGTCATGTGAAAGCCACACGGCCGTGTGAAGCTACACAGGCGGGCCGTGTGTGTATTTGTCTCGAATTTTTGTGTCATTTTCTCAGTCAAACTCTACCAGTGATCTCTCCAAGCATCTATAAAAGGGACCCAACGCTTGCATGAAAATTGAAAACATCAATACACAATACAACACACCAAATTTCACAGAAACACAAGATCCAACGTATTCTGAGAGGAGGGCTAGGTCGCGAAGAACACCACAAGGTCCTTGCATCTATGGGAGCACAAGAGGTTCGAAGGCTTGAAAGGAGAATCCATCCTGACATGAAGGGATTTTCTTTCTTTGTCTAAATCTCTTGTCGTGCTTAGGCTTAAACGATGTCATAATGTTGATTTTGAATTTGTCTATGAATTTGTTATCAATATTTAGCCAATCTTTCGGATCATAGGGGCATAATCAAAATTATAGATTCATATTAAATCTTGATTAATTACTTTCTTAATTTATTCATGTATTCTATTTTATGAATTCGAGTGCTTATTTATAATTGTTGATTATTTAGCCAATAATTTGCATGTCATACTTGTTAGTCCATAATCCGATAGGTGAGTTCTAACGAGACGAAAATCAAATTGAGACATAAAAAAGTAATGGATCGGAGACTACTTATGTTTGTGGGGAGTATTTAAATTCAAAGATCTTTTGGGAGTTAATAATAGTTGTGATGGATCGGAGACCTCAATTATTATTAATCTAATGTTTATGCGCTACCCGGGAGGGGGAATAAACTATTTTAGGAATTGAACCCATAGAATTGCATTAATTGGTTATTGAAACTTTAATTGGATTTAATATTGAAGAAACATGTTGAGATTATGTGTCTAAGGTTGCTTCCGTGGTTGTTGAAAATACTTGTGGGGTTCAAAAATTTATTTCTTTTATTTTCTTTTATTTTTGATTTTTTTATAAAACTTTATATTCGGTCGCTTCAATAAAATTGGCATGCGATGTTATTATAGCCTAAGTGTTTTGTAGTCAATCTCTCGAGGAATACGACCTTGCTTGCCATTATTCTATAAACTACATTGTACACTTGCAAAAGACATAGAGATCCAAATATTTTTGGCGAACAAACTCTTGTAGGTGGCGGAGGATATCAATAGCATTATCCATATCGTTGTTCTGCGACTCATTTGACATCGAAGCTAGCATGTAGCAACGAGTCCGAGATTGTCAACCACATGCCATAAATACTCCAAATAGTCCTCTGAAGTCACATCATCGGGAGGAGTAGTGGGGGATGAATTTTCAAGAATATATGCTCTCTTTTCAGATTGGAGGACTATCTTGAGGTTTCTCAGCCAATCGACAAACTTAGGACCACTCAGTTTGTTTTCCTCAAGAATAGTTGCAATTGGATTTTTAGCCATTTCAGTAGATTAATCTACAAAAATAAATGAAGCAGAAAATGACTAAACTATGAGAATAACATATTAATTTAATAAAAGGTCTTTAATATTAAATTCTCCCACTATTTTATTCAAATTCCATAACCCCAAATGGAAAATCGAGAAATCCAATTTCCTAGTGGGCTTGAGGCCCAATAGAAATATTTCACACTCGAATTTTATGAGCCCATGAAATATATCTTATGGTAGTCAACTCTTTGACAAATGTATCGCTATACAACCGCGAGTTTGTTTTGCCTCACCTTTTCCCATACACCCCATTTTATGAGTGTATATGGTACTTAGTATCAAACAAACCCATCAAACATTCGTGCAAATGGAGCATCAAAATGTTCCACGACTCATGGCCAACATAAGAGCGAGTTCATTCCTCTATGTTTGGTAGAGATCTGACTTTCCAACACTAAGTTACTCCACGACTCATGGTTAGTGACTAAGTGCAGTAGCATCGTCATGTCATCTACCTTTGATAGAAGTCATGGAATGATAGATCCAACCTATCTTGTCCATTTTGTTGAATATAGAATTAAATTAAAAACTAAATTCTTTTAAGTTTCAAAGACTTGGGGTTTTTAATTTCCAAGACCTTATCATAATCCTATTTACTAGGTGAGTTTTCATTTAATGCAACATATCAATATATGAATTGCCCAAGCAAAAAGCATTAAATAAATCCTAACATGCATCATATGCAAAAATAGTGGGATGATCATGGCACCTATGCGACTCATTTGAGCCAAAAATGGGTCCGTGGTCAATCTAAGGGAATAAATAAATAGAACTATTTTTGTTACATTTTATTATTGTACCCATATATGCATGGGCCTTGAATATCCTATTATATTATATTTGTAAAAATCTACACACATAGGCGTGGGCCTTTAACATCGAACGTCCTCCAAACTACAACAAATGGAATACCGCACCATCGAATATACTGTCATTGCGAAAATTTAAAGGACCTACAAATAACAGAATAAGGGGTTTGCAGGCTCAAAAAACCCAAAGAAATTAAAACACATCCAATCACATTGGTCATAGGCTCATGATCATCCCTAAATATATCATGCTAAAACATTCATCACATGAATTCAAAGCATATAAATTTACCAAGTTATGTGCACCGATTTAATTTTGGGATAAAACTTATTTTGATTATTCATAAAAATAATTTTTATTAATTGTTTAAATTAAACAATTTTAATTTCAAAAATGAATAAATCAAAACTAAAATTAAAATAAAAAACATATAGACAAGTTTCGAACTGTGGCAGATTAGAAACAATTCTGCCACTTTCGATTTTTTTATATTTTAAAACAAGGTTTACCTTTTAATGTTTATAACTTTGTTAAACAACAAATATAAACATTAAACACAAATACGCATCTGCCGAATATCATGATAAAGTCCTATCCCAACCAATATTTTTGTTGAGAATCCACGAACCAAATTTAATTTATGAATCTCGACAAAATCAGAAAACATACGAGTGACTTTTATCCCAAATATAAATCGAATAAAAACAACTTTTCGCACATAAAACTATATGTTAAACATATTTTAACAATTTAAAACATGCTTCAAAACACACAAAACTTGTACAAAAGCAAAAGCGTGGCTCGATACCACGAGTTAGGTTCGCTATCTGCGAGGGCTTAACACGGCGAAAATTAAAATTTAAAAACATGCATACAATTATACGTAAAATAAAACTCCCGAGTTCTTGTAGATTTTTAACGATCGCGAGTTATATAAGCGGTAAAAACCAATGATAAGGATTTACCTAAAATGCTTCCTTTTGAAGAAGATGTAGAAGGAATCCAAATTTCTCGCGGCAGGTAAATCCTCGAACACGATCTCGCGGAGGTCCAAGCGTCCCTCCTCTAAAGATTGTCCACAATAATAAATAATTCATTTTTTTGTTCAATCTAAAATATGGAGTAAACAACAATCCTTAATAAAACCGGTGAAAATAAGAATTATTGTTATGTAGTAAAAACAACAGGGGTTCTTGATTTTTCCTACGAAGAAGAAAACCCTAGAGAGGGAAGAGAGTGAGGGGACGTTCAAAACTAGAGGAGACGTCTTCTCTATTTTATCTGTTATGTCTTGATTGTTAAAGATACTTATATGATTCATTCAATACTCATAAAAAGTGTCCAGGGTTCAAAACCTAAAATCGAGGGAGAATATTATAGGAAAATGTCAATTGATCCTACTGTATCACGCTTATGCGGATATGTACAAGAAAATACCTCCATCTTTTTCTTTCTTTCAAATTAGCCAGATCGGCCTATCCTTATGAGCTTAATTAAATACTGGGTTGGACATTTAATTAAAAAGGTTCATCAATTAATTTCAATTAATTGATCCAGTCCATATTTAATTAATTTGATCAAATCAATTCCATCTAGCCCAAATAAATAATCCAATTATTTATATGGGTATATTTAATTATTAAATATAGTCTTTCATAAACTAATTGATCTTATTAGTTAAATTATTTTTTACTCCAAAGACTTCCTAATATAATTAGCTATAATTAGATAATCTAATTATTTAATTAAATAATTAATTCAATCATTTAACTAAAATTAGCGACAACTTTTGGACTATTTAACATTTGGACTATTTTTGATTGAAGAAATGATACCAACCATTTTGTGTGTGACCCTTTAGGTTGACAACTAATGCTAGCAGTAGGCTTACAACTTTTGTAACTTACGAAAATAATTATTCAACTAATTAATCCAATTAATTATTCTATTTTGAAATTAACTCTTTAATTCGAGAAACCTACAAATCAAAGGAACATCTAGCAAGTAGAATGATCGCTTAGCAATAGGTGAAATAAGCGAGTAAACCTATTTCAATTGTGGTTGCATACATGTATGGTTCTTTCGACAACTAATCTCCCAATTTAATCTTGGGCATGAATTATAAGTTGAACCACTTGATTTAATAAGCGTGGTTCCATTTCAAGTTATAGTGATTTCTTTATGAATTAATATTCATCATGCCTTGGCCATTGTCTTTAAATCACGAACTATGAATACACAGGAGATTCGCTTGTCAACAAACAAGTGTCGAATTCTAAGTTGGCCATTGATTAACCTCTATGTACACCAGTGCAACATCCAAAATATCCCCTTTATGATTGTCAAGCAATCGAAGATAAATCAAAATATAATAGGATGTACATAAGGCTACTATCGAGCCTCAAGTTTAAGGACTAATCATGTACTATCGCAATGTGGAAATTCTTAATTCAACAATAAATATTCCAATTAAGAATTCTTATTGGGTCATGTTCAAAGTGAACTTGTTCTCTAACAAGCACCGTATATATGCATTTGCATACTACGCTAATATTAATGGAATGCAACATCTTTGTCATACGAGCATGTATCATATGCACAAGTCTTGTTGGGCTATCACTTCAACATAAATGATATTAGGTAATACACAATTGTAGCACTTTTTACATAAGGCACATTACGTAACACATGCTTGTAACACTTTTTGTATTACACTTTATATAACACTTTTGCAACACTATCAATATGTGACGCTTATATGTAATCAGATTTTAAAAAAGTAACACTTATTAAGTATCACTTTTTTTTTTGTTATTTCTTTTGTAACACAAATAGGTATCATTTAATTATACAACACTCTATGTAACACTATAATTTATTAATTGTAACATTTTTTTGCTATATTTTGGTAACACGAAATTATATCGCTTTTCATTAACTAATGCTAATAATTTATTAAGTTAATTGATAACACAAAAAAGATGAAGACAACCACTAAACACAAAAATTATAGACGCCATGTAGTCGTTTTTTTATTCATTTATTTTTCTTTTTATAAAGTATTTTTATATTTCTTTAATTTTTTTAATTTTTACGGATGTAATTACTTATGTCATAATAACTATGGAAAATTCGTAGGTAAATATTTATTATTAATGTTTTAATTTTTACAGACGAAAACCAATTTCATTGGTAACTTTATTTTCTTACTTTGTTAAAAAATATTTACCAATGAAAATTGATGTTCTCGCTAATTATTTACAAATATTTTCCGTCAGTAAATTACTTTTTCATTAGAATTTTTTGACCTATTGGTAAATAAATTCCATATTTGTAGATTTTTTTTACCAATGAAAAACTACTGAATCAATAATTATGTTTCATATATTTTTTTATTTTTATTATGTCCTTTAATATATAATATAATATACTTTTCAATATATATAATTTTAATATATAATGTAAAATATACTTTTTAATACATATAATATAATATAATATAATATTTAATACATAAAGTATATAATATATTCATATAATATAAATTTAATATATATGTGTTTGCGTGTGTGTGTGAGTAAAAACAAAGCAAAAATGTATAAGAATCAGCTTAGTTTAGTCGCAAATTGCCACCTCCATACATAACAGGTCTCGGGTTCAAGCTCTATGGGGACAAAAAGACAAAGCGCTGCAAGAAGTGCTATATAAAATTCAAATGTAATGCTCTAGAAGTATTTTCTTCAATTTCTTACGGATAGAAAAAGTACTACAAAAATTATTACATAAATTCATATGTAACACGTTAGAAGTGTTTTTTCAAAGTGTTACAAATAGAGAGTTTAATGTAACACTTAACAAAAGTGTTACTAAAACCTATTAAAAGTGATACCTTAGATTATAGGTAGCACGGGCAAGTGCATCACCATAAAAGGTGTTACCTTGTCTATTGTCTATAGTAACATTTTATGGATATTAGATAACATTTCTTGGGTGTAACCTTATGTCACTTATATTGTAGTGTATTCAATTGAAAAGCCCGGACTTTCCGCTCACCCACCCCGAATAAAACTTGGAACTAATTTAAGACCAAAGCAACTTATGCGGTGGAGACATGTTCCATGATTGCCATCAAATGTGCAACCATGTACCATATCTTAATATGATCTAATGACTTTATCAAACTCACAATTAATAGTATTAAATGCAAAAAAAAAAAAAAATAAAGGCTTTTATTAATATGATTCTCTATAAAATTGTCTTTACAATAAGAATAAACTCCAATCTAATTGGAGCACCGGACATCCTACTCTAACAGGGCACGCTTCATATGTGGGACCATACGAATCCTCATGAATTTAACATACACACACACACACACACACATATATATATATATATATATATATAGATGGTAACACATAAAATTAATAAAGTTGTGGTGGGGTGGGGGGGGGCTTGGAGGTGGCTCGCCCTGGCCATACATGAATATTTGTTAATTCGGCTTATAATTCGTTTCAAATATAATTGAACCATAATTTTCTCATTGGTTTTGCAACGACCCAATTTTATGAAATTAAAGTACTCTAAAAATATTATTAAGAAAACACAACTTTATAAATTAAAATGATCCCAATAATTATCAAAAATTTGATTTAGAATTTTTAATTCTTAAGGAAAAAAAAATAATGACAATAATAATAATAACAACAACAAGAATAATAATAATAATAATAATAATAATAATAATAATAATAATAATAAAAAAATAATAATAATAATAATAATAATAATACATCTTCCAAATTAAATATCCAACAATTATTCCAAGCATAAACAGGAAAAAAAAATTAAAGACATAAATCCAAAATTTAGTCCGATCATACTTATTTAAAATATAAATAACATTAAAAACATCATATCTTCACCGGCTTCCTCAACACGAAAGTCATGATAATAATAGGGGTGAGCTTCATCTCACAAGTATGGATATATCCGTCAATATTTAATATAACATTAAAAACATTCACATAATTACAACAAAAATTCATTAATTTCCTTTTTTTCTCTTTTTCTTCTGACTAGCCAGTTCCTGCATATAGCATTGCGGGTTCACCCCGAAGATATTTTTGATCCCAGACCCTTTTCTTGGCCCCTAGCTTATATGAATTTATTTCCTCTTGACATATATTGCAATTTATAAAATACAATCATGAAACATTGAATAAAGACAAATAATATAGAAATCTCTACTTTAATAATCGCAGATACTCGATGTAGAAAAATTGAACGATAAAAGTCATAGTCCTCGATCCCTTCGTTTTCTATTGTAGAGAATTGAGAAAATTGTGAAAAACATATGTGGGTTAATCATGTATTCATAGCTAATTATTTTTTTTTATATATTTTTTTAAATCCTAAATTAACCTCTAACCCAACCCCTAAATTAATCTATAAACTAACCCCTAAAATAACTCCTATATTAACCCTTATTTATTTTTGTTTATCATATTCTACTATCCTTAAATAAAATTTCGTCCTCGAAATTTAATATCTTACCGGAATTGAAAAACTTGGGTACTTGACATGAATCTCCTCTTCACGCTTCCAAGTAGCTTTATTTCTCGCATGACGCGTCTCCATTGTACTTTGATTAGAGCAATATCTTTATTTTTCAAATGGTGAATCTTGCGTTCCAAAACAAATTTTCCGTGCTTCCTCATAAGTTAAGTTATTGTTGATTGTTAGATCCTTATAATTCACGATGTGACTTGGATCGTGAATGTACTTTCTTAGCATAGAGACGTGAAAAATATTGTGCACACTTGATAGACTCGGTGGTAATGGTAGTTGATTAGCTAAATCTCCAACTCGTGTAAGGATTTCAAATGGCCCGATATATCTCGGTTTTAACTTTCCCTTTTTGCCAAATCGAATAACACCTTTGATATGAGCTACTTTCAGAAATACATTTTGTCCTTCATCAAACTGTATATGTTTTCTTCGTCTATCAACTTTCGACTTATTCCTATCTTGAGCCATCTTGATTCGATCTTCTATCATAGCTATCTTCTCAACAGTTTTCCGAATTAATTCATAGCTATCTAAACTTTCTTCCGTACAACGCCTCGTATGGAGCCATCCCAATAGTCGCTTGATAACTATTGTTGTAAGCGAAATCTACCAAGGGTAATAATGTTTCCCAATTACTTCCTGAGTCGAGCACACATGCTCTCAACATGCTTCCAATATTTATATAGTCCTTTCAGACTGTCCATCTGTTTGCGGGTGATTCGTCGTACTAAAGTTTAGCTTTATTCCCAAGGCACTTTGTAGACTTTCCAAAAACTTAGAAGTAAAATGCGTATCTCTATCTGAAACAATTGACACGGGAACTCCATGAAGTCTCACTATATCCTCAATATAAATTTGTGCATATCGCTCCATACAGAATGTCATCTTAATGGGTAAGAAATGAGCTGACTTTGTTAACCGATCTACTTCAACCCAAACAGCCTTGTTTCCCTTGTCTGATGGTGGAAGCTCTACCACAAAATCCATAGTTATGTGCTCTCATTTCCATTCTGGGATGTTAAGTGGTTTGAGGTACGGTCTTTGGTGTTCAGCTTTAACTTACCGACAAGTCAAACATTTTTCCACAAAAGTTCCAATATCTCTTTTCATACTTTGCCACCAAAATATTTGTCTTAAATCTCCATACATTTTTGTACCTCCAGGGTGAGCTGTGTACGACGTACAGTGAGCTTCTTCGAGAATTTCTTTTCTAAGCCTTTCTTCTTTAGGAACGCATAATCTCCCTTCATAAGTCAAAGTACCATCATTTGTTATAACAAATCCTTTTACATTCCCTTCACGAGCGTTTTCTTTCATTTTTCTCAAAAATTTATCTCGAGGTTGAGCTTCTTTTATCTTCTCTCTCAGAGTAGGTTGCACCACCAAAGATGCTAGTACTATCTCTGTGCTTTTTGGTGGTACCACTACTTCAATTCTTATCCTGGCGAATTCTCTCACAAGATGTTCTTGCTCAGATATCAAACTTGACATTTCTCTTTTTGTTTTACGAGTTAATGCATCGGCTACAATATTAGCTTTACCTGGATGATAGTTGTTAGTGCAATCATAGTCATTCACCAATTCCAACCACCTTCTTTGCCTCATGTTTAGCTCTTTCTTTGTAAACAAATATTTCAAGCTTTTGTGGTCGGTGAAGATTTCGCATCTCCCTCCATATAGGTAATGGCGCCGATTTTTAATTCATGCACTACAACACTAATTCTAGGTCATGAGTAGGATAATTTAACTCATGTAGCTTTAGTTGTCTTGAGGCGTAGGCAACCACTTTACTAGGTTGCATTAGCACGTATCCCAATCCTTGTTTTGATGCATCACTATAAATAACAAAATCTATAGTGGGGTCAGGAATTGTTAATACTGATGTAGAAGTAAGCTTTCGCTTCAACTCCTAAAAGCTTTCTTCGCATTTCTCACTCCACTGGAACTTCTCCATTTTTCTTGTCAGTCGAGTCATAGGCGCAACTATCTTTGAGAATCCTTCAATAAATCTCCGATAATAGCCTGCCAAACCTAGAAAACGGTGAACTTCATTAGCATTCTTAGGTGCACTATATTCATTGATCGCTTCAAATTTAACCGGGTCCACTTCAATTTCTTGAGCAGTGATTACATGTCCAAGAAACACCACTCGATTTAGCCAAAACTTGCATTTCTTGAATTTCGCATATAACTTTTCCTTGCGAAGTGTTTCTAGCACTATTCTTAAGTGCTCAGTATGTTGTTCTCTATTCTTTGAATATACAAGTATGTCATCTATAAAGACTATGACGAATTGGTCTAGATACAGATGAAACACTTTATTCATCAAGTCCATGAATACTGCTGGTGCATTACTTAACCCAAATGGCATTACTATAAACTCATAATGTCCATATCGGGTTCTAAATGTCGTTTCTAGGACATCACTCTCTGTAATTATTAACTGATGATATTCAGATCTCAAGTCAATCTTAGACAAAGTGCTGGCACATCTCAATTGATCGAACAAGTCTTTAATCCTCGGTAGCGGGTACTTGTTCTTCAGTGTGAGTTGATTAAGTTCTCTATAATCGATACACATTCTAAGTGACCCATCTTTTTTCTTTACAAACAGAACTGGTGCTCCCCACGGTGATACACTAGGTCTAATGAATCCTAAATCCAAAAATTCTTTGTATTTGCGCTTTTAACTCTTGTAACTCCTTTGACGCCATCCTATAGGGTGCCTTAGATATAGGTGCTTCCCCAGGTACCAAATCTATTCCAAATTCAACTTGACGATCTGGAGGAATTCCTGGCAAGTCTTTTGGGAATACATCAAAAAATTCTTGCACAATTGGTACATCATTAGGTGTCACTTCGGCTATCGAGGTATCTACTAAACTCGCTAGATATCCTTGATAATTTTTCTTTTTCAATATCTTTCTTGCCTTCATTCTCGATATCACTTGTGGTACTGCCTTAGACTTATTCCCATAGAATTTTATCTCATCATTTCCTGGCAGTTTGAACATTATATCTTTTTCGTGACACTTAATGTATGCCGATATCTACTAAGACAAATCATACCTCAGATTACGTTAAAATTCTTCATCTTAATTATGTATAGATCAACTTTAAGATATTTTTCCCCTATATTCACTTCAATATCCTAATTCACTTTGAGTCGTTGTTATCAAATTTTAGGATGGCAAGCCAACCTCAAGGGGTTCATTTACTCTAGCACTCTTATGTCCTAATATAACATGAAATTTGGCAGTAAAAACGAATGTGTGGCACCACTGTCAGAAAGTACAAGAGCAAGTATTCTAGAGATGGTTAGCATACCTGACATTATACCTGGGTTCCGATCAGTTTTTTCCTTAGTCATAGCATACATTCGAGCTCTAACTCCAGATGTTTGTTCTCTTCTTTCCCGCCCAGCTTTCAAGAGAGGACAATTAGAGAGTTCATCCCCTGATTTATTACACTTGAAGTATTTTCCTTGTTCAGCTAAATGTTATCCAAAATAATTCTTCCTGCATTTTGGGCAAGTTGGCATATCTGCTTGCGTAGTCGGGCGTGCATTAGTCTTTATTTGTTTATTTTGATTTTGATTTTTATTATGTTTTGCCTGTCCCATTTTGTTTTCGGGTAAAACGACCAATTTTTGTTCCTCCTCGTCCCCATCACAACTTGCCTCCACCTCATTAGCCCTTCTCACCATCACAGAGTACTTTAAATCTCCTTGAGCTGATAGTATTCCTGATAGTTGTGCTCGAAGTTTTCTTTTGAACCTCAGAGCATTTTACAAATCAGTATCCACTAAATGTGGAGCAAACCAACTTAGTTGATTGAACTGTCTCTCCTACCATGTGACATTCATGTTTCTTTGTTTGAAGTTAAGGAATTCTGTCTCCATCTTGTCCGATATGATTGTGGAAAAAACTTTTCCATTACAATCACCTAGAACTCATCCCATGTTAAAGCATTTTGCTCTTCCTCGGTCTTAGTCCTCCAATACTCTTCCCACCAATGATCAACGTCTTCAGTGAGTTGGAAAGCGGCACATATGACTCTCTATTCGTCTGTGCAGCCAATAAGTCGAAAAATCCTCTCTAGCGATCGAAACTATTCTTCCACTGTTGTCGGGCCATCATGCCCATTGAATGTGGTGGACGATAGTGGCGGAATTGTTCCACGACTTGTGCGTTGTTGTTGTCCCGGTTATTCTGCACACCTCTGAGGAACTCAGCAATTATATCTCCAGCAGTAGCAGTGGTTTGATTTCTTGTGTTAGTAAAGTTCTCACCGTTGACTTGATTTCCATGACGGGGAGCCATATTCCTAAGGTCATACACAATATTATTATTATCATTTATCCCAGGTTATTAATGGATTTCGCATGAGACATCTAACTTAAAATCTAAGTATCCTAATATAATGGTCAAATAAATTAGTATCAATTAAAGGACAACTAATCTTTATATATAATAAGGATTTATTTATTAATTATTGCAATACATAGACCCATCTATCTCTACCGATCCATGTCTTCATCTTCCTCTGTATCTTCTTCTGGGTCTTCTTCCAGATCTTCCTCCAAGTCTTCTTTCAAGTTCCTTCCGGTTCCTCATCTTCTGCCATAGCCTCATTGTTTAAAAACTCAATCCATTTACCGTATAACCCTTTAGTGAATGTCCCGTAGTTGATTTAGGTCGGTCGTCATGCCTGTCATACTCCAATAATGAGGCATAAAGCTTTTCAGCCTTGACGTTCCAAAACGAGGGTAAGCTATCAATCACTCTACGGGAGGCAGCACATTTGTTTGGAGCCCCGATGACATTCCTCACATTGTACCACAACCGGTGAATTTTAACTATATGTTCTCTAATGTTATCCCCCTCCTCAATTTGATAGTTGAAATAATGATTGAGTTGGTTAATGGGATGGTTCGGACCCCCGATTATTATCATTATTGTTCTTTCTTGCAATTTGGAAAAGTGCGAGTTCCTGCCATCTATATATATGTTCATTTGCAACAATAAGTCTTTTTTTTTTACATTTTTCTTTGGAAGGAATATAAGATTTCTATTCATCTAACATTTAAACTGGTATTATATTTCTAAAGCAGAATATAGTAACATGGAATACATCATGACATAAATGAGCATTCTTGTAGGTCCCAAGTGGTGTGAGTGTAAGGTTTAGAAGGGGGGGTTGAATAAACCTTACCAACTTTTCGATTTAGTCCTTTTAAAATTATTCAGAGTTAATTTCACAGATAAGTCCTTGATGGACAACTAAGTTAGGTAACCAGCAGAGTTAGCCACTCAACAGACTCGATTGAGCTGTTGATAGAATAACTCAGATGCTTAGTCTTATACTTAACTTATTTTTGTGATAAGATTTTCGGTTGGAAGACTTAACACCCTTGAATTTGGTTTAAGTTTGTTTTAGCACTTGGTTTTAGCACTTTGTTAAATATCAATTGGATAACAAATTATCAGCAGATATTAAATAATATGCATTAAGTAAATACTGAAATGTAAATGACACAATAAATTTTATAGAGGTTCGAAGATGGGGTAATTCTTCTAATCCTCTCTTCTCCAACTCCTGGAGGAATCCACTAAGTATTGATCAGAGTACAAAGTGGTTATCACCCGGATACAAGTCTTGATCACACACGGTGACTTGATCCTTTGGGACTCGGTCTAGAGATGCCTTGGTCACACGGTGGCTTCTCGTGACGACTCCTTCTTCTTCAGGGCATTGCTTGCTACTACAAACTCACTTGCTCAAGCTTCTTAGATTTGATCACGAATCCCTCCAATAACTTGAGACTGGTTCGACCTTGAACCTTTCTACAATCCTCCTTGGAATGTTCAAAAGTTTCCTCTTCAACGGTTTGAAGTTGTCTTTCCTTCACACTTGGTGTTGGATTGATTTTCTTCCAAGTTTAGGCTTGAGGATTTGCTTGAATAACTTGAGAATATTTTTACAGTCTGCTCGAATGATAACTTGAATGTTCGTGGTTTCGTATGCAAGGTAACCTCTCTCAAAGTGATTCCTCGGCCTTTTTATGTGCTCTTTCAAAAATCGCCCGTTGAAGAGATAGGCTGATTTTCAAAAGACACTAGTGGTCGCTGGCTTGTCTTGTTGCGATCCTTGAAATTGACATTACCTCGTATTAAATGAACCTTGACTTTTCGAGCGACACGCAGTGCGAGTGCTTCCCATTGGTTTATTCCTTTTGCACGCTTCTCCTGGACTGAGCACTTTAGAATATTGCAAAGATGGAAGTATTACTTATTTAAGTAACTTTCTTGACTTCGTACAACGGACTCTTTTTAGTTATCTTGACTTGATTAGCGGTTCCTTAACTTCCCCAGGTGACTTGAGTCGCCTCCCAATCATTGAAAGACTCATCCATGTCACTTCAACTTGACTCGGCTGTCTTGAGTTGACTGACCGACACTTCTCACGCTTGTATCTAGTTGATACTCCTTGATCGAGTTCTTGACTTCTCCTTCTTGCCATACTCAAATTTGCTTCACAAATGAGTCTTCATTTTAACCTCCAGTTGACTTCTTGCATATCCAGGCATAGCCGACTTGACTCACTCATACAACCCTATCTATTACAATGCAAAATACTAAGAAAATGGGGTGCCAACTTTCTAGTCTAAGTTTTACATGGCATTCATCAAAATCTAAACAATAAATTTCCCAACAATTTCCCCATTTTGGATGATGCCAAAACTTAAAACATACATGCAAAAATGTAAGCATCAAAGATACATACGGGTAGTGCGAATGTGAGAAGAATGTATGCGTAGAATCAATCTTTTTGTTGATCATAACATTCTTGTCCTTTACGATTGTTTACAAAGTGTATCGAGCAAACATCTATGTCTACGCAAAAATAGAGAAATTACATATTTCTTATTTAATGTACAAAAGACTTACATACTTATGCATTTACAATAGTAAATTACATGAAGGTGGACATCAACACTTCATCTCCTTCACGTTCCTCCTTCTTTCTTCATTAGCCTCTGCCTTCTTGACCTTTTCTCTTTTTTCTTCTTCTTGCTTTCTTCTTTTTCTCAAAGGCTCTTTCCGCCGCATGGCTTCATCTTTTCTTTTCCTTTTTTGTCTCTCTTCCCACAATTGAGTTTGTCTCGATTTTCTTCTTCGATTCTCTTTACATATTAAGCATTGTTCTTGGCCACTTGCATGTTGGCTACTTCACAACCCAACCAATAGATCCCTCATTTCTTCCCCGGATCTATATATTCGATGTTTTTGGGTAGAGGTCTAGGTTTGAAACCTCTTCCTCCACCGCTTCTACCTCTTCCTCTAGGTGTGTATTGTCATCGGGGCCTTCTTCTTTCCAAGAGAGTGACTAGCAGAGTGACCACAGTGAGCGAGTCATTGAGTCATCGCCTATCGCCTTCTTCGCATTCTTGAGGCCTTTTTTCCCAATACAAGTGCCGGGCTTGGGCCATGGTCATATTCTCGGAAGTATCCTCGGATGCGGCGCCTTGAATTCATCAATAGATCTCGGCTCGGTTCCGACGTGCGAAATGGCATCGTGTCTCTTCCCGCCGCAATGCCTTGATCTTGTTCCGGTATGTCCATCGTACGGGCATCCATTTTTCTTTCAATCTCCGTCATCTCTACTTCAACTATTTTCCAATTTTCGGACATGGGCACAACTGAGTGTTGGAGCGGCAAAGTCGGCTGGAAGTTTGTTGATTATGTCTGAGCTATGACAAGTCCTTGTTGAGGGGTTCTAGCAACCATTAAAGTCATGTCTTTCGAACCTTCCTCCTCAACCGATTTTCCTTTTTCTTTTTACGCTCTTTTCTTCTCCTTCCGATTCGCCCTTCTTCTCTTGCGGACCCTTTCAACGTCTTTAGGTATTCCTCTTCCCCCTTTTTGGCATCATCAAAGAAGAGAGGAACCCACGAAACATGCCGACAAGCATGAAATCTAGGCGGCCCGATATTTGAGTTACGCTTGGAGCGGAGTGGCTTCGAAATTGAGTGGCGTTTGATTCGGTTGTCACCAACTTCATTTCAGCCATAAGAAGGCTGAATGTTTCATTCATGTTCTCCTCTATGCGCAGAAGTTCTTTTCGATGAAATAGCAGTTCCATTTCTGTGGTATGAGAGGTATGCATTCTATCAATATTTTCTTACATCCTCTTCTTCATGTCAGCATTATCAGCGCTCCGTGATCAGCATCTTATTGTACAATGCTTTGAAGTATCGAACTTGTTCCACGCACATTGTTTGCTGTTGTTGCCACCATTCCCGGATCCTGACTATTATTCCACGCAGATCAGCAGTAAGATTAGCATCTCGGTTATCGGCCGCATATATAATGAGGCCTGTTGCCTTTCCATCTTCTCTATCTCCTCGCAAATATTGCCTTGAAAACTTCTCGAACCTCGCTTGTCACCTCTGGCTTTAGCCGGTGGCGGCCAAGCAACGTCAAAGTCAAAGTCTGCTGGGGACGATGGTATTTGTTGGAATGATCGCGTATTGATCTCTAGCCGATTCTTCATCAAGATCGCGACTCGATGAAGCGGAAATGTTTCTTCAAACGCATCATCACGGACATAGGGAAACTGTTCAATGGTAACTTGTGGCCGTGATGTGCCCGGTGAGTCGGCCGATTCTGCGGCTTTGGGAGCCTGTTGATTGATCGTGATTTCAATTGGGTCTGTTGTGGTTTTGGACCAGTGGCCGAGCCTCCATTTGTTTTTAACGGACCTTCGGTCTCGATTGGTTTTTCCTTTTGAGTTTGTCGGTCTCGGTCCCGTGTCGGTAGCGTCATCGGATGATGATGAGACTTGTAGGGTGGCTTATCATCAAAATTGAACTTTTTACGGCGATTCTTGAATTACGGCTTACTCGTCTTTGGGAAGAACATCCTCGGTGAGTCGTTTTTGGACTTGCGCGGGGATGACTAGCCTTCATCTTCACCTTGGATCCCGAGAAAAGTTACATCGGGGTTGTCTTGGGAATTGTGAAGGGCACTTATCTCCTTCTCGAGATGCATCGATGATAATGGGAGGGATGTTTTGTCTGCCTCTTTACCAGGAAGTCTCAACCTCCGTGAGCCTTGATAGCCTCCGCAGTCTCAACCGCAGCAAGGCATGGACATTCCCTTAATGCACTAAGCCCTGTCTTGGGGTCTTCGACGGTGGCATCCACAGGAGCCTCAACCGTGGATTGCACTTTCATTGCCAGTGTTAACTCCGAGGGCCATCCATCCTATGCCTCGATCGCATCAGCGGCGTCCTCGCCTTGCAGAGCGATTGGCACTTCAAATTTGAGATAGTCTCAACCGTCCGAGCTTCTTGGTGACAATCTGTTGTGTTTCTTTTTCTTTTTCCTTCTCCACTTCGCCTCCCAGATTCGTTGTCAAGTCATCTGCAGCAACCTCCACCTAGCCGCTGCGAGTGGGAGGTTCCTCGGTGGCACACGGGTGAGTGACTTTCGATTGGGGTCACTTTTCTCCAAACTCCCTGCTTTGTTTCTTTTGAGTGTTCACCATTGGGGTAGGTGGTAAGACACCTTCAATAGGGGTTGGCTCGACTTGGGTCCCAATTCCCAGTTTCATCGCCATTACCCTTAGAACCTTCCTCAGTGGTAGCCGGGAAGTGGTCGCGGCAACAACGATTCGTCTGCTATTGCACCACTCCCATAGGGGTCAATTTCGGTTTTGTGATTTGGAAGACTCTCCACAGTCCTTCAAT
This sequence comes from Rehmannia glutinosa, assembly GCA_016081115.2. Taxonomy (NCBI): domain Eukaryota; kingdom Viridiplantae; phylum Streptophyta; class Magnoliopsida; order Lamiales; family Orobanchaceae; genus Rehmannia; species Rehmannia glutinosa. The sequence goes on along the minus strand of CM071933.1, from coordinate 33,565,818 downwards.
CGGCTACATTGCTCATGCATTATTACGGATTCCCGCATGGCTTTCTGCGTTTCTAGCTCTTCGTCGCGCTGAGCGGGGTCAAATCTTCATCACTCTCACGAAAGTATGTCAAG